>CM057384.1:40060833-40785000 GCA_030015415.1 Cynopterus sphinx | reverse complement strand
TTCAATTAAGCATCACAAACAATTTATACTACCTAGGTTTCAAGCAATTTTTTAGGAATTTCTTTATATGCCTAAATTCCTGCTTTATGGACTCAGCATGCACTCTTTGGTTATGATTGTTGGGGCTGGTATAATCTGAAATAAATTGATGTGTTAGTTTGAAAGGAATATCATATCAAGGTGTGGGTTTATGATATTGTCTCCAAAAAGGAGAGGATAAGAGAGTGATAATTGGTGTCTATTTTGAAAACCAGAAAATAAAATAATGACATAACAGCTGTGTTTTCTTTAATCCAGGATAAGAGGTAATATAAGTTAAACATGGCTGTGCTAGGTCACAAAAACATATCCTGAAGGTCAAATTAAGCCAAAGACAGATCTCACATTTGAGATCACATTTGCCTTCTGCCCTTCTCAATCCTATGGAGGGATTTTTTTTTTTTAAGCTTGGGGAGAATTTTAAAATGTGAAGAACAAGCATCTTTCTTAATGACAAATAAACACATACATTTTTTTTTACTATGTGTTGTATATATTTGGGATTCAAAAAGGAGCCCCAGAAATATTAAAAATAATGTGCTGCTAGTATTTGTATTTTTAACAACCATTTCTTTTTTAAATAGCTTCCCTAGAATTTTATATTTTCTTTTTTTTTTTTTTTTTGGTTAGTGGTGTTTTTTCTTTCCCTGGGATTCCTCATTGAAATGAAATTTGAGATTGTGAAATGGTGCATTGCTCCATGACTATAGGTGACATAAAACTTTCCCTGTTTAATAATGCTCCTTGTGTCATTTCATGTATGTTCCTTGTCTTTCATGTGTGGTCACTTAACATTTTGCAATGAGAGAAAATGCCTTTAAGGTTTTATTTCCCTTGTAATGAATGAAAATTCTGCAGTCAGAGCCTACATTCATAGTGGGAATTTTTATACAGCATTAATCTTGGGTCCAATTTCTCCCAAGTCACTGTGTGTGGGTGGAGCCTGTTAGCTTTAACAGGAATCAGGTGGGTGCTGATTGGGTGGCATCATCTACATGCTCAGGGCTCCAGGCTGACATGCAAATGAGAAGGTTCCTGAAATCTTATTTCTGATGTGGAAATTGCCCAAACCTGGAGGTTTTAGGGTCTAGAATTAATTGAAAACATAGAAAGAATAAATCTAGTATTTGAGTAAAAGAAGTGACCTCTGTTTTCAGAAATGTTTTATAGTGAGTAGAAAGCCTTGGATATTTTGAGACGTTTGAGAATCTAGGTCAAGGAAAGAGTGTTTTCTCAGTTTTGTCTGCATAAGGCTGAGAAAGCTCCTCAGGTTGAAATAAGTCAACCATTTTTATTAGAAAAGTAATTGTTTCTGAAAGAACCATACATGAATATTTAAAAAAGATTCAAATAAACATTGTTTATAAATACCTTGTTTGACTCCAACCAACGGCAAAGCCACACTAAGTCCTCAGAAAGCCCTAAGCAATAAAAATATTTCTAGACTCAACCCAACACATGTAAGGTATGATGATATCAATTTTCCGTGGTGAAGTAAGTATAGGGAAGTCAAAGAAGTTCAAACTTTTTTTTTTCAGAACAACTATTTTAAGTGTTCACTTTTTAATTTGAAAGATCAAATTATTTAAAAATCATTGGGAGAGGGATGGGGAGATGGTATTGCTGCCACAAACTTAATACAGTCACATTTTGTGAAATTCTGTGATAAGCAGAATGCCTCTAGGAGAAACACTTATTTTCATAACAGGCACATGGGCAGTTACCTGTGGCAAAATAAGTCCTCTGGGAACTATGTCAAAATGAAGTACAATGCTGTCATCTTGTGACCACATTCTGAAATTACAGTAATATCAACCTGAAGAGCTCCTGCCTTCTGTTCCTGTACCTACCTACTCCTTAGTTAGGAGACATCACAGGATTTTAGGGTTAGAGCAACATCAGAGCAAATCACATGCAGCTTCTCTAGTTTATAGATGAAAATCAAGACCTTAAAGGGTTAAAGTGATACAGCTAGAAGGTAGTCCTGGTATATGCCTAGTTAATGGTGTGCTTAGTGGTAAAAGTAGGCACTTGGCCAGACAAGTTGGGTTTAAATGGCAGCTCTGCAATTTACTAACTTTTAGATCGCAGGCATATTATCAAACCTTTCTGAACTTCAGTTTCTTCACATGTAAAATGAGAATTCCATTAGAATATACCTCATGGGGTTATTGGGAAAATTGAATGACATAATATATGTAATTTGCCTGCTATATAATACATGTAATTTGCAGACATGATTGAGACATGCTTAACAGTAGACAAAATGTTGCCAGGATAAATGTGATAATGGACTCAAGAGTGCCTTAATGAACACATTTAACATAATTTTTGCACACACAAAAAACTTACAGAACTGTACAAATATAGGATCATTTTGTACAGTTTTGATGATTTCAATTGAAATCAAATGATGTAGAATAAAAAAAAAACGCTCTTTTTCCATTTCCTTCTTTCTTTTTGAGATGTTACCAAGTTGTTTTTGATTCATTTATTGCTTTATTCTATTTCTCTTCTAAGCTCTAAAGCTGTGCTTTGCTGAATTTCTTGTAGAGTCTCAACCCTTCGGAGTGACTAGGGTGTGTGTAATTATTGCCTTTGCTGAAATTTCTGTGAATTATTTTGCATTGAATCCTGAAGTGCCAAGACAGTTAACTTGTTGATGCTTGGTGAAGTTCACACAGCCATATTAGCATAACAAATCCAACCAGGCATTGTCTGACAACTTGCTTTAAGTAACTTCTGCATTTTGTGAGTTTGTGGAAATGGAGAGGTCAAATATGGACAATCTAATCTAACCATCTGAGCTAGAATGTAATGAGTTTTTTTTTTTTCTGCTGGTTCAAAAGTGGGTCAAGCAAATGACCTAATACCTTTGGCCCCTTTTCTACTTGTCAAGGAACCATGGAGTATAACAGGACTTTTTTTTTTTTTTAAAGAACCCACCTCCCCCCCAAAAAAACCCTTTTCTTTTCTTTTTTTTTTTTTTGTAGTTACTGCCAATGCCTGAAAGTGAAAACAGTTTTACACTCTTATGAATGCTTGTAAAATTTAGATTTTTAGAGAAATGCAGTGTGTATGGCTGATTTCGATCTAACTACATTTATTGAGCACCTGCTACATATTAAACACAGGATAGGTACGTGACATCCATTACCTGGAGTGGATAGGGCAGGTACTGTGGCTGGTAACAACTATACTTGAGAAAGAAAAAAATATCTTAATTTGTGTCCCCCAGAAGCAGATTCTGAGACAAGGATTCAATTGCAAGTCATTTATTTGGAAGGCGATCTCAGGAAATGGCAGCGGGGAAATAGAGAATTTAGACATGGAGGAGAAGGAAGCTGATAAAAGATGTATAATCAAATAAGTTTCTACTGTGAACAAATAGAGCTTCATTCTAGGGGACCCTGGGTAATAGAACATGTGACAGAATTATCTTACCATCTACTAGTACCATGGTGGCTGGTACCAGGCCACAGGAATCAAAATTAATTCCTTTGATTTTGTCCTCAGGCAAAGCTAGTAGGTGCTTGAAGTTGGAAGTTGGTCCAGCATGTGTGGAAATGGTAAGTGCCGAGATGACATGGTTAGAATTACAACACTGTGTCCTACAAAGAGGGAGAAGACCAGAGCCACACCCTTTGGGGATTCCTTAACCATCCCAATCTAAAAATCCAAATTTGTAGAGAGAGGGGCATATAAATATTTGGCAAAGAATTAGATGACAACCACTGTTTCTTTATTTGGCCTCTTTATTTGGCATCTCCTTAGGTCTGACATGTTACCTGGATGACATCCTTGTGGAGATCAATGTTAGAGGTGAAAAGACAATGTTGAAATGAGTTAAGAGCTCTGACTCCTGGACTGTAGGTCCCTGAGGGAGATGGGCAGAGAGAATGTCCAAGCAACATTAGTTTTTAGTATACAAAGTTTTTTGTCCCATACTTGATGCCATCTTCTGATGATCCAGGAGAAACCACACAGAGATAAAAGACACCCAGATGAGATACATATGTATACACACACACACACACACAAACATTACACACACACACACACACACATATATACACACACACACATATATATATATACATATATATGTGTGTATATATATATATATATAATTTAATAGTCATTGAATAACTTGGCTTATGAAATCTAGTAGAGGTAACAAGATTTCTCTGAGCAGACAGTGAAAGAGAAAAATAAAAAGGTGTACATGAACCAGATGACTCTCTACTCACAACTCTCCTAGCTTTAGCTTTAGAAAGAAAAAAAATAATCATATGTGTTATGAGTATTTGCAGAATTAGGTAAAAAATGAGAAATTCTTTTTACTCAGGAAGAGGATATATTTTTTGACTTTGACACATATTAAGCTTATTGTTTAGGAAGCTATTTTAGAAAAAAATTTGATAAAAGTTAACATTCATTTCAACCCTTTTTAAAATAGACTTTATGAAGAAAAAATCTTTGAAGTAACAAGTCTCCTGAAAAGGAGATGAATTGAAGCCTGTTCAACTCTCTCAATCTCCTAGGAAGAAGTTACATGAAAACAGCCCTTAGGAAAACCACTTGAAACAAAGGGCACTGAGTTTCTTTTCTCAGAGGCCTTGAAATTCTTTTAAAGGTGACTGAGAATAAACTGTATGTATAGCCACAGGGGGCCTTTGCTGGCAGCCTGTGATTTCAGCAAGTGGTGCTCCTGACTTCAGAAACCATAGGCTTTTAACTGATTTGACTTCTGGAACAGGAATAATAAATCCTTACCACTTTTAGAGCTTACATATCCTGATTCTGCTGAATGTACCCAATCTATGAATTTATCTCCGCCCTTTGTAATACAATTTCTAACAGGGAGTTCCAGCCCTCCCTTTCTTTTCCATTTTCCTCATCCTTCTGTCTCATTTTACTTACAGGAAAAGTAACTGAATCCATAAATAAATTCCTTTATCCTTCACTGATGAAACCACTGAGCTTTTTCCACAGATGCCAATGTAATCTTGGCCACATCCAGTTTTGGGACACTTAAAAAGCAATGACCTTATTCTTCTGATTATGATATGACCACACCACTTCTTTTTAAAATCATGACTGAACAATCACAAACTTTTCCATAGCCATGAGTGGCCCTCATCGCAGGTTGTTTGCATGCTCCTCTGCAAAATATGCTTGTGATGGAAAGAAGTACATCGCTAGGAAGTGACCAAATCAAGCCTTTAGTGCTCACTCCACCTTTCTTCTTCCTTTACATACATTGTTCCACCAAATCTCCCTCATTCCACTGAACCACTCATAGAGACCATACAGACTCCATGTAGAGCACTACGTGAAACATTTGCCTTCACTTTTAGCGATGTCGGGTGCCACTGAGACTTTCTTAATTCCTGAGGACAGAAGATGTTCTTAGGAACTTGCACATTTACAGAAGTGGCTAGAGCTTAATAATGGGTATGAGTTTTTGCAGTCTCAGGCTTGGGTTGAGCAGAAATGGAAGTTTACCTTCTTGTAACTGAACTTTTCTCTTTAATCCTTATTTCCATTTAGAAAAAAACTTAATATTGTAACTTAAGGTAATCCATTTTTCAAAATTTAGAGTTCTGTTTCTTCTGGGCATACAGTCAAATTTATTGTGCTCCCTTTTACCTTCCCTGTCTTTTTTCTGGGAATAACATAATTCTGTGGAGCTTATACACCACCCTGTGGTTCATGGTGGCAGCTATGACAATGTTGGTGCTATCTCAAAATTGACTGTGATTCTGGGGGAGCTCCATGGCCTACCTCTGATGGACTGACAATCACTTCAGCTTTCCCTCTTCCCTCTAAGATTCAGCCATTTGGTGTAGACCTTGGTTTTCTACCTACAGCCTTTACCATGGGTCTTCTCACCCAGCTTCTTGACTGGAAGTCATTCATCATCCTTTTGGGGCATGGGAGAACTTTTTAGAATTCACTTATGCCCCAAGGGAGCAGAGAAGGGCACTAGAGTGAGTGAAGGTGGGAATTATCCTAAACTATTTTTCTATCTAAGCCACACTGCTGACATTTCATTCCCACCATTCTTGTTGCTAGGAGTTCTCCTGGAGCCTGCCTCAGAGAAGAGTTGCAGGGCTTCTCATGATTTTAGAATCTCAAGCATCTGGGGGACTGAATCCCAAGAGAGTGGGCCCAACACTCATGTCTAGTTTGCTTCTCTCTCTCTCTCTCTTCTCAAGCTTAGAGAAAACTTGGACCTGAGCTCTGAGTGGTGGGATAGCTGCTCTTCCTTCATTATGTTTTTCTCCGAACCAAGACCAGAAACCAGCATATAACTCCAAGTTTTCAGTTCTCTGTTTTTATTTATTTATTCCATCACTTCACATAGTTACAAATATTTTTTTCTTGTAATGAGAACTTTTAAGATTTGATTTTGGGTGGTGAACACACAATGCAATATACAGATGATGTGTTATTTAATTGTATACCTGAAACCTAGATAATTTTATTAATCAATGTCATACAATAAATGTAATTTAAAAATTTACTGTCGTAGCAACTTTCAAATATTTAACACTATTATTAACCACACTCACTATATTATATATTTTATCCCCATAATTTATTTATTTGATATTTATTTGATATTAGAAGTTTGTGTCTATTGACACAATTTACCCATTTTATCCCCACTCCCACCACCCTTTCTGGCAACCACCAATCTGCTCTCTGTATCTAAGAGATAGCAAATATTTTAGTCTCCATTTCATTTATTTTTGCTCTGATCTTTATTATTTTCTTTCTTCTACTCACTTTGGGCTTTGTTTGTTCTTTTTTTAGTTCCTTTAGGTGTAATGTTAGATTGTTTATTTGAGATTTTTCTTCTTTCTTGAGGTAGGCCTATATTGCTATTTCCTTCTTAGGACTGCTTTTGCTGTATCTCACAGATTCTAGGTCATTGTATTTTTATTTTAACTTGTCTCTAGGTCATTTTTGATTTTTTCCTTTATCTCATTGCTAACGCATTCACTGTTTAGTAACATGTTACTTAGCCTCCATGTGTTTGTGTATTTTTTAGTTTTTTTTCTTGAAATTGATTTCTAGTTTCATACTGTTATAGTCAGAGTAGATGATTAATATGATTTAAATATTCTTAAATTTATTGAGACTTGTTTTGTGGCCTAACATGTGATCTGCCTTGGAAAATGTTCCAAGTACACTTAAGAGGAATGTATAATCAGTTGTTTTGGCATGACATGTCCTAAAAATATCAATTAAACTCATCCAGTCTAGTGTGTCATTTAAGGCTGCTGGTTCCTTGTTAATTTTATGTCTGGAAGAACTGTCTATGGATGTCAATGGGATGTTAAAGTCTCCTACTATGTGTGTATTACTGTCATTCTCTCCCTTTATGTCAGTCAGTATTTGCTTTATATATGTAGGAGTTCCTATGTTGAGTGCATGTATATTTACTAGGATTATATCCTCTTGTTGATCACTTTATTATTATGTAATGCACTTCTTTACTTATTATAGGCTTTGTGTTAAAGTCTATTTTGTCTGATATAAATATTGGTACCCCACTTTTTTTTTCATTTTCATTTTTCATTTCCATCCCTTTACTTTCAGTCTGTATGTATCTTTTGATCTGAAGTGGGTCTCTTATAAATAGCATAGGTATGGGTTTTATTTTCTTATCTATTTAGTTATCCTATGTCTTCTTATTGAAGCATTTAATCCATTTACATTCAAAGTGATTATTGATAGGTATGTATTTATTGCCATTTTATTTTTCATATTTATGTTTTTTTCCTTCTTTTTTAAAAAAGTCCCTTTAACATTTTTTGTAATATCAGCTTATTGGTGATAAATTCATTTAGCTTTTTCCTGTCTGGAAAGCTCTTTAGCTCCTGCTCAATTTTAAATGATAGCCTTTCTGGTAGAGTATTCTTAGTTGTAGGTTTTTGATTTTTATCACTTTGAATATTTTATGTTAATCCCTTCTGGCCTCAAAGTTCCTGTTGAGAAATCAGCTCACATTCTTATGGGAGTACTATTATAAGTAACTAGCTGCCTTTCTATCGGTGCTTTTAGGATTCTGTTTTTGTCATTAATCTTCAGCATTTTAATTATAATGTGTTTCGGTATGGGCCTGTTTGGGTTTCTCCTATTTAGAGATTCTTTGCACTCTTGAACTTGTATGTCTATTTCCTTCACTAGTTTAGGAAAGTTTTCTGTCATTATATTTTTCAAATAGATTCTCAATCTCTTGCTCTGTTTCTTCTCCTTCTGGTATCCCTATGTTTTGAATGTTGGAATTCTTGATGTTGCCCCAGAGGTCTCTTAAACTTTCCTCATTTAAAAAAAAAAATTCTATTTTCTTGTTGCTGTTGATTGGGTGTTTTCTGCTATCTTCTCTTCCAACACTCTGATTTGATTCTCTGCTTCATCTAAGCTACTGTTAATTTCTTCTAGTGTATTCTTCATTTCAGTTTTTGTATTCTTCATTTCTAACTAGTTCTTTTATGTTTTCTAAGTCCTTTGTTAAAGTTCTCACTGAGACCATCTATTCTCCCCTAAGTTCATTGAACATCCTTATAACCAGTGTTTTGAACTCTGTCTCTGGTAGTTTGCTTGCATCCCTTTCATTTTTTCTTTTCCTCCCTTGGAGTTTTCTCCTATTGTTTCATTTGTGGCACATTCCTTTGTTTTCTTACTTTTAGTTGTCTATATTCATTTCAATGTATTAGATTTGTTATGTCTCTTAGTCTTAACCAGGTGGCCTTAAGTAGCAGGTGCCCTGTGTGGCCATGATGCAGTCTCCCTGACCACATTCTCTGGGAATTCTGGGAGTGTTCCTTGCAAGAGCTGTGTCAGTTCTTCTATTGTAGCTTAGCCTTGATTGCTGTTAGCACATCAGTGGGTGGGTTTGACTCTTGTCCTGACTGAATGTGAGGATTAGCCACACCCACAGAGCATGAGGTGCTGTGTGGGAGCTGACCCCTCAAAGTGGAATTTGCCCTAGCAGGCTTGTATACCTGTTGAGACTACCCTCTGGTTGCACAGCTTGTGGAGCTAGTTAGGGAGTGCTCTGTTGTGGTTGGACACCAGCCTCCAGGTATGTTGTTTCTGTTACGAGGGAATCCTGTGCAGGCCAATGTCAGCTGATGTATTTGATCACTCGGGGCCAGCTGGTAGGAGCTGCAAAGCCATCCACAAGTGGTCACTGCCTGTGCTGTGATAAATGGGAGCAATCACAATGCAAATTGTGGCTGGTTGCCCTCAGTACCAGGACTGGGGTGGCTTAGCAAAAGGTCCAGGGCACCTCAAGTCCTGAAGCTATCTGCTTGCTGCTTGTATCTGCATCTGAAAGAGCCTTTGGGTACTATGTGAGTTGGTTGGGAGAGGGACTCTGGGAATCACTGGGTAAAGTGAATAAATTTCACTTGGTCAAAGAATATTCAGTTTTGCTGCCAGTGCTGAGCCTGTGGTCTCTTAAAAGAGCCTCAGATCTCATTGAGACAAGCTGTTACCTATCTTGGGCCTACAAACTCTTAAATTTGTTCGAGAGATATTGCAGCTCTTGCTGGTGCTGGGTGCCCACCCTGAAAATTTCTCTGAAGATGCACTGGCCATGCAAACTGAGGATTGTTGATTATTGTCAAATGTGCCCCCCTGCTGAGAAGACTTGGTGATGTTTATTGCTGGATAATGAGTCTGTCAGGGGTAATTTGCAAGATGGATGGGGCAGGGTCCCAGGAAGCCATGGGGTGGAGTGAACTGAACTTGTCAGGCTAATGCAGATTCAGATTTGGTGGCAGTACTGAGCCTGTGGCCTCTTGCAAAAATTTCAGATCACACCAAGGCCAGCCACTGTCTGTAATTGTTCAAAAGATACTGCAACTCTGGCTGGTGTTGGTTGTCTGCAGCTTAAAGTCTCTCCTGGATGCGTGGGTTGTGTGCAAGGTGCCATTAATTACTGTTGAATGCACTGCCAGGGGAGAGTGCAGGGTATGGGTGGTTGCAAGGCAATAAGTTTTCTGAAAGCAAATTGCAGGTTGAATAGGGTGGGGTCTCAGGGAGACACAAGATGGAGCAACAAGATCTCACCAGGCCAATGTAGATTCAGAATTGACTATGTAAGGAAGAGTGTTCAGCACAGGCAAGATGGCACCTGTCTGGGGACTGCAATGGAGCGGGGCCTGACAAAGGATCAGTGGTGGCTATCCCTCCAGCCCTCACCTCGTGCTACACAACTCAGTCTTTCCCTGTACCTTTCTTATGCCTTCTGAGCTGCTGATCCTCTGCCAAAGCCCAGGGTGAGTGTCTGCGAGCGAGTGATCTGTGCACGAACCTTTTATAGGAGACATCTGAATTTTCAGGTTCCTTCTGTCTCACACAGATGGTCAGAATCCCTACTGATGTTTACAGTCAGGTTTTGTGGGCACTCTTCTTGGTATGGGAACCTTGGGCTGGGAACCCATGTTTGGGACTAGGGCCTTTGTTTCCTCAGGGGAAACTCTGCAGCCAATAAGGCGATTGCAATATCAGTGTTTGATGTCCTAGAGTAAATGATGCTTATGATTAAGAAGGAAACTAAAGAGAAATAATTGGTTAAAAATATGGTTCAGAATGATGATTTTTACCCCCAGGAGTAGATCCAAGTTTTGTGGGCCTGATGTTTATAAAATATTTGATAGTCTTTTTAAAATATATAAAATTACAAATATAAAATATTAGATATGAAAGTGGGTAGTGGAAGCATTAACAGAAATCATTCTAAAACTGAGATAGCCATCAATAACTTAACTATACTCACAAATAATTGTGAGGCACTTGACTATATACCACTAAGTCCTACCTAAATGTGTGTCCAACTTACCTTCCCCAAAATTCTCTCATGGCCGCTCCATTATTACCCTATGTGAGAGCAAGTGGGGTAGGTGGGAGTGGAAAGATACAGAATCTTTACAAACTGTGGCCAACACATTTTAGTTCTGTGTATTTTACAAAAACTTATAACATTGCCTGGGACTATGAAGAGGTGAGCAAAGGAGGGACCCCAAAGAGTCATTAGCTTCATGGTAAATCCACTTCTGATTGTCCATGCATGTGGGATAGTCAGCTGACACTAACCATGATTCTAAAGAACAAAAGATACCATGTAAGAGATGAAAAGTGTGCACTCATGCAATCAAGAGTAAATAACCAGAAATGAAGAAAGATTATATGACAAAATAAAATGCTCTTGCAAGCTAGGATCACTCAGAGTATCATTGTTAATGTTGGATGCTTATTTGTCCAATGTAAGACAAGGCCAGGAGTTTGTTTTAGAATTTTAAGCATATGGAAAGAGTTGTTGATGTTTTTGTCACAAATTTTGAAACCAGGAATGGCTTTGTTTGTTTAAAGCATTTCTATTAAGCATTGAAGTGAGTGGTAAGTGAATGTAGGGTTGGATGTCCAGAGACTAGCAATGGTCAGGAACACTTGTTGCTCTTAGTCCTGACAGGGCCTGGTGGAAAGTGTTGCCATAGCCTGGAAAGCCACAGCCATGGGAGAAAGGCCACACCTTGATATAGCTGAGAATAGGCTGGGAATGGGAGAGAGAATATATAACCTAACCTCTTCATCCTTTGTTATGGGCTGAACTGTATATAACCCTCCCCTCCCCCTGCCAAATTCATATGTTGAAGTTCTAACTCCTAGAACTTCAGAATGTGACTGGGAGAGATAGAGCCTTTAAAGCAGTACTTAAGTTAAAATTAGGTCATTAGGGTGAGCCCTAATCCAGTACGACTTGTGGCTTAATAAGAGAAGAGATCAGGTCACAGACACACACAGAGGTAAGACCCTGTGAAGACTTGGGGAGAAGGTGGCCATATTCAAGCCCAGGAGAGAGGCTTCAGGAGGAACTAACCCTGACAACACATTGATCTTGGAATTCCATCCTCCAGCATTGTGAGAAATTAAGTTTCCATTGTTTAAGGCACCAAGTCTGTGGTACTTTGTTACAGCAGGCCTAGCAGACCAATATAACTTTCATCTCCTGAAGTTGTTCTTCCCTCAAGGGCCCAACCCAATAGGTGGTTAGAGGGCAGAGGGTTCTGTGTGCATAGATTACTCTCCTGGCCATAGAGAGATCTGATGTGTATGGTAGGTGGGGAGTGTAGGAAGGCAAACAGAATGACCAGGACGAAGGGCAAGTACAGAAAATATAGCTGAAGAAAATGTTGCCTATAGAACATATGTACACAAGGAAAATGAGAATGTGTCTTTTTAAAAAACTTGGAAGTACTAATTCACACTCTTATTTAGTGGAAATATATATAGAGACTACAAGCTTTAAATTCTCATAAAACATGAATCTAAAAATAGCCTTTTGGGATCTAATCTATTGGTAGAGTTCTAGCATTCGACTTGCAACTGAGATAAGTTGCCTCCAAATTAATTATAGGTCCATGGTTTGAACAGCTAGATTTGAAATTTTCTAGAACATTTATTAAGTGCTTATGAAAAAAGCATGGTGCTAAGAGCTCTGCAGGATACAGCGTTTTATATGAGATGCTTATAAGACTGGTACTCCAATGCCTCCCCAAAAGACAGCATTTGAATTTATTCAGAACTCCCATGTGACTGCACCAATTAGTAAAGGTTATACACATGGCAACATTTAGGGTGACTTATTTTCCTTGAATGGAACAAAGTCTTTTTGATCTTTAGGTGGGTGAGTCTAGCCCCACTGTAGCTACTAACTGCATCCACAAGATGGCAGACACGACCAGAAAGAGTCTGCAAGAGTCACTACTGGATGGATATTAGTGTTCAGGCTCCATCAACTGGTGAGGTCTCTAGAGTCTACAGATGAGTGGGTAGGTGATGGCTGGGAAATGGGGATTCCACAATAGCTCTTCCTATAAGCAGGCAAGGAGATCTAATCAGTTGACAGGGAAGTAGTTGGGAGGCAGTCGTGGGGCAGGGAGGAAGGAGATAATCAAATTTAAGCAAAAAGTACAAAAATGTATAGATACATAGATGTAGAGTTGAGGCATGAAGGACAAGCTATAGGGACAGGAGAAATGTCAGAGGAGCCAGAATATCAGATAAAAAGGTGACAGGCTGTGAGACAAGCCAGGCAGCAAAGTCTCAGGAGGTAGGAAAGAGGTGAGGAGCATGTCAGGGGCAGACAGAGGAGATTCTGAGACTGAAGTTCATAATACTAATCCTGAACTCCTGTCCACGTCCCTTGGTGTTTCCAAGAGAGATGGCTCCTAGAATGGATTCCAACTTACTAGATCTTGAAGGAAAATGGAGAGCGGAAGAAACAGAATTAGCACAGTTCACATCCAGTTTAGGGAAAGGCAGTATTTCTGATGGGTCAGAGCAGTTTTGAGGAAAGGAGTAGGGAGATAAGAGTTTAAAGTTGAAGGCCTGCCATCTCCAGAAGAATCCTTGATTGTTCAAGTAAGCAGCGTGAATTACTTGATTGAATAGAAATGAGGCAGTCATTATAAAGTTTTTAAATAAACAAAAATGATATGCTGATGTCTTGGAAAGGCCAATTGAGGCTCACTACAAATTGAATTTAAAGAAGGCAATAAGAATGGTTTCAAGCTATTGAAAATAATTTAGATGTACAGAATTAAGAGTTTAACACGGTGATGATATTTGAAAGGAAGGGGAAATGTTAAAGGGTGTAGTGGCTTATGTATACCAGAGAGGGTTTTACAGAGGGTTTTTCTACTGATTCTTATTAAAATACATACATATACATATATGTGTGTGTATCATTATATAGATTTAGAACGAGTTAAAATATGCTAACTCCTAGACACATTTAGATATTTTACTTTTATTTAACTGTTTTCTACCATTTTCTCTGAGACATAAGTGTAATGTATACATTCCTAAATGTTTTACATTATAACCAGACCTCCAGGAGTGTATACATGGCTTTGGATTTCCTCAGAGTTTCAATGCAGCCTAGATGTGTTTGTATCATTAGAATTTCCCGGATATCCTACCCACCTGTCTGTATTTATTTATCTCTGATACAAATAGATACAGGAGAGTTCTGTCTCAACATAGATCATGGCACACACACTCAGGCCCCCACCTCCACTTTAAAAAATGTCCTAAAACAAAAGTATTGGATAGTTCCTTCCTTCCCTTCTCTCCAGGGTTCGAGCTCTACTGCTGATTTTCATAGGAACTGTTTTGATGTATTTTTGTTGTTTTTTACTCATTCCTCTAAGCCTTTCTTACAATAGAAATGGCTTTTGTTATCTTTTATTTAGATACACAGAGATTCAGGAAATCTGCTGATCCAAGGATTCCAATATTTGTTGTAGATTTTGGTTCCATTCTCTTTATAATTTAACTGGATTGAAATAAAAAGAGAGCAAAGACTCTCTTTATGGAGAAAATCTGCACAGCAACAGTATGGACCCGAATCAACATCTTGCCTATTCAGAAGCACATCCATCATGTTTCTTCCATTTAAGTGACTACCAAATTGATTAGAGATGGGGCAGATGAACCAAGTTATTTCTAGATTTATAAAAAGCCATCAGATGATAGTTTTGTAAATACATTTAGGATCTGTATGATGTTAAATTTCCAATGCATCTTTGAGATAACCTAGTGCAGTGCAGTTCCTTCCAAGTGCTCTGGTTTACTCAAGGGTATACATTTATAGGGTGGGAGATTTGGATGTGATGGCAATCTGGATTTGATACCTATCTTGCCATGATAAATGAACATGTTTCCCAAAGAGAATAGTTATTTGTCAGGGGACATAAGTGATAAGAATACAGGTGTATTAACATGTTTGCTAGGGAATTTTAAATAATTAATTAAATAAATTTATTATTTATATGTTATTTATTTTTTAAACCAGTAAGCATGATTTACTACTTTGTCTGTGAAGCAGTTTCAATGCAATAAATTTTAAACTACATTGGGCTGTTCCTGACTTGGTCTTGGTGAATGCTCAATAATTTAGTTTGGTTCCTTTCACAATCCAATTGTGAATACCCAGATTAGCCCCCACAGAAGCATGGATGTCCTGACAGTGTTTGTCCCTGAGTACCTAGGAGTACAGTGATACCATTCACGCCTTTGTTAGGTTATAGACAATTTTCACAATTCACAACCCAACTGATAAACACTAAAATGAAATATAGCTAATATTTCTCAGGTTTGTTTTGTATGCAAAGAGGACTCATTTGAACATAGCCAATGAAGTTGTTAAAATACATGTTAAGAAAAATAAATATTTTTCACAAGGTATTTATAAGAATTGCTCGTTTTGTCTCTTGCTCCCAATTAGCACAAAATTGAGAGACTGTAATTTGAAAATTGAGAAGCATATTTCTTGGCCATTTGTGTCAATTCAGCATGAAATGTGGTGCTGAAAATACAAAATCTTTTTTTGAGCCATATTTATGAATATACAGACTTGCAAATTTTAATATGCTTAGGAGAAGAAAATTAAGGAAATAGAAATGATTTTAATTGGGTTTCCTGACCCTCTTCAAGGAATATACAACCATACATTCCTACCCTATAGCTGCTGAGGGACAATTTTTCATATACTTTATTATTTATTTTTTATTTTTATGTTTTTGGTCAATAGAATTTTGGTTTGCTTGTTTATTTTTATTATGGTGACATTGGTTAACAAAATTTAGTAAGTTTAAAGTGTACAATGCAACAGTAAGGCATATATATATTATTGTGTGTTCCCCACTCATACTTAGATTCCTTTCTGCCACCACATATTTAACCCCTTTTACCCTTTACCTCCTCCTACCCCTTTACACTCTGGCAACCTCTAGTATATTGTCCATGTCCATAAGTCTCTGTTTGTCCTGTTTGTTGCTTTTAGGTTTATATCCCACATATAAGTGGTAACATATGTTTTTCAACTTTTTCTGTCTGGCTTATTTCACTTAGCATGATTATCTCAAGGTCCATCCATGTTGTCGCAAATGACCATATTTTATCTCTTCTTACAGCTGAGTTATGTTCCATTATATATATGTACCACATCTTTATCCAGTCATCTATTGTAGGACACTTTGGTTGCTTCCATGTCCTGGCCACTGTGAATAATGCTGCTATGAACATCGATGTGCAAATATCTTTTCAGATATGTCTTTTCAAGTCTTTAGGGTACAGACCCAGTAAAGGGATTGCTAGATCATATGGTAGATCAATTCTTAGTTTTTTGAGGAACCTCCGTACTGTTTTTCATAGTGGCTGTACCAATTTGCAGTTCCACCAGCAGTGTATGAGGGTTCCTTTTTATCTGCATCTTCTCCAACACTTGTATTACTTGTCCTGTTGATTATAGCTATTTTAACAGGTGTAAGATGGTGTTTCATTGTGATTTTGATTTGGACATCTGTAATAGCTAGTGAGGTTGAGCGTCCATTCATGTTTGTTTGTCATGTGTATGTTCTCTTAGGAGAAGTATTTGTTCAAGTCCTCTTCCCATTTTTTGATTGGACTGTTTTGTTGTTGTTGTTTTTGTTGTTATTGAGTAAATGAGTTCATTGTATATTTTGGATATTAGTCCCTTATTGGAGGTGTTGTTTGTAAATATCTTCTACCATTCAGATGGCTGTCTCTTTACCTTGTTGATGGTTTCTTTTGCTGTGCAGAAGCTTTTTGGTTTGATGTAGTCCCATTCACTTATTTGTGCTTTTACTCCCCTTTGAGGTCAAATTCATAAAATCCTCTGTAAGTCCAAGGTCCATGAGTTTAGCTCCTATATTTTCTTACGTGCATTTTATTGTTTCAGGTCTTATATTCAGATCCTTCACCCATTTTGAGTTAATTTTGGTATGTGATGATAGATAACAGTCTAGTTTCATTCTTTTGTGGGTGGCTTTTCAGTTTTCCCAGCACCATTTATTGAAGAGGCTTACCTTTCATCACTATATGTATTTGGCTTTTTTGTCAAAAATTATTTGCCCATATAAACGTAAGTGTATTTCTGGACTCTCAATTCTGTTCCACTGGTCTGGGTCTGTTTTTCTGACAATACCATGCTGTTTTGATTATTGTCACTTTGTAGTATAAACTGAAGTTGGGCAGAGTGACGCCTTCAGCTTTGTTCTTTTTTCTTATGATAGCTTTGATGACTTGGAGTCTTTTGTGCTTCCATACAAATTTGACGATTTTTTGTTACATTTCTTTGAAAAGTGCCAATGGGATTTTGATGGGGATTCCTTATTAGATAATAAGGTAATTTTAACTATGCTGATTCTTCCAATCCAAGAACATGAAATATCTTTCCTTTTCTTTGCATCTTCTTCAGTGTCTTTTAATAGGGTCATACACACACACACACACACACACACACACACACACATACATGCATATATGTATGTATTATATAGGTCCTTCATGTTTTTTTATTAGATTTATTCCTAGGTGTTTTATTCTTTTTGTTGCAATTGCAACAGAAATTATTTTTCCACTTCTTTTTTGACATTTTATTGTTAGAGTATAGGAATGCTATGAATTTTTGAACAGTCATTTTGTATCCAGAAACTTTACTGGGTTTGCTTATTGTTTCTGGTAGTATTGTTGTTCGGTCTTTAGGGTTTTCTACATAAAGAATCATGTCATCTGAAATAGCGACAGTTTGACTTCTTCATTCTCTATTTGTATGCCTTTTATATCTTTCTCTTGCCCAATTGCACTTACTAGGACCTCCAATATTATATTGAATATTACTGGTGATAGTGGACAGCCTTGCTTTGTTCCTGATCTTAGAGGGAAGGTTTTTAGTTTTTCACCATTAAATACAATGATGGCTGAGGGTTTATCATATATGGTATTTATTATGTTAAGTTACTTTCCTTCTATATCAATTTTGTTAATTTTTATATTTTCTTTCCAGATGGTATTAGCTTGTTCTTGTGTTTCTCTTTCATTATTTTTCATTCTTTGGTTTCTCTCTTCTTCCTTTTGATTTATTTCTAGATTTTTGTCTTTGATATCACTGATCCTTTCCTCTATTTGGGTGACTCCATTTCCTAAGCTTGCTATTTCATTCATTATCTTTTAATCTGTTCTTTATTTCCAGAAGCTCTACTTGGTTCTTTTTTTTTTTTTTTTTTTTCAGATCTTCTATCTTCTTGTTAAAAAACTCATTTGCTGCTCTGGTTTTTTCAATTCCTAGAATTGTCGACATAATTATTTTAGATCTCACTGAGTTTTTTCAGAAGTACCATTCTGAATTCTTCTCATTTAACTCACACATTTCTATGTTTTTAAGCTTATTTTCCAGAGATTTATCTCTTTCTTTTTTCTGAGATTCCTTGTCACCTTGGTTGTTCTTTGTGTTTAATGGACTATTTCTCCACTTGGGTATTAATGGAAGTGTATTCTGCTTTCTACGCCTCGCCACCAGAAGAAAGATTTATTATGTAAAGGTATCTCTTTAGGCTGTTCCTAAGAAGGCATTTTTCTTTTTGTTTCCAGTAGGTGGCATCTAAGCCTCTTGGATACCTGCTTTATTAAAACCTTAATAATGCCTTTTTTTCTTATAAATATTTAATCACACTCACTACTCTCATTCTCAGTCCCTGTCAGTGTTAGTGACAGTTTCGGTAGCATTTGCTCAGATTCCCCTGGGGCTTCATGGTCTTGCAGGATATGGTGGGAGGAGCCCTCTGAGTTAGGAGATGGGAGCTGTGGCTCAGCCTTGTGTTTTTCAATGAAGGCTGGTAATAATCAGCTGTTGCTTCCCTGCCATCCACACTTCTCTGCTTTCTGCCCTGATGACTAGTCCCTGCTGCTGGCAGTGTGGAGCTCACAGCTCTCTCAGCAGGGCTATTCAGAGAACTTGCCACACCTCCCCTTCCCCTCCTCCTGCAAGGAGCTCAGGCTGCGAGAGGCAGCTTCTTTGTTTCTCTCAGTCGACCACCTGTCTGCCAGTTTTGACCTGGTCCCTTGCTCAAACCTGCTTGTGTGCAGGTTGAGTGTTTTTAGTTGTGTTTTACATTTATATGTTCAGCTTATTGTTATTTCAAGGGGAGAGATCCGAGGACATCTCTCACTCTGCTATGCTTCTCTTATTTACTTTATTATACTGTAGCCCCCAATATCAAGCTATATACTTGTGAAGGAGTTTGAAATACCCATCGTTAAACATGTTGAGATTTTAAAATTAGGAAATATGTATTTTTTATCAGTAGAAAAATTTTTTTCTTCTAGAAATTGAGCTCCACTTTCACAGTTCTAAGTCTGTGTTTTATCCTTATTGTCACCACTGCTTCTATTTGAGATTTTCTCTTGTTAGCTCTTAAAATTTCTTCCAAATCCCTGCCATTAAGTTAGCATATGTGTATTCATACTAGTTCACTTTTCACTGAGCTATGGGCTTCAAGTTATTCTGAACTTTCTCATCTTAATGCTTTTCACATCTTACTTATATTCAATGCCATACGTTATTTTGCATTTTTTCCCCCTCTGGCATAAGGGATTCTTCACTTCATCTTCAATAATTGTCAGAGTAAAGATATATCATAATGATTCTATTTTAAAGTCAATGAAAAAGAAATATGTAGGAAAGCTTAGCTAGAGACTTAGTTTTGAAATAACCCAAGAAGGCTATGTTTTGTCATAGTAGGTGCTCTATCATCAACATTTCTATTGGCCATTCAACCCCTATTTTCTTCTGTTCTAACTTTACTGATGTTAACTTTCCTTCTGTGATGCTATAATAAAGCAGGAGATTAGGTCAGGATGGGTATCTCTATAATGTCACCAAGATAGGATAAAACAGGGTATTATTTACTTGTTTAGCATCATAGGATTTTGGCAAAGATAAAGGGAAATGATTGTACACAAATATTTTTCTTAATTATAAAATGTTGCATAAGCGTAAAGACATTGGCATTGGTTTTTGGCAGCTAAGTTGATAACGTAAAGGTGTATTTCTCTTCTAAGTTCTATGATTACAGGCTTATTTTTAAAAAAACACTAAAAATGGATCAGTCAGCAAAATTATTCACTATTTTTTTAAAAACAGCACCTACAAAAACTAAGTTGACTGTAATGAAGCATTGGGGCTTCCAGAACTTTCTGTTGTCATCACCCACACCTTGTAGGTAGAATCAGGGCCAATGGCTTCCCTGACTTGCTCAGAGTTCTGGTAGACCAATAGATTATTTTCATGTCTTGTGTCCTAAATCCAGCATCTATGGTGTTTCTAGTCTTCAAAAGACTTAGTTTATCATTACTTACTGACTTTTGTCATTTTTCTTAGATGAATGACTTAAAAATATATATTTGTATTCACATTTTTTTTGTGTGTTGAGTGATAAGGCTGATGTCTGAGTGTAGACTTTTCCTGATTTTCAGAAAGAAAATGATACCTATGTCTGTATTCAGAGTAGCCATGGATTTATCCACAGAATGGAGATTACATGGTTTTCTTTCTGTGCTGAAATCACAGTAAATCCTCAGGGAGAAGTTGTGCTACTCTCATCCAAACCTCTGGGAGTAAGGATCGTGGGCTAGGTTATTGTATTAATCAGCATTCTCTAGAGTAATAGAACCAGTAAGATATGTGAGTGTGTTTAATATTACATACCCTCATATTTTAGTATTACATATTTATATATAGATGTGTGTGTGTATATCTATATATGTATCTCTATCTCTGTCTCTATCATCTCTATCTATCTCTATCTCTATCTCTATCTCTATCTCTATCTCTATCTCTCTCTCTCTCTCTCTCTCTCTCTCTCTCTCTCTCTCTCTCTATCTCTATCTCTATCTCTATCTAATCTATATCTATATATCTATATCTATATCTATATCTATATCTATATCTATATCTATATCTATATCATCTATACAGTCCAAAGACTGTCTGCTGGCAGAATTACTTCATACTGGAGGAGATCATTTTTTATTTTATTCTGGCCTTTCAACTGATTGGATGAGATCCACTCCATTATGGAAGGCAGTCTGCTTCATTTAAAGTCCACTGGTGTAAATCTTAATCTTCCAAAAACATTTTCATAGAAACATTCAGAATAATGTTTGACCAAATATCTGGGCCACTTTCTCCAGCCAAGCTGACACAAAATTAATTGTTACAGGAATAATGTTGAAGCATTTGAATTGTTGTCACTATGACTTTTAATCTACTTGATTCTATCAGAAGAAAGTTATAATCTCTGACAGTCTCTCTGAGATATGTGTTTGCAGAACAGTGTCAAGTTTAACAAGAAGGTAATATCTGTGAGCATGGACAGGCCTTCAACCAACTATCTTCTGACTGTGCAGCTAGCATGAGACATGTGTGACATTGCACAAAACACTGCTCAGGTCAATGCTGAGTCAAGTACAATGAGTACAGACAGATCTAGGATCAATAAACATTGCTTGAATGTGCTGAGGTAAAATTTCAAGTAATTGAGTAATGGGACCAATTGTTAAATTGGTACTTTTCTCCCTGATATTTTACTCAAGGAAGTAAATAATTGTTGTCGCTTGGTTAGCTTGGCTTTTAGGGCATTGCTTTTGCTTTAATAGAGTATTTACTCAGAGATAGTCACTTAGAAGTTATACTAAGATTAATACATACTGTCTAATTGCCCTCACTTGAACACATGCAGATGTTCTGGGCTAGATGTTGTATGGACTATTAATTAGAAATGCTAAATACAGTCATAAAGAGCTGAAAGCTAGCACTTAATTCCATTGTTAGGCTCATGCTGTACAAAGTAGTGATTTCCAGTAATACTTTTCAATTTGTCAAACTATTGATAAAAACTACCATATTTTCTACTGTAGGGTTTTTGGTTTGAAGGGACTGGGTGAGGATGCTCACAAGGATTCATCAAATAAACTATTGAGTATATTGCTTTAAATTAAGTCTCATGAATGTATTAATCTCAGTTCTCTTGGTGCTATTTATGTTTTTGATCTGACTTTGATTTATCTGTTGAAAAGATATATAGTGCTTGTTTGCCATATTATATGGTATTGACATTGATAGACAGACCCAATTTAATGACTTGGCAGAAGATACATATTATTCAATAAAATATCACCTTTACATAGCAAAAAGTTGGTCATAACATGGATAGAATGCTGGTATTATGTTTTAAACTAAACTCTGAATCTGCTTGGAGTGGTTTCCTGGGAGTTGAGAATCCTAGGTCTTTTAAATATTTCACACTTATTTTTTGAATATTATTATAATTGATAGGTACTGACTATATGTGTATTATATGCAAAGTCATATGTCAAGTGTTGGTTTCCTGAACATTACAAATAGAACAATGATAAAGTCTTGCCAGCAGATAACATTGGGATCTTATTCAACCATGGATGCTCAATTACAAGTGCTTAGAAAAGCCATAGTACATGTGACTCATATGTCACAAAAAATGACCTCAGGATGTCTGTATTTTATTTCAAAAAGCTTTAGCAGTGATGGCATAACATAATGAGTTCATTAGTCAATTTTAACTGACCACTCCAATAATTCATCATTTTATTAGAAAGGCTGCATTCCAGAGGTGACTGCTACAGATGTTTGAGCTCTTTTATCTACATCAACAATGAAGGACTTCTTGGTAGTACAATACTGCTAGAAATAAATTTTCATCTTTGAAGTAAATGTCTTGTTAATTAGCATAAGAGATGTAGAAATGGACTTTCCTTTCTATTCTAGTTCATGTGGCTTAGTTAAATTTTTATGAAGATACCTTACCCCTGGCATTAACTGGATGCAAGAAAATTGTGAGGCTTCATCCAAATGACTCTCCTTGTATGGATCTGAGTCGAGATGCTGGGAGGAATCAGGTGGCCTGATGCTGAATGTGAGGTCAGCAGAACATTTTCTACAGAGTATGTAGCACCTACCTTGAATAAATCTATGGCTGAACACCTAAAGAAATTCATTGAACTTACATTATAAATGTTTGTTCAGTAAGTCTTGGGATGTGTGCTCTGAGGCTGGCTTTCATTATAACCTGGTATCAGAGTTGTAGGGAAGGAGCTGACCTTCATCTACCTCCAACTCTTGGGGGCAATTGTTATCTATTAAACCTATCTAAGATTTTTGTTCAAGGTAGGTCTTACTTGTCATCACCCGAAAAGATAATAAACTGTAAACTTTAGATTAAATTAGTGATAGGTTACTAGTATTCCCTTTGGTAACATAAACCCTGAAAATTTTGTTTGTATAAAACCCAATGGGATCATGTCCTTAAGGGGAACATTCCTAATGCAGGGACCAGAAGCATCCTTAAAAGTGTTTAATTAAACATGCCAGAACTCAAGCAGACATAAAAATGATGAAATAGAATTAAATCTAGCACAAGTAGTTCTGCCTCAAGCATTTGTAGGACCTACATACCATAAGTCTAAATATTTACAATTTATAAACAGAGCTAACAACCTTTTAAATAAATTATTTATATATCTACCACCTACCTTGACAAATAGACCTTCAAAACAACTGGACAAGTCAGGCTCTAATTTGGAATTTTGGACTCCGTGTAGTTCCATAACGAAGTGGGGCACTGGAAGGTGGCCTGATCCCTTCTCTTTCACCCTGGCTCCATCCCTCAACTGCACAGGATCTTATAGGAGAATGAACACCTAGCTCACACATTGCAGCCTCATCCACAGCCGGTCACAATCAGGCAACACTTGACTACCCTCTGTGCCTGGGACCATGCATCCAGTCCCCAGCTCTAACCCTTGAGACTGTTTGGGCAGCTGGTACAGGGTGGACTCTCCAGGAGCTGACCCTGAGATAGCAATAAGCATGCATACGTTTACTGGGCACCGCTTTGGGGATCACCACCTGTGTAAATGAAGGAGAATAAGTAGGATTGGGCACAGAAAGAAGGTGGGCTGCAGGGAAGTCTCAGTTGAGGTCTCAGCTAACCCCAAGGGAATAATTTCATTTTTTTTAATGGTTAAGAAATATTTAATTGCATATATGTACCACTTTTTTTATCAAGTCATCTATCAATAAGTAATTAGATTGCTTCCATATATTAGTTATGGTAAATAATGATGTAGTGAACATATGGATGCACATGTCTTTTTTAAGTAGTATTTTGGATTTCTTCGGATAAATACTCAGAAGTGGAATTACTGAGTCTTTCCTTGTCTCTTGTTGTACCCTTTGTTATAAAGTCTATTTTGCCTGATATAAGTATTTCTCTTCAGCTTTTTTTTCATTTCCATTTTCATGAAATATCTTTTACCATCCTTTTATTTTCAGTTTGTGTGTGTCTTTTGATCTGAAATGAATCTCTGTAGACAACATATGTATGGATTTTGTTTTCTTATTCATTCAGCCATCCAATGTCTTTTGATTGGAGCATATAATCCACTTACATTTAAAGTAATTCTAGTTGTGTAGTTATTGACATTTTATTATTCATTTTTAAATTTTCTTTTTCATCTTAAAAAATTTTCTTTAACATCTTTTGTAATACTGGTTTGCTGGTGATGGACTCTTTTAGCTTTTTCTTGACTGGGAAGCTCTTTATCTCTTCTTTGATTCTGAATGATAGCTTTGCTGGTAGAGTTATCTTGGTTGTGGGACCTTACTTTTCATAATTTTGAATATTTCATGCCAATCCCATCCTGAAAAGTTTCTGTTGAGAAATTAGCTTACAGTCTTATGGAAGCTTCCTTGTAGGTTACTAACAGCTTTTCTCTTGCTACTTTTAAGATTCTCTCTTTGTCTTTAACTTTTGGCATTTTGATTTTGATATGTCTTAGTTGGAGCCTCTTTTGGGTTCATTTTGTTTGTGACTCTCAGTGATTCCTGGGCTTTTATGTTTATTTCCTTCACCAGGATGGGGAAGTTTTTCATCATTTCTTCAAATGGGTTTTCAAATCCTTGCTCTCTCTCTCTTCTTGTTCTGGTACCCTATGACACAATTTTTGGTGTTCTTGATGTTGTTCCAGAGGCCTCTTAAACTATCCTCATTTTTAAATTCTTTTTTTGCTGTTCTGATTAGATATTTTTTGCTAATTTATCTTCTAAATAGCTGACTTAATCCTCTGCTTCATCAAATTTACTGTCAATTCCCTCTACTTTAAACCCTCATTCATTTTAGGTATTGTATTCTTCATTACTGACTTGTTATTTCTTATGTTTTCTATTTCCATTTTTGTGTTTCTTGTCTCCTTATTGAAGTTCTCAATGAGTATCCTTATACCCATTGTTTTAAATTCTGCATCTGGTAGATTGCTTATCTCCATTTTGTTTAGTTCTTTTTCTAGAGCTTTATTCCATTTTCCTTTGGGATATGTTTCTTTGTTTCATCATTTTGGCTGCCTCCCTGTGTTTGTTTTTATGTATTAAGTAGAGCCACTATGTTTCCTAGTCTTAATAGAGTGACCTTATGTAATAAGGTGTCTTGTTTGGCCCAGTGGTGCAATCTCCCTGGTCACTGAGCCCGATGTTCTAGGTGTGTCCCTCTTCTTGGTTATGTGTCCTCCTATTGTAGTTGACTCTTGGTTTCTGTTTGCATTCCAGTCAGAGTGATTGACCCTCAGGCTGCTTGATTGTGAGGACTGGCCATGACAACAGTGGAGGAGCTGTTGTGTAGGGGCTGACCTTATGGAGCAGAATTTGTTTTAGTTGGGGCTCTGGTACCTGCTGAAGCTACCTTTTGTGAGGGTGGTAGATGGTATTCTGGTATGGTCTGATAGTGGCAACTGGATGTGTTGGTTTTGAGACCTCTTGAGAGAGGCTCTGTTGCAGGCCAAGGTAAGCTACTGCCTGTGCAAGGCCTACAACAATTTGATATAAGCTACAAAGTGATCTTCAGATGACTGCCACTTGTGCAGGGCTTGGAGTTGCCTGGGAGAGGATAAGCTGTGAACTGAGACCAGTGGCTGTTAGTGATAGGTTTGGGACTGCTTAGCAAGTGGTACAGGGCATATTGAGGCTAGATGCTATTGTTTTGGGATTTGTGAACATTTGGGAGATTTTAGAAAAGTCCACAGCATGAGCCATGACAGGCTATTTGTATGGCAATATCACTGGGAGTGGTTTGGTTTGGGGTGTCCACAAATCGAGTGGGGTGGGGAAGTAGGGAATTACTAGAGCAAGTGAATGGTGTTAGCCAGTTTATGGAGATTCAGATATGGTGCCTGCCTGAGCCAGCAGGCTGGCCCAGGGGAGGGCTAACCAAGAAACAGTGGCTTCTGCCAGCACTTCTGTTTGCAATAAAGCTGCCCCTCCAGTGCTTGCACTGAAGCCAGAAAGTCAGGATTCCTCTGAATCTAGGCTGCCCATAGTATTGCTTTGTAGTTTAGTGTAATCAGAGTCACCCTTGACATAAAGTGGCAAGGGAAAAGCATTTCTCTTTTACTCTTTGGAACTATTGGAACTCCTTTTCCTTGTTTTCCAGACCAGAAGACAGTTTGAAAGTTTTGCTGCTGCCACTGTTTGTGCCTATGCCTGAGGCTACTCTCTGTTCAAAGCTGGGAGAAGAGACAGGGCAAAACACCCACATATGCATTGCTTCTTCAATTTTAACTCCTTTTTTCAATTTGCCTGCTATTAGTTATGTTCCTGAATCCTTATATTGTTACTTTTCTGTTTTGTCCAGAGGTTTAAGTTGTAATCAATGCGTGTAGTGAGCTTACCCTGCCTTGGCTGGTATCCAACATTCCCAGAATACCAGTGTTGGTCATTGTTAGGAATATAGGAAAATCCTAATAATATCTTGATTGTTGGGACCAAGAAATTTTTTTATGTAAGTAAATTATCAGTAAAACACAGAGACAGATTTGAGAAATTTTTATTTTCATATTGGCAAAAAACCTCATTAATTAAAGAACTGACTACCAGACTAAAAGATACATTGGATTTAAGGCAAAACTGCAAAGGTAGAATGAGTTTGCTCATTGTTCTCATTGCTGAAAAAAAACAGTAGTTTTTGGTGCAAGTTAGCAATTGATTTATTTTTCCCTAGGGAGTAAGAAACTTGCAGAAAATGAACCTAAATTCTCTAATATTTCAAACAATAGAATAACACAGAAATATTGGTCAAAAACAAAAAAGATTCCTATTTATCCTAATTTATCTTGAAAACCCTTTTTTCCCCCAATATATGCCATTGATACTGTGTAGCTATAATGGTGGATGTGGTTAAGGGCTTTCTGAGAATAAAGGAGTTGTAGAACTTTGGCAGAAAGAGAAAATATTTTAAAGAATTTTTTACACAAACTTATTTTAGAACTTTGCGTTTTGTGAAAAAAAATGGTGCTAGGCAAGAGGTGAATAATATTTAGAAATAATACTTAAGGAAACATATTTTTTGCAATATTACTATGTTCCAAGTACTGTTGTAAGCACTATACATGCTCACAGTAATTCCTTGAGGTGATTATTATTACCCTCTTTGTATAGTTGTAGAAGTAGTCATAAAGACATTTTGATTTAAGTTCTCATAGCTGGTAAGCATCAGACCTGGAATCTGAAAACAGTCTGGTGTAAGAGCCTATGTCTTTAACTGCATTACTATATTAAAGTGTATATGTTGTCATGGGAATATAAAATCAAAGTTAGTGTAATATAATGGTATCTGGAATCAGGAGATAGATTTTAGGCTTGACCTGGTCACTAATTAAGTATGTAACCTTAAAGAGGTCATGCGATCTTTTTGGTCTTATTTTTCTATTTGGACAATCTCTAAGGCACTTTCCCACTAGAGAAAATAAGGACAAGTTTCAAGTGTTGGAAGGGAAAATAAATTTAAGCATGAAAATAATTAATTCATCTAACACTTAACATGTGTTCTATACTCTTTGAGAAATGAAGATACAGAGTGAACAAAACTGATAAAATTGCTGATCTCATGAAGCTTTCATTTAACTATGAACATATAAATAAATAATAAATATATAATATAATGTTAGGTTAGGATAAATGCCATTATTGAAAACAAGATAGTAGAAAATAGAGAGTGGTGATTGTGTTTTATACAGGGTTTCTCTGACAAAGTAACATTTGAACAAAAAACTGGATAAAGTGAGGGAGCAAACCATGTAGATACTTGACAGAGCATTTCAAGCAGAGGGAATAAGTATCTCAGTGTACAAGTCTCTTGTACACATAACTCAGTATATTTGAGAAAGTATTTCTGTAACATAGATCTAGAAGTTGAATTATATTCATGAATATAAATTTTAATAAAAAATCAGTGGGTTTCTGAAAAAAATTAAAAAATTCAAGATAATTTATTTTATTACCTCCAAAAATTTAATTAGGCAAGGATTTCAATGTTTTCTTATATTTTAAATGTTCTTTGAAGCCTGGAGCCATTAGCTCCAGGTCAGAATTATTATTTCTTATTTTCTGCCAAAACTGATGGAACTAGGAAGTTTGCCAGCAAAATGAGACCCACCAAGACTCTAATTTCTGAATGAAATTGAGAGAGGAAATACATTTGGAAAACAAAATATATTTCATTCAGAAAATAATTGAATTTACTTTTCAAATGATTGATATAAACTGACATAAAGTTATTGAATACAATAATAGAATTTTCAAATATATAAACCACATTAACAATATTTCTTTTTAAAATCAAAATCAAGAAAAGTCTAAATATTAACTTGTATTATGTTGTATTCAACTTTGATTTATTCAAAACTTGGATTTAGAACTGGTATTTGCCTTTTTGGAGGAGTATTCACTATAGAGAGGAAGATTAGGAATTCTTATGGACTAAAGAGCAGGGAATATTCAATCATTACTGGTTTCTGTAGGGCATATAAGGGAGTGTTTGTGAAGAGGCAGTGGTGAAAGCAAGTTTCTATGTTCCTAACATTCTGGCTACTTAAAATCTTGTTAAAACACATCCTTGTACCCTGCCTTGAAAGAGTTTTTTGGGAAATTTTTAAAAGAATACCATATAATATAGCAAATTTTAGATATTATAGTTTGTGCTAGTATAATTGTAATTTTTAATACATTCTGTGTGAATAATGTTTCTTAAATAGACTTTCATGTACAAAATAGTCCTCTACATAGAAAACACTCCCACATGTTTTATCTCATTCGACATACAAAATTCTCTTTAATTTTTATGTAATAATAAAAATAAATATATTAAGTGTATTATCTTATTATCTTTATCTATTATTGTTCTAGTTTTATAGTTGAAGAAACAGAGTCTTAGAAAAGTTAAGTAGCTCTCAAATGGTTTTGGACAGTTGGAGCAAGTGACAAAATACTCCATGATTATATTACTAATGTAATTTGATATGAAACTCTCAGGTTCAGTTGTGGTTTTTAAGTATCCCCAAATTAACTAGCCCCCTAAAAATACTTCTAAACTCAAGATCGAGGAGATAGGCCAATATTAGTTATCAGTGTTGACCATTCATTTCTCGATAAAAACCACATAAGTTGAAGAGACTGGCAGAAGACGTTCCTAGAAGAGAGATGTCAGATGACTGTAGTGTTTCCTTTGTCTGTTTACTATGGGCTAAAAGATTGTTTCTTCTCATTTTAAAACAAGTGAGAGGAGCTTCAAGGGTATCACTCAGAATGTTTGCTGTATGTCCTTTGCAGTTTGGAAGACACAGACGCAGTAGGGTTTGACATATGGCTTAATAATATCTAACCCCAAGCAGTTCTGATAATTGGTCTGAAAAGCAGAAAGAAAGAAAGATGGACCAGGTATGACCAGCCTATTTCCTTAAAGAATTATGCTCAAGAGGACTGCCTGGAGGAGTGAAGGGACATAGCAGAAACACAGTCTGCCAAAAACCAGAGGCTAAAGAGTCAAAAGCAATCATGTATAAGAGGGACATTGCTTGCCTCTTGAGAAGTGGAGGCTCTCTCTGAGAATCTTGTGAAGGTGCCCTGTGTGAGAAAGAATCAGTTTCTGGAAACTGCCACACTCAGAGGACAAACAGTGCATGATTGCAACTGCAGCTAAGCACAAACTTTCCTGTTGGTATTAGTTAAGGTAGAATCAATTATGCTGCAGCCATAAATTAACTGCAAATCACATCAGCTTAACATAATGAAAGCTCTTTCCTTGCCTATATAAAGATAAATGGGGTTTGTATGCTCTGTTCTGTCTTATTGCTATTTCATCTGCAGCAGAAACCTTGAGAAAGATGGATGGGGCACTAACTTGTCTTTGTCTGAAGATGACATTTCATTAGCCAAACTAGTCACATGACTCAAAACTAACTGCACAGGAAGTTGGGAAATGTAGTCTATCTCTAAGCCAAGGAAGGGGAAACAGTATAGTAAACACATAGCAGCATCTTTGACAACTGTTCCTTACCTCTCTTCCCAATTCCCTTAGAAAGGCTAGAAGCAGTCTAGTGAGTGAAAGGAGAAACAGAAGACCAAGGGAGGCTAAGAATGAAGAAACCACCCATGACCTCCTTCCTGCTATAGGCTTCAAAGTCTAAATTACGCCAGTTTTAGAGAAGTGTTAGTTATATAAGATTGTTTAACATCAAATTGGACATTTTGATTATTGAAATCAATTAGTTCTTGTGGCTACAAATAACCATAAGGAATTTGTTATTTAAATTTGGCCATAACATATGAAAACTGTTTAAGGTTCTATTTTATGCAAATGATGGCAAAGTATTAGCCTATAGATTGGACTAAAAGGCACAGTTGTGTAGAAGCAATAAATTTACAAATAAAATGGTTTATTCTGAGGATGCTGAGATAGAGGACTGGTGATACTGGATACAGGATTTACTGATATTGCAAGCTCTTCAATTCTCCATTGAAGAAAGGTGACCCACAGTCACCTTCCAGAATGTCAAAGGGTCCCTCCAGTATATGGGTACTTCGTTGAAACGACAGGCAGCCAACACTGTGGCAGATGATCTGTTGCTGTCATCTGAATGTTTATGTCTCTGTATCCATTTCAGTTGTTGAAATTTAATCCTCAGTGCGATGGTGTTTGGAGGCTGGGTCTTTGAGAAGTGATTAAGTCATGAGGATGAAGCATTCATAATGGAATTAGATAAATAAATTTCTGTCTCAAAAAAAGCTTTTATTTATTTACCTATTTATTTTTAAGATATATTAGCTTCAGGTGTACAATATAATGATTCAATATGTATATGTATTGTGGAGTGATTATAACAAAAAGACTAGTTAACTTTGTCACCATACATAGTCACATTTTTTTGTATGGTGAGAAATTTTAAAATTTACTCTTAGCAATTATGGTCACCATTCTATACATTACATCCCCATGACTTATATATTTAATAACTTGAAATTTGCACATTTTGATACTCTATCCATTTTGCCCCTCTCTACCCACCACCTCTGGCAACCACCAACCTGTTCTATGTATCTCTGTATTTTTTTAATTTGTTTTGTAAATATTTCTTTGTTCTTAGAATCCACATATAAGATCAGATGGTATCTGTCTTTCTCTGACTTATTTCACTTAGCATAACGCCCTTAAGGTTCATCCATGTTGTCTCAAATGGTAAGATTTTATCCTTTTTTATGGCCAAATACTATTACATTTTATATATGTTTCTCATATTTTTTATCCATTCATTCACCAGTGGATACTTTCTTTTTTTTTAAATAACTTGGCTATTATAAAAATGCTGCAATGAATATGGGGGTACATGTATTCTTTTGAATTAGTGTTTTCCTTTTCTTCAGATAAATACCCAGAAGTGAAATTGCTGTATTATATGGTAGTTATATTTGTAATTTTGAGGGAACTCCAAACTGTTTTCAATAGTGACTGTATAAATTTACATTCCCACTAATAGTGCATAAGTGGTCTACATCCTTTTCAGCACATGTAATTTTTTGTCTTTTTGATATCAATCATTATAACAAGTGTGTGGTAATAGTTCATTGTAGATTTGATTTTAAATTTTCCCGATGATTAGCGATACAAATTTTTTCATGTCTGTTGGCCATTTGTATGTCTTCATTGAAAAATGTTTATTCAGATATTCTGCCCATTTTTTAATTGGATTGTTTTGGTTTTTTCGACATTGAGTTAAATGAGTTTTTTATATATTTTAAATATTTACAAATATATTTTATAAATATATATTTCCCATTTATTTTTTAGGTTGCCTTTTGATTTGTTGATAATTTCCTTTGCTGGGCAGGAGTTTTTTAGTATAACATAAACCCACTAGATATCTTTTGCTCTTGTTGTCTTTATTTTTGGTGTCAGATTCCAAAAAATCATCACTAAGAACAATGTCAAGGAGTTTACCACTGATGTTTTCTTCAAGGAGTTTTATAAAATCAGGTCTTACATTTAAGTCTTTAATCCATTCTGCATTAATTTTTATGTATGCTAAAAGAAAATGTTCTAGTCTTAATCTTTTGCATATAGCTGTCCAGTTTTCACAACACCATTTATTGAAGAGACTGTCCTTTCTCCATTGTATATTCTTGTTTCCTTTGTTGTAACTTAATTAACCATATACCTGTGGGTTATTTCTGAGCTTTCTATTCTGTTTCTCTGATCCTATGATTCTATATTTATACCAATACCATACTGTTTTGATTATTATAGGCTTTGTAATATAGTTTGAAATCAGGAAGCATGATGCTTCTAGCTTTGTTCTTCTTTCTCAAGGTTGCCTTCATTGTTCAGGGTCTTTTATGATTCCATACAAATTTTAGAACTGTTTTATTTTTTTGTGAAAAATACCAGTGGAATTTTGATAGGGGTTACATTGAATCTATAGATTGCTTTGAATAGTATAAACACTTTAAAAATACAAATTCTTCCAATTCATGAGTATGAAATATCTCTCCATTTACTCTTGTCTTCTTCCGTTATTTCATCAGTGTCTTACAGTTTTCATTATATAGGTCTTTCATGAGCTTGGTTAAATTTATTCCTAGGTATTTTATTCATTTTGATGTAATTGTAAATTGGATTGTTTTCTTAATTTCTCTTTCTGATAGTTCGTTTTTGGTGTACAGAAACACAACAAGCTTTATATATATCTATTTTGTATCTTGCAACTTTACTCAATTCATTTATTTAGTTCTAATAGTATTTTTGGTGGAGTCTTTAGGGTTTTCTATATGTGATGTCATGTCATCTGCAAATAGTGACAGTTTTACTTCTTCTTGTCCAATTTAGGTACATTTTACTTCTTTTTCTTGTATAATTGCCCTAGCTAGGACTCAACACCATGTTGAATAAAATTTGTGAGAATGGACATTCTTTTCTTGTTCTTGATTAGAGAAACATTGTTCAGCTTTTCATCATTGAATATGATGTAGCTATGGGTTATTCATACATAGCCTTTATTATGTTGAGGCATATTTCCTCTATACACACTTGGTTGAGAGTTTTTATCTTAAACTAAAAATAAATTTTGTCAAATTCTATTTCTGCATCTATTAGCATGATCATATGGTTTTTAGCCTTAATTTTGTTAATATAGTATATCGCATTGATTTGTGGATGTTGACTGTTTTTGCATTCCAAGAATAAGCCCACTTGAGCAGGACATATAATCATATGAGCATTTTTACAAATATTATTTTAAAGTATTTCTCAGGTAAATCACTTATCTCTATTTCATTAAGAAATTTTTCTGAGCTTTTATCTTGTTCTTTTATTTAAAACATATTGCTTGTTTTATTAGCTCCCTTAACTCTGCATTGGTATCTATGCATTAGAAAAAATATCCACTACTCCCAGTCTTGCAAGAGTAGCTTCATCGAGAAGATGAAACTTGTCATTTAACTCTGACCTAGCTCTTGGTTGTCTTCCACAACTTTGTGATTGTCCAAATAGCATCTTTTACTTTTAGTGATTCCCAGTAGTTGAGGTGTGCAAGATCTGTCAGTGTTCAAAGGGGAGGTTCTCCATCAGCATCTAGATTCAGGACGAGTAGGAGACAGACCCTCAGGCAAGTAGCTTTTAAAATATGCAGGACTGTAAACACAATTCCCACTGGCCACCAGAGCTAGGTGATTTAGAGGTGTCCCTTGGGCAATAGTCACAAAAATCAGGGTGCCAAACAAGTGTGCAAGTTCCTTTCCAGGAGATACTAGTGACTTGAAATGAGGCAGCAGGAGAGTACAAAGTTAGTGTCCACTGGTTTCATCCCAAGAGAGCACCTAAGAATGCTCCTAGTTGTGTGCCAAACGAGAAACCTGTGCCTTAGACCAAAGCTCCAGCACAAGGAAATAGGCCTCTTTCACAAAAAGACTGGCAGAATGTTTCAGTCTGCTGACTGTGTGGTGCTAGAGGGTGGTAGCTAGCCAAGGATTGTCTCTACATTTGTTACAGTCCCATGGGATCCAGAAACACACATCTGTCAGCCACTAGAGACAGATGATCAAGGGGCATCCCCTGGGCATCAGGTGTAAAACCTGGAACACAGGATATAAAAACCAGGGCACCAGAAAATTATAAAAGCTCCACTTTGGGAGATACTGGTGCTTTGAAGCATAAGAGGGTACAAAGGTAAGGTGCATCCTCTGAGGTCTTTGGAAAGGATTACAGTCAGCTCTTAGATGTGTATTTAAATAGAAGCCTGGCCCTCAGGCCTTGGCTATGAAGATGAGCTAATAAGCCTTTTTCGCAGAAAGATGGGGCTCCTCTGAGTGTTGCCTCTTGCTGTCCACTGGGCATGGAAGCCAATTAAGAGCGCTTTCTCTATTGGTTACAGTCCTGTGTGACCCTAAAGAGTAAGCCTGGTTAGCTATCAGAGTCAGGAAACTTCTAGATTTTGCAAAAGCTGTAAAAACTGGGGTGCGAGAGGAGAGTATAAGGTCATTTTTGTGAGAGATCACAGAACTACAGCAAGTTGTATGGAGAGTGTTAAGATGGTGTCTTCCAGGCTCCATCTCCAGAGAGCATCCCAGAAGGCCACAAGATATGTGTTAAATTAGATACCTATTCCTAGGTTGACACTTTAAGATAAAAAATAAGCTGTTTTCACATAAAGTCTGGGTGCCTCTCAATCAGCTGCTTCTGTGCTGGTCCCTGAGGTAAGTGAGTCTGAATGTTCAAGGACTTTAAGAGTCATTTCTCTGTTAACTACAGCCCCGTGACCCTTGTCAACATGAGCTCTGCTGATTTTCAAAGCTACACATTTGGGGGCTGGTCAAAGTCTTAGAAGTTTCAAGTTTTAGAAGTTGGTGTGCCTTCTGCAGAGTTCAAATACTTTAATCCTCAAGCATAATCTCTAGGTGTTGGGTTCACGCCCAATTATGGGTTGCTGTGTGGTTTATGGTAAGATTATCTCTCTGCCTCTCCTACCTGCTTCAGTATGGGGTTTGTTTGTTTGTTTGTTTGTTTGTTTGTTTGCCAGAGATGAGTAGGAATCACTCAGCTAATTTTTTGGGTTTTTTTTTCTGAGGAAAGTGTTCCATATGTAGCTATAGATTTGGTGTGTCTGTGAGAGGAAAAGCAAAATTTTCCTTTGTCACCATCTTGAACCAGAACTCAACCTATTTGGATTCTTCTCAGAATCTGTATGTCTTCATATAATGAAACCATGCTTGTCCTAAGTGGCACTAATGGCACTTGCTGCTAATTTTGATTAAAGTTATTATGAAGGCACGTCCTTAATTTTCCATTTTCAGGTGTGATTTGACAGCACTCAGAGTCCTAACTGCACATCTCCCAGAACTGCATGATCATCAGTAGCCTGCTAAGAGCTTTTGCCCTTGTCAGCTTCCACTCTGTGTATATATGAGCCAGAGGAGTACCAGATACAGATAACCTCAGAACATTTGTTGCCAGTTGGCCTCTCATGTGGAGATTAAATTTCCTTCCAGCAATCTCTCTCTCTATCATTGTTCTACTTTTCCCATATTGATAAAAACCTTTAGGTTAAAAATATTGATTCAAGTGAAAGAGAGGAAGAGGGAGAACACTTCACACATGGTTACATATTAAACACAAGATGGAATCTTATTGGGAGCCATTAGGAGAGTACTTTTTACATTTAATTTGCATGTGAATAACAAGAGGGTCTTATTAATATGAAGATTTTGATATTCAGGATGTTTGAGAGAGGCTCTGAGATTCTTCATTTCTAAGAGTCCCCAACTGCTGCCAGTGCTATATACCCATTACTTAATATACTTTGGGTAGCAAGGCTTCAAGTTAAGTGAGTCAATACCTTCTAACATCAAGAGCAACTCCCTGTGACTTGAATTTTCCACATGAGTAAACCAATACTCAGGGAGATTAAGTAACCTCCAAGAGGACTTGAGCTATTAAGTCACCACTTTGAATCCAGGTCAGTGTGACTCCCTAACTAGCATTACCAATGCAACTCACCTAAAGAGATGAAGGGATGAGGGGAATAATAACCCTCTCATTTCCTTTTTCCTGTGAAGTCCCCCTTCACAAAAGGTCAAAGTGCTGGATAGATGTTATTCAGTGTTTTAAAAAGACAGGGTTTATTTTTAGTTATTAGAATGTAGTCACCAAAGTTTCAAATGATGTAAGAAAATCCTTATTCCTGATCTTTAGAATAAATTAATCTAGTTCACTTAGAAAATTAAAGTAACTTTTGCCATTTCTGAATTAACCCTAAAGTGAAATTTTTTTTCTTAAGATAGTTTATAATTTAATTAATTCAGCTTAGAAAGTGGGATTAACCATTATCACCAGGTTGAGAAAATTAGGCTACAATTTTTTTTTTTTTTGCTAAGCATCTTGAATGGTTCAGGTTTGGAGCCTTGTTTTTATTATACCTGGGTACTTTGGTTTTATAGATAGTCATTTTTTGAAATACAGGGTGACTTTCTTTCTCAGAAAATAAATTCCCAAGTCATGAGAGATGTTTACATGAATCATCTGTGATTACTTTGAGTTGTATCTGTGTCATTAATAATAAATAAATGTGTTTTTAAAAGAAAGATGACAAGGAACAGTATATAAATTTGTATTCTTATGTAGAATTAACTCTTAAGTAAATATACAAAAGAATGCATGAAGAGTGCATGAAAGAGGAGGCAGTATTGCAGAAAAACTAGCTAACTAGTTATTACTAAGATAACAATACTTCCCAAAGTGGTCTATAGATTCAGTGAAATCACTATTAAAATCCAAATGACAGACAGAGGGGAGGAGGTTTGGGGGGCTGCAAGAAAGGGATGAAGGGTTAAAGAAATAGAAATTAGTAGTTTATAGTTGGTCACAGGGAGGGAGAGCATGGCAAAGAGAATAAAGTTAACATTAATATGATGCCTAGGTGGAAGACCAGGGGAAGGAGGGAACAATTGGGCGGATTGTTTTATAAACTATATAGATGTTTAACCAATGTACTGTATACTTGAAACTAATTTAAATAAATAAATAAATCTCAATAGCCTTTGTTTTAGAAATAGAAAAGCCAATCCTATGATTCATAAGGAATCATAAAGTCCCCAAATAGTCAAAACAAGCTTGAAAAAGAAAAACAAAGTTGGAAGACTCATACTTTCTGATTTCAAAATTTACTACACAGCTACAGTAATTCAGACAGTATGGGACATGCACATGCATATAGATAGACATATAGATGAATGGAATACAAATGATAATCTAGGAAATAAATCTATATATCTACAGTCAATTGATTTTCAACAAGGATACCATTCAAATGGGTAAAAATAGTTTTTAACAAATGGTGCTGGGACAACTCAATATTCACATATAAAAGAATAAAGTCAAACTCTTACACCATATATAAAAATTAACTCAAAATGGTTTAAAGACTTAATTATAAGAGCTAAAACTTAAAACTCAAATAAGATAATGAGAGTAAATCTTTATAACTTTGGATTTGGTTTGGAATAGGACATCAAAGCACCAGCAACAACAACAACAAAAAACATGTTAGCCTGGATTAAATTTTTTAAAAATTGCATCAAAGGACACTACTGTGAGAGTGGAAAGACAACCCACAAAATGGAAGAAATCATATGTTTGCAATGTATATGCATATATTTATATATAATGAAAATCATATATCTGATAAGGATTTAATATCCAGAATGTATAAAGAATTCATATAACTCAACAACAATAAGACAACTGAGTTTAAAAATGGTCAAAGGACTTAAACAGACATTTCTCCAAAGATAGACTAATGGACAATAAGCACATGAAGTGATGCTAAACATGACTAGTAGTTTGGGAAGTGAAAATGAGATACCACTAATACCTATTAGGATGGCTATAATTTAAAATATATAAATGTTGAGGGTGTGGAGAAATTGGAACTCTTGTATATTGCTGGTAGGAATATAAAATGGTGTAGTCTCTGTGTGAAAGATTTTGATGATTCTTCAAAAAGTTATGTACAGAATTATATGACCCACCAACTTCATTCCTAGATATATAACCCCCAAAATGAAAACTGGTGTTCAAGAATATTCATAGCAGCCCTATTCACAATAGCCAAAAACATGCAAACAATTCAAATACCTACCAACCAATAAATGGATAAACAAAATGTGGTATATCCATACAATGAACTATAGTTCTTCATAAAAAAAATGAAGCAATGATACATGTTATAACTGGATGAACCTTGAAAACATTCAGTGAAAGAAAGACACAAAAGGACACTTTATATTATTCCATTTTGATTAAATATTTAGAATAGGCAATTTCATAGAGATCAGAAGCAGAATAGTGATTGACAGGGACTGGGAGGAAGGAGAATGGGGCTTCTATTTCGGATGATAAAAATGTTATGGAATTAGATAGTGACAATGATTGTACAACATTAAAAGTGTACTATAATCTTCTAAATAATACACGTTAAAATGGTTAAAATGGTAAACTTTATGTTACGTGTATTTTACCACAATTAAAAAAAAAGTCTTGCAAGTCTGTCTCTCAAGGACTGGCCCCTGTGTTTCCCTGAGAGCTAGTGTAAAGACAAGCAGGATAATGCTCCCCACTCCTGCACAAAAGCACTGGGCATCCTCAGCTAGCCTTGCTTTTGTATAGTTTTAAAGGCAGGGGATTAGCAAGTGCAGTGTAGGTAAAAATAAGTATACAAAATGCCTGAGAAGAAATCAGCCACTTCAACTGGCCCCCATTCCTTTGACTGAAGGTAGGTGTGGGCAGTGAGGGTGGGGAGCCTGTTTTCCTGTGTATTTTAGTGCATAATGAGGGCTTTCTGTTGTGTCATAAAAATTTGGTCAAATACCTAAATATTGACGTCAAATACCATTTCTAAATGGAACCATGGGCACTTTTTGAAGAAATGTCTTATTTCAGATATAGGGCTAAGAAAACACAAGAATGAACTTAGAACATCTAATTGGGTCAGAAAATTAGAAAGTACTCAAAAAATTATGAAGACATTTCAAAAGGACAAAGAAGGCTAGCTTGAAGAGGCTCCCACTGACCAAATATAGGTCATTTTGAATACCAGAATAATCATGATAGAAATCTATAGCCCACATATAATATAACCTTTTGTTAAAAATAAATAAATTTTAAAAACAGATCAACACGTAACTGATGGATCAGAGGAAACTTGCTTAGAGTAGAATGTCAATCAAAAGAAACACACCATTTGTAACCAGCATAGACATAATTGATTCTGGCAAATATCATCGATGGATACTAAAGCTTTGGGGTAGATTAATGGGGACTAAAATATTTATATAGTCTCGGAGTAGCCACCACAGATTAATTAATAATGTCAAGGAGAAAAGTGGAAATTTAAGACTGAAGAAGCCCAGCAGATACCAATTTAACAAGTGAACAAAGTTAACATCACCAGTTATGGGACAAACTGACGTTAAGTTCTGCTTCCTAAGGTGGTGAATTGAGAAGCACATATCAGAAAGTCAAAACCCAAGTCTACCCAGATAGAAATATGAGACAGACCCAAGTGGAAGAACATTATACTCTTCAAATACGTCAGTGTCATGAAACACAGAGTAAGGCAGAGAAAGAGAAATGCCCGACAAATACAACATGTTAGATCATGGAGGACAATTGCTATAAAGAACACTGGTGGTAAAATTTGAATGTGACTGATATGTCAATGTTATATTTTCTGAGTTTTATTATTTTACCGTGACTATGTAAGATAATGCCTTTGTTCTTAGAAAATATATACTGAAATATTTAGGAATTATTAGGGAAAAAAGGTCATGTCTGCAACTCTCAATTAGTTTTATAATAGTAATCATTATATATGTATTGCATATATATAATAAAGCAAATATAGCAAACGGTAGCAATTGGTAAATCTGAGTAAAAAAATGCTAGCTATACTTGCAACTTGAAAAGTTTGAAGTTTTTTCAAATAAAATTAAAAAAAAAATTCACTTCCAACATAGAATTACCCATTCTAGAATTTATTCCTGCAAAGACACAGCAGGGTGAATAAGTGACGAGGTCATTTCTAAAGTACCTTCTGACTGTATGCACTTTCATTTCCCCACAAAGATAGCATCAGTCTTGAAAAAGAAAACAACAAACATATACTCTCAAATCACCCTATACAGATACCTTAGGAGATCCCCCTTGCTGGACATTTCAAGAAGACTAATAGGCTGGATCAAAGAGTCTTGGGGGAGATTGGTGTTGGTGGAATCATTTTGTCACATTTAATTCAAAGTAGTTGGTCCCACTCTAGAATGCATGTCTGGGGCCTACTCAGCTAAGCCAGCGACTACACAGCCTGAAGGAGGAGACAGATTAGAAAGATGAAACAAATAATTTAGTGGCAGATCTCACAGTTGTGGCTGATACCCTATAATGTGATATCCCATCACTAGCATTGTCAAATGCTGCAAACTGAATGAGCAGGGAAAAATTTCCTGGTATAGCCAACATCTTATATCCTGGAAGGTAGCATTCAGAGCAGCTTATTATTGTGACTGAAGATATATTACCAAGATTTTCTGTGAAGACACAGATTCAAATAGGAGATTGAAATTTGTCTGGCTGTGTGTTTTTTATCCACACTCAGTCAGTTTTATTTCAGCTGTCCAAATTTGTGTCAAGAAAAGATATTCACTTAACATCTGGTATAGCTTTACCCTTAAAAATTATAGAAAAGTCTCAAAACAGATTACTGTTTTTAAATGAGAAATTTATATTTCATGTGACTTGTTTTGGGGGAATTCATGCTTCTTTGACACATGAGGAAAGGGATAGAAAACATGGAAATTATACTGAGAGTGGGAGATTAAATAATTGATCTGACCAAACCACTCTGCCCTCCAAATTCTACTTCACTATATATCAACGCTTTTTTTCTTTCAAAGTAATGTGGATTCAAAGTATAACTAACAATTAAAATTGCAATGGGAGAATTGATTTGCTCTTTAGACTCTGTTGTTTTTCCCAGTTTAAGGTTGAAATGACTCTTCTTATGGTTCATTGGTTCCTGCTTAATCTGAGTTTATGGCAAGTGTGTATTAGTGTGTGTTTGGTAACAGGATTCTACATAGGCATGTGGGCACGTGTGTGCGCATATGCGCTCACACACACACACACACACACACACTCAACTTAAAAATGAAAAAATTAAGCTGAGTGAGTTTTGTAGTTCATGGATGCTAAAGTAAATATTTAGATTTGAAGCACCCTGTGTGTCATAGTCATCACAGTCTTTATATCAAATCCAAACAAATCAAACATTCTCAAAGATCAGAAGTGAAGGGAGGTCATGCAGGCAAAGCATATACTTGTATTGTTAAAAAAAAAATGCCCAAGCTCCTGTTTGTTCTCATTAAGAATAAGTGTGGCATTTTTTGAGCTTCCCAACCACTCCCACAGGTTGTTAAAACAGAGGGTTTCTATAGGTCAGTCCTTCCCAACACTATTGGAGAAAGAAAACAGCAGATGAACAGTTGTCTAGGTGTCCCTCAACATGGAGGAGCACAGTCTGGTGGCGCGTGGTGACTCTTTCTGGTAAACCTTTCCTGGTGTAGTTGCATGGCCTCCATTTCTGGAGCTCATTTACCCAGACATTGTTTCAGGGCAAGGCAGCTGAATCCAGAGGGGCTTCTGATTTTAGCCACATGTTGAGCAAGAATCAGTACTGCCTTTCTAATACTCTTAGGCTCTTTTAAAAAAAATATTTAAAAAAATTGTGATAAAATATGCATAACACAAAACTGACCATTTAACCATTTTTAAGCATACAATTTAGAGGCATTATATGCTTAGGTTCTTATGTTGAGCTCGGAAGTATACTTTTAAAAGTCACATGTTTATATTGGTATTGACATTTCCATTTCAAATTTAATATTCAGTACATTCAGTGGTTTTTTATATGTCTAACTTTGTAATATATATTAAATATTTGAAAACTCCAATCTTAATATGATTTTTAATAGTACAACTACTGAATGAAAGTTTGGATTTCTTTGCAGTTTAAAAAATTTTTTTAATTTTTGAACTTTTTGACATTCAATATTATTTTAGTTTAGGTGTATGGCATAGTAGTTAGACATTTATATAATTTACAAAGCAATCCCCCTAATTAGTATAATACCCACTGGAACTATACATCTTTATTACAATATTATCAACTAATTCCCTATGTTGTACCTTACATCACCATGACTATTTTGTAACTGCCAATTTTGTACTTCTTAATCCCTTCACCTTTTCACGCAGCCCCTCAACCCCTGTCCCATCAGACAATCACCAGTTTTTTCTCTGTATCTATGAGTCTATTTTTGTTTTGTTCCTTCATTTATTTTCTTATTTAGATTCCACATATAAGTGAGATCATAGGATACTTGTCTTTCTCTGTCTGACTTATTTTTGCATAATATCCTCTAGCTTTGTTTTCATTGTGTATTCTATAAAGAATATATGATCAGAGCACCCCTTTGAAAAATCACTTTTGATATTCTGTGTTAGGTCCATTTGTTTTAGTTTGTTTTCAGATTCAGAAGTTACTTTTGAAAAATATTTGAATTGATATTTTGAATATATGATTCAAAGTAAAATGTTGTTAAAAGGTTTACTCAGAGGGGTTTCACTTTCATTCTTATTTTTTTTCCTATCCCTACTTAACCCAAGGCCCCTAAAAATATTTTACTTATCTTTTCAGTGTTTCTTTTGGAAAAAGTACATATATATTCATATTCTCATTTTCCTTCCTTTATTACACAAAGTGTACTGTAATGCACATCTTCTTTTGAATTAATAATCTATATTAGAGATCAGTTCAATCAGCATAAAAAGATCTTGTTTCTCTGTGTGATTGCATTAATATTTTATTGTGTGGATGTGCCATAGATTATTCAACCAGTTCTTACTGATGCAAATTTAGGTCATTTCCAATATTATGCTATTATAGCTAATGCTTCAATGAATAACTTTGGACACATGTTTCATTCTTGTAGAGGTGTATATTCGGGGAAGATGCCTCAAAGAGTAATGCGGGGACAAAGGGTAAAAACGTATGTTATTTATTGCCAAAACCCCCTTTATGGAGATACACCATTTTGCACTCTCACCAACAATGTGTTAAGAGTGTTAGTTTTCCCATGGCCTAACCTACAGAATGTGTTGTCAAGTCTTTGGACTTTTGCCAAATACTTTTGAATTTTTTTTAAACTTCCACTAGCTTTGCTCAGAGTCAGCAGGAGAAAGAAGGCATCTCAGCTTAGGGGTATTTGGAGCTGTGTTGGTTGATAAACACAGCCATTATTAAAATTAAAATATATTCACTTATAATTAAATATTAAAAACAAAGACAACAAGTACTCAAAAACTTCTGACTTCTTAATTGTTTTATCATGTTTGCTACATTCATTCTCTTCACTCTTGAGGATGAACTGTCTCTAAAAATCCTATCACCAATAAAAAAAGTTTTCAATATCCATCTTTCAATTTTTTATACAATTAATGTGAGTGGGAGAATGAGGTTTATAAACTATTTCCAGACATTTCCTTTATTAGTTCTGCAGATGGTCTAGCACTTTCTTTGGAAGACAGTATCTGTTTTCCCTTAGGTCTTTGAGTGAAACTTGCATTTAACATCGTGTTACATGAAGAGGATGACAGATGCTATTGTGTTCTTGTTGCATAATATAAATAAATTTAATTTGCATGTTTAATTCTATATTAAAAATGGCATGATGGTTCATTATCAATAGTTCATTACTAATCAGTTTTATGTATGAATTCAAAACTATCCATCATTAAATTCAGATGAATATTTTTTGGAAGACTTAAAGACATCACGTCAACTTTTAAAATTAAATTCAGTTCAATATGTCAAAATCTAGCTTTAGGAGTTTATGTTTAGAAGTAATATTTTATACATGTTATAATAGTTGTATCATGCAGTCTTAGGGGGTATATTTGTTTCTAAAGGTAAATACCATTTAGCACCAAAAACATGGACCTGAGAAGCATGCTAGCTAATAATTTAAACAAATAATACAATTAAAAAGTATTGTTCAAGGCAGAGGACCTGAACAGATGCTTCTCAAAAAAGATATACAATAGCCATCAGACTTATAAAAAGATGCTCAACTTTACTAGTTATTAGGGAAATGAAAATCAAAATCACAATGAGATACCATCTCACACTTTTTAGAATGGCTGTCATCAACAAGACAAGTAATAACAAGTGTTGCAGAGGTTGTGGGGAAAAAGAAATCCTTATACATTGCTGGTGGAAATATAAATTGGTATGGTCACTATGGAAAACAAAATGGAGGTTCCGCAAAAAATTAAGAATAGAATTACCATATGACTCATCAATTCCTCTTCTGGGTATCTACTCCCCAAATTCGAAGACATTTATCTGTAAAGATATATGCTTCCCAATGTTCATAGCAGCATTATTCGTGGTGGCCAAGACATGGAAACAATTGAAGTTCCCTTTGATAGATGACTGGATAAAGAAGATACAGTACATTTACACAGTGAAATATTAGCCATAAGAAAAGGTGAAACACTGACATTTGTGACAACATGGTTAGATCTTGAGATTATCAATCAGGCTAAACTAAATAATTCAGACAGAAAAAGTTGAGAATCATATGATTTTACTCATATGTGGGATATAAAACTGAGAGCAACAAACAAGACAAACAGAGACTCATGGACATGGACGAAAGTTTAGCGGTTACCAGAGGGAAAGTTGGCAGAGGGGGGGTAGGTTAACGTAAAGAGGGTCAAATATATGATGATGAAAGGAGATTTGACTTCGGGTGGTGAACACACAATACAATACATATGAGGTATTATTGAATTGTACACTTGAAACCTATATAATTTTATTAATTAATGTTGCACTAATAGATTTAATTAAAAAAATGACCAAAAGTAGTGACATTGTAAAATGAGATTTTCAGGAAGGAGAATGAAGGTTGAATAGGAGCAAGAGTGTAAATATAAATTAAAATGAATAAACATGATAAGAAATTGTTTGAAGTTCTTACCCTAGACTCAATAGAATACCTGACAATCAGTTTTAGTCTTAAACGAGTCTGTGAACCTCCTGCAATTACTGCAGATATTTGTATTAATGTACTAGTGTGCATTTTTTCAGCAGAGAGAGAGTTCTTAGTTTTCACTATATTCTCAAAGGGATCCCAATGACTCCCCAGTGGAAGGAAACATGGTTTATTACCAATAGCATTACACTTGGATTTCTGGAATCCAGACATCATAAGTCATTTTTTTCACTAGCTAGACACACATTTGAGGAAGTCACTTTAATCTCTACAGGCACCAGTATTTTTGCTATTTCATGGTGTGAGCTATAACTGAGTAGCCATGCATGGAGTTTTGGAAAAGAACTAAGAAACATTATTCTTCCCCTCCAGAATTTGGAATCACATGGAAGTAAAATATATGAGTAAAACAGATGAAGACCAAATTTTGATTTTAAATTTCCAAAGAAAGTATCCATAAAATATTGAACAAAATATCCATAGTTCCTTTTCTCAATTGTACCAAAAAAAAAATGCAAGATTTCATAGAGACCATTCCCTTATAGGGGTTTAAACTATCAACTTCTTGCTTTAAAAATGCTGGATGAAGGAGAAAAACACTACACTATAGATAGATGTAACTTGCTCATACAAAGCAGAAAGGCAGTTTAATAAATTAACTTGAAAAATAATTTGGAGTTGATGAATGTAGAACATTCTAAGTCTAAGAAAGTTTAATTTTATCAAACAAAACATGGTTATTTACTTTTTGAAACTCTCATGATATAACCAAAAGAGTTTAGATAGATTAAAGTGTGACAATTATTATACAATATATTAGAGTAATAAAAATAGAAAGCTAGAAGCACAACCAGAAAGCTATTATTCAAATCATGGGTTTTGGTGATAATTTACTGAACTATGTTGGCAGTATAAATTAAGATAAACAACTGTGAGGGCAATTCACTGAATACTTGGATCAGAAGGGCTATGGAATGAGAAGAATAATGTGTAACTCTAAAGCTTAGTCTTTGGAGGATGAGTATTGAATAAATGAGGAAGAAAGCTTTTGGATTTGTGAGCAATATTGGATTTTAATTTTGCCATTTCCATTTACTAAATGCAGTTGATAAATTGGGTGAGTAATGCATATTTTGCAATTAATAAAACTGCAAATAATATCAGTTATTACCAATTCAAGCTTATACCTTAATTGGGACTTTCCAAGTTTTCTCAGGATTATGTAGTTGGCATTGGTGTTACCATTTATAGGCACATATAATTGAGTTTTTAAATTTAACTATGCCTATGCCAACTACCAATTTATTGCCCCTCAGGTATATATTCACCCTTCATTACTTTCTTCACCATAGTGGAGAATTTCTCCTTTTCAGCAAGTATCAAGCTTTGCCAGTGGAAGAAGCTAGAAAGACATTGCAGGAGGAAGAAGCTTCCTAGTTCTGCTGCTGGCTTGCTTCTTTCTCATGAATTTATCAGCAATATGTGTGGGCAGGGGTGAGTGGGGGAGCATCCATTGGCACTCTGCTCTAGCTACATGCCAGAGTACATAATCATTTTGAAAGGTCCCAGCCCTAACTCTGGCCTGGTGATATGATGGACATCATGAATCCAAAACCTCCTGATGCCCTGTTTGAGAGTGGGCTTCACCATGACATGCTTTGTGCACTCACCTGCCAGCCTCATCCAGTATCTTCAGTATGCACATTTCCAGTGCTAGACTTGAGCAAATGTGCTTTCTCCAGGACTCACCTGCATCCGCCTGGTTTTCTCTTATCCTGAGCTTCTTCCAGATGTATTTTCTTCAGTACACAACTCTTGGCACAGCTTTCTCTAGCTCTGGGAATCTGCAGAATCGGGGCTTTTTCTTGCACTGGGATCCTACAGGAAAGGCTGCGTCCAGGTCCAAATTTTAGTAGTTTCCAGAGGCCAACAGATTCCCTTGGTACCCCAGAGAGCAGATTTTCAGGAAGTCCACTGATGAGGTATTTAGCAACTTCTCCACCATCCACAGAACCATAGCTTTGCCTTTTCCAATGAGGATTGGATTTCAGCTCGGGAAAAAAGGGCCCTTCCGTAGGTTATCCTAATTCAGTTTTAGGAATACTGGTTACACTTTACATCTGCTTCAGTGTTTTTAAAAATTATCTTGAATTTTCACTAGCCAATTCTCCATTATTCCAATTCCATGCTAATAATTCTTTATGTTAAACTTTTCTCACTCATATTACTAGGTCTCCTAATTGGACACTAATTGATACAGGCATTAATCTTGCAACCTCATTCATATTCTTTCATCTTCTATCTGTAGCCATTTAGTTTTTTTTATATATATAAAACTGATTCTACTTTATAATGACTCCTTTTTGTGTCTAAATAGCCCTGACCACTTGAAAAAGACCCAAGGTAAAGCAGCTTTAGTATGAATAATGTAAATCTTGGAGAGATTTAATTATTTATGGAAAATAATTTCTACTTGTTAACTTGAGTGTAAGTCTTAATGGAATGGAATGGAATAGAAAGAGTATGGGTCCTGAAAGCAGGAATCTGACCTACCTTTTTCGTCATCAGCAGGCAACTGACATATAGCTTATTTTTTTCTTCTATACATTTTCTCCATTCTCACTTTATCCACAAGTAAGCAAAAACTGAAATGACAATATAGGATGAGAATTAGACTATACAGGACTGGGGAGGCTGGCATTAATTGTGGCAAATAAAACACAACAGTTTTCTAGAGGAGTTTGAATGAGATAAACCTCCAGCAAGATTACCCACAAATAAATTTGGGACACTTAACCAGAAACCTTAAGCCAATTCTCTCTTTTTTTCTTTCTATTTTCATACCCTACTCCATCCTTTAGGCACTCAGTATCCATCTGGTGAAAAATAATGAAAGGTTTACAATCCCAGGAGGGTCTGCTCTACTCCTCTCTCCCTAAGTGATTCACTATACATGATCGCTTTCCCTTTCTCTTTTCACTTTAATAAGACTCCTAATTACTGACCCTAAATACACTTAATGTGTTTTTTTAATTAATTTTTTTAAATTAATGCTCACTTATAGCCCCAAAGAGGCACTTTTTACCCAAATTAACTTTTATTGATGGAATTTGGTAAGAGAAGGAGTAATTAAATAGTTTTAAGGACAAGACCTAATGATGTTTTTGGTGAACCTAAACTTTTCCCCCTTCTCTATCATGTCTAACCTAGGTTTTTGAGGGGGGAAAATTCATGAAAATTATTGCTAATTAGCTTGAAGTTGCATGCCACTCAATTCTCTACAAATGCTACTATGTTCCCTTGAGACCACATAAGACCAAAGAATCATGCAGAAATTGGCAAAGTAAACTCTAGAAATCATGTCTTTCTTGGTCACCTTTTGAGGTATGCATTCACTGCTGATAAACATTGCTTTTGACAATCTCATTTCTCCTGAAAAGTTGGCAGATCCAAGTACTTGTTTCTCTTAGCTTTATAAAACTAGATAGTCAAAGAGTTAACTAAGTTGTTCAAGGTCATGGTCCATCTAGGTATCAAAAATAATTAGAATCTTGTTTCTTTCTATTTTATCACATTGCTTTCTATCAGGGAATTTGACTTTAAATTTTTTGAATTCCTGACCTATTTTAAGTTTGTAGGTTGGACTTGTGAACTAGGTAAATGATAATCTGCAGGAGAAAGATTTTAAATTCCTATTGCTAGAAAGAACTCAAGAATTTTCAAAGTGGCATAAAAGACCTCAAAAGTTTTCAAAGTCACTTCACAAGGCTTTTTTGAGTCCTGCAAACATCAAATGGTTCTCAGATTAAAAGAACATTCTTTTAATCTGAAAGTTAAAGAATGAAGGGTGAAAGACAAGGAGTATTGGCAGGGCTTGTTCAGAAAATGTAGCAGGACACATGAGCAGAAGAATGAATTAGTATAAAATATTTTAACTTATATTTTAGTATAATTAAGTGGCATTTTCTCTATATACATTGATTTGAAATATCCAGATTAACCAGCAATTGGTTTCTAATTACATACCTGTGTCTTTGAATAGTAAAACATATTTGAAAATAAAGAAAAAAAAATCTATCACTTTATACATACGGATTTGCTAGATTAATTCTAACCCTTATAGGGTTTTTTTTTGTTTGTTTGTTGGTTGGCTTGAATTTTTTTGTGTGGAAGCAGTATAGGATAAATAACCAGCTAAGCTTTCTTAGGCACAGATAAATAAAAAACAGTCATTAACTACTTGCTTATTTATTTATGTCTTAATTCTCAAAATATCCCATATACATAGAATAAAAGTGATCATACAAATTAATTTCATCAGGCTTCTTATTTAATTTTAGATTTTTTCTTTTCTTACTTATATATTAATTATATTTTCTTAATGATATATGTGTGTATACATGCATGTGTATATGTGTATGTTTTACTAGTAAGAGTTTTTGAGATTCAGGAAAATTTGAATTTTTAAACTTAGCAAGTCTGTTATGCCAAAGTTAGAACCATGATTTGGCAGAAATAAAACATTAACATTTGGGATCTGGACATTTGAGTTGATGCATTCAAATATGTGGAATTTCCTAGACCCTCTAGACCTACAGAAGAAAGAGCTATCAATTTTTTCAATTGAAGTCTATTTCTCATGCCTTGCTTGAAGACAAGGTAGAGACTTTTATCTTGCACAATTATTTGTGTACCTTTGGAATCTTCTCATACTTTCCCTCTTAGTCACCAAAGACAAGTAACACTCAGAAACATTGAATCACTAAGTTTCTGTGAACTACTCCTAATTAAAATAGCACTCTCATTTTGTTTAAACATGGTACAGAAGTGGCTCCTGGTCAAGATGGCATAGCTGATAAATGCCGTGCTTGCCTCCTCTCACGACGACATCAAAATTACAATTAAACTACAAAACAACCATCACTGAGAATCACCTGAAATTTAGCTGAATGGAAGTCCTACAACTGGGGACATAACGAAGAGGCCACCTTAAAACTGGTAAGAGTGCGGGGAAGAAGTGGAACAGGATGGTCTCACACCTGTATGTTGCTATTGAGAAGTGGGAGGGATATCTTGGCTGTGGAATTCCCCCTAGATAACCAAGGGGTCCCAGCCTTACACTGGGCTCCCCAGCCCAGTGTTCCAGTGCTGCGAAGATAAGTCCCCAATCTTCTGTCTGTGAAAACCAGTGGAATTTGTGGCTGAATGAGATAGAGGGCCATAGACATTCCTCTTAAGGGTATCATGTGCAGATTTACTCATTAACTGACTCACTCACTCTATGCTCCAGCTCTGGGGCAGCAGATTGAAAAATGTCAGGGACATATGAGGAGATACTGAGTTGTCTGGCTTCAGGGCAAGAGCTGGAGGGACGGCTTTCTCCCAGACAGTGCTGGTAGAGAGCATTGTTCTTTTGTTGAAACTTTTCCCATCCTGATGTGCAGACACAGGCAGCTTCCATATCTTAGTCTGCATCATCCTGGCTAACACTGGTCATCCCACCCTGACGATTCCCTAAGACCCTGCTCTGTCCAACTTGTGGGTCACCAAAGTCATTTGTAGTGGATTTTCCAAACAAGCAGCCTGTCTTGGTTCATGCTGAGAACTTTCCTAAAATCTCTCAAAGGTTCACAAAACCTAAACAAACAGAACCTAGCCCTGGAATGTCCTATACCTCTTGCTGAGCAGCCCCAATTCCAATACTAATGGCAGCTGGGTTTGGTTTGCAGCTTGGCTTCTCAAGGCACATCCAGGCTCAGAATGGATGGTGGCCATCTGCAAATTGCTTGGTGACTCATGACAAGTGGCTCCAGGCAGGACAGAAGCTGCAGCTAAACTTGGCCTGCAGTGGGGCCCCTTTGAAGAATCCTGACTGGCATGTCCAGTGGCCAGCTTTACACTGGGCCAAGAGCACCACCTGAGGCCATATACAAGGATGATACACCCAAAGGACAGACTTGGCAGGCACCAGAGCCCTGCTAAAGTGAAACCTGCTTTATAGGGTTGCTCCCTGCACAGCAGCTCCTCCACTGTAGTCATGACCAGTCCTCACAATCAATCAACCTGAGAATAAATTCATCCTATTGATGTGCAAATAGCAACCAACATTCAACTACAACAGAAGGACACACGTAACCCATACAAGGGGCACACCTGGAGCACCTGGCTCAGGAGAGTAGGGAGACTGTACCACTGTGTCCTAAAAGAAACCGACTAAATAAGGCTAGTCTACTAAGGCTGGGAGACATAGCAGCCCTACTTAATGCATAGAAACAAACACAGGGAGGCAGCCAAAATGGGAGACAGAGAAAAATTTCCCAAAAGAAAGAACAAAACAATCTCCAGAAAAAGAACTCAACAAAATGAAGGCAAGCATCTATCAGATGCAGAATTAAAAATACTGGTTATAAGAATGCTCAGCAAACTAGGGAGAAGAGGAGAGTAGAGGAACTCAGTGAGAACTTTAACAAAGAGAAAACAAAAAAAAAATGGAGATAACCATAAAAAAAATCAGAAATGAAGAATACAATAACTGAAATGAAGAATTCATTGGAGGAAATGGTGAAGCAAAGGATCAAATTAGTGATTTAGAAAATAAGGTAGCAGAAAAACACCCAACCAAAAAAAAAAAAAAAGAATTAACAAAATGAGTATAGTTTAATGAATCTCTGGGACAACATCAAACATAACAACATCTGCATTATAGAGATACCAGAAGGATAAGAGAGAGGGCAAAGAATTAAAAACCCATTTAAAGCAATAATGATGAAAAACTTTCCTAATTTAGTAAAGAAAATAGATATGTAAGCCCAGGAAGCACTGAGAGTTCCAAACAAAATGAACCAGCCCAAAGAGGCCCACATCAAAACACATAATTAAAATGCTAAAGGTTAAAGACAAAGAGAATCTTAAAAAGCAACAAGTGAAAGGCACTTAGTCACCTATAAGGAGCTGTCATGACTGTCAGCTGATTTCTCAATAGACAGTTTGTAGGCCAGAAGGGATCAGAATGAAATATTCAAAGTGAAGAAGAACAAGGACCTACAAGCAAGATTGCTCTACCCAGCAATGTTATCATTTAGAATTGAAGGACAGTTAAAGAGTTTCTCAGGCAAGAAAAAGCTAAAGGAGATCATCACCACCAAATCAGTATTACAGAAATATTAGAGAGACTTCTTTAAGAAGCAGAAGAATAAAAAAGTCAAAAATTAGCATAATAAAATAGCAAAAACTGCATATCTATCAATAATTACTTTAAATGTAAGTGAATTAAATGCTCCAATGAAAAGGATGGGTGAATGAATGGGTAAGAAAATAAGACCCTTACATATGCTGCCTATAAGAGACTCTCTAGATAAAAGACACATACAGACTGACAGTTAAGAGATAAAAAAAACTATTTCATGAAAATGGAAACAAACAAAAAACAACTGGGGTAATGATACTTTTACCAGACAAAATAGACTTTATAAAAAGGCAACAAAAGAGACAAAGAAGGACCCAGAAATCCCTCTTCTGGGTATTTGTGTGAAGAAACTCAAAACTTTACTTCAAAGGGACATGCGCATTCATTTGTTCATTGAAGCATTATTTACAATAGATATGAAGGCTATCTGGGTGTCCATCGATGGATGAATGGGTAAAGAAGAAGTGGCATTTATATAAAATGGAATGTTACTCAGCCATAAAAAATAAAATCTTGCCATCTGCAACAACATGAATAGACATAGAAGTTATTGTGTTGAATAGAGTAAGTCAGAGAGAGAAAGACAAATGCCATATAATTTTACTCACATGTGGAATTTAAAGAACAAAATAAATAAACCAAACAGAAACAAAGTTATCGATACAGAGAAATTTTTATGGTTGTCAGATAGGTGGATTTGTGGGAGTGGGTACAAAAAGTGAAGATTTTAAGAACTTTAAATTTGTAGTTACAAAATAGTTATGGGGACTTAAACTATAGCATAAAGAATATAGTCAATATTTAATAACTATGTATGATATCAGATAAATACTAGATTTATCAGGATGATCATTTTGTGAGTAATATAAATTTCTAATCACTATGTTACACACTTGAAACTAATATTATATGCCAACTGTAATTAAAAAATAAATTATTTATAAAAATGATGGTGCAGTTACTTAGGACTTGCAAGACAAGTCATATTCCTTTAAGATGTATTTCTACTTCCCCTCCTAGTCCCTAGACCAATAACTGCGGTCCAGTTACAACATAACCTAGGTGGGTAAGGGCTAGGCCTGCTAGGGGCAGAAGTAGACTATTTACCAGAGATCTTTAGTAATCAACAGTACTGGAAGGATCTGGAGCAGTATATTTGGGACTGGATCCTTAGGATTTTGGATCAAAGGGAACAGACATAAAGTGTATAAGAAAGATTTTTATCAATGTGGGCACATGTTCTAGTGATACTAGATTTACTATCTTGCTAAGGACATGTAGATGTTATGCTATACTTTCTAGGTTGATCCTTCGAGGCTTGGAAATGTAATTGCCCTTACTATATAAAATAAAAAAGCCAGATAAGCTATGGTAAATACAGAAGAAAGGATCGAAAGTCTCAAAGAAATAGATACATTAGAGTGGATATGCTACTTAATGCTAGAAAATCCACCAGTTGCTTTCCATGAGAATGACTAGAAGACATTCCATTCACTTAAGCAATAATGAAAGTGCTTGGAAGAGGTATACCAAAATGATTACTAAGTTCATTTTTGTTTTCCTCTGTTGACCAAGGCTGACACAGGAAATATGAAAGAATGGATATCTCTGATAGAAATGTATTTGATAGATCCCAAAGTCATAGAGGCTAAGTGTCAGTGTTGAACAATGAGAAATAATGTGGCACAATTATAATGAGCCAAAAGTTTGAAGTGATAGCTGGGGATTTGAACTATAGAGAGCTATGGAGATAGTGGTCCAGGGACAAGATAGATGGAAAGCTAAGAGTATTTCTCATTATAAAAACCAGCATTTTGAATGGATGATGGATTTCAGAAGTGGTTTTTTTTTTTTTTTTTTTTCCAGAGCAGATTGACACACCATGCAGCTGTTTATCTGGCAAATGCACTTCCCCGCCCCCACCTCCATCTCTTTCAAGAAGTGAGACTAGAAGCAATTCACATTTACATGGAAGGGATAAGAGTACACAACTGTGGTCTTGCCCCAGGACTATGCTAATTCTTCTGTCTGTCTTAGTATGGTCTGAGGAAACCTAAACTAGACAGTCTGGACATTTTACAGAATATCACACTTATTGATGACATATTAATCACACCAGATTAACAGTAAATGTTAAGTACTTCAGAGGGCTGTTTTCCATAGAAAAGGGACAAACCTAAAAAAGGTGAGGGGTTCAACACTGCTAAAAATTTTAGGTTCCAGTGGTCTGAGACATATCAGAAATCCTCTTCCATACTAAAAGACAAATTATTGCAATTTCCACCCCCCACCACTAAGAAGAACTGGTAGGATTTTTTTTTTTCTATACTGAAGACAGCATATTCCACCCTTGGAAATATGACCCTGATTCATTTTATCACTTGATAAGGAAGGCTTCCAGCTTTAAGTAGTATCTAAAGAGAAAAAATAAAGGCAGTTGGGGGTGATAGAAGGAGTGATCTGCATAACGTCCAGGCTGCAGTTCCAACAGTGCTACTGCTTGGGCTACTTGACCTGGCATCAGAGGTGTCTATGATGAGAAAATGACATTGTATGGAGTTTACGGAAAATGCCAAATAGAGAATATTGATGTAGAACACTACAGTTCTGGAGCAATCCATTGCCATTTGTGTCAGAGTTTCACAACATTTGGTAAACAACTTACAGAGTGCTATTTGGCCAACTTAAAGAGGAATGTGGAGGGCTTGACCTATGGACGAGTGACCACACAGGTACAGAGCTTTCCATCATCAACTGGGTTCTGTCAGACCCACTAAATTATAAGAGTAGGCAGGCTTGGCAGCAATTCATTGCTGGATGAAAATGGTACCATTGGAATCTGGCATGAACAGTGTCTGAGTAAACATTAGATTCTGTTTGGTTGAGGTGAGTAATTTTTTTAATAGCAGATCTGTAAGAGTGCTGTTGGATGCATAAGATTTTTTAAATTGCAAATTCAAGGAGATCAAGTAATTTGTTTAGATCCTGCTTCTTTAGCACTTCTTGCTGATGCTTGTGTTGGCATTACATTATTTTAAATATTTTTTGACTACATAAATATTTTATATCGTATAGCTTATCTTTCCTTGAAAGCTTGGGTGATGAATTTATAAGTAAAACAAAGTGGAACTAGATCTTTTTAAGAAAAAAGATGCTTATATACTAAACAGAAGAAATCACTTGAAAACTATACCAAAAATATAAAAGAATTTTATGTATTAAAAAAGCATGACAAATCCAGTTGGATGGAAGTAAGTTGTTCCCAAAATTGGGAAAATTTGCTGTTTAGAACAAAGCAAGCCTCATTTGAAAAATCTGCTCTTAATATATTTTAAGTCAAATTTGATATTTTCAATTTTGTTTTTTGAAGTTCTAATAATTATATAGAAATTGATATATTCTATACTAATTCTAAATATCCTTTACATCACTTGTGTCTTATTTTATTTCTAAGGGTATTTATCTGGGTGTAATTTTATTTTCCCTTGATAAGATTTGCTAATGTTTGGTCGGTTTTGTTATCTCCCACCCCACTTTCCTCTACTCACCTACTCACTCCAGTGATCCTGCTCTTGGTTTAACAATTGCTTTAATTTTCTCTTTTCAAATTTATTAATTGACCTTTTATCTTTTTTTAAGGTAATGAGTACTTACCCTGTGATAGGCATTGTGCTAAGGATTTTACTTTAGCACATAAATTTATTTCAAATACTGACTTCATTGAGTTTGTTTTGTTATTTTTTTTAAAAATTTATAGTTGAATACTTAATTTATTTAAAATGACCTTTCCCATAAAACATTATTCCTCAATAAAATTACATTATATAAACATTAAGGATGAATAATGAATTATAGACTTTAAATGGAAAATATTGTTAAGAGCAACATTTAAGATCTAGGTCTGGGAGCACTTTTGAGATAGTGAGGAGTAGACCTACTAATCTAATACTGAAAAGCATTTTTTAAACCAACGAATTATTATTATTTTTTATTTCAAATGTCATTTTATCCTCAAAGTTATGACAGTATGTCTTTTTGATTAAAGCTGGAGTGAAAGACTTAGAGCTCTAGAAACAGAGCTCTCTGGTTTTAACTTTACCAGTTTCATCTTAAAGGCAGTGCCATGGGACCTCAATGTTTCTTGAAACATAGTGTGATCTCTTTCATGCCTTTTATTTTACAGACGTAGAAACTGGGCATCAAAGGATTCTTCTTGTTAAATGTTAATTGCTCCATATCCTTGCTTAATCTGATTTGGGCTTTCCCTATTCTCTAATTCCAAGCATGTTTTCTTATTGTCAAAATAGTTTTGTAGCTTTTGGATAGCTTTTGTTCTCTGGTTTGGGGATGTTAGAGAATTTACCATGACAAATATTTATTAGAAAATTCCATTAAATTTTGCTTATAATTCCTCAATGAGATAGCATCAATTTCCCATTTAGACCCCAGAATATTATTTTTCATGCTATCTGCTTTGAGTGTACTCTGATCTCAAAACAGTATCTTGTTCCCACAGAAAATCAGTGACACATTTTCATTGTTGTATAGAAAGAGTTCCATAAAATCACTGTGAATGTTATAATTGTCATCACCATCATGATGGTGATTTTTATATTATTTGGAGTCATATGTAGTCTAGTCTCTGTACATAGTCACATTTCGTTCAAAAAAGTACTAAACAGCAACCCAAAGTAATTCAAAGGAAATGTCAGTATCATTAAAGGGCATTCAATCCATAATCCACAGCAACACCATCTCAACACATCTCAAAAGCCCTTTTCTTCTAAAATACCCAATACCATACCTGTATTGGTATCTCTTACAGAAATGCCTCTCAATCTCTCCATGAAGTCTGTGCAGGGTTTATCTGTTTCTTTCTCTCTTACTTCCCTCTACTTCTTCTATTCCCCACCCACCCTGCCCCCACCATTCTTCTGAATCTATATCTCAAAAACATAGGGATAGGGTCTGCAAAGACAGAGATTTTTTTCAAAGGTAAGCTAGGGAAGAAAGAAAATAAAAAAATATATAAATTTCCTTCTTTTTAAAAGGATTGGGAGGGGGAAGCATGGGGGAATTCATGCAAGAATACATTTTGTCCTTGTCACTTAAGCAGTAATATATGCATTCACTCATTCAACCCTCATGGTAACTCTATGAGGTAAATAATGTTATTGCAATTTATATTTTGTTGTCAGGATAACTAGGACTTAGAGATGAAATAATGTCATCCTATCTGGTGAGACAAAACAGGGCTCTTGCTTTTAAGCAATTTGCAGTACTATTGTGTGAAGTTTTCAGAGTTTCATAAAACTCAATAATGGTTGTTTTCCAATTAGAATATGTGTTTTTTCCCACTGGCCTATTTTTCCTCTCCAAATCTAAGCCCTGAGAAGTGAATCTTTGCTTAATATGAATCTTTATCAGTGTGTGTGTATGTATCAGTGTGTGTGTATGTGTGTGTGTGTGTGCATACACACACACATGTATATATGTATATCTAATATATAACCAATTTGCTTGTCTAATCTTGCTGACTCCTTAGTTTTAGAATCTGGCCTCTGTCAAAAATATGCTTTAGTAATTCCAAAAATTTAAAACGCATTTTAACAGAATGGTAGAACTAATTCTTTGTGCAATTGTTAGGATATTTTTTGTTAATTATGATAAATTAGATAGAATGAATTTCTTAGCAGGTAAGATTAATAGGAAGAAGTCCATGAGGTTTAATAGGCTCATGCATACATCACTGCCTAAATAACGGACAAAATATATTCTTCCATGAGTTCTTTCATTTTTTTTCCACTCTTAAGTCTCTTCTACTTGTGTCATTTCCAGATTTTCATCCTCAATATTACTAATTCTTTTCTCTATCTTGTCAGCTCTATTTCCTAAGCTTGGGATTTCATTCTTCATCTCTTTTAATAAGTTCTTCAGATCCAGAAATTCTATTTTTTTTTTAGAGTTTTAATCTCCTTGGTAAAGTTTTCTGTTGTGCATTGATTTTGTTTCTGAGTTCATTGAACTGTTGATCTGAATTTTCTTGTATCTCATTGAGTTTTTTCAGAAGTACAACCTTGGATTCTTTGTCATTTAAATTGCATATGTCTATATGTTTATTTTCTAGATGCTTTTCATTTTCTTTCTGAGTTGCCTTGTCACCTTGATTGTTCAGGTGTTTGACAGATTACTTCTCCACCTAGGCATTAATAGGAGTAAAATCTGCTTTTTTTTTTCCTTTTCAATTTTATTATTATTTAAAGTGAATTCTCTTTAGCAGGTTGATAAGAAAAGATTAGTCTTCTATTTTCCAGTAGATAGAGCCCACGTCTCCTTTGCTGACCGAGCCTCCTAGATCTCTGCTTTAGGGCTGAAAACACTCTTTATTTCCTGAGGAGGTGTGTGTCTCCTCTGTGACCTGGTTGCCTTGGTCCCAGGGCTTCAACCTCATAATAGAATGTAAATGGCTATGGGGATCCAAGCCTCTGAAGAGCCCCTGAAGTCCTAATCCTGCCCCAACAGTCAGATGCAATTTGATGTTACTTCCTTTCAAGTCAACCTGAATGGGTGGTGGTGGGGTGTGTTTGGAGGAGCCAGTGGTATGTCTGTGGCTGTTTTCCTTCCAATAATACTGGTCACCAAGTTTCTGCCTTGCTTCTATATCTCCACCCCTATTGCTGGAACCAGCTATAATGTGTGTCTCTGATCTTGCTGCTGCAGTTTCCCATTTGCCTTTCTGCTAGCTCTGGTAGAGTGGGTAGGGAATGTGCTCTGGAAGGGTGGAGGAAGGTGACGAGTATCCATGACTCAGCTTTCTGCCTAGCAATGGCAGATGCTAAAACATAGCTGTCACCCCTCAGTATTCAGTCTCTGCCCTGTTCTCTGCCCTATTAACTGAGCTCTGCAACATGAATATGCTGACCTCTCAGGCAGAACTGCTCAGGGACTTAAGAAAATGCAATCCACCACCTAATTCCTTCTCCTTCTCCTCCTGAAAGTCAGGGCTCTATGCTGTGTTTTCAAAGAACCTGTCTCCATTTCTCTCTTCCTGCCCCCCTCCCTAGCACTTGCGATTTACCTACCTCCAGATGCTCTGAAGCGCAGAACTCTCGAATGTGCTTGTGTGCAGGATGGGTGTAATCTGTTGGATTTTAGCTGGTCAGTTTGATGTAATTTTAAGAGGAGAGATGGGGGGATCCCTTGTGCTGCCATGCTTTGCAATCATTTTCAAATATTAAATATCCTTGCATTCTTAGGTAATATCACTTGTTCATATTGCAGTACAATATGCTGCATTTCATTTGCTAATTTGTCTGTGTTCATAGGTCTATCGTCTGTAATTATTCTTTTTAATAATGTTGAGTCTGCTTTTGCTAGAAGGGTCATTCTGGATTCTTAAATCGCGTTGTAGAGTGTTTCCTTTCTGTTATTCTAAGGAGTTTGTGTAAGATAAAGAGTTTGTGTATTCTAAGAGATTGAACTAGTTCAAGTAAATTTGTGTCTTATTCCTTAAAAATTTGATAGAATTCACTAGTGAAGCCATTTGGGGAAGGAGTTTTCTCTGTGTGAAGTTTTTAATTATAAATCCAATTATTTACCACATATAGGGTTAATTATATTGTTTCTCTTCACATCACTTTTAATCAGTTGTAATTGGCAAGAAGTTTTTCCATTTCATCTAAGTTGTTGAATTTATTAGTATTAAAAAATTTATTTATTATAATTTTTGTTTGTGTTATCTGGTGATATTTCCTCTTTCATCATTGATACTTGAAATCTGTGATTCCCCCCACCCCCGTTTCTTGATTAGTGGTATTAGGGTGTTAATATTTTTATCAATCTTTTCAAAGAACCCAACCTTTAAACATATTAATATTCTCTATTCTTTGTCTATCTTTTGTTTCATTTGTTTCTGCTCTTATCTCTATCATTCCCTTATTTCTACTTACTTTGGGTTAAATTCTTTTTATACTAATTTGAAGGTGGAAATTTAGGTCATTTGACTTTAAATTTCCTTCTTTTTTTTAATGAGCATATGAAAATAACGTGATAAAATGGCAGAAAATTCAGAGTTTATATAGAGTGGTATAATTATAATATTAGAGTAAAAGAAAAAGGTTTTATGAACCCTAAATAATAAAGAATGGTGAGAAGGATCTGAGGACAATATACCCACTTGGAAGGAAGCCATGTTTCCACAAAAGTAGTCTCCCACATTGCTTATTGTGTTGAGGGTTTTATTTATTTTAATCTCACTCAAGCCTTAAAAAAACTTTGTGAGAACACCTAGCTCCCAGATCTTGGTTTTTAACAATATCCCAATAAGGAGAACAAGAAATCCTTGGAAACGTGTCTAATTGGACTAGGACAGGAAAAATATGGTAAACCAAGAGCATCTTGTGGCACCAGAAAGTAAGAAAATACTTTTTAAAAAATCCCATGGTAATGTCATTTTGTCAAAGGATACAGGAGCCAACTGAAAGTGCTACTGATGGCAAAACTGAAACCATATGAGCAAGAAAATGAACAAAGTAGAACTGAATTCTAACTCAGTATATAGTGTAAATATCTATGAGCCCTTACTGATATGTTAATTATTAATAAATGGGAATAGAGACATATCTCTCAGACACACAAAATTTTCAAATAATTTATGTACATGCTGCTTTTTTGAGGAGGTAGAACATGACTCTCCTTAAGTGTGGGCTGTATATAATAAATTTCTTCCAAGATACAGTTTGGAAAGGGGAAAAATATTAATTTTATAAAGTAAAAACCTGACAAACACTACCCAGGTAATCAAGGTTAATATCAACAACAACTTGAAAGTCATGCTGATAATATCTACCCTTAGTATGATGAGATAAAAATTATACTTTCTTCTGTGATCTTTCTCTCAATCCCCATAAGTCCAGTCTAATCATGAGGAAATTATTGAATAAATCCAAATTGAAGGGCATTTTCTAAAATACTAGAGCTGTACTCCTCAAAACTCTTAAAGTCATCAAAAATAGAAAAGTCTGAGAAACTGCCATAGTCAAGATGAGCCTAAAGAGACATGACAAATAAATGTAATGATATTCTAGATGGGATCCTGTAACAGAAAAAGGACAATAGGTTAAAAACTAAGGAAATCTGAATAAAGTATGAACTTCAGTTAATATTCTAGTGTCAATATTGGTTTATCAAGTATAACAAATGTAGTTTACTAATATAGGATGTTAATAACAGAGGAAACTGTGAGTTTATGAAAATTTTCTCTATTAAATATTTTTTCTGTGAATCTAAAACTATTCTTAAAAGTTTATTAAAAATAGTTAAGGAGGTGATTTTTCCCATTTTTCAGGTTATCAAATAGTAAGTGGTAAATTGTGGGTTTGACCTATATCTTTGGATTAAATGCCTTGTCTCATTACCTCACATCATCTCTTATGTGCCCAAAATCTGTTTCAGTGGCTTCTAACCTGCTATCAAAATTTCTATTTCTTCTTATTCACAAGGTTACCAATGTTTTCATGCACTCTGGTTTCTTCTGTTATGAACACCAGAAATGTTCAGAACCATTTTTCTTAGTTTGTGTTTCCTCATAAGTAGTCTTTAAGACAGGAATATTTAGTTCAAGCAGTTGACCTGGGAAGTGATTTCAGGAAATGCAGGGGAGGAAGCAAAATAGGGACAGGAAAAATGCCAATACATTATCTGTAATCAACAGATTATGCTTTAAGTAATTGAAACTCAATTCCACTGTGATCTTCCAAAAAACCATGTAGAGCATATCTCAGAATCATCTCCCTGGAGACAGGGAGGCTGTCATTTATCCAATGGACTCTCATCTTCTCATGGCTGAAAGTTGTTAAGGAGAGATTAACACCCCATACCTGGGTCACAGTTCAGGAGAAAACCCTCATTTAGAGAATAAGAGAGATTCATGTTTTTAAAGTAAAATGCTATCATCCTGCCAACAACTGAAAAAGGTATAAAAAACTCAGGGTGAAAGATATGGGGTAAAGTCTATCTATGAATTCCGTATACAAACTAAGGAAATTTTTATAGTGTATAACTCCTCACAGATAGAGTTACCTTCTAATACAAAGAACAATTTAAATGCAAAAGTGTAGAAAACTAATTTAAAGTTCAAGACTATGTAGAGCAGGTGTTGGCAAACTATCAACGGTGGGCCAGATCATGCCTACTGTCCATTTTTGTAAATACAGTTCATTTTAAAGTGGCCATGCCCATTTATTTTCATATTGTTTCTGACTGGTCTTGTAGATATGATGAAGACTATTACAGCCCACAAAATATAAACTATTTACTATCTGGCCCTTAAAAGAACAAGTTTGCTGAACTTATATAGGAAGATTTTTGGAAAGGAAAGCCCTCTGCTATACTAAATTGTCAATTGTAGGCGATGATGACTTGCCCTTTTGTCAAGTTACTCACTGTTCTGTGGAATCATTTAAACTCTTTAAAAACTGGTGCTGTGTATTATATAGTTGGTAGAAAGTTCCCTACTAAAGTTGGGGCAGTTTCCCCTGAAATGATAATAAACATCACTTGAAGTCCTATCTCATTTAAGTGCTGGTTTTAGGAAAATGTACAGTGCTGGCAATGTGAAATGACAGCATATTTTAATAAAATTAATTACCAGTCTATACATACTTCTTCATATTAGATATATCACTCTGCAGGGAGAGAAAAATTATCCCTATTTATCTAGATCGAAGTGTTATTTGAGAGTTAAAGAATCTGTTTTACTCCTAAGGATATTTTAAAAGAACTTGTTATAGATAATAGATCACAATTTATGGGCAATTTCTTTATGTAGCACCACAAGGAGACAATTTCTAACACTATTACCAGTTCTTATTATCTTCAATTTACTTGAGAGACCGAAAGTGCTGTGCAAATATGTAAGAACATCCTTTAGCAGAATGATACATTTATAGAAATGCCGAGTTACTGAGAAACTCCTACAATACCAACTAAATTTAGCCCAGTTCAATTGAAGCACAGTAGAGATATTAAACCTACATTTCCTGTTTTGTTAAAGCAAAATAGAAAGTTCAAACATCAGCCACATTATGGCAAACAGAAGTAATGGAAACTCTTTTGTGAAAAAATTGTAACTCTTCAGGACAGTACAAAAATATAGTCAGAGATACAGAAAGATGAAAGGAGAAGAAAGAAATTCGCTGAGGTTTCACCCTCATTTAATGGTTTAGAAATTTTGACTGAGCTATCAACACATACAGAAAATGAAATTCCAAAGTGTGGGGTCACATCAAGATGTAATTTTTTAGAGGATGTATTCAAGGAAAGCAGAGGAGAGAAGGAGCAATTAGGGGAATTGTTTTATAAACTATATAAATGTCTAACCAATGTATTGTATACTTGAAACTAATTAAAATAAAATTTAACAAAAAATGTGTTTCAAAACTCTTTAGCATTATACTTGTAGTAAGGACATGATAAAGTAGGCAAATTTAATATAGGAAGATTTAGTGATGAAGGTTTAAGAGAAAGCTGTAATTCATATAGACGGAAAGTAGAAAGGTAGTTGCCAGGGTATAGGGGAAGTGGGTAATGAAAGTTATTCAATGAGTGCAGAGCTGAGTTTGGGATGAGGGAAAAGTTCTGAAAATGGATAGTGGTGATGATTGTGCAACGTTGTGAATGTAATGTTACTGTATTGTATACTTAAAATGATTAAAATGGCTTTGTGTTACATACATTTAACACAGTTTAAAACAATAAAAGCTATTGTTGTCCTGTGCATTTGGTCCCCACTAAAAGGAAGAAGCAAGAGTGTGTTTCCCTCATCTCAAACACAGTGAGGGAATATTTAAAAAAAAAAGCTATTTGAATTTATATTTATTCCATGCCTCCCGCTTGTCCCCACACATTAGAGCATTGAAGGACACGATGCCTGGTTTATGCCTGAGAAAGGCAAATGGCCTTTGGAAATGAGAAAGGTCTTTGCGTGAAAATAAATGTATCAACAACAATGAGGATAAACATGCATGAATCCTGCATGTAATGTAGAGCAAATGCAACTCTTGTACGCTAATGGTTGAAGTACAAATTTACAGTCACAGTGAAAAATCATTTGGCACTCTATACTACAACTGAATATGCATAGCCAATAATTCAGAAATTCTGCTCCTAGGTATATATCTAACAGAACTGAGTTTGTAAGTGCACCTGAAGACATATACAAGACTGTTCATAGCAACTCTGTTCACAACAGACTCCAAATGGAGACAATAAAAAGCTAATCTATAGTAGAAAAAGTAAATTATGGTATATTTATACAGTGACATATGGAATCACAATGAGATAAATTAATTATTGCCATACACAGTACTATGTGTTAATTCCTCTCCCAAAAAAATGTTGAACAAAAGTAGGCGATATAAATGAGTATTTACTATCACAATTCATTTAATATTATCTTATCATTCTTTTAATGTCTATAGGAACTGTAGCTTTGTCCTTTCTTTTATTCTTGAAATGGGTAATATGGACTTTCTCCTTCAGTGGTCAGTTTGGTTACAAAATTTTCAATTATGTTCATCTTAAAAAGACTCAGATTTTGGATTCTTTTTTTTTTTTTCATTTACTTAAAATTCCATTTTCGCTCTGCTCTTTATTATTGCCTTCTGATTGCTTTGGGTTTGATTTACTCTTCTTTTATTTTCTATTTTTTAAAATAGAAACTTAGACAGTTGATTTAAGACTTTCTTTTGTAGTCTGAACACTTATTCCTATAAATCTCCTTCTAAGGATAGCTTTAGCTGCATTTAAATTTTTTTGATGTGTTTTTATTTTCATTCTATTCAAAATATTTTCTAACTTCCTTTGTGACTTGTGCTTTGACATAATTCTTTGAAAATGTGTTGGTTGATTTCCAAATGTTTGGGAAGTTTTCAGATATCTTTCTTATTATTGATTTCTAGTTTGATTTTATATAATCAGAGGATACACTGATCTCAATTTTTAAAAATTTCTTGAGGCTTGGTCATGGATATAGTCTATCTTGGTGAATGTTCTATGTATACTTATAAAGAATTTACATTCTTTTGTCGTGTGGAGCCTTCTAGAAATGTCAATTAGGTTGTAAGTTGGTTAATAATGTTATTCAGGTCTTTCATATTCTTACCTATTTTTGTTTACTTGTTCTGTTGTTTACTGAGAGAGGATTTTTGAATCTTCAGCTTTAATTGTGGATTTGTCTATTTTTATTTTCAGTTCTCCTAGATTTTGCTTCATGTTTTGAAGTTCTTTTGTTGGGTGCATACAAGTTTAGGTTTAAGATTTTTATTTCTTCTTGATGAGTTGACTCCTTTATTATTCTATAGTATCTTCTTTTTGCAAATCCTTTTGATTCCTTGAAATAGTTTTTCTTTTGATGTCTACTTCATATGATATTAGTATACCCATTCTAGCTTTCTTTCAATTTGTGTTTGCATGATATATCTTTCTATCCTTTTACCTTAGTATTTGTCTATATACTTAAAAATGGATTTCTTATAGATAGCCTATATTTGAGTCTTAATTTTTTATCCAGTATGACCATTTCTATAGTTTTATTGGTATATTTCCAACATTTACAATTAAGACAATCTTTGAAATAGATAGGTTTAAGTTCATCAAAAGCAAGTTGCTTTTGATTGGATGCTAGACTATGTGTATAGAACAGTGGAGATTAGGGGTATTTGTGCCTCACAATGGGTATGCTTCTATTTCTGCTCAGCCATTTGTGCCAGGAGTTGCATTCATTTTGGGTTTTGTTGTGCTGTGATTACCTTCAGTGTACAATCAGCTTCAAATTCCTTTTGTGTTATTTTGTACTTGGTAGGGGCTGTGATACCAGATTTATATTTTCCTCAATATTTCTGCTTCTTTCTCAGATCTTCTCTGTTTACTTCCACTTTGGAAAAGTTCTCTTTTTCACTCTCAAAAGTCACACTCCTCATTTCTTCAGTATCCTATAGTTGCACATCATATTCGATGTGGTAAGGGAGAGCACTGAAACATATATACCAGGTGGCAAGAATAAGTGGAAGTCATCAGAAAGGCTGCCTAACAGAAAGACTTTTAAAATTGATGGAGAGGAAAATTTTGATCACTTTAAGTTCTGCTTTATTTTATTTTTAATTAATTAATCTTTTTTGTTTATTTTATTATCTTATTATTTTTTGTTTTACTTTCCACACTTTTATACATTTTTAAATTTTGTAAAGTGAGGTAATCCTCACTTTATAAAAAATAATCCTCACTTTATTTTTTAAATTTAAAAATTAAGTTTATCAGGGAACAGTGGTTAATATAATTACATAATTTTCAGGTGTACATTATAATTTAACATCTTTATATTCTATTGTGATTTACCACCCAAAGTCCAGTTTCCTTTAGCTACCATATATTTGATCCCCTTTACCTACTTCACTCTCCTCCTATCCCTGTATATTTGACCTTTTTTCCCCCATCTACCTCCCCATTCCTCCCTTATCTCCTACCCTCTGGTAACCACTAGTCTATAGTCCATGTCCATGAGTCTCTGTTTGTTTGTCCTGTTCATTTGTTACTTTTAGGTTTATATCCCACATATAAGTGATATCATTTGATTTTCAGTTTTTTCTGTCTGGCTTATTTTGCTTAGATGATTATCTTGACTTCCATCCATGTTGTTGCAAATGGCAGTATTTCATCTCTTCTTATGGCTGGGTAATATTTCATGTATATATGTTCCACAACTTCTTTACCAATCATTTATCATAGGACACTTTAGTTGCTTTCATGTCTTGGCCTCTGTGAGTAATACTTCTATGAACATTTGTGTGCAAATACCTTTATGGCTGATTTTTGAAGTCTTTGGGATAAATACCCAGTAGAGGGATTGCTGGGTCATATCGTAGATCAATTCTTAGTTTTCTGAGGAACCTCCGTACTGTTTTCCATAATGACTGCACCAATTTTCAGTCTCACCAAATTGACTGCATCAATTTACAGTGTATGAGCATTCCTTTTTCTCTACATCCTCTCCAGCATTTGTCATTACTTGTCTTGTTTATTATCACCACTGTAACACATGTGAGATGATATCTCATTGTGGTTTTGATTTGCATATCACTAATAGCTAGCGATGTTGAGCATCTTTTCATATATTTGTTGGCCATTTGTATGTCTTCTAGGGAGAAGTGTCAATTCAGGTCCTCTGTCCACTTTTTGATAGGATTGTTTGATTTTTTTGTTGTTATTGAGTTGTATGAGTTCTTTGTATATTTTGGATATTAGGCCCTTATCAGAGGCATTGCTTGCAAATATATTTTCCCATTCTGATGGTTGTCTCTTTACCTTGTTGATGGTTTATTTTGAGGTAGTCCCATTCATTTATTTTTGCTTTTATTTCCCTTGCCTTTGAGGTCAAATTTATAAAATCCTCTTTCAGTCTAAGGTCTTTGAGTTTCATTCTTATGTTTCTTTTACGCATTTAATTCTTTCAGGTCTTATATTCAGGTCTTTAACCAATTTGAGTTAATTTTGGTGTATGATGATCGACAACAGTCTAGTTTTATTCTTTTGCAGGAGGCTTTCCAGTTTTCCCAGCACCAGTCATTAAAGAGGCTTTCCTTTCTCCACTGTATGCTCTTTTTTTTGTAGAAAATTATTTGCCTATATAAATATAGGTTTACTTCTGACTCTCAATGCTGGTCCATTGGTCTGTGTGTCTGTTTTTCTGCCAATACCATGCCATTTTGATTACTGTCACTTTGTAATATAATTTGAAGTTGGGCAGAGTGATGCCTCCAGCCCTATTGTTTTCTCTCAGGATGGCTTTGAATTTGGAGTCTTTAGTGCTTCCATACAAATCTGATGGTTATTTTTGTTCTATTTCTTTAAAAAATGCCAGTGGGATTTTGATGAGGATTGCATTAAATCTGTATAATGCTTGAGGTAATATGGTCATTTTAACTATGCTGATTCTTTCAATCCAAGAACACAAAATCTCTTCCCATTTCTTTGTATCTTCTACAATTTCTTTTAATAGGGTCTTATAGTTTTCATTATATAGGTCCTTCACATATTTTGTTAAATTTGTTCCTAGGTATTTTATTCTTTTTGTTGCAATTGCAAAAAGCATTAATTTTTCCACTTCTTTTTCTGACACTTTGTTATTGAAGAATAAGAATGGTATGGATTTTCGAAGGTTGATTTTGTATACAGAAACTTTACTGTATTTGCTAATTGTTTCTAGTAGTGTTCTTGTGGAGTCTTTAGGGGTTTCTATATAGAGAATCATGTCATCCACAAATAATAATAATTTGACATCTTAATTTCTTATTTATATGCCTTTTATATCTTTCTCTTGTCTAATTGCACTCACTAGGATCTCCAATGTTATATTGAATAACAGTGGCCATAGTGGAGAGACTTGACTTGTTCCTGATTTTAGAGGGAAGGTTTATTAGTTTTTCATCACTAAGTATAACGTTGGCTGAGGATTTTTCATAGATGGCCTTTATTATGTTAAGGTATTTTCTTTCTATACCGCTTTTGTTAAGTTTTTTTTTTTTTTTATCATAAATGGATGCTGTATCTTGTTGAAGGCTTTTTATGCATCTACTGATTTGATCATATGATTCTTATTTTTTAATTTAGTTTACATGATGTATCACATTAATTGACTTGTGTATGTTGAACAATCCTGTACCCCTTGGATGAAGCCCACTTGATCGCAGTGTATAATCTTTTGAATATTTTGCTGTATTTGGTTTTCTAGTATCCTATTTAGGATTTTGCATCTGTGTTCATGAGAGATATCAGTCTGTAGTTTTTTTGTTATCTTTACCAGGTTTTGGTAGCAGGGTAATATTGGCCTCATAAAATGAATTAGAAAGTATTGGGTTCTGTTTGGTTTTTTGGAAGAGTTTGAGGAGAATAGATATTAAGTCTTCATTGAATGTTTGATGAAATTCACTGGTGAAACCATCTGGTCCTGGGCTTTTACTTTTTGGTAGATTTTTGATGATTGTTTCAATTTTCATACTGTTGATCAGTCTATTTAGAGTTTCTAGTTATTCTTGATTCAGTCTAGGAAGGCTGTATCTTTCTAAATACTGGCCCATTTCTTCTAGGTTATTAACTTTGGTGTCATATACTATTTATAGTCTTGTATGATCCTTTGTATTTCTGTAGTGTCTGTCATAATTTCTCCTCTTTTGTTCCTAATTTCATTTATTTATGTCCTTCCACTTTTTTCTTTAGTGAGTCTAGACAGGGGTTTGCCAATTTTATTAACTTTCTTGAAGAACCAGCTCTTTGTTGTATTTATTTTTCTATTCTTTTTTCAATTTCATTTATATTTGCTCTAATTTTGATTATTTGTTTCTTCTGCTGACTTTAGGCTTCATTTGTTCTTCCTTTTCTAGTTTTTTAAGATAAAGTGTTAGGTTATTTATTGAGCTTGTTCTTGTCTTTGAAAGTAGGTCTGTAATGATATGAACTTTCCTGTTATGACTGCTCTTGCCATGTCCCAAAAGTTTTGATATATTGTACTATCATTATCATCCTTTCTATATATTTTTTAATTTCTCTTTTTATTTTTTTCTCTGACTCAGTTATTATTCAGTAGCATGTTATTTAATATCCATATATTTGTGGTTCTTTCTGCTTTCTTTTAACAGTTGACCTCTAGTTTCAAAGCATTATGACCAGGGAATATGGTTAGTATGATTTCAACCCTCTTATATTTGTTGAGGCTACCTCTGTGTCCCAGTATGTGGTCGATTCTTGAGAATATTCCATGTGCACTAGAGAAGAATGTATAAGCAGCTGTTTTGCTATGGAAGGCTCTGTAAATGTGAATTATGTCCTGTTGGTCTAATGCATCATTTAAGGATGTTATTTCCTTATTGATTTTATTTTTGGATGATCTGTTTCTATTTGATAGTGGGATATTTAAGTTCCCTGCTATGATAATGTTTTGGTCCATTTCTCCCTTTAGTTCTGAAAGTAATTGCTTTACATATTTTGGGCTCCCTGATTGGGAGCATAGATATTAATAAGTGTTATGTCTCCTTGGTGTATGATTCCCTTTAATATTATAAAGTGTCCCTCGATATCTTTCTTTACATTTTTTATTTTGACATTTATTTTGTCCAATATTAGTACCACTATTCCTGCTTTTTCTCTGAATGCCATTTGCTTGAAATATTATTTTGCACCCTTTCACTTTGAGTCTTATTTGTCTTTGGAGTTGAGATGTGTCTCCTGAAGGCAGCATATGGTTGGGTTTTATTTTTTGATCAATTCTGCAACTTTGTGGCTTTTTATTGGTGAGTTCAGGGCATTTACATTTAAGGTGATTATGAAAATATGAGGTCTTCTTATAGCCATTTTATCTTCTGCTTTCTGGTAGCTCGATGTTTTCATTGCTACCTTGTCCTTGTGTTTTTGTTTTCTTTATTCTGGTTGGCTTTTGTGGGTTTTCCCTCTAGTTTTATGTTATATATTTCAGTTCTGAATCTTTGGTGTGTAGTTACTGTTGTGAATATGCAAAAGATAGTTATATATATACAGTGCCCATTTTCTTCTGCACGAAGCTTATCTCCATTCTCTTCTGCAAATTTTGATCTTTGAATCTTCCCCTTTTCAGTCATGGTTGTCTCAATTTGTCCCTATGTATGTGGAATGTTCATTACTATCTTGGTATAGCAAATTTCTTATTTTTAAGTTTATATTGCCTTAAGGGTTGCATTCCTCTGCTTCTATCAGCCTTTTATTCACCTTACTCTTAATTATGTATTTCTTTTTGTCATTTTGTTTTAGGTGGGCTGACCCCTTTCAGTATTATCTGTAGGCCTCATAGTGGAGAATTTCCTCAATTTTTGTATGTCTGGAAAGGTCTTTGTTTCTTCTTCATATCTAAAGGAAAGCTTAGCTGAATACATTATTCTTGACTGGTAGTTTCTTTCATTTAATAGTTTGAATATTTGATCCACTCCTTTCTGGCTTGTAGGGTTTGTGCTGAGAAGTTCAATGGTAATCTAATAGTTTTTTCTTTATAGGTTGCCATCTTCTTTTCCCTGGCTTCTCTGAGAATTCTTTCTTTGTTGATGATTTTTGATAATTTTGATACAGTGTGTCTTGATGAAGGCCTTTTGGAGTTGTGATAATTGGGTATTCTGTTGACTTCTTGAATTCCAAGCTCTAGCTCTTTCCTTAGATTTGGGAAATTTTCATCAGTCATTTGTATGAAAATGCTTTCTAGTCCCTGCTCCTTTTCCTCCCCTTTGAGAATGCTCATTATTCTTATGTTTCTTCTCCTAATGGTGTTAGCTAGTTCTTCTATTTCTCTTTCATTATTTTTCATTCTTTGGTTTCTCTTCCTTCTAATGTATTTCTAGATTTCTGTCTTCGATATCACTGATCCTTTCCTCCATTTGGTCAACTCTATTTCCCAAGCTTGTTATTTCATTTTCAACTCTTGCAGTGTGTTCTTTATCTCCAGAAGTTCTTTTTGGTTCTTTTGAGGGGTTTTAATCTCCTTGCTCGTCTCATCATCATTGTTCTTTTAATTTCTGAACTTGTTGATATGACTTGTTTCACAACTCACTGAGTTCTTTCAGAAGTACAATTTTGAATTCTCTTTCATTTAAGTTGCATATTTCTATGTATGTAAAATTATTTTCTGGAGACTTTCCTCTTTCTTTCTGAGCTACCTTGTCACCTTGGTTGTTCATGGTGTTTGATGGACTATTTCTCTGTTTGGGCATTAATGGAAGTATATATTTCCAGAAAGAAGAGTTATTATATAATGGTCTCTCTTTAACCTGTTGCAAAGAAGGCACTTTTGGTTTCCAGTAGGTGGCGTCTAAGCCTCTTCGATCCCTGCTTTATATAAAGCCTTAGTAAAACCTTTTTTTCCCTTATAGATGTTTAATTGTACTCTCTACTCTCAGTCTTAGTCCCTGTTAGTGTTAGTGACACTTTTGGCAGCATTTGCTCAGATTCCCCTGGGCTCAGCGGTGATAGGTCTCAGAGGGTATGTTGGCCCTCTGGGTTGGGGGCTATGGCTCAGCCTCAGTTTTGCTACTGCGTCCAGTAAAAATCAATTGTTGATCCTCAGCTATCCCCCTTCTTTGCTTTCTGGCCTAATGTCTGGGCCCTGACGCTGGCTGCAGTAGCAAAAGCTGCTCAGGGAAGTTGCCGCAACTTCTTTCCCCCTCCTCCTGTAGGAAGCTCCTGTGACTTCAAGAGGCAGTTTCTTGTTTTTCCCAGTCCACCGTTGGACACCCATGGTTCTGACTTGTGGTAGCTCTTGTGCGCAGATCCCATGCTTAGGTGTGCAGTTTGGGTGTTTTTGTTGAGTATCAGATGTTCAGCTTACTGTTGTTTCAAAGGGAGAAATCTGGGGACATCTCTCACTCTGCCATGTGTCTGAAATCACTCCTTATAAATGCAGGGAGCTTGGACCCTTGCTGACACGGTACTGGCTGGGTCTGCTGGCTGTGTAATAGCCCCTTGCACACAAAGCTGGTGTGCAGAGCACATCACACTGCTGAGACCAGCACCGCTGAGTTCCATTTTAATACTAGTTAGTACTTCATTATTTTCCAAAATTAAGACTTTAATTAAAATATAAATTTATCTTTTTAATAATGAGATTCAAAAATCATTGGAGCAACTATATACTTCCAACTCGGTTTTATTGTTGCTTTAAATTCCTCCTGTTTACCAAGATTTTTATGTGATGAGTAGAAAATGAGGTGAAAGTATTAAAGCCTTTCTCTTTCTTTTCTTACATTCTGATGACTGGGCCCTGCTGAGTTACTTTATTCATTTATACTTAAATAAGAAGGTATTACCATCAGCAGTCCTTGAGTACTTTCTATGTACTGAGGCACTGTGTTAAAGGAGACAAGTAGGTTTACTGCCAGTTAATTTCTAGGGTTGCTTTCCAGCCTCAGACTATCCTTTACACCATTTTCTTCTTCTTTTTTTATTTTTCCTAGAGAAATTTTAGGCTAGTTCATATTTCTGTTACATTTGTCATTTCTCACTCTATTTCCTAAAGTTCTTCTTTGCCTAAGCTTTGCTTTCTACTTGTTTTGTTTTGCCTTAATATAAAAAACTTGGCCTACATGTTTTTCTCCCCCAATATCTAATCATTGCAGAGAAATTATTGTAGTTATATATAAAAGGTAAGTCAGTGATCTTAGACAGTCCTGAAACCATAATCCCCAACTCTTTTTATCAGCCTTAGTCGGCAATGAAGAGTAATTGATAATAATTTTGAATTGCATAGTGAGCTGCTGAAGATGCATTCAAAGGTCTGGGTGGTCTCCACAGAGAAGTCTGCTCTACTTCTTCCAGATCAGTCCCTCTGGTATGTCTGGGTAAGAATGGCACTTCAACTTTAACTGGCTTCTCTGGCTGGGCAATCATTTATTTATTTTACCTTCACTGGCAGTTCATTCTCTCTCTCTCTCTCTCTCTCTCTCTCTCTCTCTCTCTCTCTCTCTCTCTTTCTGTCTCTCTGTCTCTTCCACCTTTCTCTCTCTCCCCCCTACATATCCAGGCTCTTTCAGGGAAAAGACAAAGGCAGGACATACACAAATTCTTACTGCTCTCATGCAATTTTGCAGAGATATTTTGGTAATAGTTTTCAAAAAATCCAATCACATATTTACTCATTCACTCATTTACACATTCATTCATCTATAATTTAATGAACATGTAATATGTGTCAAGCACCATCCTACATGCCAGAGAGGCTGGACAATCAATGATTTAAAACGAGAAGGTGATATGGCCTGATCTAAAGAAGTTCACACACTTTTGAAAGAGAAATATAGATTAGCAGAACCATAAAGAATGGAAAGCAAAGTGAACCTTAAAGATAGGCTAGGTTAGCTCTCCTAATTAAGAAAATAGAGCTGAACCCAGGAGAGAGATTAAGTGATTGAGCCTGGATTATAACTCAGTTCCTCCAACTGTTCAGTTGAGTATACTTCTGACAATGCCTCCTCTTTGCTGTTGCTCTTTAGAAGACTCAAGAGAATTAAATTCCACTGCAAAAACTTACTGAGTCCTACTCTGCACCAGGTGATAGGCGAGATACAAAGATGAATAAAACCTATTCCTTTGGATTTAGATGGATTATGCTAAGCGAATAAGTCAGACAGAAAAAGCAAATGATCATACCATATGATCTCATTTATATGTGAAGTCAAAAGAAAATAAATGAACAAACAAATCAGAAACAGTCTCATAGATACAAAGAACAAACTGATGATTGCCTGATGGGAGGGGGGTTGGGAGCTGGGTTAAAAAGGTGAAGGGATTAGAAGTACAAATTGGCAGTTACAAAAGAGTCATGGGATATAAAATTGAGCGTAGGGAATATAGTCAATAATATTGTAATAACTATGTATAGTGTCAGATGGGTACTAGACTTAACAGAAGGTCACTTCATAAATTATTTAAATGTCTCACCACTATGCTGTACAGCTGAAACTAATATAAAATTGAATAGCAACTATAATTGAAAAATAAAATTAAAAAATAAAAAATTTAAAAAAGACCTGTTTCTTATCATTGTGGAGTTTGTAGTTTGGTTGGAAAGACAGACATATAGACACCTAATAATATAATAGGAAGAAAGAGTTAAGTGCCATTAGTTAAGGGAAGAGAAAGTAACTTCCTCATTCTGTCATGGGCTCCAGAAACAGTTTTTGAGACTAGATCACATTTGAGTTAGAAGCTAAACAGTTTCTAAAATGTGACATCATTTTACTTAGTTTCTTCCAGAAAAATGATGTGGCAAGGACTTTGCAGTTCCTCTGCACTTGGCTGGCTTAGCTAAAAGACGCTCAAATGGTCCTCATGGGCATGTGCCCAGTAATGAGCTTAGAGACCTGAGCCAAATCATTATAACAGTTACTTCACATGGTCATCCATGTAATAATTAGAAGCTCTTCTTTGCTCTTTCTGGCATGGCAAGATCTTGTTTATCAAACAAGTATGCTGAGTTTCTCTAAGGGCTATGAAATGGAATGGGAAGAAATCATCACAACCAATAATCATTTGGACATCTGGATTTAAATTGTCCTTCTTCCTTCTCTCTCTTCTTTTTTTCTTTTTTGACAAGATTTGTAATATTTTACACTAAGAATGCATCAGAAGTAACAAGCTGTCAATATGTATTAATAAACACTGAAGTGGTATGCATGATTTGTTTACAAACTATTTTTAATCTGACTTTTTATTCAGTTTACCAGTTGAAGTAAAATCATTGTGCTTTGTCTCTGTAGTCACCCTCAATGAACTCTGTTTTCTTTCTGTTGTTGCTTTTTAAAATTATTAGTAATGGAATCACAGTACAGAATTGGGGGGTCTCAAATTTGGAGGGCCTGATTTTGAGAAGTCACAGACTTTGCTCCCCTGACTCTAGTTTATATTTAAACTATTTCCAGTGTTTCCATCTATGATGAGCTAATACTACTTGACTAGGTTTTGGTAGAACTATAAGCCACTTATTTTCTTTTTCACTTTTAGTAAATATAAGCAATGTCATATTTAGATAACACATTAAATATTTTGACTTTTCTTTATCCGAGTATTCAAACATAGCTTCTATTCCAGATTTTGCCTACCGCTCCCATGTGTTGGCAGTTGTGTGAAGCATATGGGATCAAAATAACAGTAATAAATTGTGAATGAATATGTGGTTCCCACAATCTGAGTGACAGAAATGACATGATACAAATGTGTAGGAACCTCTGCTGACCCTCCCCTCTGCACATACCTACATTGTTTCTCATGTTGCTTCTAGTGGCCTGAATGTCACTCCAGGAAGCAGTTGTGCAAGGCTAAAAGCTTCTGCAGATTTCTTGTATGTAAGAAAAGGATTCTAAATTATTGAAAAATCATCTATATAAGCTCTGTCCAATAGAAATATGATGTGAGCCACATATATAATTTAAATAATTTTTAGCTTCATAGAAATAAAAGTAGATGAAATTAATTTTAATAATATATTTTTACTCAACACATTCAAAAACATCATGAAAACATATACTATTCATAATATTATTAATAAGATAGTCTACTTTTTTTTTTACTGAATCTTTGACATGCAGCACATTTAAGTTTAGACTGTCTACTTTTCAAGTGCTGCTTAGAGTATGAGAAGTGTGGGAACTCGCTGAGGCTTGAGTTAGCATCCTAATGTCAGGACGATTGCCTTTCTGGTTTTTAATTCTGCCCATCTCTGTCTTTCTCAAGGCTGGTGGCACTGGAATTTGATTGATTTGAGTCAAATCACTTACAAATGGTATGACCTTAGTCAAATTATTTAACCTTTGTCTTCCATCAGTTTTTCTGCCTGTAAAATTGAGCTAATAAGTACTATCTCACTAGTAGTGCTGAGCATTAGATATAACACATGAAAAGCATATAGCACAGTACCTGATATATAATAGGTGTTCAATTAATAAGAGTTGTTATTACTACAGTCAGTATAGAAAAGTTATTTTTCAAATAGGCTTTTATGCTAGTAGTGTTTGGTAGGTGTCAGATTAGGCTTAGACTGAATTATCCTCAGGCAGGTTATTTAAATAAAGTTTATTTGAGATTCTTACACCTAGAAAGAGGTTCCCAATCTTATAAGACAAGGCCTCCTTTTTATAGTAAGTATTTTATAGCACTACCCTTTACTCTCCTGAAATAAAATTCTAGGCAATATAGTTTACCCACATATAAAATATTTTTAGAAATATAGTATTCTAATGTGATATAAAGAAAAAATTTAAGGAAAGACATTGATAATAAAATGTATATTTTAAAATGCAAATGCATAGGCATCACCACTCTAGAAAGCATAGTGAAATAGTCAGATGATGTTTCCTGTACATAGAATCATTGTGACTGGGACAATTCTAAGACAAAATTGATAGAGTTGATTTGAATATCAGAAGTGCACAGTTAATGGTGACAGAATTTTATGAAATGACAAATAATTATTAGTAGAGTCCCCCCCAAATTTAGTAACATTTCCTGATTTTATTTTGTAGTTGTATTCCTGTATAAGTCTGGATATTAAATTCAATATATTAAAGCTATGCAAAAAAAAAAACCCATTTTATTTCAATATAAAATGAACTTAGACTCCATACTGAGAAACTTATAAATAGATTTTTTACTTCTACTAATTTTTCTGTGAGACATTCAAGAGTAGTGCAGGACATGGAACAACTCATTATTTAAGAGCGTTCTTAACATAGCAGGTCATAGAGAATATTTGTATCTCCACTCATATTCTCCCCAAATGCCAATAATGCCCTCTAACTTTTATGATAATTGAAAACATTCCTACAAATTCCCAAAATGTTTGCTGGAGTTGGCACAACCCCATTTGAAAACTACCGCTCTATGAGAAGTTTCACTTTCCTGTTTTTTTTTAGGAATGACTCCTTGGTCTTAGGACATGCTGAGGAATGAAACATTTACTCATTTATTAGAACTGTAACAGGCACTGTGAGCACCCAGCTGTTTACACTAAATAAAAAAAAACAACTCTTTTCTGTGAATACTAAGAGAAATGGAATGTTTCTTTTCCAGTAAAGTGCCAGTATCATTTCAAAAAGAGCTTGTAGAGTCAAAATCACTGCCACATAGCACCAAAATAAATTAAAATCTTCCTTCAGACTCATGCAGACTTCCAACTTCAGTGTGAAAGTGGGTGGACATCAAAAATGGAGAGGCTGTCATCAGTACTGGACTGAGTTAGAGAAATGCCGTTGCACATAGAGTAGATATACTCACAGAAAAAAACATCTGATAAATTGTGTCAATATGAAAAGACAGAAAACCTCTGTCCATTACAAAAGCAGTGAAAAATCAGTTTTCAAATTTTATTAAAGAAACTACATTCAGGCTGGTGAATTAGAGTAAGGAGATAAAAAGGGAGACATGTACATTCAGGTTGTTCTTGTTCCTTTGTGAAAGCTAAAAGTCATGTTGCCTTCAGGTCCTGAGGGGTTAATGAGAGTTGCTACTTAGACTCACAGAAAACAGCAAGTTTAGAAGTTATCTATTTGGGATATAACCTCTTACATATCATTTCAATTTACCCTGCACTCTGGCCCACCCATAAGAGTGAATGTAGGTTAGGTTTAGGTGAATTCATAGTATGCTTCTAAGTTTATCAGAAGAGGAGAGAATATTAAGCACAGTTGGCCATATCAGCCACATTAGGCAAGTCCTATTGCTAGGCCTCAGAATTAGAGAAGTAGAAATATTATTAGCTGCTATAGTAACCAAGGAAGACCATGGTTAGAATGGACATCATAAAGGATTGTGTAAAGAAAAACCAAAAAAAGAAATCTGTCAGAAAATACAGTAGCATTGAGATTTAACATCAGGTTAGAGGCCAATATAAGCCTAAATTGCTTGGTAACCTAAAATTTTTAGGTGGCTGTAATGTGGCTTTGGCTTTGGAAAGCATGACATTAGATAACATTTCTGCTAGAGGTGAGCAGTTTCATTCCATATGAAGGACTGTTGGCTTCTTCTGCTCTTTCCTTCTTGAGTACATTTTCAAAGGAGCAAAAATTTTCCATAGGACCTGCACCCAATTTACACTCCCACTGAAAGAGAGCAAGTGTTCTTCTTTCTCTACATCCTCGCCAACACATGTTATTTATTGACTTTTAGATGAATAGCCATTCTGACTGGTATGAGATGTTATCTCTTTGTGGTTTTGATTGCATTTTTCTCATGATTAGTGATATTGAGCATGTTTTCATATGTCTACTGGCTATCTGCATATCTTCTTTGGAGAAGAGTATGAGGATTTCTCAAAAAACATAAAATAGAAATACCTCAAGACCTAGCAGTTTCACTTTTGGTTATTTATCCAAAGAAAATAACAATGCTAAATTATAGATATATGCTCTCCTATGTTCACTGCATCCTTATTTACAATAGCCAAGATATGAAAGCAACCTAGATGTCCATTGATAGATGAATGGATAAAGAAGAAGTTGTATGTGTGTGTGTGTGTGTGTGTGTGTGTGTGTGTGTATACTCTGTTGTGTGTGTGTGTGTGCAGCAATAAAAAGAAATGAAATCTTGTAATTTGAGGCAACATAGATGGACCGAGAGGGTATTATGCTAAATAAAATAATTCAGGTAGAGAAAGGCACATACCATATGGTTTCACTTATATGTAAAATCTAAAAAAAAAAAACTCAAACAAATGAACAAATAAAACAAAACAAAAACAAACTCAAAGAAACAGAGACCAAAGAGGTAAGTTACCAGAAGGGTTGGGGGTGGGAGGATGGATGAAAAACTGGGGTAATTTCTTTGGAAAAAATCTCCGGCCTAAAATATACCAGTGACTTATGGCATTTATGATAAAATCTAAGTTCCAAATTCTCTAGCCTGAGGCTATTTCTCCAGTGTCTTTTACCACTCTCTTATTCTTCATTCAATTGGCTTTTTCTCCTTTATTCCTTGGCTTTGCCAATTTTGTTTTCTTGCCTTTTCTTTCTGTTTAGACCATAGTCCCCTGAGATTTTTGCTGGTTGAATCCTTGTTTGGATCTCAGCTCAAGTGTCAGTTTTTCAGCTAGACATTCCATAACTAGTCCCTACTATATCACTCATGAGCATATCACTTCGTTATGTTTTCTTTTGTATATTATCTAGTTCCTGTGGTTAAAATGTCAAATATTACTTTGATTCTCTCTAAGGCTCCATTAACAGCACACTTTTGATGTTAAGTTTGTATTTAAAAGTTTGATGAAAGAAAACAGTTAATAAAATATTTCAAGAACAAAAACAGCAAGTTTTAACTTTGAAAGAATGGCTACTTAGCAGTCTTGCCATACAACAGTCTAGTGTCCCAAGGCCCACTTTGGAAAATAATCCATCCTGTACTTTTATTAAAGGCATTAATGCTTTAGTGGGTTGGAAAAGGCTTAATTAAGTAAATTTTATCTAATAGTGTCTTGCATTATTTAGGGAATAATAGCAGAATTAAGATTTGGGAATTAGTTTCCTCTTAAAAATGCTCTGCTAGAAAGTGATCAGTTGAAAACAATTTGAATTCTATTATGAGCAGAACAGAACAAGAAAAATTCGATAATAGAGAGAAATGTGTGTGTGTGTGTGTGTGTGTGTGTGTGTGTGTGACACACAAAACAATAAAACAAAAAGAAAAAGTAAACCAAAATTTTAAAGCTTCTACAATTTTTTGGTCACAGAGTCTGACTTAGGAGAGTAATGTGACCGAAGTAAATCAAACCTTTGACTGATACCATTAACGAGCGATACACATGCTAAGAAAACACTTAGAGAATACTCTTACCTACAAATTACAATGTTGTTAATGATGATAAGAAAGGCATGTCAGTCTTCAAGTTTCAGGGACAGAAACTTCTCAAGGCTAGTAATTTTAAATCACAGGGAAATAAGGCACTAGAATTTTTCCTCAAGAAAAATTCAGTAGATAAACTTCAATTATATATACAAAACAACTTAGAGCTTTCTAAACTAATGATGGTGAAGTTAAAATCAAATTTTATAACAAAGCATCAACAAATAAATATTATTAAATAAAGTATAAATAAAATTTACTTTCTGTCACAGATTAATGTGAGTAAAAAAAATTTTAAACCATATAAATATTAATTTGCTAGACTATCCATCCAACTTTATGCCCATTTTCTCAGTAACTATCTGATGTCTTGATTTCTAAGGCCAATTTTGACATGAGGATAAACAAGCCATACAGTAGAGCTATTCTAGTATGGACTATTATACTATTCATCATCTAGTGGTGAAAACTTCAAATGTACTTGATTTTCCATTTTTAGTTTTACTTTTTAATTCTGAAGTATTTAGTGATCATGTGTCTATGTGTATGTGTGTACATAGAAACTAGTATCGGGTTAAATACATAAGATTCCTTTATACTACATAACCTCAACTCACTACTATTCTGAAATTAATGTCCAAAATTTCTGAATCAGTTCTCTACTCTCAACAACTCTCTCCTCCCCTCCACTTAATGCTTACTTTGAATTAATAATTTTGTGTCTTCTGGGTATTTACTTTAACTATAGAAAGGTGTATATATATGTATATATAGTATATATATATATGTATACTATATAAACATACTGTGCATATATACAATATATATACATATGCATCTATATACAGTATATATACTGTACATATACATCTATATATATGTATATATGTATATGTATATATACATATATATGTATATATGTAAATATGTCTCTATACTGTATATATACATGTATATGTACACTATATGTATACATACTGTATACACACACATATATACTGTATATACATATACAGATATATACTGTGTTACTGTATATATTTGTATACTGTATACATATACAGTATATACATATATATATACCATATATATGTGTATATACATATGTATGTATACTTGTATATATACATGTATACATGTATACGTGTGTATACATATATATACAGTATACACACATATACATATATACTGTATATTTACATATATGTATACTATATATACACATAATATATATATTGTGCATACATATATTCTATGTACATATACACATTAGTGCATACTATATTTATATATCCCATATATACATATACATATACATATATACTGTATATATATATATATACATGTATTTATATATATATATGTATACACACACACATATATACTAATCCACTACTACTAGTAGTGAGTTAGTATATATAACTATGTGGCATATATATATATATATATATATATATATATATATGCTATATATAGCATATGTGAGAGGTCTATAGCATTTCTAGATAGTTTGGAGAAAGACTTCATTGGCAAACTTGCCTAACATTTCATAACTAATCCAAAGCACTATACTCTGTCTTGCAGAATATACCTTTAGTTTTCGCTAAGCTCTCACTAACAATATCAAAAGAAAATTGGTACTGTAGATATCACTGGAGATCTGTTAAAGTAGTCTGAACCAAGAGTCAAATTTCTTTGAACTTTGTATTTCTTCATACAAATCAATATGACTTGGAATCAAAGTTTCTAATATTTTCATGTCTTTTAAAAAATAATAAAATTATATTTTAAGTGACCATAAAACATAGATGACATTTTAAAAATATGTACCATATTTATTCTGTATCCATAAGCTCTTTTAGGAGATAGGCATTAACATATAGATAGCTATATGATTGGCAAGAACATTCACATCTATTCATGGGCTAAGAGTAAGTAGAAGACATGTTTTGATCAGCATTGCACCACAAAGAAAGCCATCAGGGTTGATGCTCTGGTTTCTCCCCTCAGACTACCCATACTACCTATCCTTTGGAGAAGCTCAGTAAGAGCATCTGCTTTTTGTACCTTGGAAGTGAAATAGAACATTAAATTTGTTAGCTCTGTGAATTTCCTCTACTTTTATTAATGTGAATTCATTATATTTACCATCACTCCATCTAATAAGGTCATGGATTTTATCCTAAATCTTATCTACCAGGTAAAATTAAATGGGAAACAAAAATATGGAGCAAGAAAGATGTTAGATCTCCTATAATGTCATGGACTACTCTGGTATCTTGTCTTATGAGAAAGATATGACCTTGGGGGATTGTCATGAGAATAACACCCAAAATATTAAAATTCTTCAGAGTGGTATTCAAATTTTCCACCGGGCAGATCTGGGGAAAATTTGTTTTTCTACCTTTGTAGAACTTGGAAAAGATAGTTTGCCCTCTGGCCCTGTTTGAAATTTAAATTTGAATGTACATTTTCTTGCTATAAAAATGGAAAAGATTTAAAATATCCTTTTATATTGGGTTATATAGCTTATTATTACAATGTGAAAGAAACAAATGATTAAGTTTTCTATCCGAAATAGTATTTGAAAACAGTAATTAAGACAAGTTAACTCTTTAATGAAAATAATTACATTTGACAAATATTTTCAAAAATTCAGTAAATAAGGAATTGCTTAAAATTTTCTGAGCCAAGTACTCTACATTTATTATTTCATTTAATTTGATTCATTACTCATAATAGCCCCATGAGTTGGCACTTTTATTATCTTTGTTTTTACATATGTGGAAATGGAATCTGATGAGGGTACATGATTAGCCATTTAGTCTTAGCAAGGGTATGACAAGCCTAACATACCATATACCTATTGGTTTACACCAGTTGTTCTGTATTACTGTTAAATTGTCCGGGAGTTTGGAGTTAAGAACACAAACTCTGGATCAACCAGACTCCTTATTTGAATCCAAACTCTAGTGCTAATTAACTCTGTGATCTGGGGTAGGTTACTTGTGTGTTTTTCAGTTTCCTAATCTGAAAATAGGGAAAAAGTAGTACCTCCCTCAAGAATTTGTTATTATTATTAAGGGATGCAGTGCTCAATTAATTTATCTTATGATACTTTTTTATAGGCCATACCAGCCTGAAGATTAAAAATTGATTCACAAAATAGTATACAAGTCTCTTTGCATTTATAAATATTATATGTGTAATTGAGCAACTCTGAAAGTCTGTGACATGTAACAATGGGTAATGCTGGTGAGGTACACATCCCAGTCATAGATATGTAGAGGTAAGCATGTGGAAGTGCTTAGCTACCCATTTCTCAGTTTATCTTTATTGTTCCTTCTTATTACTATGCTGGCAATAATTTATGGAAAATGAGAAAACAATAACACATAATTTTTGAGAGCTGTATGTGTATGTGAAAAATGGCTCTAAAACATGTTGGTGATTAAAATGAAGAAAATGTGCTAAGGTCTAAGAACTAGATAGATCTTATCTAAAAAATGGTTTTGAGTAAATTAAATTATGGCTTATCATATTCAGTACTTTTGTAATTCCCTTTTTGAATGAGTCTACTATGTTCTCTTTAGGAAATGAAGACCAGACAACTTACAAAATGTTACATTAGATGTTCAAACCACTTTTGTTTGACTCTCTTCATGAATGAATTTAGTCTTTGTAGAAGTCAGCATCTGAGTAGGAAGAAAAGGGCACATTCAGACACTGAGGGAAGATGAAGAAAGGGATTACAGTTATCCTTTGGTATCCATAGGGGATTGGTTCCAAGAGCCCCTGTCGGTACCAAAATCATGGGTGCTCAAGTCCCTTATATAAAATGGCATAGCATTTGCATATAACTTATTCATATCCTCCCATGCACTTCAAATCATCTCTATATTACTTGGAATACTTAATACAATATAAATGCTATATAATAGTTGTTATACTCTATTGTTTGGGAAATAATTACAAGAAAAAAGTCTGTACAAGTTAAGTACAAATGCAACCATTATAGGCCTAACTACATAGTATATTTCAATATTTTTTTTCTGAATAGTTTTGATTCGCAGTTGGTTTAATCCATGAATGTGGAATCTGTGGATACAGCGGGTAACTAAATTTGCAAAGGTGCAAACAGGTTAAAAGGAAACCAATTAGCAGTAGTTCACAATACAAAAGGGAAGCAAAAGTGAGCAGCTGTTACCATGCTTATGTCTAAAGAGTCAAGTGATGGAAGCGGGTACCTGAACCTGCTGAGGGTAGTAGCTATCCTACAGGGTAGTGGCCTTCAGATGAGAGGGTCAGGGAGCCTGCGGCAACTCGAAAGAAATGGAGCCAAAGAAATACCCTTCTTTATTCTTCTCCTACCATCTTATCTCCTGCCAGGGCCTGTCATTGTTTGAGCCTTAATTAAAACCAAAGAGCAAAGAAATTCCTGATAGACTTAATAAAGGTTTACCTACTGGGGCACAGAGCAGGATAGAGTTTGTAGAGTAGATCTGGAGGGATTAATAATAAGTATTTAACAGAATCTTGCATTTATCAAGTCATTGAAAATTTAAGGTTTCTTAAAATTTTTGGCTCATTAATCATTAAATATTTACTATGATGCGCTGGATATTATTCTAATAAGTAGAAATATAACTGAATAAAAGAGACAAAAATTCCTACCCCATGGAGCTTACTAGTTGGGGTTATGTCTAATTGCTTTTTATGAAAGTAAATCACATGCTTTAAAATTACTTGTGGATTTGCTTATTCACAAAGATTTCTGGATGAATACTACTTGACTACTACTTCATTGAGTTTCTACCAAATTGTTTTAATAGTCTTATTTTTTTCCTCAAAACTAGTTTTCTTTCCCTTAGGATGAGTTTATTTCTAGGATCCTCCTAAATCATTTATGTAAATAACTATTCCTTACAGACTAGTCTTACCCTTTTTCCTATAGTAAATGAATGATAGAATAAATAAAAATAAATTATGAAAATAAATATTACTTATTATAATTGTTTATAATACTGTTATAATAGTGTATAACACAAACTAGGAGAAAACATTGAATGAGAAAAAAGTGGTTAATGTAAGAGAAGCTAAAACAAAAAAACATACAAAGAATTGGAACAACAAATGTAGCACAAAATAAGATAGGATAAATCTAAAATTACCTACAATTGCAATAAATACAAAGTGATGAAATATTACAGTTTAAAAAATAAAGATTGTAAGACTAGATAAAAAACTAACATCTAAACTTTTGCTATCTCAAAAGGGCACATATAAAACAGTAAGATAACTTTTGAAAGTGAAAATAATAACAAAAGGATTGTAGCTTCTAATGTCACATGAAATAGACTTAAGAGGCAATCATTACAAGAGTTAATCAATGTCACTTCATAATGAAAAAATAATTCTAAACCTGTATGTATCCAACAAGACTTAAAAGAAAAAATAACAAAACTATAGGGTAAAATAAATCCACCATGAAAATGGGTATTTAAAAAATAGCTAGATCAGACCTTGATGAAAAAAGTAGACCAAAAAAAAAAAAAAAAACCAAAAACAAAAACAAAACAAAACAACAATAACATGGATTTGTTAAAAGCAGGTAAATAAATATGATGTAATGATGTTATCATGTTCAGCAGAATACATATTCTTTACACTCATAAAAATGACCAAATATTAGGCAATAAAGCAAGCCCTAATACATCTCAAGGAATTACTATTATAAAAATCACAATATATTAGCACTATGTTACTAAAATAAAAATCAGTAACTGAAAGTCAATAAGAACACACCTAAAAATGTATGGGGCAAAGACATAATAAATATTTTAAAATATTAATAACTGAATGATAAACATAATATACATATTATTACATTTGAAATATGAACTTTAGATATAACTATGAAGCCTAAAATCTTATATCTATAAAGATGAAAGGCTGAGCTAAGCATCCACACTGAATAGTTAGGAAAGAAACAGCAATGTAAAACTAAGGAAGAGGAAAATTATCTGTCATTATAGAACTGCTTATTAAGATTCCCAACTCCTTCAGTTTTTAGGATAATTTTAAAAAGGCAAAATAAAATGTAGTGAACAGAATTCTAACAAGCAGTTCTAAAGTGAGAAGTAAAAAAATCCTCTAGCAAGTAAAAAAATCAGCAGGTTTCAGAGGCTTCATAGTAATCTTTGGTAATAGCAAACCCTTCAATGGGCTTAGTATTTCAGAAAAATAATTTTTTATTTAGGTGAACTATGAATTGCATCATAAAAAAATCTCTTCTACTATGGTTAAAAGGTCAGGAAATGTAATGGAAGAATATTTCTGTTCTAATTCTATTCTCCTCACCAATACAGATATTATTTTGCTTTTCCCACTTCAAGCTACCTCATGTATATCCTCTGACCAAATATAAACCTGCTTTTGTCTGATACTGAGTTTATAGCCTAAAGCAATCACTCCCAGAATTTTGAATTTCATAGTGTAATATACATATATATCTATAGTTGAGGATTAGCATAGGTATATACATATTATTTTTCTGGTAAAGAACATAATTATTTCATTTAAAAAGGATTGTTTTTCATTTAAAATATAGACAAAGAACAGTTATCATTCTAATGCTGACAAAAAGTGCTGTTTTGTCTTTTTACTGTAATTTGTCATTGTTTGCAGGTAATTTTATTTTGGAGGTATGACAGACCAGTGTTTGTGAAACACTAGAGATAAGGTTAATGTCTATTTACTAATGTTTGAATCATTCTAAGGGAACATCGACAAAGTCTAGGAGACTCCAGTATCTTCATAGAAGACATTAAGTGACCCTCCAATGACAATTCTTAGTTTCGTCATTCTTGACTCCCTATCACAGTGTTGACAAAGTTGATCTCTTCATCCTTTTTGGTAGTTTCTTCACTTGCCTCCAGGGTACCATATGCTCACACTCTCTAGGATATTTTTTTAAATTAAGTTTATTGGGGTAACGTTGGTTAATACAATTATATAATTTTCAGGTGTACATTATAATTTAACATCTGTATATTCTATTGTGGTTTATCACCCAAAGTCCGGTTTTCTTCAGTTCCCATATATTTGATCCTCTTTACCTACTTCATCCTCCCTCTAACCCCTATATTTGACCTCCTTTACCCCATCTATCTCCCCTCTCCTCCCACACACCCTACTGTCTGGTTACCACTAGTCTATAGTCCATGTCCATGAGTCTCTGTTTGTTTGTCCTGTTCCTTTGTTGCTTTTAGGTTTATATCCCACATATAGTGATATCATCTGATTTCAATTTTTTCTGTCTGGCTTATTTTGCTTAGCATGATTATCTTGACTTCCATCCATGTTGTTGCAGATGGCAGTATTTCATCTCTTCTTATGGCTGAGTAATATTCCATGTATATATGTTCCACAACTTCTTTAGCCAATCATCTATCGTAGGACACTTCGGTTGCTTCCATTTCCTGGCCACCATGAATAATGCTGCTATGAACATTGATATGCGAATGTCTTTCGGATATGGGTTTTAAAGTCTTTGGGGTAAATGCCCAGTAGAGAGATTGTTGGGTCATATGGTAGATCAATTCTTAGGTTTTTGACAAACCTCCAGACTGTTTTCCACAGTGACTGCACCAATTCACAGTCCCACCAGCAGCGTATGAGGGTTCCTTTTTCTCTGCATCCTATTCAGCATTATTATTACTTGTCCTGTCAATAATTGCTATTTTAACAGATGTGGGATGGTATCTCATTGTGGTTTTGATTTGCATTTTCCTAATAGCTAGTGAAGTTGAGCATCCTTTTATGTTTGTTGGTGATTTGTATGTCTTCTTAGGAGAAGTGTCTATTCAGGTCCTCTGCCCATTTTTCAATTGGATTTTTTGTTGTTCTTATTGAGTTGTGTAAGTTCTTTGTATACTTTTGATATTAGGCGCTTATTGGAGGCATTGTTTGCAAATATCTTCTCTTATTCAGATGGTTGTCTCTCTACCTTTTTGCTTTGCAGGACTATTTTAGTTTGATGTACTCCCATTCATTTATCTTTGCTTCTACTTCTCTCACCTCTGAGGTCAAATTCATAAAATCATTTGTAAGTTCAAGGTCCATAAGTTTAGTTCCTATGTTTTCTTCTATGCACCTTATTGTTTCAGGTTTTATAATCAGGTCCTTAATTCATTTTGAGTTAAATTTAATGTGTGGTGATAGACAGCAGTCTAGTTTCATTCTTTTGCAGGTGGCTTTCCAGTTTCCCCAGCACTATTTATTGAAGAGGCTTTCCTTTCTCCACTGTGTTTTGTTTTGTTTTATTTTTGTAGAAAATTATTTGCCCATATAAATATGTGTTTACTTCTGGATTCTCATTCTGTCCCACTGGTCCATGTGTCTGTTTTGCTGCAAATACCATGCCATTTTGATTATTGTCACTTTGTAGTATAATTTGAAGTCAGGCAGAGTGATGCCTCCAGCCTTTTTTTTTTTCTCCTGAGTATGTCCTTGGCATTTTGAGGTCTTTTGTGCTTCCATACAAATCTGATGTTTTTTTTTTTCTATTTCTTTAAAAAATGCCAGTGGTATTTGATGAGGATTGCATTAAATCTGTATAATGCTTGAGGTAATAAAAACATTTTAACTATGTTGATTCTTCCAATACATGGAATATCTTTCCAGTTCTTCATATCTTCAATTTCTTTTAATAGGGTCTTATAGTTTTATTATATAGGTCCTTCACGTTTTTTTAAATTTATTCTAGGTATTTTATTCTTTCATTGCAATTGCAAAAAGAATTATATTTTCCATTTTGCTGACACTTCACTTTTAGAGTATAGGAATGCTATGGATTTTTGAACATTGATTTTATATCTAGAAACTTCATTGTGTTTGCTTATTGTTTTTAGTAGTGTTCTTATGGAGTCTAGGGTTTTCTATATAGAGAATTAAGTCATCTGCTTTTAATTTTTTTCTTCTTTATCACCTAATATATAATTTAATTGCCTTTTTTATTATGTAAGTTAATTTTATTTGTTTTCCTCCTTTTGAAAGCTAAGTTCTCTAGGACAGGAATCTTGGGTTGTATTCATAGACGTATTCCAAGCATCTAGGCCAGTTTCTGGCAAGTAGGTATTACACAGACAACTGTTGAATGAATGAATAAATGAATGAATAAAGTCATTGTATCATTGTGTGTTGTCATTAATGACCACTTAGGAACAAACCCAAACTCTACTTCAAGAAGAAAGTGATTGGGATGTCAAATTTAGTTATACTTTTCTTTTTAAAATATATTTGGCTTTAAATCAGATTTATTGAGACATAATTTATACAAATTCCCAGTAAAATTCATGCTTTAAAGCATATAGTTTGATGAATTTTGACACCTCCAAGAGTCATATAACCACCACCATAATCAGGATACAAAATATTTTGATAACCTCAAAAAGATTACTCTTGCTCATTCATAGTCAGTTCTTTCTGCTCATTCTTAGAACCTGAATTTGATTTGTCCTTTTTGTATTGGATTTTCAGAATATTGAATAGATGGGATTATATAGAATATAAATTATCATGTGATACATTTTATTTTAGCATAATTCTTTGAAAATTATCTGCATTATTGCATGTAATAGTAGTTTTTTTCCTTTCTATTTCTGTGTTCTATTTTAAGGAGATATATTCCATTTAAAGGAGGTACAATTTGTCTATTCATCAGTAGATGAATCAGTTTCAGATTTTTGCAATTATGAATAAATTGTATGTGAACATTTGTATATAGGTCTTTGAGTAAATATATACTTTATTTCTCTTGGTTAAGTGCCTAGAAGTGGAATAGTGGGATATTACAGTAAATATATGCTTTACTTGATAAGAAACTAAGTTGTTCCAAAGTGGCTGTACCTTTGTGCATTCCTATCAACAGTATATAACAATTCCAGTTTGGGGAATTTTATTGCCAACTGTTGGTATTTTTAACTTTATTCATTCTATTGGGTGTGCCTCATTGTGGTTTTAATGTGCACTTTTCTAATGATGAATTATGATGAGCATCTTTTATTATACATATTTTTAATTTACATATCTTATCATGGGAGATATCCAAATATTTTGCCAATATTTTATTGGGTTGCCTGTTTTCTTTGAAATTATAGCATTCATTATATAGTCTAGATATAATTCCTTTATCATATTCTTTTATAAGGCTGTGGCTTTTATTTTTTAATTAAAAAATTCAATTACACTTTGCATTCAGTATTATATGAGTTCCAGGTGTATAACATGGTGGTTAAACATTTATATAACTTATGAAGTGACCCCCCCCCAAAAAAAAATCTAGTATCCATCTGGAACCACATATAGTTATTCGCAATGGTGTATTTTACATCCATGTGACTATTTTGTAACCATGAATTTGTACTTCTTAATCCCTTCTCATTTTTTGTTCAGTCCTACCATGCCCCTTTCCATTTAGCAACCATGAAAATGTTCTGTATCTATGAGTTTGTTTCTACTTTGTTTGTTTGTTTGTTTGATTTTTAGATCCCACAGATAAGCAAAATCACATATTTGTTTTTCTCTGTCTGACATATTTCACTTAGCATTATACTCTCTATGTCCATCCATGTTGTCACAAATGGTAGAATTCATTCTTTTTTAAGGCCATTTAATGTTTCATTGTATATATGTGCCACCTCTCCTATATCCATTCATCTACAGATAGACACTTAGATTGCTTCTATATTTTAGCTATTGTGATGCATAGTTTTCAAATTAGTGTTTTGGATTTCTTCAGATAAATACACAGAAGTGGAATTTCTGGGCGATATGATAGTTTTTGAGAAATCTTTATATGGTTTTTCATAGTGGAAAATTCTACCAACAGTGCACAAGGGTTCTCTTTTATTCACATTCAAAGCAACATTTGTTTTTTTGTTGTTTTATTGATGAAAGCCATTCTGATATATGTGAAGTAATATCTTATTGTGGTTTTAATTTGCATTTCGCTAATGGTTAGTGATATCAATCACCTTTTCATATGTCAATTGGCCATCTGCATGTTTTATTTGGAGAAATGCTTATTCAGATCCTCTGTCCATTTTTTAATTATAGTGTGTGTGTGTGTGTGTGTGTGTGTGTGTGTGTTCAGTTGCATGAGTTTTTTTTATAAATTTTGGATGTTAACCCCTTGTTGGAAGTATCATTGGTGAATATCTTCTCCCATTCAGTAGGCTATCTTTTCATTCTGTTGATGGTTTCCTTCACTATGCAAAAACTTTTTAGTTTGATGTAATCTAATTTTTTTTATTATTTCTTTTGTTTCTCTTACCCAAGGAGACATAACCAAAAACAACAACAAAAATTAAACAAAAACAAAAACAAAAAAAAACAAAAAAACAATGTTACTACAAGTGATATCAAAGGATTTACTGCTAAGAGTTTTATGGTTTTTAGTCTTACATATATGTCTTTAATCCATTTTGATTTTATTCTTGTGCATGGTGGAAGAAACTGATTCATTTTCATTTTATTTATTTTTTTTTGCATCTATGTATTCAGTTTTTCCAACACAATCTATTGAAGGCTGTCCTTACACTTACTGTATATTCTTTCCTTTTTTGGTAATTAATTAAGCATATAGGCACAGGTGTATTTCTGGGCTCTCTATTCTGTTCCATTGATTTACTTATCTATTTTTATACCAATACCATGTAGTTTTGATTACTATAGCCTTGTAGTATAGCATAATATCAGATAGTGTGGTATCTCCAATTCTGTTCTTTCTCAAGATTGCTTTAGCTCTTCAGGGTAATTTGTAGTTCAATGTAAATTTTAGGATTATGTGTTCTAGTTCTGTGAAAAATGCTATTGGGGGATTGTATTGAATCTATAGATTGCTTTGAGTAGTATGGACATTTTAACAAAGTTAACTCTCCCTATCCATGAGCATGGTATATGCTATCATTTATTTGTATCTTCTTTGATTTCTTTCTTTAATGTCTTATAATTTTCAGAGTACAGGTCTTTTATCTTCTTGGTTAAGTTTATTTGTAGGTATTTTTGATGTGATTTTAAATGTAATTATTTTCTTAATTTCTCTAAGCTCATTGTGGCATATAAAAATAATCGATTTCTGAACATTAATTTTGTGTCTTATTACTTTATTGAATTCCTTTATTAGTTCTAATAGGTTTTTTTTTTGGTGGAATCTTTAGAGTTCTCTATATACAGTACCATGTCATCTGCAGATATTAACAATTATTCCTTTCCAATCTGGATGCTTTTTATTTCTTTTTCTTGTCTGCTGTGTCTAGGATAGCTTTTCAGCAGTTCTTTTTAATTAATAAAATTTTAATTTTGATTATCAATTTATCACTTATTTTTTTTAATTTGCACTTTTTACATTCTAAGACCTAATTCAAAGTCATCCATATTCTCATTTATTTTTCTGGAATTTTTATAGTTTTAGCTCTATGATCTACTAAATTAGTTTTTGCATTTGATGAAAAGTAAGGACCAGAGTTTATTTTTTTGCATATATTAAATGATTCCAGTACTGTTTATTGAAAAGACAATTTTTTTTCCTCCCTCTGATGAATTGTACTTGTATCTTTGTTGAAATTCAATTGACCATATATGTGTGGACCTATTTCTGGACTTTTTTTTACCTCATAAATCTAGCTTTATGTCAATCAATGGTATTATTCTGAAGATATAGAGTAGGTCTTGAAATCAGGTAGTATTTATCCACCAGTTTGTTTTCCTTTGTTATAAATAATTTAAAAATTTTTCAGTTACAGTCAACATATAATATTATGTTAGCTTCAGGTGTACAACATAGTGATTAGACATTTATATAACCTTCATAGTGATCACCCTAATAAATCTAGTTATTATTCATCTGACACTATACATAGTTATTACAATATTCTTGACTATATTCCTTCTGCTATACTCTACATTCCCACGACTATTTTATAACTACCAATTTGTACTTCTTAATCCCTTCCGCCTTTTCACAACCCCCAATTCCCCCTCTCATCTGGCAACCATCAAAATGTTCTCTGTATCTATGAATTTGTTTCTGTTTTATTTGTTTATTTAGTTCTTCAGATTTCACATATAACTGAAATCATGTTATTTGTCTTTCTCTGTTTCACTTGCTCCACTCATTACAATACCCTTTCGGTCCACCCATGTTGTTGCAGATTGCAAGATTTCATTCTTTATTATGGCTGAGTATTGTTCTGTTGTATATATGTACCACCTCTTTTATTCATTCATCTACTGATGGACACCCAGGTTGCCTTCATATGTTGGCTATTGTAAATAATGCTAATGAATATATGAATGCACATGTTTCTTTGAAGTTGTGTTTGGGTTTCTTCAGATAAATGCCCATAAACAAGATTACTGAATCTTTCTTTGTCTGTTACATTGCCTTTGTTTTAAAGTGTATTTTGTCTGGTAAAAGTATTGCTACCCTAGCTGCTTTTTGTTGGTTTATATTTTCATAAAATATCTTTTTTTATCACTTTACATTCAGTGTGTGTATGTGTTTCAATCTCAAGAGAGTCTCTTGTAGGCAGCATATTTAAGGGTCTTGTTTTCTTATCCATTTAGTCACCCTATCTTTTAACGGAAACATTTAATCCATTTACATTTAAAATAATTGTTGCTAGATATGTAGTTATTGCAATTTTGTTAATAATATTTTTAATTTTTTTCTTTCTTTTTCTTAAAGAAGTTCTTTTAATATCTCTTGTAATACTGGATTGGTGTTGATAAAGTCCTTTAGATTTTCTTGTCTGGAAAGCTCTTTCTCTCCTTCAGTTCTAAATGATAACTTTTCTGGGTAGAGTAATTTTGGTTTAAGGTCCTTGTTTTTCATCAATTTGAATATTTCATGCCAATATTTTTTGAACTGTAAATTTTTATTGAGAAATCAGCCAACAGTCTTATGAGAGCTTCCTTTTCTCTTGCTGATTTTAAGATTCTCTCTTTGTCTTTAAACTTTGTTATTGTAATTATGCTGTGTCTTGGTGTGGGCCTCTTTGAGTTCATTTTGCTTGGAATGCTCAGTGCTTCATGGGCCTGTATATCTATTTTCTTTACCAGGTTAGGAAAGTTTCTCATCATTATTTTTTTTTTCAAATAGGTTTTAAATTCCTTGTTCTCTTTCTTCTCCTTCGGCTTCCTCTATGATGCAAATGTTGCTGTGCTTGATGTTATCTAAGAGTTTCATTAAACTACCATCATTTAAAAAATATTTTTTTCTTGTTGCTGTTCTTATTGTTTCCTGCTACCTTTTTTCTGTATCATTGATTTGATCTGCTTCATCTAATCTACTGTTGGTTCATTTCAGTTATTTATTCTTTCTTTCCAACTGGTTCTTTTTTGTGTGTTTTTTTTTAATCTCCATTTTTATGTCTTCTTTCTCTTTGTTGAAGTTCTCACTGAGATTATTAATCATTCTTATAACCAGTGTTTTGAAATCTGTTTCTGAACAGTTGTTTGTCTTTGTTTTATATAGTTCTTTTTCTAGAGATATTATGTCTCCTGGTCTTAGTAGAGTGGCCTTATTCAGTAGATGTCCTGAGGAGCCCAGTGGCAGTCTCCCTGCTCACCTGAGCTGGGTGCTCCAAATTTGTTCCTTGTGTGGGTTGTACGTGCCCTCTTGTTATAGTTGAGCCTTTGTTGCTGTTTGCATTTGACAGCAGGGATTCACACTCAGGCTGATTATTTGTGAAAAATGGCTGTGACTATAGTAGAGAAGCTGCTGTGCAGGGAATGACCCTACAGAACCAAATTTATTTTAGCTGGGTTCTAGTCTTTTGGGTATGTTATCCTCAGATACAGCCACTGATGCTCTGGCTCCATCTGAAGCTGGCCATTGGTGTGCTGGCCCCAGGGCCTCCAGGGAGGGGCCCTGCTTCAGATCATCTTTAGCCAAAGCCTGTGCTTTGCCTGTGCTTTATGCCAGGGCCACCTGGCATAAGCCATAAAGCAGTCTGCAAGTGGCTGTCACTTGTGGTGGGCTTGGAGGTGCCTATAGAGGCCTAGCTAGAAACCAGTGCTGGCTGCCACTAGTTTCTGGATTGAAGCTGATGTATGGGACACAATAAGGCCAGATGCTGCTTGTTTTGGTATTGAGAAACTTTGAGAGATTTTAGGAAAGTTTGCAGCATGAGCCAAGACAGTTTGTTTGAATGAAAAATCAACTGGAAAAGGTTTGGGCAGGCCCGCAAGTTTGGTGGGGTGAGGTTTCGAAATCATCAAGGTGGAGCTAATCAGTGTTAGCTAGGTTGATGGGAACTCAAGTATGGCACCACCTGTGTCTGCAAGCTGGGAGATGGAAGGGCTCAACAAAGGAACAATGACTTCTGCCATCACTTCTTTCTGGGACAAAGCTTCTTCTCCAGCCCTCACCCTAAAGTTAGACAATTTAGTTCCTCCCTGTATGTCCCTGGTACCTAATGAGCTTCTAGCCCAGTGCTAGAGCTCAGACCAAGTGAGTTGTCAGTGAGGAAATTCACACATGGGCCCACTAAGAGGAATTTCTCTGACTGCAACAGTTTTCCATCTCACTCAGCCACAATCTCCACTCGTTTTTACAGATAGAGGTTGTAGGGACTGCTCTTAATGGTACTAGAAGCCTTGACTGATGATCCTGGTTGAGGCCAGGGACCCTCAGTTTTCTGTGAGGACCTTTGTATATCTTTCCAAATTCTCAACTTTCGCATGTGGGTGTAGGACCTGCTTATTCCTTATGTCTGTCCCACCCACCTATCTGTAGGTAGTGTCTGTATGTTCTTACGTTTAGGACTTCTGTTTAGCTGGACTTCAGGTGATTATCAATGATGCTTCTTCCATAGTTTAGTTGTAATTTTGATGTGGTTGTGAGAAGAGGCAAGTGCACCATTCACCTACTCTGTTGTCTCAACTGGAAATCTCAACTTTACCGATTCATCCTTCAAGAATGCTTAGGCTATTCTAGGTTCTTTCTACTTCCATATTAACTTTAGAGTAAGATTGTCAATTTATGCTGAAAATCAAGCGGAAAATTTGCCTGGGATTTTGTTGAGTTTACAGGTCAATAGATGAATTTGAAGAGAATTAGTATCTTAACAGTATTAAGTCTTCTTACGTATTAATATAGTATATATATTCTTTTATTTAGGTTTTCTTTAATTTTTTATCAGCAACATTCAGTGATTTTCAATATACAGATTTGACACACTTCTTGTTAACTGTTTATATTTGTATTTTTAAAAAGTTAATGTAAGTGGTATTAGTAAAATTTTAATTTTAATTACTCATTTCCAGTATACAGAAACACTGTGTGTGTGTGTGTGTGTGTGTGTGTGTATAGTGACCTTGTGTCTTGTGACTTTGCTAAACTCACAAATGTATTTTTAGCAACATTTTTGTAGATTAATACAATTTTTCTACATAATAGGCAGAGGTCAGATTGGCTGCTAAATATTCTACACTACAGAGATCAGATCCTCCAAACAAGAAATTAGCCAGCCTAAGATGTCAATAGTCCTGAGATTGAGGAACACTGAGCTAAGATATTAGGTCAGAACTGCCTGTGGTCATGATTCCAGCCATGAGGGAACAGCAAATCTAAACTAATATAGAGGAGTAGAGATAAGAGGTGAATAAAAATAAAAGAAGAAAAAGTGATTTCTAATGTTGCCAAATATTTTGGATCTAGTTCTTCCAGAATCTAACTCCATCTGTACCCTTTCCTTGGTTTTGGCCTTGAACTGTTTTAATATGATGTAATTTTGTGTTGAGTTTCTGTCACTTGCAACTTAACTTACATAAAATATACAGTTTTGCAGTAGGTATTGGATTTGACTAGAACTAGGAAGGTGAAGCAGCTGCTATGCTTATCAACTCCTTTATCTTAGTCAATGTTTTCTAATAGACGCATGTTGAAAAAGTTCGAAGAGAAAGAAATAGATGAATCTATACATATCAAAGTTTTGTTGCATGGGTATTAATTTTTTCTAAGAGAAAGTAAAGTTTACTTATTTCTGATTATTACATTCCTAATTTTAAGTTCTTGATTTAGCCATGCAATTGAAGTCATGTATTTTGTTAAATCTCACTAATAAATGACCTCTCAAAGTGCCTCATAAGACAACTTTTCGCCTGAGAAAATATGAGATCCATATATAAATGTCAATGCGGAATTTATCTCAGTGCATTTTCTTTAGCCTTTATTACTTTATAACTGTCCTTAAAACCCCATAACATACACTGCATAGTTGCTTGTCAAATCAGTTATTGGAACATTGATTTTGTTTTCAGGTCTTGGTTTTCTTAATCTAAATCAACTTTGAAATCATAAAGCACAAACTTTTTTGTAGAAAATAAGTTACTAGCTGCTAGATAAGATCATCATTGATTCCAAGTTTATACAATTTATTTAAGGCTTTCACATTAAAGTCCAAATTTCTTAGACATTTCTTCAAGTTCTTTCTAATATATTATCAAGCTAAATTTCTATAAAATATATATATATATATAAATTATCTCTCTATCTCTATCTCTATCTCTATCTATCTCTATCTCTATCTCTATCTATCTCTCTATCTCTATCTCTATCATCTCTATCTCTATCTCTATCTCTATCTCTATCTCTATCTATCTCTATCTCTATCTCTATCTCTATCTCTATCTCTATCTATCTCTATCTATCTATCTATCATCTATCTATCTATCTATCTATCATCTATCTATCATCTATCTATCTATCTATCATCTATCTATCTATCATCTATCTATCTATCTATCTATCTATCTATCTATCTATCTATCTATCTAACTATCTATCTATCTCTATTTCTATTTATCTCTACCTCTACTTCTACCTCTATCTAGCTAGCTATAGATACAGATATATGTTCTTTTAGGTATATAAAGTCATAAACTGAGATTGGATTGCCCACATTTTCTCAATATTGCCTACATTTTTAGGCCTTTCTCCTTCAGTCAAGCTGTACTGGCAGACTGGATTATTCTTTTCCCTCTTTCCATTTGATGAAAATATACCTGCCCTTAAGTTTGACTCAAAAATGTATCTTCTTCATGAAGCCTTTTCTGATCCTTAATCCTCAAACAATACTCCTTTGTCTGTGTTCCCACACATGTTTCTTCTGATAATGCTTATGTTATCCTCACTGGGCTGCATAGTTCATACTATCTTTTCCTGGTTAGATGCTAAGTTTAGTGAGGCAGACATTCAATCTTCATAACTTTACTCTTTATCCTTCTGTCTCATTAGTCACCAACTTAGAAGTTGTCTAGGGATAAGATTCTTTGTTTTAGAGTGCATAAACAAAGAGCATGAAGCCAAGGATAATTTAGTATAAAGTATAGAAAACTAATCTTCATAAAATATACAACTATATACACCAATATCGAATTGTATACTTTAATACCCCACATCAGGGGCATTTGAGCAATTAATTTCCTTCCTCAAGTGCTATAGACACTTCTTGGATATTGAATTTCAAAAAGCAAACTCATATTTGAACCATTTGATTTACATTTATAATGTATTCATTATATAATTTACAGTCACTAAAAGTATTTCTCCTCAGAATTATTGGCTGAGCTATTGTCTCCTTCATGTGGGAGAGAAACAAATATTATCAAATGTCATAAATACCCATTTATTTACATAAGCATGCATCCCATGAAGGAAGGGATGAATTAGTCTAAATGAAAATAGAAGTCAAAGAATGCCTTCTATACTAGAGTGAAATAGTAGTTTTAAGAATTCAAATTTCAAGCTAAGCAACTCAATGGGCAAAATCAGAAACCCTAGTCTCTGTTATATCCTCTGTCAGGGTGCAATGCTTCCTGGCTTTTTTTCTGCCAGTTGAATTTCTACTTAAACAAAACCTACTTCACATGTCACGTCTTTGGCACATCTTCCTGGAGTCCTCCACAACCAGTTACTCACAAAAATATATTACATTAAAAAGATGTATTTTCTACTTCGCTGCCTCTGCCAAACCATATGTACCTTATCAGGGTTAGCCAAGCCATAGGTGAATTTATTCTAGCTTAATGTGAAAAATACATCTTTATGGTCAAAATCCAGGAATCCCAGATACTGGAATCATTCTAGGCAATTCATCTGTCCAAGCCACCATAGCTGTTGTAGACTCAAAGGTCCTTGACTTTATAACTAATTTTGTTTTGTTTTGTTTTGTTTTGTTTTGTTTTTTAACCTTCTACAATGTTTTGCCTCTGTGGAACTTCAGTCACCATTTCCCATGCTTTTCTCTGAACTATTAAACCTTTTCTCCCTTGCTGAAAAAACTTTTTATCTTTCCACTCTTTCCCTCCTTTATTTCCACTATATCGGTTCCTTGGCATCTTTAGAATTTACAGTCTTTGCTTATTCAATTCATTTCCCCTTTGGCTTCACTTCTTTAAGCAATAAAAATCTTAATGTAAATTACTGTTTCCCCTCTATTTCTGGCCCCCACAAACTTCTATACCTTCTTGTCTTTGATTTTTACTGAATGAGTTCACCTCCTAACCACTTCCTTACTGGAGGTCATACCAAGGTCATACCAATTATGGAGAAAATTCTCTACAAATTAATGAGTGTTAAACCTAGCTTGGCCCAAAGCATGAGTCAGCAATTATCAAACATATTCCTGTTGTCTGCACAGCTATTCTTATTCTTTTTGACTTGTTTCCCTTTGCCCAGCATATGAGCCTTTCTCCTCCCTAGAAAATTTATTTTTATGTTATTATAGAAGTAATACTAAAATATGAAAAATATATGGTAAAATATTACATGACACAAATGCAGACTCCTGTCCACCCCAGATGAGCACTGTTATTTCTCCAGACAGACCAATGTTAAGTTTCTTGTGATCCTTTCAAATATATTTTATGCATATGTATGCATAAATGTATAGGTGTTTCTTCATCTAATGTCACTTCTATAACATCCTGCATTCCAGACACATGGAACTACTTGCAGCTATCCACTCTGCCATAGGAGTTAAAGCCTCCATGGTTTTTTATTTGATATTCTCATTGGAACATTCTGCCCCACCCCATCTTTTCTTTGGGAAATCTGGCCTTGTCATGACAGCCTTACTGTTGAGTACATTACCTAGCATATAGGAAGCATTTAATGTATGTTAAGATTATTTTAAATTATTATTTACAAAGGACTGGTATTTTCTACCTAAATTCTTCATTAGTGAAATTTAAACCTTTTTTTTTTTTTTAAACAAGCAGCTTCTCTTGGGGCTATGAAAAATAACAGTTAAGAATTTTCCAAAAGTATTATATAAGCATGCAGAAATACTGGGAGATTATTTTGTACAATTTAGGTGGGAAAGTGCATGGGAAAAAAAGAATAAGTGATTTGAAATCTTGGAAACAATGTCCTAATTTAGGACATATTTCTGAACTCTGAATCAGTCAGATTGCAAGTCAGCTGTGTTTTGCCCCTGAAATTTCTAGCACGATTTAAAAGTTATTTTATTATAAACAGGTCCTTAACTTCTTCTGTAGTCCTGTATAATTGGCATGATGTTAGACAATGAGAAATAATGTTTCTGAGTTAGCAAGTTAGCAATAGTTGCTTTGGAATAGCTACTTTGGAGGTTGGGTTATGTTAGGTTAGAAATGAGAGTAGGCCTTGTTCAAAGTGACATTTGGATAGGAAATATATTGTTTCTACTTTTTAGGGTGGTTTTTGGAAACTAATGACTTCACATTTTTAGTTATCCTTTAGAGCTACCCTGTTGTCTAAAAATAAATCACAAAATCTATTCCTCAGGTAAGTTCTGCTTTTCTTTTTTTGTTTTCTATTACTATCTTCTGGAATTTATTTACTAAAATGGTAATTAAGTTATGTAGAACAGGAAGAAAAGTTCTGGGGGCATTATAACTTGAGGAAAAAGTTGCCTTCACTTGCTTATATTACCTTGTTTAGCATATAGCTATGATATAACTCATTACTTATGAACTGGGTGAATAAGTGTATGTCTCTTCTCACATGAACACCTGGAATTGGTAGGATTCAGGGTCGACAAGTTATGTTCATCTCTCCAAGATGCAGCATGCTATGACTAATGGCTTTATTAATAATGAAAGCTATGGATCACTTTGATTGCAAAGCAAATTAAAGTGTGGAACACCATTGGAACTTCTGCCCTGAATGTCAAGGTCAAGAGCAGCAGCTGCTACAGTGAAATCCTCTCCCCACATAATGGACATCCAGACACCTGGTTTCCAGAAGTGCTTGGTGACTCTGCTTCTGACACTGCATGAAATACCCTACCAGTTAAGAACTTATTTTAGGCCAACAGACATATTCAAAGATAAAATATGACATTAATTAAAGACATCCTGCAATAAAAAAAATTTCAATCCAAAGGATAAAATGTGGGAAACAAATAAAAATCGTGACAACTGCTTGAAGTCATTCTGTTTCTTGAAAAGTAGGTTTGGGACATGTATATTTAAGTATATATTATTTTTAAAAAAGCTAAGCCTAGACAAATCTAATCTTCAACCACTTCTCATTTATTAGATTAAATGTAGTTTTCCTCTACAATTGAAGTACTAGATTATTCTAAAGAACCAGAATTTGGAAAGCTCTGTTTCTCATCTAATTTCTTTCTCTACACACACACACACACACACACACACACACACACACACACACACAATCATTATTATACCTACATCGTTAAATGTATATGTATATTTTTAAAGCCTTGCCATTTTTTTTCCAAAGAGAATCTCAAAGATTCCAAAACATTTAAATAATTTTAACCATGAAGACATTTGGACTGGCCTCTCCTAAAAATTGCCATTCAGGATGTTTATAAAAATGTTTGTGTGCCACTATTGACCCAAATAAATTTTATCAATAATTTAAAAAACATGGAATTGCTTTTAGTAATACTAAACAAAGCTTTTTCTATTGGAAGCAAATATGTTCATTGTTAAAAATAATAGTTTGTTTAGCTCACATAATCTACCTTTTTGAAGACTGCCAATTTAGATATAGGCACATGATCATATAAAAAGCACTTGACCTACAGTGAATGCTATCAGCTGTAACTGGGGTAGCAAAGTGTAGCTAGCATGTATGAATTTGATTAGTTTCCTTCAGATTCCTCTCCAGGCAGTTTTGCCTTCAGACTTCATCATCTTAGCCACTTTTTAAAAAATTATCATTTGAGACTCAGATGCTTGGGTGAATTCAGCTTCATGAGATAAGGGCATGAAGTAAACTAAGTGGAACTTATAGTTCACTTTTATTATTCTTATTTTCTATTAAATATAATTGTTAATGTTAATTTGTAATTGAATAATATATTTTTAAAAGACTGAAAACATAAGAGCAATAATCTTTAATGTTCTCAATTGCCATTTACTCTAGCTGTGATTCAAATACAGCCTGGTTAGGACTCAAAAAGTAAACCCAAGGAAATAGATATACAGATATTTTTGTGCTAGAAAGAGCTTTAGGAATCTCCTAATCTGATGGTGATTTTCAATCTATGCATCAGAGTCCTAGTGGTAAACTGCTTGCCTCTCTAACCGTCTCTCAACTAGAGAAACTCTACTTTTCTTGTATTATTTATTATTTCTTTGTTTATTTATTTATTTATTTTTATTTTTTATTTGTTTATTTTTTATGGTGATATTGATTAACAAAATTCAATAAGTTTCAGCTGTACACTTTAACAGTAAGGTATATATATATACACATACTTACACTGTGTGTTCATCTCCCATAGTTAGATTTCTTTCTAAAGATGCCGCTGCATATTTAACATTAGGGGTATAACTCAGGGGTAGAACATATGACTACAGAAAAACTCTACTTTTATCTATTTTACAGATTGAGTCTTTGAGTAAAATTTCATTTATGTATTATATATTCCGTAGCTGAAAATGTTTAGAGCCACTATCCTTGTCTAACTTCTCCATTACCTTTATTTATTTAATATAATGTATAGTAATTACCCTCCCAACAATTTAAATGTTTTTTGCCATTTTATAGATGACAATATGAAAACATAAAGTGCTTAATAATTGTCCTGACTTTGTTCAGCTAATATGTTGCATCACTGAGATTACCTGAGCTTTTGCCTTCAGATTTCATAGCCTTAGCTACACTGTTTTCGCAAGATCAGGGTTATACTTTTCTGGGGCCTATTGATTTCTTTCAAAAGCTTTATCAACTATTAAGTCACTATGATACCTTTGTTTTTTTTTAAATACATTTTACTACAATTTTATTGGCCCTCAGAAGACAGTTCAAAGTCTGACTTCCTGTTATTCCCAGGAAAAATCTTAGGAGACTTTTTCAGATGTCTTTCTTCCCACCTGCATCTGTGCTCTGAGCACTCAACGATTTGATATAAAGAACAGAATAGCTTTTCCTCCATTTCCATATGACTCCTCAGAACCTCTCCTGTCCTCAGTCAGGGGAATTCTTTTCCTTGATCTAACTGAGTCCTCATTTTAGCTATTTGCCCTTCAGAATCTGGAGCCAGGGTGGCTTTCATTGCCATCCACTGCTTGTGCCTGCTCGTTACACACACCCACAGCCTGGCTTAGCACAAAACAGCCACATTCAAAAAAATTTTAATGTCTTTTCCAGAATGTAGAATTTTGTTAATTTCTTCTATTATAAAATTTAAATAATCATTTATCGAATAGGTAATACATTCATATAATTTGATTCAATGGATGCAAAGGGGAAGTGAAGGGTCTTTTTCCCACCCCTATTCTCAACTTCTCAGTTCACCATCCAGAGATAGCCAAATGGCTAAGCATAAAACATAGTTGGTATCCAGTTCTCTTTTAATATCTACACCAACTGATTTTACCCTCCCCCTGTAACTTCTGATTATTTATGTACTCATGTCAGATCTTGCCTTTCTCTGACATTTTCAAGACTTATTTTGTTCATTGGATGGAGCAGTTCAAGTAAGCAATGTGTTCATTTGCAAAAGCAGAGTACTGCAATAACAAAAGAGTTGTAAAACATTTGGGAGTTTCAAGGTGTCAGAGGAAAGTTTTATTAATGAGAATGACTCATTCAGATGAAGCTAAAATAAAATGGAGAATATTCTTGTCCTGCTCCCTATACCAACATATCCTTTCACTTCCCTTCCTCATCGTCAGCCTTAACATAATATCTTTGATAGAGACACAAAGCCAAAAAGACTGGACATCTCTTGGTTTGTCATTTACTTGCTATTTACTAATCTGCTTCTGTTTTCACAGATGTCAAATAAACAAACCTTTTGTTACAGTTCTAAATAACCATTTATTGACTAGATAATGCATTCACATAATTTAGGACACTATGAGACTATTTGCTTGTTAGTAGCAGCATAAATTTCAGAACATACATTAGAGAATTTTGAATCAGAAACCTAAGTTCAAATACCTCTCCTCACATATTAGTAATACAACTCTGAACAAGTTATTTTACCACTTGAAACGCCAGTTCACTTATGTAAGAACGATCATGTAAAGGCTGAAGGAAACAATGGACATGAAATTCCAGGCATATACTAGGGCCCCAATATGTGGTAGTCTCCTCGTCATACAGCAACTTCAAATTTTCAGAATTTTATTGGTGGTATTTGTTATTAGCAGAACCATGAGTGCTTTTAAATTGAATTATCATCCACAGAACATAAAATTATCTTTTAAGGTGTATAATCCACAGGTATTAGTATACTTACAAATTGTATGACCATTGACACAAACTAATTCAGAACATTTTATTGTGACCAAAGACCATTACATCCATTATGCAGTCACTTTCCATCATGCCTGCCTCCCACCTCCTTCCACACCAGTCAGCTCTTGACAACCACTAATCTGCTTTCTGTCTCTATCAGTTTACTTATTCTAGATATTTTACATAAATGGTTAAACAATACGTAACCATATGTGTCTGGCTTCTTTCACTTAACAATGTTTGAGGTTCATCCATGTTGTAACAATCTATACGTTATTCCTTTTTATATAATGATAATATTCCATTGTATGGATATACCACATTTGGTTTATTCATTCATCAACTGATGAACATTTGAATTACTTCCATTTTTATTATTATGAATAATGCTAATTTTTTTATATAAATACTTAGAAGTGGAATTGTCAGAACATATATAACTCTATGCTTAACTTTTTGAGAGACTGCTTAACTATTTTTCGGTGCTGCTACACTTTTACATTCCCATCACCAATATGTGAGTGTTGCCATTTATTTACATCTACATGAACCTGTTTTTTTTTATTATTATAGTCCTGCTAGTGGGTATGAAGTGGGATCTCATTGTGATTGATATGCATGTCTCTAATGGCTAATGACATTGAGTATCTCTTTATGTGCTTATTGACTATTCATATATCTTCTTTAGGAAAAAAAAAACTATTCAAATCCTTGAGCTATTTTAAAAATTGTGTTGTCTTTTTATTGTTGAGTCATAAGTGTTACCTCCTGCAAAACATTTCACGTGTACTCAGAATGGTGTATTCTGCTGTTAAGTTTTCTATAGATATAAACCAGTTTATAGATCTAAGCTGGTTTACAATGTTGTTCAAGTCTTTTTACTCTCTGATCTATTAACTAGTTGTTTTATCCATCATTGAAAGTAGAAAATTGAAGTCTTCAACTATTATTTTTGAATTGTCTATTTCTTCAATTATGTTAATTTTTACTTCATGTACTTTGGAGCTCTTTTAGGTTTCATTGACTGGTTGAACTTTTTCTCATTTTTAAGTGTCCTTCTCCATCTCAGTTAACAATTTCGTTTTATTTGAAGTTTATTTGTTGCTAGTGTAGCTACTGAAGTCCTCTTTTGGTTACTTTTACATGTATTTTTTACCTTTAACCTATTTTTGCTTTTGGATTTAAAGTGCATCTCTTGTAGACAGCCTGTATTTTTTTTTAAAAAAGTTCAGTCTAAAAATTTTTTCCATTTTGGGGAAGTGTTTAATACATATACATTTAATAATTGCTGATAAGGTAGAATTTTTATCTGCCATTTGCTGTTTGTTTTTAGGTCTTATTTTTGTTTTTCTTTTTCTTCATAATTTCTTTCTTTAAAAAAATATTTTATATTAAACCATTTTAATTTCATTGTTTCCTAACTAAATTTTTTAAAGTTATTTTCTCAGTCTCTGCCTTGGGCATTTCAATGAACATATTACCTTATAACAATATAGTTCAGATTATTATATATAGTTCAACAATATACAAAACTTCTTTCTTACATAGCTTTGTTCCCTCTTCTTTTGTGCCATTATTGTCATACACATTTCATTTTTATGTAACTGCCATAAACACTGTTTTATAATTACTATTTTAAATCAGAAGAGGGAAAGATGTACAAATAAAAGTACATCTATTTTACCTGTTATATTTACCTCTATCATTGTATTGCCTGGGCTCTTTATTTGTTCATGAAGATTTTAGTTACTAATTAGTGTCCTTTTATTTCAATTGAAAGAGTTCCTTTACTATTTTTTGTAGTGTATGTTTATTAGTGACATATTCTCTGTTTTCTTTTTTTTTTTTTTTTAAGTCTGAGAGTTTCTTAATATTTCATGTTTTAGGGAAAGTTTTTTTTTCTGGTATAGAACTCTTGGTTTGCTTTCTCTTTCTTTCAGCATTTTGCATGTGCCGTCTCCCTGCTCTCTGGCCTCCATGGTTTCTAAGGTGAAATCAGTTGTCAATCATTTTGAGAATTCCTGGTACATGACAAATCACTTCTCCTGCTGCTTTTTTTTATTCTCTCTTTGTCTTTGTTTTTCAGCAGTTTACTTATGTTGTATATCTTTTTGAGTTTATGGTATCTGATGCTGATTAAACTTTTTGGATGTATAAATTATGGTTTTCCATCAAATTTGGGAAGTTCAGGTCATTATCTCATCAAATATTTCTGCCCCTTTATTTGTCTCCTCTCCTACTGGGACACTCATTATGCAGATATTGGTATGTTTGATAGTGTCTCACATGTCTCTCAGGCTCCCTTTGTTTTTCATTCTATTTTCATCTATTCCGCAGGATGAATAATCTTAATAGATTCATTTTAAAGTTAGATTTTTTTTTGTTTTCTGCTGGTGCTGCTCTTCTTGTGTGAGCATTTCATGTTGAACATTCTATAGCCATTAATTCTTGTTAAAGTAAAATATTACATTTTATTTAAAACACTTCTTTGTTTTAATGTTACAACAAATGTGTTTCTTTGGTAGTTAAAGACAACAGTTCAAAAATAAACTGCAAAAATGAGTTTCAAATATTGAGTTTCCTTAGTAGAAATTTACTCAAACTAGCATGTAAGAACTAATATGTTTATTACAAATGGTGTTGAATGTACCTTTAAAAATATCAGGTGACAAGTAGTGTTTATTGCTCAGTTTGTAAATTTGTGGTTTACCTATATGCCATGTGTGGATTTCTGATATAAATGTCATAATTTTGAATTTCAGAAAAAGCAAGTTTGATGAGCTCACAGTAAGTACAAAGAAACATACTCTGAAGACAGCAGCAGGGAAGGAAGCATTGTGATATTTTGTTTCTTTTATCCAAAGATGCTGAATCTTTTTTATATAACTTTTATAATTTACTTGTGATTTCTCTCTTCTATCATTGTATCACTTTCTATGTTGTTGTATAGGTATTTATGTACATCTCTCGCCTTCAAAGTGGGCCTTGGAACTAATTGTGAGCTGGTATGATCTATTATTTATCTTTGCATTTTAGCACTTAGAATATGGTCTGGTAGGTCAAATAGGGTGCCAGAAGATGGTCCGTTTTATTTTATTTTTAAAGGCCATTTTTGAGGTTGATTTTTGTTTGCTTATTTTTTGTGTGTGTTTCAATTCATTCTTATTCTGTCTTGAGGAAGCAGTTTTATCTCAAAGTAGAGGAAATATTGCTTCATTTCATTTAGATATTTTATAAATATTTGTGATATAATAATAAAAGCTCTCTACTATAATTTATTTTTGCAATTACTTTTACTTGATTTTTGACCAAAGATAATTTACTTCAACTTTCTGTCAGTTAGGAATCACTGATGATTGATACTTTCTTATATTTAATGAATGGAAATATGGGCCCAGATTTTACTTCATTTGGAAAAAAAAGTTTTGTAAAAAAATTTTTAGCGAATGTATACATTCTGCAATAGTAAATTATTTCAACCTATACAGCTGTAGTAGTTTCATTTACCCCACAACCTAAGAAGGAATGTATGACAACTTGGTAAACAAGGAGAGAAAAAGTAACCTTAGTGTAAGAGCAACAGGTACAGAGCATGATGATAAAATAAAAGTAATAAATAAAAGTTTTCATAAGCCCAATTCAAGAGCTTTTAGAGAAATTGTGTGGTGAATTTATTATTCTATAATTCATGAATTCAACATCTTCTGAAATTTATTATGGGTTAGGCAATCTTATTTGTGCAAAGGTCTACAAATACTGGCATCAAAAGGGGACAGGAGTGTAAAAAAAGTGAGGATACAGTAGGTTTGCAGAGGGCAGAAAGGGGAAGCAAGGGAATACCAGGAAAATTTCATAAAGTTAGCCCCTGAAGTAAATTTTGAAAGCTGAGGCAGCCTTTGTCAAGTAGAAAATGTTTGAATAGATATTCCAGAAAGGAGGAACAACATGAGATTATTAATCTTGTTGGTTAAATGCTGTCACAAAACACCCCTCAAATTTAGAGAGTTAAGACAATGAAAATTATTTCTTATTGATATATCAGTTCTATATACCAATTCTGGCTGAATGACTGTTCAGGTCAATTCTCCTCTAGGGCTGTTAACTTGGAGATCCAGGTTCCTTCCATATCATGTCTCTATCCTCTGTATTCTCCAGAATTCTCTCCATTCATCTTGAAGTATCATGCTAGATGTTGTTAAGGGACCAGGCCAAGAAGAGACATCTATCACTTCCACCCACTCTCTATTGGACAAAATTCAATCATGCAGTGTTATGTAATTGCAAGGAAGTCTGGGAAAGGTAAGCTAGTTTTATGCCCAGGAAAAAATAAAAAGAGAATTTGGTGAGCACATATTAAGACCTATTTTGAACAAAGAAAGGGAATCTGAAAACCAGCTGAGTAGGTTAATTCAAGGAAGTCATGTGGATGGTGCATATATGTTTGAGATGATAACATGTGAGATGGCCTTGGGAGGTAGGACGAATTCATTTCATGGAGAGTATACTTGAGTTAGAATACAGGTTGTCCTGACTTCCTAAGTACTGTAAAAAAAAAAAATTGTCATGCTTAAATTTCACATGGGATGAGAATGAGTGAAAATGATGCTTGTATCCTCTTCAGGTCAGGCAGAAAAGATAGAAATAGAGTCCAAAGATATTTCCTATATTTGAAGAGCTCAGAGTCTATGACAAAGACTGATTAGTAGATCAACAGTTATAGCACAGCAAGATAAGCGCTGCCTTGGAACAAGCCCAATTAAGGATAGGATCTGACCTAATCATTCTAGGGTAAAGATAATACTGAAGAGACCTGACTTCTCCTGACAATGGAATTTTGTCCTGGTCATTTCTCTCTTAAGGGTGTAAGTTCTTTATTTACAGAGAGGATGAATTAAATAAATTCTATATTGCCTCCAAATCTAACCTTCTTAGTCCATAAAAGAGTGGCAAGCAGAAGAATGCAAATCAGTAATGTCATTATTAGTAATAAGTATTGTTGCTACTTAAGAATTTGAGCAGAAAGAATTGAGGAGGCAAAATTTCACAGACTATCAATTTCAGCCTTTCTTTTTTAAAACCTAAGATAATCTATAGAAATTCAAGTTTTTCCTAGATTTTTTTGTTTTAAATTAGCATTCTATTTTGAGTTAATTTTGCTTTATATATTTACTTTAATTTATCTTATTCTGTCTGGACAATTTCTATGGATAACTTTTCCTTATAAGTTTTTGGGTGGTACTGATACCCTCACTTTTATAACCTGACTTTCTCCTTCTAATGCTACTTGTAAGAGATACTATCTATTTTTCTGAGCAAAGAAGAAACTTGGTCTAGACTATTGGTGGGAAAGAATCACTGGGATTTGCTTTGAGTTAAGTTTCTTCTTTCATGGTAATGATCAAACTTCAATTCAGTCATTATTCCATTCACTCGATAAAAATTTATCTTGAACAAAGTTAGATATTTTTATGCCACCTTTCTTTAGAAAGCAATAAAATGTTACAGAATAATTTATTTTCTTGCCTAAGACATACTACCTAATTCAGTTTACAGAGATTCTCTAATGAGATATAGGTTACTGGCTAATGTATTATCTTGTGATTTCAAGATAAAAAATGAGAACTAGACCCTGTTGAGCTGCATTAAAACAATATTATGAGGCAAATGTGAGTTCATATGGAGCTGAGGAGCAAAGAAGTGTTATATAACATTTACATTAAAGGAGCAATTTGACTTATATACAATTATTTAAAGTTACTTGATAATATTGAAACGCTTTTTCCTCAAAATATTACACTTGAACTATGAAAGGACTCGTTGGATCTCTAAAATTATTCAAAAATTTTCCCTTGCCTCAGAGTATAATTTTTATCTGTGGGATTTTAAAAGAAGGAGTGTTTAGAAAATTTCATTGAAAGGTTATTTGGGACATTATTTTAAGGCAGAAGAAAATGAGAAAAAGAAAGAGAGATACTGAAATGGGCTGTTTTGTCAATCATTTGCTTCACAACCTTCCCAGGAGCTTTCTGGATGTAATCTGAAACTGGCCCTGTATGCAAAGAGCAGGGAGATATTAAAGAAAAAATTAGATCACTCCAGATTGGTAGGTGGCAGGTTTAATAACACAAGGGAACTTACTTATGAGGCTTGTCTTGGGTGGCTACAAGGTGAATAGTAGATTTCTGTATCTGCCTGCCAATCTTAAAAGTTTTTATAGAGGCCTTAACAGGATTTAACACACCTATCCAATCCAGTTGGTCTCTTCATCATATTTCTGTCTCAAATGGAGCACAATTTCAAGCACAGGGGAGAAAGAGAAGAGTCTCAAATCATCTGAGGCCAGCTTTTAGGGCAAACTGGTGGTCTGTCTGTCTTGTCTTCTTGATGACCTCCCCAACACAATGTACAGTTTGGAAGAAATAAAAGACTGCATAAATAAAAATATAAGCAATCATGCTATTATATACAGATAGTTTTATAAACAGCTTCAGGATCTTGTGTGGTGTTTTGGTGTGTGTGTGTAGGAGGGTAAGGAGGGAAAACACCATAGAAAGAGAAAAAAGATGAAGTGACGATTTTATTACTCTGCTTTCCTAATAACCCTCTTATCTTAGAGAGTTTAAAGAATACTGTCTGAAAGCTGGTCCTAACCTCGATGTGTGATCTGCTACCTATTCCCACCTCTCTATGCTGTGCTCCCCCAACTCAAACTGTCTTAAATGTGAAATTATTTATAATCAGCTGGAATACCTTTATTCCAGTATCAATATAAGTAGAAATATTTGAGTCCTTTTGGCCGTTAATTTCTAATCAGATTCTGGCTGACGCTGTGAAACAAGAGTGTCATTGTTTTTGCTTTTGTGCTGTCCAAACTAATTAATGATTAGACTCTTTTATAAGTAGATTAATGAAAGTTGTCTTATTACCAAAGTTATTTCAGGCATGGCTATATTGCACTTTATTAAAGAAACATCAATTTAAGTAGCTTTCATTTAGAAAACAAAATATGTGTTAGTGTGGGCCTCATTATTTTTAGAATAGTTTGTTTTCTGCATGTTTAAGGATTCATAGCTTTCATTTCTCTACCTATATTTTCATTCAGGATGAAAGAGCTTTAAATAAAATTGGTGCTGATTTTCTAATGGACTTCTATTCAGAGTTTTTGTGCAGCCCTAGATCTGCCACTTAACAAGTATGTAATCTTAGTAAATTTACTTAAAAGTCTCCAAGCATCATTTTTTCATTTGCAAAATTGTAACATCTTGATACCTATCAATCTTACAGCATTGAGAGAATGAGAACAAAAGTCCTTAAGAATCTCCAGTGTCCTTTTTCTTCTCATATGCACATTACTTCATCTTAATGCTCCCTCTTTTCCATGGTACCATTCTGTTCAGGTTCTTCTTCCTAGTATATGTTCATTCTCAATGTCGTTATTTGAATGAATGGCCCATCCTTGACTTCCCCAACTCCCCTGACCTGCACTTCCACCTTTACTTCACAGTCATAGTAACATACTAATCTTATGACATCCTATTCAGGTTTATGGTCATATCCAAACTAAATCTTCTTATCCCCATGAACTTTTTCCATGAAAATCATTGCCCTTCATTACACTTCCTGATCGGAACCTCCTATTTATTTTATTTTATTTTTCACTATCACTTAATCTGTTAACTTAAATGTTTAACATTTTTGGACTTTATTTGTTAATTAATAAAGGACTAACCCCTTCACCTGTTAGCCAGATATTTAGACCCATGCTTTAGAAAGAGAATACTTATTCAAAGAAATAGTGCAAATAATCTCAGAAATACCAGGATAGTTACCCACCTTGTGATATTTGAGTATAGTTACCCACCTTGTGATATTTGGACAGTTCTGAAGGTAACTGCCCTTCCCTGTAATCTTTTGGAAAGATTTATTTCTTGGCTCTTTCTTATTTTTCCATGGACTCTTTTTAACATAATTAATTGTTGTTATTAAAGTAATAAATAAACAGAGTAGTACCAGAGAAATTTGTGGTAGGCAGTATTTTTTATTTCAATTATCTCTGTCCTCTGGTGTTACTCCTATAATTGTGTTACCTTATATGGCCAAAGGGAAAATATTCTGGTGGGCCAAAACTAATCAAATAAGCCTTTGAAAAGCAGAGTTTTTAATATCAAGACCAATGTCATGAAATTTCTCCAAATGTTTTATTCTGAGTCTTGCACCTTATATTTATTTAATCCACTTTGAATTAATTTTTATATATGGTGTCCAATTTCATTCTTTTGTATGTGGATGTCTACTTTTCACACATGATTTGTTGAAAGAACTGAAATTTTTCATTGTGTATTTTTAGCAATCTTGTCAAAGATCAGTTGATCATATATGTGGCAATTTATTTCTGGGCTCTATATTTTGTTCCATTGGTCTATATGTCTCTCTATATACAAATCCATATTGTTTTGATTACTATAACTATGTAACATGTTTGAAATCAGGACATGTAATGCCTCTAGCTTTGTTCTATCTAAAGATTAATTTAGCTATGCATGATCTTTCATGGTTCAATATGAATTGTAGAATTGTTTTTTCTGTTTCTCTAAAAAAGTGTCATTGGGATTTTGACAATGATTTACTGGATATGAGATGAAAAGCTCAAGCAACAAAAGCAAAAACTATTGGGATTACATCAAAGCTTATACAAAGCAAAAGAAAGAATCAAAATAAAAAAAGTATCATATGGAATGGGAGAAACATTTGTAAACCATATATCTGACAAGGGATTGCTATCCAAAATATCTAAGGAACTCCTACAACTTAATAGCAAAAATAAACAATCAAACAAAAAAACCTAATAATCTTATTTTAAAATGGGCCAAAGACTTAAATAAACATTTCTCTAAAGAAAATAAAAATTTCAAACAAGTATATAAAAAATGCTCAACTTCACTGATAGTCAGGAAAATGCCAATCAAAACCACAAAAAGATATCACCTCCCATTTGTTAGGATGGCTGTTATATAAATAAAAAAAGACAACAAGTGTTGATGAAGATGTGGAGAAATTAGAATGCTTGCATACTGTTGGTAGAAATGAAAAATAGTGTAGCTGCTGTGGAAAAGAGTATGAAGTTTCCTCAACAACAACAACAACAAAAAAACTTAAATAGAACTACCACATGATCCAGCAATTTTACTACTGGATATATCCAGAAAAAATTGAAATCAGGATTCTGAAGAGTTATTGGCTCTCCTATGTTCAATGTAGCATTATCCACAATAGTCAAGATGTAGAAACCACCAAAATGTTCACTGACAAATGAATACTCAAGGAAAATGTGATTTATGCATATAATAGAATACTATCTACCCTTAAAAAGAAGTAAATTCTTCAATATGCAACAAAATGAATGAACCTTGAGGACATTATACTAAGTGAAGTGAGAAGTCACAGAAAGACAAGTAACACATGATTTCACTTATTTGAGGTATCTAAAATAGTCAAATTCATAGGTTGTCCAGGGCTGAGGATGAGAGCGGGAAATGGGGAGTTACTAATCAATGAGCATACAGCTTTAGTCAAGAAAAATTAATAATTCCAGAGATTTGCTGTAAACATTGTACCTATAGTCAACAATAATATATTGTACACTTAAACATTTGTTAAAAAGGTAGATCTCACATACATGTTCTGATTACAATAAAATAGAAACAGAGAGTTTTCTTCAGCTATTATCAGAAGAGGAAGCCAGAAAGATTCAAAGCATAAGAAAGATTCAATGACCTAGCTTGAAGATGTGATAAGGAATGTAGGCCAGTGGTCTCTAGAAGTTGAAAGCAGCTCCCATATGACAGCTAACAAGGACTGCAATCCCACAACCAAAAGGAAATGAATTCCACCAACAAACAGTGGGCTTGAAAGAGGACCCAGAGCTCCAGATGAGAAAGAACCACAAGCCTCATCAAAGCCTTGACTTCAGTCCAATGAGACCCTGAGCAGAGAATCCAGTCTCTATGCCCAGACTTTCAACCCACAAAACTGTGAACTCATAAATTGGTGCTGTTTTAAGACACTAAGTTTATGGTAATTTATTACAGTAACAATAGAAAACTAATACAGGGTTCTAATGGAAAAAAAGCAAGAAGAGTTTTTTGCCTTTACCAACCCTTCTGCTCAAATCAAAACTTTGCATTTTTCTAAGCATTGGTTCTCATCCATTTACTTCTGAAATGTTTTATTTTATCCTGAGAACATACTTATTGCATTATTTCTGAATTAATCTGATTTAGACAATATCTTTTGACTTGGCTGTGATTTCTAGAAATTAGCTTAGATAATCTTCACTTCCCCTTTTCTGCTTACCTGCTTGAATGAGTAGTGAAAATCTTGATTGTTTTGGTCCTGGCTGAGGGGACAAATAGAGTGTCTTCTAGGAATTTCTAGTGAAGATTCTTTGCCACCACACGTGACTAAACATCAGTTCTCACAAGATCTAGGAATCCGTAAGCAGGCAAAGTAATAATCAGGATAGTTCTAAAACAGCAATGCATGGTCTCTGGGTAGAAGTGAATGTAAAACCTTTCTGGAATGTTAAGGCCTTAAGTCCATATATAGAATTCTAATCAATTATTTGCCACTAAAGGTGAATTTATTATCCCAAATTATCAAAGGCATAAAATGGCATGAATCAGAATCAGCAATGTAACAACAAATGTGCTTGAACCCCATGAAAGTTCAGATAGAGGCTAGGCTAGGAAATAAATATTAATTAACAATTAAAAACATAAAAGAGAATAAAAAATCTAAAGCAAATAAACAGACACAATAAAAATGGCAAATTAGAAAATAATACCCCCAAAGAATTTTCATAAATAGCAAAATCTAATTACCCAAATAAAATCTTTTATGGATGTGTTAATTAGCAGATCAGAAACTCCTGAATAGAGTATTAGTAAACTGGAAGATATGCTGCTGACAATGCAGCATATAGATTCAGACACAGAAAAGACATGAGGGTCGTTAATAACCATAGTGGAAAAAGTGATGAATTCCAACATAAATCTTGTAAGAGTTCCAGAAGGAGAGAATAGAAAAATTGTAAAAAAGGCAATACGTAAGGTGTGAATTTTTCAGAATTAACAACAAGAAGCAAGATTCAAGAAATGCTACATGTCTAAATCGAGATCCAAAAGTTCTCTATTTTGTATTGGGTTTTAAGTTTCTACAATTATTCCTCTCTTTTACTTTTCTTTTCTTTTTCTTTTTGGTTCTTTCATTTTTAAAAATGCCATTAGTTTGTTGGAGAAACCTATTTGTCCACATTGCAGGATTAGCTAATTGCTTCCTTGTGGTATAATTTAACTTGTTCCTCTATTCACCTTACAAATTGATAGTTACATATAATGGTGTTATGAAATTTAGGTTTAATTTTTTAGGTTGAAATATTTCATAGGTGGAAGTATGTACTTTCTAGTGTATTAAGTTATAAAGAACATAATATCTGGCTTTTTAAATTTTATTGATATTGGTGAAGAGATCTAAGTGGAGGAAGCTGGATCTCTCTGAAAATTTTATTATAAGTTATATAAATATTAAAGAAAATAGTTATACATGATTTTTGTATCACATACTATAGAAATTACATTTTAAATCATAAAATTTTATTTTATACCCCCAATTAGCATGTATTTAACACAATAAAGATTCTTTTATCAAGTGTTACTGTAACTCTTAGACTAGAAAGTTATTTCTAAGCTCACTTCCTAGTTCATATTAATTCAGTAAATTAAAAATATAATAATATATTTCGTGTATTTCAATATTGTTCATTTAATGTATTATGCAGTTTTTTTTCTTGAAAATGTTTAGTGCTCAACACTTTTAGTGCTCAATAATAAAAAAACCTATTAAAGTTGTTTAAGTTGTTAGATGATGCAGTACTTGGCACCAAGTAAACTGAGAGTGAATGAAGCTATTAAAAGATTTTGAATAATTTCTCAAAGATAGTTTTTAATAGTCAAAATTATTTTTTAATTTAAATTAAGTATCTCTGAGGTTTTCTGACTTTCCTTGTTAAAGATACCTGTAGCTAGTATTTTTTGTCATAATATTCAGTAATCATTCATCCTGTTAAATCTATTTTAGGCTGTACAGAATTGTCTTTGTTACTGTTTCCTACTTGATAGTGTGTATTCTGGTATTCACATGTTTTTGTTTTGTTTTCCTATCATTTTCCTCTTTAGTTTCTTTCAGTACTTGTGACACTGAACACCAGACTTGGAACCATGTGCTCTGAGAATGTTTTGGTCTTCTGCTTAGTTACTGTTGGATTTTGAAAATTCCTTTTAATCTCTCAGCTTCCTTTAATCTCTCATATGTAAAATCATGTTAGTGATCTCTAACTCACAGAACTGTTGAGAGAATTAAAAGAGGTGTTCTATATGAAATTTCCTAAGATATTGCCTGGCACATCACCGCCTTTCAAAAAATGCAGTTTTAATAATTTTTTTTACCAGCTATCTCTTCACTACCCACATTATTCAGGCCTTTTATTTATATTCTCATTTATCCATTTCCCAGCCCAACTTTTAAAAACAATTTTTAGATCATAGCTTTTTTTGAGAATCTAATGTTATGAACAACTTCAAAAGAAATAGATTATTATTAAATTTTATATTTAAATTTAGGGGTTCATTGACACCCGTAGGAGGTTCACTGACTGCAGATTAATAAGTCTTCTCTTTAGATAATGTTCACTCTCATAAACTCAAACATTATTTATTAAAATATTGTTATTTCTGTTTCATTATAAGCTTCTGCCTCCATTTATAATTTTCATTGGACATCTTAGAGGTAAATATCCAGCTTCTATTTTGAATTTAACGTACTTTAAATGACAATTAAAAACCAATTGCCTCTTGATGACTGTCTTCTGTTTGTTAAGATATTTTTTCCAAACATCCAAGTTTGAATCATTACAGTGTGGAATTATGACAAATGCCAATTGGAGTGTGGAAGTTCTGAGGAGCCAGTAGAATAGTCTCGATAAGAAATTAAATATCAATCCATTGAAATATATTCCATAATTTTATCCTGTTTTCTTCACTGGCATAGTAACAAACATTTCTTAATAATTATTAAGGATCTTATCAGAAAACACAAGAAGGTGAGTAAAGTGGATTGGCAAAAACATCTAATTAAAAAAAACATTTTTTTTTCTAGAGGACTCAAGTAAACACACACATACACAAACACACAGAGTTCCTTTTGGATTATGCTCAACTATGTTACTTACTATTTCATTTGGAAAAGGATACAGACTGATCTAATACATTTCTCAGGACAGTAGTGCTAAAGATTCTGGTTTAATTCTCAAATATCCTCTCCTATGTCTAATATTAATGTTTAAATAAATACCCATATGAAGAGATGCTCAACTTCACTAGCTGTTATGGAAATGCAAATCAAAACCAAAATGAGATACCATCTCACACCCATTAGAATGGCTATCATCAACAGGACAAGTAATAATGTGTTGGAGAGGATGTGATGAAAAAGAAACCTTAATATACTGCTAGTGGGAATGTAAACTGGTATAGCCACTATGGAAAACAGTGTGAGATTCCTCAAAAAAAAAGAAAAAACCTGAGAATTGAATTATCATATGATCCAACAATCCCTTTTCTGGGTATTTACCCCCCAAACCTGAAAACATTTATCTGCAAAATATATGCACACTGATGTTCATAGTAGCATTATTCATTGTGGCCAGGACATGGAAACAACTAGTAGACTATGATAGATTGGCTAAAGAAGATATGGTACATATATACAATGGAATATTGCTCGTTCATAAGAAAATATAAAACTGCCATTTGCAACAACATGAATGGATCTTGAAATTATCATGCTAAGCAAAGTAAGTCATACAGAAAAAGTTGAAAACCACGTAATATCACTCATATTCAGGATATAAATCTAAAAGCAACAAACAACATGACAAACAGAGACTCATGGGCATGGACAGTGAATTAGTGGCTACCAGATGGAAGGAGGGGAAAGGAAAGGTAGATATGAGTAAAAGGAATCAGATATTTGGTGACGGAAGGAAATCTAACTATGGGTAGTGAACACACAATGCAATATGTATATGACATACTGTTGAATTATACACTTGAATTTATTAGATTTTATTGCTCAATGTCACCCCAATAATTTTCAATAAAATAAAATAAAATTCTAATATTAAAAATTAAAACAAAATAAATACCCATATCACACTATTTATTGATGTCAAATAATAGAAATGTAAAGGATTTTAGCTTTATTATTATAAAAATTTTAAGATGAAACCAAATGTAAGCTATCACCAAACTGCTTTGTCCTAATAAACAAAATAAATATATGAGCAGTTTTTATCTAGATGGTCAAATGAAGTGCTAGACACATGCACTGATTTCAGTTCTCTGCCTTTTAACCTGAGTATTTCATATAACTTACCAATCATCTTTTTAAGCCTTAACTTACCCCTAAAATATTTTCATCATGTTATCATTTATAATATTAGCTTCATGCTGTTGTTTAATCTTCATTATAATCTGCAACACCTAGAATGGAATTATATGGGTCATGATGTCAGGGTCCTGTGTAGCACATGACAGTTACAGGTCCTGAGCCCAACCCCTGTCTTCACAAGAAGTCTTCTAAATTCAGAATTTTTCTGAATATTGCAAACCACCATTCATGTGATCACAAATTGAAGTAAATCCAAAAGTTATAAAATGTAGACCAGATCAAATATCTAAATTCTTATCTTCCAGCTTCTCATAACTGCTTTCTTCTTAGTACTCACTACAATGTTCTTAAACATTACAGAGATCAAATTGGCTGTAATCCAATTTTCACACACATAAATAGTAGCTATTACTAATTAATGCTGAGAAACAGGCACAAACCATAATTTACAGATAATCATTAATGTGGCATTTAAAAAGTATTTTTTTTGTTTTATCTCTAAGACAATTAACAAATAATAATTGGTTTTATCTCAGTAGAAAGAAGTTGAGAGACTCAATTTAGATAAATAAGTAGAAACAAAGTATTTCATCATCATACTATTGCTGGTGCAATGACTATTCAGGATTGTAGGTTTATTTGATAGGACTTTGAAATAAAGACTACAACACAAAATAGCATTGAGTTTAATATTTTAAGTAGTGATAGAATTATGATATGATTAGTAAATATCATAAAATATTTATTAGAATATTATGAAATGTTGTGTCACATTAAAATTTTTAGAAAAACATCCTGAAGATTAGACATGAACCCTGACTAGAGAGTTGATGATCTAATAGGAAGGGGAATTAAATTACATTTTAATAAATAAAAATACACCTATGGAAGTATTTTTGTTTTTGACATGAATCCCTCAGCTATTTTATAGATTTTCTAAATGTAACATAGCTTTGACTTCTAAAAATGTTGTCAATATGGCAACCACTATGGTCTATACCTGAAACTAATATAAAAAAACCTTAAATGTCAATTGTAATTGAAAAATGAAAATAATAATACAAAATAAAATAAAAAAATAAAAGAAAGTAGAAAAATCAAGGGGCAAAAGAAAAGTCAAAATACTTAAAATAATAAGGAAAATGATAAACAAATAATTCAAAAGTAAAAAAAGTAGGGACTCTTCTGAGAAAAGAGAAGAGTCATTGAAAAGAGCTTCTTGTGTTGACTTGATACTCAGGATATATATTGTGGGGAGCATTCTCTTATATTATACCCATTGGGATCCACCAAAACACCTTTCTGTGGAAAGAGAATGTATTATCACAGAAGTACTATCATCAGAGAAGTCATGTTCTCCCTAGAAAACCTGATATCTCTAAGTCCTTTGCTTAGAAATTTATCCAGACACATAGGTATAAAATTTGCATATGGTTAACTCCCTTCACCAGTCTGTGGTTCACCATTGGCTCTACAGTCAGCAAGAATACCTCTGTCCTATGGAACCTTCAGAACCTTGAAAACAAGCATTTGCTGATCTTAAAAACATGTACTTAACAATCCAAGTTCACAAACATGGTTTGTTCAAATAAAGACATAAGAAACAACCACCTGCCTATGCCCAATGGGTCATAGATTAATGTAATACCTCAAAGATGCCAGCTATGTCACCACTCTCATAGAAACCCATAAATAATCACTGATGCTGATTAATGAGGAATTGTTCCCTCTGGAAGTAATGTTTAATCTTGACCTGGTAGACACTAGACAAGTCTGGTAGGAGGTGACACAATTATCTTTAATTGACTCATCATTTTTGACCTCTTTGCAGGCCTTTTAAAATGTAAACCAACCCTCAGCACATTAATCAAGTTTGAAACACTCATCTTCAAGAAACATTCATCAAAAGTCATTTATTTCATACCTCTAAAAATTACATAAATTAAATTAGGATGTTGAGATGCCTGGGTAATAATAATAATTTACATTCATTTACATCCATTAGTTTCACATTTCATAAGAACATTTACATAACCTCATTATATTCTAATACTAGATTATTATAATAATTCTGTAAATCATGTAATGCAGATCCATTTATCTCTTGCTATAAAAAGAAAACTAAGACACAGAGATTTCAAATGATCTGCCCAAGGTCATATAGCTTAGTATGAGGCAGAGGTGAGATAATTATTCAGATTTTCTTTTTCTTCCTCTCAGACATCAAGTTCTTTGAGCAAATTAAGTTACTGAGCCACAGTGGTATATTTTAGGCAAAGGGAAAATTCTATTAGAAAATATCTACACTAATAAAAGCAAGTTGGCCTATTGTTTATATTGCTTTACCACAACTATTTGAGGAATGCCTTCATTAAGATAAACACATAAACATATAAGACAATATCAGTGTGAACTTAGTTTACTTTAGATGGTATCTGACTATAATGGAAAATAAATAAATGATGATTTCACAAAAATGTGTGTACTATCAGTGAAGACTTTCAGTTTCATGGAAAAGTATCCAAGAATTTTCAATTCCCATGGAAGCCTTTACATTTCTTACAAATTACATTTTAGACCTCTATGAGATTCTTCTATTGCATTCATAGCTTATCAGGGTTATGTAACACAGAATTTCATTTTATAAATTGTATTTACTTCCTACAAGCATGGTTCATCAACTAGAAAATGAGCTAGTTCAGGAAGCATAGAATCAGAATTCAGATATTTATGAAAACTAAGTATTTTCCTCCATTTTTTTTAAACTTTATAGATCTGTTCAAGCAGAGCTAAGGCAATGATTCAGGGCAAAATTTCTTTGTCCAGCATTTTTTAAAGTGCTGTTTTTCACTTTTAAAGAAGTATGCATTCACTTAGTACCCAATCTATCAAAAATTATTTGAGAAGACTCATGTCTGGCATACTTTAGGTATGATGTGGATTAGGGGAACAGGGTTTCCTAAACAAGTACAAAAAATAAATTATTCCTGAACTGTCATCTGAGCTTGTTTAGAAAAAAAGAAATTTTACAATCAATAATTAGAAAATGGTAAATTATATTACACGCTGGGCCAGTATTATAAATAATAAGTTAAAAGAAATATACCTTTCAAAAAATAGACTCTGAGTAGCTCTCTAAGAATGGGCTTATGACTCTGGAGATAAAAGTATAAACAACATTCCATAAGGAAAAAACAGTGGGTCACAATGTGTTTAGAGCAATGGGTGTGAACTAGATCCTGCCAAGCACAAAAGAGGGGCCAGTTAAGTCTGGTGCAGTAAAAGTTTGGCTGGTGAAACAAACTGAAAAACAAAAACAAAAACAAAAACAAAAAACACTTTGGGTCTTAAGTTTAGCTTTAAAATTTTAAAACATATACTGAAATCTAGAATATATTTTCTTTTTAAAAAATCCTTTGCCTGAGGTAAACTTTGATTTACTTCAGAGAAAGCCATTTTATTATCTATACATAGTAAGTGTTGAGCACAAACTATGTGCTGTTGTGGTCATTGCTGGTTGGTGAGACACAAAGAGAGCTATCATGGTTCCAACAGGAATGTTTAGCAGAAGTGTATTATCTGATGGCAAAACTTATAATTTGATAGGTGCTTTCACAGTGGCATGGATAAAAGTGCTACAGGTATACAAAAGACTGACAAAATACTCAAAAGGTATGTGTCTATGAAAGCTTGAATTTAAAATGTAAATAGTATCTATTAGCAGAGAAGATGAGAAAGGGTTTGATCGGGAGAAAGAAATATAATATGCAAAGCACAAAGGCATGAGAAAAGCCTGCCATTTGGGGGGGAAAATACATACATTTCTAGTCATGGATAATAAAGTGTCTTGGGTACAATGGCAGAATGTAAGCAGGGGAGAGATAATGAAGAGCCTGGTATGTTGCACTAAGTTAGGTATTCATCCCATGTGCAATGGAACAGGAAATTTAGTCAGGAAACAAATGACATGTCTCTGTCTGATATTGGTGAAAAACAATGAATTCTGCTAGAGGGTTGGAGATGAACTGGCAAAGAAAAGTTTGTAGGCAAGTAACTTCAACAAAATTTACTTTAATCACTCACCCAAGATGTAAGGGTTTTGTCAAAGATATCCCCAAATTGTTAAAAAATAAAGGCAAAAATTAAAAATGGCTGATTAAAAAAGATACTATTAATGAAGGAGAATAGATTTCAGAGACATGTAATCACTAACTAGGTTTAGAAACTCAAAAAAAAAAAAAAAAAACACCCACAGATGTTATATTGAAATTTTGTCACTGACATGGCAATTGGCAATAGCTATTTTCACGTGAATTACTCAAAAACCCAGAAGTTTTAATTTAAAACTAGCAATAAATGAATTATTACACCCCTACTAACCACCACATAGGCTAATAACATGACTAAGATATAAAGTTAATTGAAGTCAGACTTTATCTCTTCGTATTTTTAAGTGGATAAAACCTACTTTAACTTTAGAAAGATTTAAAAATTGTTGCAGCTACATAAAAAAGCTCTGGAAATTTCACTATTCAGAAGAGGTTTATAATTTCTAACTCCTTTTACATTATCTTAGCATTTACAAATATAAAAGATTAATTATTTCATCATTTTCTCTGACAACATGCAGCAAATCTTGTGGGGAAAACTCACAATGTATCTTGCTGTCAATCTATGAGCAGTTGTAAATTCTTATGAGGATTTTGCAAATGGTTCATTTCTGTGGGATTTTGGTGATGGTTATTTAGACTTCTCATCCAACAAACATCCTGAAATATGAATTGCATTTATATGTATACTCCCTAAAATTAGGATTAATCTTTTTCTTGATAGAGGTCCAATGTTATGGTTTTATAGATTAGCAGTGGTTTTATTAAAAACAGTAGGCAAAATTATAATACTTTGAGGATCAATCCTTATCTGAAAGGTGTTAACACTATCCTACTGCTAGTGTAATCATATGCTAATGGGAGACTATTGGCCACAGAAAATCTATGGCATATTATCACTGCAGAAATCATATGCAATAAAAGATTAAAGATACAAATGTAAAGTTGTAAATTTGGTGGATGACTTTTCTTTGGTACTGATTTAAAAAAAAAAACTATGTTAGAATGTATAAAATAAAAAATCAGTATCTTATAGTATCCTGTGGTGTCAATTTGTGAGAATTTTCATATTATTGATAAATTTTATATTTGCACAAAATTAGAATATGTTTCAAAGTTGTTCAATCAAGTCTAGCTTAACTTTCAAGATTTTTTTTCTAATTGTACATTAGTGGATATATTAATCAGGATTCTTCAGAGAAACAGAACAAATAGGATATATATGGAGAGAGCTGGATTACATAATTATGGAGGTTGGCAAGTCTAAAATCTGTAAAGCAGGCTAACAGATTGGAAATTCAAGTAAGAATTCATGTTCCAGTCTTTAGTCCTAAATCTGAAGGCTGGACACTCAGGTGTGGTTTTTATGTTGCAGTTTTAAGGCAGAATTTCTGTTGCTTTTTTTTTTCTAGCTTGAGATATAATTGACAATTGACATGTGAATACTACAGTAAGGTTAGTTATCACATTTACCACCTCATATAGCTATAATTTTTCTGTGTATATAGTGAGAACTTTTAAAAATCCACTCTGTTTGCAACTTTCAGATATACAGTACAGTATAAATTATAGTCACCATGTTGTACACCACATGTCCAGAACTTGGTCATAACTGGCAGTTTGTAAGCTTTAACCATCTTCACCCATTACCCCCATCTCCTACCCTTCATCCCTGGCAACCACCCAACCACTGATGTATTATCTGTTTCTATGAATTTTTTTTTCTTTTTCAGATTTCACATTCTACTTTGGGGTATATATTTTAAGAAAACAAAATAACCATCTTGAAGAGTTATCTGGACACCCATGATCAATAGAAACTTTGCAAGAGAGAAGGGATTGGCAGGAAGTACTCAAAGTGATGAAAAGCAAGGACCTACAACCAAGTTTACTCCACAAAACAAATCTATCATTCAGAATCAGAGGAGACAAAAAGAGCTTCTCAGACAAGACAAAGGAGTTCATCGCCACCAAGCTGGTACTACAGAAAATGTTAAAGAAACAAGAAGAAAGAAGAGGAAGAGGGATGAAGAGGAAAAGGAGGAGGAGAAAAGAGAAAAAAATAAATAATGAAATGGCAATAACTACATATCTAGCAATAATTACTTTAGATGTAAATGGTTTAAGTGCTTTAATCAAAGGACAGGTTGGCAGAACATATAAGAAAACAAGACTCTTACATATTGCTACCTACATGAGACTCACTTCAGATTGAAAGACACATACAGACTGAAAGTGAAGGGATAGAAAAAGATATTGCATGAAAATGGATACAACAAAAATAAAAGCTGAGCTAAGCGATACTTATACAAGAAAAAAATAGACTTTGAAACAAAGCTATAACCAGAGACAAAGAAGGACCTATAATCCCAATTCTGGGTATTTATTTGAAGAAACTCAAACATTACTTTGAAGAGACATATGAATTCGTATATCCATTACAAAATTATTTACAATAACCATGATATGAAGGCTACCTGGGTGTCCATCAATAGATATATGGATAAAGAAGATGTGGTACATATACATGATAGAAATTACTCAGCCATAAAAGTAGAATATCTTGTCATCTCTGACAACATGGGTGAACCTAGAGGTCATCGTGCTGAGTGGAATAAGACAGAGAGAGACAAATGCTTATGTGGAATCTAGAGAACAGGATAAACAAATAAACAACAGGAACAGCTCATATTTACAGAGAGCATGTTGCTGGTTTTCTGATGGGGGAGTAGGGAGATGTGTGAAGGGTGAGGTTATTAAGAGGTACAAATTAGTAGTTATAAAATGGTCATGGGAATATAGAGTATAATGTGGGAAATATAGTCAGTAGTATTGTAATAGCTATGTATGAGTCAGATGCATACTGAATTTATTGGCATGATCACTTTGTAAGTTACATAAATGTCTATTCACTGTGTAATACATCTGAAATCAATACAATACTGTATATCAACTATAATTGAAAAATTAAAATTAAAAAATTAAAAAAAGATTATAGGTCATTTTACTCCACTGAGCTTTTCTAAATTATCTTTACCTATGCCTGGTTCCCTTTGATCACAAGGTAGAATTTGTGGTAATTGATACTATGTAATTGTTTACATGTTACTAGGAAAGAAACTTCTCCCCAACTGTGAAATATGTCATTCCCTTTAGTCTGATTGGGTAAAATTAATTGGCCAACTTATGTTACCTATAGCCTCCTGCTCAAATAACTGTTGCTAGGGTTTATTCAGAATCACTTTCTGTATCTGGATATTAAATACAGACAGGACAAAAATTAAAGTTCAGTTAGAAATAAGGCAGGAAGGAATAGAGAATGTGTAGGCAATATACAGTGTTTATGGCAATCATCCACGTTTTACTTAGTCTGATACTGGTAGAATTTCCTGCATACAGTAATAATTGCATATAAACATTAATTTGAACATTTGAATTTTTAAATATTTTATACGATGAAGTGTTACTGTTTTATATTTTTGTTTTATAAATTTATTATTTATAAATTTATTTCATGTATACACTAGAATGTATATAGTAAATATAGAAAGTGTGAAGAAAAACTTCCTGCACCTTCTCCAATGCAAATGCCCACATTAAGTAGAACATTATTTGTACCTATGAAGCCTGTTGTTTACTTTTTGAATGTCTTTTCCTCCATTCAGAAGTAATCACTATCTTAAATTTTTATTTATCATTTCCTTGACTGATAGTTTCCCTATATATATAACTTGCCCTAAACAACATAGACATTGTAAACTTTATGTAAATATACCATATATATTTTTGCATTACTTTTCCCTGTTAGTATTCTCCTGGTGATAGTCACTGATGCGGACACATGTAGTTTTAATTTATTTCTATTCACTGATACGCAGTATTTCATTGTATGATTATACCATATTTTTATTTTTGGTAGTCATTCTACTGATAAGAGACATCCACTACCCCACCCCCCGACAAATTTCAACTATCTTAAAAAAATTCTACCATGAATCTTGTATGCAGTTTCCAGGTACAAATGTGCAAGACCTGTTCTAGAGTGTATATAGCTAAAGGTTGAATTATTGGATCTTATGGAATATGTATCTTTAACTTTACTAATTATTACTAAACTGTCTTCCAAAGTGGTTCTACCAGTTGACAGCAACATGTGAATGTCTCCTTTGTAATGCATTCATGCAACAATTGGTACTATAAGACTTAAAAGTATTTTTCAGTTTTACTTACATGGTTTAAAATGGCATCTCAGGAGTCTTGGGTGAGAGTCTTCCTGGGTTGTTTGGGGCTAAAAGAATCCTGAAACCATGGATCACCCATATATGTTTTGAAACGTGCTTTAGATTTTTTTTTTTCTGGAAGCCCTGCAACTATCCTAAAAATTCAATGTATTGTAGAACAGACTTGTGTTACTTGTGTTCTGGACCATCAATGAATCCTACTATTGAAAACACAGCTGTTGTCTTTGCAGAAAATCTTAATTGACATTTGTATGATATCCAAAGAGGTGACATTATGATTGCAAAAAGCCCAAGTAATCCAAAATCAAATATTTGTAAAAGAGTAATTGGCTTGGAAGGAGACAAAAATCTCACCAGTAGTCCATTAGGTTTCTTTAAAAGCCATAGTCATCTGGTAGATAGATAGTTCTGAAGAAGTAAATGCTTCATAAGGGAGAGCCTAAGCATTAAGTATTTAATAAACATTGCTTAATGAAGATGCCTATTAAAAGAATTAAAATGTTTGAGGAAAATAAAATGGCATAGATGATAGAGGCTCTGTTCATCCATTTGGTGACCAAATTAAAGCTGCAACAGAAACAAGGAGCAAACAGCTAGAAAAAATCACCTGGGATCTAGATGAACAAGCCATACAATTAGGGAGAAATCCAAGAAATTACCCTGCAATGACAGAAGGTAGGATGGGGCGAGGACAGGAGACTGCTCAGTCTCCAGTGGCTGAGTAAGACCCAGGCTGTGGCAGCAGCAGTGGCAGCAGCAGATACCTCTTAAAGCGTCTGCATCCACTAGCGGGTTTTCCCAGTGACAGAACTGCTCACTTTGAGAACCAGTGTTGATTCCGTTGTGTGCAGGGGCCACCAGGGACTTACAGGAAAACATTGGAGGGAGGGCCAAGGCAAGACTCACTCTGTAAAGAAGTGCTAGAGATATATTGTTCCTTGTTGAGCCCTTTCCCCTCCCAGTGCACAGACATAGCACTGCCAAAGCTGAAACATCATCAAACTGGATAACAGCAGTTGCTTGGTCCAGAGGATTCCCTGAAACACTGCCTCCCCCAAACCACATCCAGGTATAGCCTCAGTCAGTCAGGTGCTCCTTTTTGAGCAGCACCTAAACTGGAGGCAGCTGGCTATAGTTTCTGGTGTGGCCTTTTGAGGCATCTACAGGCACAGCATCTGTGGATTTCTTGCTCATTCTTAACAGCTGGCCCTGGAGGGGCACAGGCTTGGGCTAAATTTGGCCTGCAGCTGAACCCCTCTCAGGACTGTGCCACTGGATACTTAATTCACAAACCCACACTAATAAGACTGGGAGACTTAGTACATAGAAACAAACACGGAAAGGCAGCCAAAGTGGGAATACAAAGAAGCAGAAACCATATGAGAGAACAGAACAGAGATCCAGAAATAATGGAGTCAAGTAATCTAACAGATACAGAGTTCAAAACACTGGTTATAAAGATGCTCAATTAACTTTTTGGAAGTGTAGAGAACTTCAACAAAGAGATAAAAGCATAAAAGTGGAAATAGAAAGTATAAAAGAGAACCAATCTAAAATGAAGAACACATTATCTGAGATGAGAAGTGTGTCAAACGGAATAAACAACCGAATAAACAAAGTGAATAAAGAAGAGGATCAAATGACCTATATAGAGGACAGGAAAGCCAAGGACAGTGAGAATGGCAAGAAAAAAATGCCAAGACTTTAAAAATAACTTAAGGAGCATATGAGACAATATTAAAGGTCAAAATATCTGTCTAATTTGTGTACCTGAAGGAAAACAAAATCTTGAACACCTGTTTGAAGAAATAATGATGAAAAACTTTCCTAACCTGGTGAAGAAAATGGACTTACAATCTAGGAAGTGCAGAGAACCCCAAAACCCAGAGATCCAAAGAGACTCACACCAAGACACATCATAATTAAAGTGCCAAAGGTTAAATACAAAGAGAGAATCTTAAAAGCAGCAAGAGATAAGCAGATAAGGGAGCACCTATAAGATTGGCAGCTGATTTCTCAAAAGAAACTGTGCAGGACAGAAGGGCTTGGCAAAAAAATTGTGATAAGATGAAGACCCAGGATCTATAACCAAGAATACTTTATCCAGCAAACCTATCATTTAGAATTATAGAAGAGATAAAGAGATTCCCAGACAAAAATAAGCTAAAGGAATTTATCACCACCAAGCCAATATTACAGGAAATATTGGAGGAAATTCTTTAAGAAGAAAAAACAAGCATCAAAAACAGGAATAAAGAATGGTAATGACTACATTCCTTTCAATAAGTACCTCAAATGGAAAAGAGTTAAGTAATCTGACTAAAAGATAGAGTGGATAAATGGATAAGAAAACGAAACCTGTACATGCTGCCTACAAGAGACTCTGTTCAGATTAAAAGATACACAGAGACTAAAAGAAAGGGGGTGAAAAAAGATATTGCTTTGATGGACCTAGAAGATATTTAAGTCAGACAGAGAAAGATAAACACTATATGATTTCACTTATATGCAGAATCAAAGGAATAGAAAGAATAAACTAATAAAAAATAGACCCACACATGTAGTGGACAATTTGGTGATGAACAGAGGAGAGTTTGGGGGGCTGGGAGAATGGGGTGAAGGGCTAAAGAACTACAAATTAGGAGCTGATTCATGGTCACAGGGATGGGGAACACAGTCTTGGGAATACAAGTAGCTTGAATAAGTTGGCTAGGTGGAGGGTAAGTGGAGGGAGGGAGCAAGGGGGTCATTTTACAAACTATATAGGTGTCTAACCAATGTACTGTATACTTGAAACTAATTAAAATAAATAGATTTTAAAAATTAAAATGGCATCTCAGTCTTTAAGTCAAGATGGTACAGTAGTGAAAAAAATTATTAAAAAAATAAAGTAAAATGGTATTTCATTCTGGCTTTTTCATAATTATACATGAGAGAAAGTATTTGTTGTTGTTTGGGGGCATTTATTTATCTGTGAATTGCCTATTTATACATTTTGTTCATTTTCATCAATTTGAGTACTTCCTGCCAATCCCTTCTTTCCTGCAGTTTCTATTGAGAAATCAGAGGATGGTCTTATGGGAGCTCCCTTGTAGGTAGGTAACTGCTTTCCTCTTGCTGCTTTTAAGATTCCCTCTTTACCTTTAACCTTTGGCATTTTAACTATGATGTGTCTTGGTGTGGGCCTTTTTGGGTTCATCTTGTCTGAGACTCTCTGCACTTACTGAAATTGTATGTCTATTTCTTTCAGCAGGTTAGGGAAGTTTTCTGTCATTATTTCTTCAATTAGATTTCAATTCCTTGCTCTCTCTTCTTCTGGTATCTCTATGATGTGAAAGTTGGTATGCTTGATGCTATCCCAGAGGCCCCTTAAACTATCCTCAGTATTTTTGGGTTCTTTTTTCTTGTTGCTATTCTAATTGGGTGTTTTCTGCTACTCTGTCTTCTAAATTACTGATTCTATTCTGTTTCATCTAATCTACTGTTAATTCTTTCTAAGGTATTATCTCAGTTATTGTATTTTGTATTTTTGACTGGTCCTTTTTGATGTTTTCTATTTGTTTTTTAAAGGTCTCACTGAGTTCCTCTATCCTTCCCCTATGTTTGTTGAGCATCCTTATGACAAGTGTTTTAAAGTCTGCATCTGATAGATGCTTGTCTTCATTTTGTTGAGTTCTTTTTCTGGAGATTGTTCTGTTCTTTTGTTTGGATCATTTCTTTGTCTCCCCATTTTAGCTGCCTCCTTGTGTTTGTTTCTTGTGTTTGTATTAGGTACAACTGCTATGCCTCCTGGACTTAGTAGAGTGGCCTTATGTAGTAGGCATCCTGTGGGGCAGAATGGCACTATCTCCCTGGTCACCTGAACTGGGTGCTCTGGGTGTGTCCCTTATATGGATCATGTGTGCCCTTTTGTTGTAATTGAGCATTGTTTACTGTTTGCATGTCAGTAGGAGGGATTTACCCTCAGGTTGATTGGTTGTGATGACTGGCCATAACTACAGGGGAGGAACTGTTGTGCAAGGGCTGACCCTATGAAGCAGGATTCACTTTGATAGAGCTCTAGTGCCTGACCAGTGTGCCCTTTGGTTGTGTTGTGTGGTCCTGGGTGGTTCTCCAGCTCAGAAAAAAGCTGGCCACGAGGTGTGCAGGCCAGGGCCTCCTGAGAGAAGCCCTGCCACAGGCCAAGTTCACCTGCAGCCTGTGCCCTACCTGTGGCCATCTAGCATGTGCAACTTGAAGATGGCTGTTACCCATGCTGGGCTTTGAGATGACTTGAGAGGCTAAGCTGCAAATTGAGGTCAGCTGAGGCTCTTCAGCAAGAGGTATGGGGCATGCAGGTGCTGCTTGTTCGATTTGGTGAATCTTTGAGAGATTTTAGCAAAGTCTACAGTATGAGCCAAGTCAGGCCTATTGTATGAAAAATTCACTGCAAGTGGCTTGGCTGAACTCACAAATTGGGTGAGGCAGGTCTCAGGGAATCACCAGGGGCAGACAACCAGTGTTAGCCAGGTTGGTAGTGACCCAAATATGGCAGCCACCTGTGTCTACACACTGGGAGTGGGGAAGGCTCAACAAAGGAACAATGGCTTCTGCCAGCACATATGTCTGGGATAAAGCTATCCTTTTAGCCCTTTTTCTGAAGCCAGACAACTCAATCCTCCCCTTATGTCCCTGGTGCCTTCGATGCTGCTGCCCCAGTGTTGGTGCTCAGAGCAAGAAGTCTGTCAGTGAGTAAGTTTAAATGCTGATGCCTAAAGCAGAATGTTTGAGACTCTAATCACTCTCAGTCTCACTCAACCACTATATCCAGCCATTTTCCCCACCAGAAGTTGTGGCAACTTCTATTCTTGGCACTGTAACCCTGGACTGGGGAGCCTGGTGTGGAGCTGGGACCCCTCTATTTCACAGGGGACCTCCACAGCTTAGATATCCCTCTTGACTTTCAACTGCTACATGTAAGTACGACCAATCTGTTCTGTATCTCCACCCCTCCTGTCTCTTAGTGGCCTCTTCTGTACTTCTGTAGTTGTAAGAGTTTTATTCAACTAGATTTAGGGTGACTCCCAATGATGGCTATTCTGTAGTTCAGTTACAATTTTAATGTGGTTGTAATAGGATGCAAGCACAGTGTTTACCTACTCCACAATCTTGACTGGAACTGAGGACTAATACTCTTGAATACAACATTGAGCCAGATAACCATGTATTGAGATAATACCTTTACATTTTAAAGGCAGTTTGATTTAAAGTTTGTGTATTTGCAGCTGAAATCAGACTGACAGACAAAATGAATTCATAGAATAGGTTAGGATTATGATAGGAAATAGAAACAAGTATGGATGACAAGGAGCAATGGGTAGGGCATATGTTGGATGAAATTATTTTTTTAGTTGAATCGACATTTTTTTACCTTGATTCAGAAGTATTCTTTCTCATATGCTAAATAAAAATTATTTTGGTTTTATCACATCTACTGTGATTGTTAATTTGTTGCGTCAACTTGGCTAGAGCTATGTTACCCAGTTGTTTGTTCTAAATCCAGTCTAGATGTTATTGTGAAGGTATTTTTTATATGTGACTAACATTTAAGTCAGTAGACTAAAGCATATGACCCGCCATAATGTGGGTGGCCTCTTTTGTTTTTCTTCAGTTGTCGTTCTTTTGTTTAGCTAGATTTCAGGTGATTCCCCATGATGGTTGTTTTGTAGTTTGGTTGTAATTCTGAAGTGGTTGCGTGTGGAGGGAAAGACAACATTCACCTGATCTGCCATCTTGCAGTCATAATCTATTTTTGACTATATTAATCAAAGCTATTAAATACTTCCCATCTGATAATTCAAGTATCTAAGTGTTATGTATGGTTTTTTTTTTGTTGTTGGCTGACTTTTTACTTTGCTTCTAAATAGTCTTATAATTTGTGACTAGATGCTGGATATTGTGTGGTAGATTAGATTGTAAAGGGTCTAGGCCCTTTAGGAATATATAGGTAATGTTATGTTCTTCCAGAGAGTGTTCACCAGAGATTAATATGATCAAGATTTCAGCTGACTAGTTGTGAGTTTCAATTTTTGTAAGGCTTTGTTAACCTATGATACAGCTTTGCTATTAGGTTCCCCAGTCTTTGATATGGGGATTCTGGGCTTTCTTACTAGACCTATTGGAAGACTGAATTCTGGTCTCTTTTATGGAAAAAAAAAAAAAAAAACAAAACTCTCAGCTATTAAGCAGTTTCCTACCTAGTTTCTTATCTTCCTGCTTTGAGAAATTCAAGAACATGAAAGCATTAGAATGTCAGACTCCCTTGCTTGTATATCTCTTCTATTAGGGTCTTGTATTTTATATGGCTGCCTTGCCAGCCTCAATCTCTAACTTTTATCTCCTTATCAAATTGTGATTGCCAAAATTTCTGCTGATGTTTCTGCCTCTTATCAGTGGTCCCTGACTAAAACCTCTGTGTTCATGCTAAGAATTGGCAAATACACTGGAAAAAAAAAAGGCTGCAGAATACCATTTAATCTCTGTGTTGTTTTTTTCTCTACAGGATGTTGGCCTACTTAGTCCTATTTGCCTTTGAAATTCTCTAATGCCTACAGGCAGAAGTCATTTGGGCGGGGGGGCGGGGGGAGGTTTTTTCTGTTTGCATTTTATCTTAGTTTTCTTTGTGGGGGTTCTGAAAGATATTTAATTTTATCCTGAAATAGAATTTTCAGTTGATTTTTAAAATCTTATTTTAAAATAAAATAAAAATAAAGAAAAACACACTAAAATAAAAATGATAGCTTAGGTAAACACGTAACTATTTTGTCAAAAAATTTAGTTTTCCAGCCACCTAAAGATTTATTCCATAGATCCCAATGATAGCCTTTACAATCTCTCCTGATAAATAGTCATTATCCTATATTTTACTTCTTTTGTTTTTTTAGGATTTTTTCCACACACCTGTAAAACGTTTCATGTCATAGTTTAGTTTTGTTTATTTTTGCACCAAGATTTAAATATCTTTAACTTACAAATTCTATCTTTGTCCCCCTTTTTTATCTTATAATTTACCTATAAGATATTGAGGTGCTTTGAACCTTAATGTTGTTTGAAGTCTAAATGGTGTGGAACATTTGTTCTACAAACGTTACCTAGATCCAGTTCGTTAATAATGTTGTTTATTTCTTCTATATAATTGCCTAATCTCTGTCTACTGATTCTATTACTGAGAAAGGAGTGTTAAAGTTTCCAACGACAATTGCTGCCTCATTTATCTCTACTTTAGTTTTGTAAGATTTGGCTTCATGACTTAGTATCTGTTATTAGGTATATATATATTTAGATTTACCATGTTTTCTTGGTGTATAGACCCTTTTATCATTATATAAGATTCCTCTTTTCATTTGTAATTATCTTTACATTGAAGTTTGTCTATTAATAATATAAAACCCCTTCAGTTTTTCTTTCATCCCTTTTTGTAAGTGGTAAAATATAACATATAAAATTTACCATTTTAACCATTTTTAAGTGTACAATTCAGTGACATTAAGTACATTTATACTGTGCAACAGTACCCCTATTCACCTCCAGAATTTTTTCATATCTTAAACAATTTTATATCTGAAACTCTGTGTCCATTAAACAATAAGTCCCCATTCTTCTTTCCCCTCAGTCCCTAGTAACCTCTTTTTTTTCTGTCTCTATGCATTTAACTACTCTAGTTACTTCATATAAGTGTAATAATTCAGTATTTGTCTTTTTATGTCTGACCTGTTTCACTTAGTATAATATTTATTTATATTATAGCATGTATCAGAATTTCATTTCTCTTTAAGTTTGATAATGTTCATTTGTGCGTGTATATATCACAGACCACGTGGTTTGTATCTTTTTATGTATTAGTGGAAATTTGGGTTGTTTCTGCCTTTGAGATACTGTAAATAATGCTGCTATGAACATGAATGTACAACTGTTAGAGTTGCTGCTTCAGTTCTTTTGGTATATGTGTAAAGATGGAATTGCTGAACATAAGGTCATTGTATGTTAATTCTTTGAGGAACCAACTATACTGTTTTCCATATTGGTTGCATCATTTTACTCTTCCACCAGCAATGCACAAAGTTTCCAACTTCTTCACATCCTCTCCATCACTAGTTGTTTTCTTTCTTCTTCTTCTTTTTTTTAATAATAACCAGCCTAAGTCATAGGTATGAACTGATATCTCCCTTGTTTTGATTTGCATTTTCCAAATGACTAGTTATGTTAGATATCTTTTCATGAGCTTGTTAGCCATTCATGCCTTTTTTGGACAAATGTTTATTTAAGTACTTTAAGCAGTTTTAATAGAGTTTTTCTCCTCTCAAGCATATGAGTTCCTTATAAATTTATATGTCAATTCCTTATCAGGTATACGCCCTGCAAATATTTCTCTCAAGAGGATTATTTAAGGCACAGGTGTTTATATTTTTGATGAAGTCCAATTTACCTATTTTATTTGTTGTTGTTAGCTGTGCCTTTGGTATTATATCTAAAAATTTCATTGAGAAATTCAATGTTACAAAGCTTTTCCCTTATGTTTTCTTCTAATAGTTATAGAGTTTTAGCTCTTCCACTTAGATATTTGATCCATTTTGAGTTGATTTTGTATATAGTGTAAAGAAAGGATCCAATTTCATTCTTTGGTATGTAGATACACAGTTTTCCCTGCACTATTTATTTAAAAGATTGTTCTTTCCTGCATTGATCTAACATACTTGTCCAAAACCAAATGACCATATGTGCAAAGGTGTATTTTGGGAGACTCATTTTTTTGTTAAACTTGTGTATATATTTGTCTCTATACCAGCACCACTGTGTTCTGATTACGGTTGCTTTGCAGTAAGTTTTGAAATCAGAATATGAATTCTTCAACTTTGTTCTTCTTTTGCAAAAATGTTTTGGCTATTTAGAGTCCTTTGAGATGTTATATGAGTTTTAGGTTGATTTTTTTCTATTTATGGAAAAATAACAAGATTTTAATAAGGATTGCATTCAATCTATGGATTCCTTTGTATAGTGTTTTTTTTTCTTAACAATATTAAGTCTTCTAATTCATGAACTTAGGATGTCCTTCATTCATTTATATCTTCTTTAATTTCCTTCAGCAATGTTTTGTAGTTTTCAGAATATGATTATTTTGTAGGCATAAATATTTTTTCCTTGGTTAAATTCATTCCTAAATATTTTTGATGCTATTATAATGGAATTGTTTTCTCGATTCTGTTGGGATTGTATATTTTTAGTATATTGAAATTTTTATTATACTGAAAAATGTATTAATATATTTTTAGTATATTTAGTATATTTGTATGTTGATATTATATCCTGCAATTTTTGCTGTATTAATGTGTTAACTCCTTCCAGTTTGGATGTCTTTTATTTATTTTTTATTGACTAATTTCTTTTGCTAGAATTCCAATACTACGTTACAGAGAAGTGGTAAAACAAGCATCATTGTCTTGTTTCTGATCTTAGGGGAGCAGTTTTCAGTCTTTCACCATTGAGCATGATGTTAACTATGGGTTTCTCATGTATAACATTCATTATCTTTTAACAATTTTCTTCTATTCCTAGTTTATGGAGTTTTTTTCTTTAATCAAGAGTGTTGAATTTTGTCGCATGCTTTTTATGCATCAATTGATATAATCAAGTGGGTGTTTTCCCCCTTCATTCTGTTAACGTGGTATATTTTGATTGCCTTTTTTATATTGAACAATCTTTTCATTTCAAAATAAGTCCCATTTAGTCACGATGTACAATACTTTTAATAAGTTGTTAAATATAGTTTGCTGGTGTTTTGTTGAGTATTTTTTGTATCAGCATTCATAAGGAATATTTGTAGCTTTCTTTTCTTGCAGTATCTTTGGCTTTGGTATCAGGGAAATGATGGGCTCATAGAATGTCTTAGGAAGTGCTCCCTGGTACTCAGTGTTTTTTGTTTGTTTGTTTGTTTGTTTGTTTGTTTTTGTTGTTGTTGTTTAGAAGAGTATAAGAAAGGTTGGTGTTTATTCTTCTTTAAATGTTTAGTAGAATTCACCAGTGAAGCTATCTTGTCCTTTATGTCAGCCTGAAAACCTCTAGAACTTCTTCAGCTTTTATTTATCTGGGGATGTCTTAATATCACCCTGATTTCTGAAGGATAGTTTTGCTGGATACAGAATTGTCAATTGACAGTTTTCCTTTTCTTTCAGTAAGTTAAAATATCATTCACTGCCTTCTAGCATTTGATTCTAATGGGAATTCAGTTGATTTTCTTATTGAGCATCGCTTCTATGTTCTGACTTCCTTTGTCTTCCTGCTTTCATGATTCTCTTTTTCTTGCAATAATTTCATTATAATGTGCCGTTGTGTGGATTTCTTTAAATTATTCTACTTGGAATTTATTGTGCTTCTTGTATTCACAGATTTATCTGTTTAATTAAATTTGAGATCTTAACTGTTATTTTTTTTCAAATAATCTTTTTATCACATTTTCTTCTCCTCCTTCTATTACTCCATAATTTGTATATTGGTTCACTTGATGGCATTCCACAAGTTCCTTAGTTGCTTCCACTTTTCTTCCTTTCTACCCTGCTCCTTAGACTCAATTTTAATTGCCCTATTTTTAATTTTGTTAATTCTTTCTTATGCCTGCTCAGATTTGCTGTTAAACCCTTCTGGTGAATATTTTATTTTAATTATTTTATGTTCAGCTCCAGAATTTTTGTTTGGTACCTTTTAATAATGTCTATCTGCTTATTTATATTCTGATTTTTTCATATATTATTTTTCTAATTTCCTTTAGTTCCCTGTCCATGTATTCCCTCAACTATTTGAGCATATTTAAGACAGTTGTTTTAAAGTCCTTGTGTAGTAAGTTTGATGTTTAGAATTTCACAGAGATGATTTCTGTCAGTTTATTTTGTTTTCTATTTCATGACAAGTTTTTGGTTTCTTTGTATGCTTTATGATTTTTTTTGTTGTGAAAATTAGGCATTTATTATAATGTAGTAAACCAAAAATCAGATTTTTCTTCTATCCCAGGGTTTGATAATTTTTTTTTATTGTTGAAGGCTGTAGTAGTCCATTTGTTTTGAGGCTTTTCCAAGCTATTTTTTATACATACTATTACTTGTAATGTGTAATCACTAAAGTATCTATTCCTTTAGCTTTTGTTCAGCTAATAATTTGAAAAAAATTTACTTGAATGCCAAGACTTGAAACAAACAAAATAAAAGACAAATACACACACACACACACACACACACACACACACACACACACACACGAAAATAATCATCTCTCCCAATCTTTATAGTTTGGCTCTGTGCTGGGAAACTCATTTATCACTCAGGTAGGCTTGTTTGAAGCCCAGAGGTCAGCCTGGAGTGAAAGTTAAAGGTCCTTGCAGGACCTTTTTGAGCCTTTATTTTTACTAGGCATATGTGTAATTTTTAAAATTCCCTGTACACCCAGCTGCTTTTGAATGTCCTAATTTCCTGATTCCTGACCTTAGATGGCCTATTCTTCTCTTTCCTTATAAACTTTTACTGTAGGCATCTGAAAGTTTGTAACTTGCCTTGCAGTTCTTATGTGTAGTTCCTGCCACTTTTTCCACTTATGTTTCTAGTTATGCATAGGAATGCCTTGCATCAGTGTTTCAGGTATACCTCAGATGGGTTAGGAAAAATGTACCCAATAATCTACTAATAGTTCTGTAGCATCTGTTTTCTTGGAAGGAAGGGTGGGATTTTGGGGGAGAGGTGGTGGGTGGTGTACTGAGAATTGAGCTATGCCTGTACCAGAATAATACCACTATCATGATGGGTAGAGGGTGAATAAAAACATGACAAAACTTTCCTTCCATCTTAAAGATGGCTTTTTCTTTATTGAATATTTTTTGGTTGCCATAAATATTTAATCGTTTTTTAGAAATCTTACACAGTTCGTTCAGATTGATTCTATTCTTTCAATATTTCTGTGAGGAAAAAAGAAAACTTGGAACTACCTAATCTGCCATTTTGGTGATGTCACTTCTGCAGTTTTCATTTAATTAGTGTTTGCTGGTATATAGTATGCCATATTCGAAGTTAATTTCTTTTAGACATCTTATAATTGAGTGATATTTTTTATCCATTCTCACCATCTATGTCTTTAAGTTGGTATATTTACACCTAATAAAATTATTAATAAGCTTTCATTCAAGTCTACCATTTTGTTATTTGTCTTTCGTTTGTACCATTTTTTTCCTTTGTTCCTTAGTTTTTCATTTCTTGCCAAATTTTGGTGTGTTTTTGTGTGTATTATTTTAATATATCTATTGAAATTTTGACGATAGCCTTTTGGTTAGCATGGTGGTTGTTCTAGGGTTTACAACATGTGTGCTTAACTTTTCAATAGCTTTCCACTTACGTCAAATTTAGAAACATTATCACACATAGTTTTCTTTACCATCTCCTCTTTATGCTATAGTTGTAATATATTACTTATAAACATTAAACACTACAACAGACAGTGTCATATTTTTTGTTTCAACTGTCAAATATATTTTAAGGAACTAAAGAGGAGAGGACTAGGTTATTCTGTTTACTCAGATATTTATGACTTCTGTTCCTAGTTTTAAATTTCTGATATCCTAAGTTTCTTTCTGGTATTATTTAACTTTTGCGTGAAGAACTTTTTTAAAGAATTCTTTTAGACAACATCTAGCAATAAATTTGGGTAATTTTTCTTTTTATGAGAATGTCTTTGTTATGGGTTGATTTGTGTCCCCAGCCCCTCTTACTTTCAAGTTTAGAGATACATTGTAACCCTAAACTTCAGTATATCAGGATGTTTCTTTATTTAAAAATAATATTTTTACAGATAAATCTGAGTTAAAATGAGGTCATTAGGATTGATCTTAATCCAATGTAACTGAGGTTCTTATAAAAATTGGAAATTTGGATACAGAGGTGGACACACATATAGTGACAATGATGTAAAGAGACACAGAAAGAGCATGGCCATCTAGATAACAAAGGGAGAAGCCTGGAACAGAATTTTTTTTCACAGCTCTCAGAAAAAAATTCACCTTGCTAATATGCTGATTTCAGACTTAACGCCTCTGGAACTGTAAGGTAAAAATTTTTGTTGTCTGAGCCACACAGTTTGTGGGACATTACTGTAGCAGCCCTCGTGAACTAATGCAGTCATTTTTCAAAAATATTTTCGCTGGAAGTAAAATTTTGGGTTGACAATTTTTTTTCAGAATTTTTTAAAAAAATGTACCAATTTCTTTGGCCCCAATAGTTTCTTATAAGAAATTCACAGTAATTAAAATTACTGTTTCTTTGAAGGTAATACATTATTTACTTATGGCTTCTTTCAATCTTTTTTAGTTTTGCCAGTTTGATTATGATTTGTCTGGACATAGATTTATTCTGTATTATCCTGTTAGGGTTGACTGTGCTTTTGAATCTGTAAGGTTATGTCCTGCTTTGTCCATGGGAACTTTTCAGCCATGCTTTTTAATGTACTTTTCAGCACTATAGTTTGTATCCTTTCCCCCAATGGAGTCTGATAGCTTGAATGTTAGATAAAAATGTTTCCATCTTAAAGGTCCCCAAGATCCTATTCATTTTAAATCATTTCCCTCTTTTGTTTAGCTTGAATAATTTCTATTGACCTATAGTCTATCATTTTCAGTCTTCTCTTGAGCCCAACCAGTAGATTTTTTTTTAATTTTAGTTTTTGTATTTTTCAGTTATTAAGATTTTATTTGTTTATGTTATTTTCAATACCTTCTGTTTCTATCCTCAGATTATTTTTCTATTTATTTCCAGAGTGTTTATGACTATTAGAGCATGATTGTATAGTAGATACTGTAAAATCTTTGTTATATAATTCCAACATCTGTGTCATCTCAGCCTTGGTATTTGTTAATTTTCTCATTCCATGGGAACTGATATTTTTCTGGTTATTTGTATGCTTTCTGTGTGCTATGATTCATTGTCAGTTTAGTTTTCCAAACATTTGTAATGTCAGTTGGATCTGTCTCACATGTGTTTATAAACAACTTTATGATTTTGCTTTTAAAAACTGTCCCCTTTCCATGATCTCCTTAATATTTTCTGGTTATATGGGGTTTCCCTTTTCAGTTAACTGTCCAGAAAGCTGGGAATTTAGTTATCTTGCTCTGGCATGCAATTCTGTGACTGCTCCCAACTGACATGGACAAAAGCAATGGGAGAACAGAGAGAGACAAAAAGACAATGGTTGTTTGCAATGCCAGTTTGGGATCATTGTTCCACCTATCAAAGAGAAGGTTTCCTGACTCTCAGAGTTTGCATCCTATAGATCCCCTTTGGAGCTTTTGTTGCTACAGTCAGAAAATAGCTAAATGTTGGGTTTAAAAAAATTAAGAAAAACAATCTGAATTTTTTTCTTACTCTATCTGAGCAGTAGGCATTCCCTTTATAGTTCTTTGAGCTAAAACTGGAGGGTCTCTCCTCGATCTACTTTTATTTATGTAATTCCTACTTTTAGGTTACAGGCTGTGATGCATTCATTCTTGAGAAGACTAAAAGTAGGTAAAAAGTAAACTCATTGCTGGTCCAGTGATACTTCAAATTCTGGTCTTCACATATCTGCCTGTTAGTATTTAATTTTCAAATAGGTGTTTCAGAGAGTGTGTTTAGGTTTTACAGTTAGATTCAGTGTTAAAGAATGGGTGTTTACTCCATTTTAGTCAGAAGTAGAATTATGTAAAATCTTTATTAATAATCTTTCTTTTTTAATTTCTGATACTGTGAAATCTCTCCCCTTCTCTTTCTCTCTCTCTTTCCCCAATTCACTCTCTATCTTTACCTATATTCTGTCTCTCTTTTCTATCTCTCTTTAATCTTTCTCTCTTTCTGTCTGTCTCCCAGTCTAGCCAGAGATTAAGCAATTTAATTGATTATTTCAAGTAATTGGCTTTTTGTTTTACTGATTTTCTTTATTTTTATATGCTTTTCTGTTTCATTGATTTCTATTTTTATCTTTATTATTTACATTCTGCTTATTTGGCATTTAATTTGTTATTCTTCTAGTTTTATAAGATGGGTGCTTAATTAATTGATGTTTAAAAACTAACATGGTAAAGTTTTAATTTTCCATTTTATTCCTATAAATATTTACTGTTATTATTTCTCTCAGAGTGCTTTTTCTACATTCCACAAATTTTAATATAGTAAATATGTATTTTTATTATACTTAAAATATTTTCTAAAATACCACATGATTTCTTTTTTAAACCATGAGTAACTTAGAAGAAGGTATTATTTAATACTAGATATTTGGATATTTTTAGGTATCTTTATTTTTGTTTTAATTTAAGTTGCTTAATTTAGATCTGAGAACATATCCTATGTCATCTCAATCCTTTTAAATCTACTTCTATTTTTTCTTGTCTTTATATTTAACCTTTCTGCTTTTTTTGTTATATGCATATCACTTATAAATAGAAGTTATGCTGAATTATATATTTTTCTAAATCAGTGCAACAAATGTCTTTTAAAATAGAATTTCTTTGAATATACAATAAAGTTACATAATTCAAAAATGTAACAACTCTATTCTCATTCTTATATTTAAAATTTCTCCCACTTCCTCTTCCCAACTACTTTTTCTATCACTCCTAACTCCTTTTTCTGCAAAGTAGATAATCATTATTACAATTTTCTTGCATTTTCTTCCAGATTTTCTTTATGCATAACAAATAAATAAAAATATATACTCTTAATTTGATTCTTTTTATAATATAAGGTTGTTACTATACATACTGTTGTATTTTGTTTTTATAACAAAAATCTTTGAACACTTTTCATGTCAGTATATAGAGAACTTTATTTTACTGCTGCATATTTCATTCTATAAATTCTATTTAACCTGACCTATTTATAGATATTAATTTTTTCCATTCATTTGTCATTAAGATAATGTTGAAATAAAAAGTATTATGCTTATTTATCTTGCACATGTGCGATATATTTTTTATATAAAGCCCAAAAATAGTAGTAAAGGTGTGTAAGTCATATGTCTTTTAAATATTGATAGCTTTGCTAAATTTTTCTCAACAGAAATAGTATCAATTTACATTTCCATAAGCAATCAAAGAGAATATCAAGTTTTATGGAAACTTACCAAGGGAGTATACTGACAAACTTTTAATATTTATCAGATGACTAAAAAACTGTGTCACGATATAGTTCTAATTTTGCATTTTCTTCATTGTTAGAGTAATTGAGTATTTTTCATATTTAAGGATTATACATATCCTTTCCTGTAAACTAACTTTTCATATTCTTAGTCTAATTTTGGGTTGTTTATCTTTTCTTACTGATTTCTAGGAAAATTTTAATAGAAAGTTTTTCCCACGTGCCTTCAATATATATTTTACATATATTTTTTCATATTTTGTCTTTCATTTTCACCATGCAGCATTTTATATTTATGAAATTCAATTCATCAGGCTTTAAAAAGTGGTTTCTGAGTTTTGGGTCATGGGCTAAAGTACTTTCCTAACTCAAGATTAGGAAAAATGATCTCATGCTTTCTTCTAGCATTTTCATGGGTTTAATTTTTATATTTAAATACTTGATCTACTTGAAGGTTACTCTGAGTTTGAGAGTTCACTCTTGTATTTCTCTGTTGTTTTTAATTGTCTCTACACCATTCATTTAATAGACCTTTTTTTCTGTCAGTTTTTGAGATATTGTACTATATCACATAATAAATTTCTTTATGTATTTGGGTTTTTCTCTAGAATTTATATTCTACTTATCATTCTATTTATGTGTTGGTACCACACAGCACAATATTGTTAATAAAAATATAATAATGTAAGGACCTAGAATAGTTTATCTCTGATTACCACCACCTCCAGAATACATTTTGTTGTTGTCCAGGACATAAGTTCTATTTTGCCTTTTAAAAAATTACTGATTTCTGGCATAATTCTCATTGTTTTTCCAATCAAGGTGCTTAGATTTACCATATATTCAGAATTTCTTTGATCACCATTCCTTCTTGCTTTTAGATTATTTTTTCACTTTCTAAACTATTTTAGAATTTCTTTTTGTGATGAACTGTTAATAAAGGCATTTCCATATAAGCAAAAGATAGTCATTTTCAGTATGCCAATTTGGGTTTTTAACAATTTTATTTCAGCACTCTGAAAAATATTATTGCAATTATTTTCTTTTACTGTTTCAAACAAAATAAAATAAACTTTTTATTTCATTGTAGGTGATTGTACTGATTTATTTGCCCAGCACCCATTTCTTACTGAATGTATGTTAGACCTTTCACTCTATTCTTTCTGTTGCACCATCTTACTACCTTTTTTTTCTTTATATCTCCCATCTCTTTAATATCTGTGCTCCACTTTAAATGATTGCTTCAGATTAACCATCTGATATTCTAGATCTCTCTTCATAAATTTTTATATACAAATTACATTTTTCATTTTGATTTTATTTTAAATTATTATTTTGTTATTTCTGGAAATTTTATTTGATTCTGTTGTAAGAGGTACCTGCAGTCCTGGCAGGATGCCTGGTGCTTGGAGCAACAAGGTGTGGACTTGCACACAAGGACACATTGCAGGGAGGGCGCAAGCGCCTGACCAATTCTGAGACTTCTTGCTCTGGGGATGAGGATGGGAAAAGCATACTTGGGAAGAGATAGCTGAAAACATGGTGATGGCCTTGAGGTTGAATGTGGGAACTGGCTGTAGTTTGTATGTACTAACTTGATAGTAGCTAATAATAAACTACAAAGCAAACATTGTAAGAAAGAATAAAAAGCCATGGAAGCAGGGGTGGGGAATGCTAACACTGCCATTTCTTGCCATTCCTCCTCTCCCTTATCCATGTTAGTAAATGCATTTCCAGACTCCCACTCTTCTTCTAAACCATCTCCACAACAGATTCTTTTTCAAGTATACCTTCTTGAGTTTGATAGTCTTTTCTTTGCTCTTGTTTATTTTTTAAAAATGTTAAAAGGTATTTAAACGATGTTTTGTATTTTAAGATAAACAATCATCACAGTTTTCCCAGTATTGTCCTGATTTTAGCACCTAAAGTTCCTTGTCCTGAAAAATGCCTCAGTCCTGGGCAACCTGGGACAGTTGGTCACCCTAATATGTCATGCTTCAATAAATCTGATTGTGCTAATTGTTTCTGCTGCTTTTCACATTTGATAACTTGTTTCTTTTTTTTGAAAATAGTTATTGTGTAGGTGTTCTCATGTTCTTTCAGACTTTATCTGTGGGGGCTGATTTGAGAGACAATTTAATACAAAAAATTAGTTTCCTTCAGTCTTTCACCTGGGAATGCTATAGTCCAGGACCACTTACTTGTTTTCAACTTTTTAGTTTGAAAAATTTCAAATTTACAAGAATATTTCCAAAATAGTACAAAGAATTCCCACATACCAGACCACTAGTCTTAATATTTTCTCCAATTTGTTCTACTATTCTTATTTTCTGAACCATTTGAGGTAGATTACACTCATTATGCTCCTTAAATATTTCAGTACATTTTCCCAAGAACAAGAAATTTTTATAGACTGTTACCAAATGCAGAAAATTTATAATTAATACAATTAATATCTAAAATAGAGTCCATATTCCGTTTGCCAGTAGTCCCAATAATGTTCTTTTCTTCAAGAAAATTTTTTTAATTTTGCATTCATTTTCATGTCCCTTCATTCTCTTTTAACTCTGAACAGTTTTATTTCATTGATATTTTTGAAGAGTACTGGTCACTTTCTTGTTGAACATTCCCTTTATTGGGTTTGTCTGATGCTTCCTTATAATTCATTTCAGGCTAACTGATGAGACTATATATATGATGTTTTCTCTTCCATAAAGAACGACCTTAAGCATATGCAATTTCCCATTCTGATATTTTTTTGTACAATGCATCAGTCCAGTATGAGGGCTGGCTGGGTTTTCCAAAAGTCAAGAAAAAAATATTGTCCTTTCGCAAGAAGTGCTGCATCAAACAATACTTCTTCCTATCTCCTTCTGCAGAATAAGATTTTTTTTTTTGTCATTTTAGAATTCACCCTCTTACAAAGGTTATGGCCCCACACAGTTCCCTGCTTTATGCAGAGTTCTTAATTCACACACTGCTCCTTATGCCCACAGGATATCCCAGTTCCCCTGAAGATATTAAGACTCAGAGTCCCTGGCATCCTGAAAAGAGCAGTGAACCTCAGGAATGCGGTTGGTATCAGGTCATACTTTCTAGTCTGGGTTTGTGTTGCTGCTTAGGCAGAGACTTCTGAAGTTTTTCCTGTAAACTTTCTTGTAAACTTAGTTATGCATTTAGAAGCATCTCTTTCATAATTTACATTGAATTTTAAGTGTTTTTTATGTAGAGTTTTTAGAATGTTTCATTTGCCATATTGCCCACAGATACTGAAGACACGTACTGTTTAATTACATTTTCAAATTAGTTCATTGATTATTTCTCTACTAATTCAGTCAGAAAAAACTTATTGAGGAATCTTGCTAGGCATTAGAAACCCATAATTAATCCTGTGTTCCACTTTTTCCTAACTGCTTATTCAGTCTCTTCTAAATTAAACCTAGAAGTGATGTATAGGCCAGGTGAGTTTCAAAAAAGACATTTTATCCCAATCATCTCAAAATAATCTGTCCCTATTCTCAGCTCCCACAGCACTCTGTAAATTCCATTCCTCATTCTTTTTTCAATAAACATATATTGAACAGTTAGAGTGTGTCTCACATTGTGCTAGTTTGCAGGTAATCGCCATCCTGTCTTTAAGGGACTTAAAAAATGATGAAAAGGGGAAAGGGGAAAAAATGGCATAGATGACAGAGGCTCTGTTCATCCCTCTGGTGACCAAATTAAAGTTGTGATGGAAACAAGGAGCAGCAGCAAGGAAAAATCACCCGGGATTTTGATGAATAAGCCATACAACTAGAAAGAAATACAAGAAATCACCCTTTAATGGCAGGAGGTAGAACAGGGTGAGGATGTGGGATTGCCCAGCAGCTGAGTGAGACGGAGGCTGCAGTAGTGGCAGTGGCAGCAGCAGGTGCATCTTAAAGGTTCTGCATCTGTGAGCGGATTATCTCAGTGATGGACCTGCTCACTCTGAGCACCAGTGCCAATTAGGCTGAATGCAGTGGGCACTGGGGACTTACAGGAAGACATTATCAGAGTGAGGACCAAGGGCAGACTAGCTCTGTACAGAAGTGCCGGTGGTATCCATTGTTTCCTGTGAGACCTTTCCCTGACCCAGTGCATCGACACAGCACCGCTGTAGCCGCAATATCATCAAACTGGATAACAGAGATTGCTCTGCCCAGAGGATTCCCTGAAACCTCATCTTTCCCAACTCGCGGCCCCATCCGAGCCACATCCATGTATATCCTCAGCAAGTCAGATGCCCATTGCTGAGCAGCACCTAGACTCACACAGGAGGCAGCTGGCCTTTGTTCTGGTATGTCCTTTTGAGACAACTATAAGCACAGCATCTGTAGATTGCTTGCTCAGTCTTAACTGGTGGTCCTGAAGGGGCACAGGCTTGGGCTAAATTTGGCCTGCAGCTGTGCCACTGGACACCTACTTCACAAATCCACACTAATGAGACCAGGAGACTTAGGAGCTTTGCTTTGTACATAGAAACAGACATGAAAGGCAGCCAAAATGGGAAGACAAGCAGAAACCATATGAGAACAGAACAGAGATCCAGAAATAATGGAGTCAAGCAATCTAACAGATGCAGAGTTCAAAACACTGGTTATAAAGATGTTCAACGAACTTAGGGCAAGTGTAGATAAATTCAGGGAGAACTTCAACAAAGAGATAAAAAACATAAAAATGGAAATGGAAATTATAAAAAGGAACCAATTTGGAATTAAGAACACATGATCTGAGATGAGAAGTGTATTAAATGGAATAAACAAAGGAATAAACAAAGTGAATAAAGACAATGATCAAATGCCCTACCTAGAGGATGAGAAAGCCAAGGACATGCAATCAGAATGGCAAGAGAGAAGATGTCAAGACTGCAAAAATAATTTAAGGAGCACATAGGACACTATTAAAGGTCCAAATATCCATCTGATTGGCATAACTGAAGAAAATCAAGATGTTGAACAGCTGTTTGAAGAAATAATGATGGAAAGCTTTCCTAACTTGGTGAAGGAAATGGACATAAAACCCCAGGAAGCTCAGAGAATCCCCAAAACCAAGGATTCAAAAAGGACCACACCAAGGCACATCATAATTAAAATGCCAAAGGCTAAATACAAAGAAAGAATATTAAAAGCAGCAAGAGAAAAACAGATAATTACTTATAAGGGAATACCCATGAGACTGGCAGCTGATATCTCAAAAACACACACACACACACACAAAACAAAAAACAAAAAAAACTATGCAGGACATAAAGGCTTGGCAAAAAATTTCGACAGGATGAAGACCTAGGATCTACACCAAAGATACTTTATTCACCAAAGCCATCATTTAGAGTTGAAGAGGAGATAAAGAGCTTCTCAGACAAACATAAGCTAAAGGAATTTATCACCACCAAGCCAGCATTACAGGGAGTGTTAGAGGGACCTCTTTAAGAAGAAAAAACAAGTATCAAAAACAGGAATAAAAAATGGTAATCAAAAACAGACTCACAAATATAGTGAACAATTTGGTGATGGACAGATGGAGGGGGTTTGGCGGGCTGGGAGAATGGATTAAGGGTTAAAGAAATACAAATTAGTAGTTGATAAGTGGTCCTAGGGATGGGGAGCATGGCATAGGGAATGCAGTTAGCATTAATATGATGCCTAGGTGGTGGGCCAGGGGAAAGACAGAGTAATTGGGGGGATCATTTTATGAACTATATAGATGTCTAACCAATGTACTGTGTGCTTGAAACTAATTTAAATAAATACATTTTTTAAAATGATGAAGAGGGCAAACACTTAAATTGCTAGCTGCAAAAAAAACCCGTTATTTTCAATATCAATAACAACAACAGTGTCAGCAATAATATTAGCAAACACTTATATGTCTCTTCTATGTGCCAGGCATTGTTCTAAATATTTTTCATGTACTAACTCATTTAGTTATCATAACCACCTATAATTAAGGTATTATTTTCTATTCATATTTGACAGAGGAGATAACTGAAGCACAGAAAATTTGTTAAAAACTAGGAAGCTGTAGAGCACGTCTTCAAGATTGGAACCAAGGCTGTTGGACTTATAGGTTTTTGTTCTTGGTCCACATGCTGACCTGCAATAAGAGAAGTATGTACAAGGTACAGTGATATGCAGACCTCATTTATTTATACTGGTACCGTGAAGATAGTCTTTTGACTTCTCATATTTGCATCCTATACCATCTAGTTCATTGCCTTGCTCCCAGCAAGTGTTAAATGCATTCTTGTTGAATTGAATTTTCTTGGGTTGGCTCATGGTAGTGGGATTTAAAGGGCACTGATAGAGATAGCCATTCTGTTGATATCAATTCAACAATCTGTTTCTATTGAACAGAGAAGGTGAGGTGGAAAAGTGGTTCCCACTATTCTCTTTGGTTATTTGCCGAATAGAAAGGAATGAACAGTTGTCTGTATGAAAAAATTCCAAAGATGCAACTGCCTATCTGATTGGGCTTTAAAGATATGGAAAGGCCCTCTGCTCTCTGATGTCTATTGAATCCTCTCCAAAGGGCCTAGAATTCCAGCATTTCTCACTTAATTAGGAGATATTCTAGGCCCTTATGAAAATGTTACTCTGTTCAGAAGGATAGACATTTAGCTGTTACTAAACAGTAATACCTTTAAATAATATATTAAGGTGATTTATCAAAGCTTAATTTATATAATTTGATGGAAAAATATGGAAGGAAAGCATAACTATGTGCTAGTCACCTAACAAAAGTACTTTGGATAACAGGAAGTAATCTTATCCCAGTGCTGAGACCTGATAGAAACATACTTATAAAGAAGAATGGTGTATAAAATGGTGACAAAGACCTCACCCATGATGTATGTACTTATCTCCATTTTGAGTAAGCCCCCCCCACCTTATTTTTCTTTATATGTATTTCAGCTGCTTTAGCCCTATTAAAAATCCATCCATCACTGAGGATTTATAATTTTCCACTTGAGAAGATTATGGCTTTATAAAGCAATTAATGATTCCTACTCACCCATAGCCATTTTTAACCATGATATGCACTAGAGCTGATTACATTTATTGAGCAACAGATTCCATTATAATTTAGTGTATATTACATTTAAAACATATTAGTTTTTCCTAATCATAGTATCTTAGTTTGAGCAGCTATAACAAATTACTCTAGACTGGATTGCTTAAATAACAGATATTTATCTCTCACAGTTCTAGGGGCTGGGAAGTCCAAAGTCAAGGTGTTGGAAGATTTGGTTTTTGGTTAAGATTCTCTTCCAGGTTTGCAAACAGCTGTCTTATTGTATCCTCATGTGACAGAGAGCAGAGACAAAAAATAAACTCTCATGTCTCTTATGAGGGCATAATCCCATGATCTAGTTACATCTCAAATGCCCCATCTCCCTAATATCATCACACCAGGGATTGTAGTTTCAATGTATGAATTTTGAGAAGACACAAACATGTAGTCCATAACATACAGAATATTTTATAATATACAGTTGCACATAAGAAATTTCAGACTTTGTAATAGGAAGAAAATGCCACTATTTAAACAAATACTAAACTTAAAAAAATATTTCTTCATGAATTATCTTTCCCTGGTCATTGTCTTAATTTCTTTAGTTTTCACTGGCAGTGCTGTCTCTCTGAATTTGTGGCCCTCCAACATTTAGATGTTCTTTTTTACAGAACCTGACTTTCAGCATCAGTCATTCTGGCTTCATTTTTGTTACATGTATGCACCATGCTTCTATATTCCTACCTTTCCTCATTGTTTTCTCAGGGCTAAGAAGATTACCATTTAGATTTCTATTGCACAGCAGCTAAGGTTCCTAAGCACTAGGACTATATGGTTCATTATGCATACCAAGTTTATTACAGATGCCTAAAGAATGTTTGTAATTTTTCTCTTTCCCGGACAACCCTGCCCTGACTCTATCCCACATGTAAATTGTACTCTTCCTTTAATATCCAGGTTCAAATTTGATCTTTTTAATGAAAACTTTCTTATCTCAACCTGTTCCCAAAATACGTTTGCAGAAACATGACTTGTGAGAGATGATAATAAGTTATAGACAAAAAGGAAAATACTTTATTAAATAAGATTCCATCTGAAGACTTTCTCACAATATTTTTATATCAATGTATATTTGAATCTTTAATAAATGAATATTAGTATAACATTTTCCAAGAATTCTAATGAATAAACTTTCCCCCCATAGAATACCAGTTAAGAAGAATGTTCTCTGGACATATATTGGCAAGTTTGCTGATTATTTAATTTCCCATACCTCTGGGTTTTTATAGAAATTATAGTGTATAGTAAACTATTTAGCACTAATTTATTTAGCTATTAAATATGTTTCCTTACTTATTTCCCAAAGGATTTGTGATACCTTATTGATAAAAGTAAAGTACAAGATAAAACATTTAATATAGATTTAAATAAAGTAAAAATGAAAAAATTAAAAATTTTAATGACTAGAATAAAACAGATTATAATACTTAAATACTAAAATTGCCTTTAGTTTTCTGGTATGCAAGTAAAAATTAATCTGTAATAGAGCTATTAATTTTTATTAAAAATATAAAGTATTTAAAAACTAGTTTTTCCTAAAATTTCAAGCAAGAATACGAGACAAGTATTCTTGTGGAAGGAACATTAAGAAATAAATCATATAATATCTTTGCTCACCATTTTCAAAAGTTTGGAGAAGCACTACTTACATGAATGAGCATTGGAAAGAAATGTATGGAGGAATATATTAAATAATTCAGTAAAGGAATTTCTGTGAGAAGCTGAGGTAAGAACAAGAGTACTAGGATATATGTTCATCTGCAAAAAAAAAAAAAGAAAAAGAAAGAAAAGAAAAGAAAATCAAGTTAGATTTTCTTCAAAATAAGTAAAATCTTTATTTTTCTTTTACCTAGTGGCCTAGAGGTAGAAAGCCTAGTACTGAAAACCAGATTCCACACCCCCAACGTTGTATTCGTGGACTGTCATTCTTTTCATCTTGTTGCTTCGCATTTCTGGGCTGTTGCTCTTATCACTATGATCATTACTAATTAAGGTGACTCAGTCTCAAGTCCTCAATCTGGCCGGCAGAATGAGGACAGAAGAATGGAAGAGTAGCACACTTCCTTCTTTTCACATCCTGATGGCCTGTACACCTTTGTATGGCCAGACTTGGCTGCAATGGAGATGAAGAGATGTTTTTATCCTGGGTGGTTGTGTATCTGGTAAAATAAGGAGTCTCTGAAAAAAAAAAAAAAAAGAGAGAGAGAGAGATGATGAATATTGAAAGAAAATTAATAATGTCTGTCATAAGTAGTCTTCCTGTTGACTAAAATAACAAAAAGAAGTAAATATGTACATTAATGTATTTCCTGAAATATCCTAGTTGAGCTCCGGACAAACATTATATTTTAAATTGAAATCTTTAAATATATAGTGACTAAGAATATTTGATATTGCTTGCTAAAGGAAGGATTCAATAGTAGATTCTAAATGTTAGAGAGAGTGGGTCCTCTTTGTGCAAGTGTCACAAATGCCTTTATTTCCCTAGCTGAATGTCAAACCACACTGGTATTGGCACAATAGAAGGGAAGGCTTAAAATTCCTTTATTGAGAAGAGCAAATTAGCCTCAAGCTTTTTTTTTTCTTTTCTAATCTAGAGATTAAGATTCTCTAATTCTAGGCCATATTGACAGCAGTACTTGAAATTTTAGAGATACCACTTTGACCCTTGCATCAGTTAATCAATACCATAATAATGCTGTATTATAAGCCACTTCAAAAGTTAATATCTCAAAACAACAACCTCTTATTTATTTCACAGTTCTGTGAATTATATATGTTGATGGCATCAGCTGGGCTCTCTCACAACTTAGCGATCATATATGGGTCTAGTAGGCTACTCTATTGCTCTTGGCTGGGCTTTCTCTCAGGCCTGGACCTTGGCTATGAGAACTGCTCTCCACGGGCTCTCACCCTTTATTAAATTAGGCAGGCAGAAGCAGGAGTCCAAGTGTTAGAGAGGATGCCTGCAAGAGCTGAAACTGTCTAACATAAATTTCAGAACAGTCTATGGACTACAGTGAGTCACAAGTCCTGTCAAAAGTTGAGCTGTAGGAAAATAGACTCTACCTCTTGGTTAAAAAAGCTACAAACTCACATTGCAAAGACTTGAATACAAGGAGGAGTAAAGTATTGTGGCTATCTGGTTATCTATCTATCACCATTATTTAGTTTGGTACATTGTAGTTCTAGTTAAAGTATACCTTGTGAAGTTTAAAAGTCATTTTGCCTCAGAATGAATAATTTTCTAGTTCTTTACAGAAAGAATGAGGACTCTGAGAAAGAAGAAATATTTATTGCCTCCTCTAGATTACATTGAAAATATATGGATATATAATGGGGAAACCATTGTTACTTCTAATTTTACATCTAGATCACCTCTGTTAAAAAATATACAGTATAGGTTACCAGAGAAACCAATTTCTACTAACATTATTAGTGATCTATGTATATCCCTTTAAGCTATGATTTAAACCTTATATTATTGTGGGTAAAGATTGGGCTCTGAAAAAAAATTCCTGGATTTCAATTTTAATTCTGCTTATTGTGGAAAATTACACAGTAAAAAAAGATTTCTGGTAGTAGAAAATGCCTGACCTTTAAGACCTAGTTCATTTATCCGTGATGAAGATAATAATTTCACCAATATCTTAGAGTTGTTTTGGGAATTAAATAAGATAATGAACACAAAATTCTTAAGATAGTACCTGGCTCATAGTAGTGTTCAACAATAATAGCTTTTTAAAATTTTTATTATTAATATTATTGCTAACATCAAGCAACTAAAGTGCAATAGGTTGACTTTCTGTGAATCTCAGATATATATGAAATTCAAAACAAATATTAGGACTTTCAGCAGAGCAAGGCAGATTGAATACACATGTTTACTGCCACTTTATCCTTTAACAAAAAAAGGAATATTAACAAGAAAGAGAGAGGCATTATTTTGAAAACTAAGCAGCAAATGAAAAAGTGAAGAGCTTATTTTTTTGACATTGGTGTTGGTAATGATTTCTTGGATATGATATCAGAAGCATAGGCAACAAAAGCAAAAACAAACAAGTGGGATTATATCAAACTAAAAAGCTTCTTCACACCAAGAAAAAAAATCTATAGAGTGAAAGTCAACCTATGGAATGAGAGATAATACTTTCAAACCATATAGCTAATAAGAGGTTAATATTCAAAACGTATAAGAAACTTCTACAGCTCAGTAGTAATCATCATCATCAGCAGCAGCAGCAGCAGCATCGACATCAGCATATTATCATCATCTGATTAAAAATGGGCAAACAACTGGAATAGACATTTTTTCAGAGAAGACATATAAATGGCCAACAGATATATTTAAAAAATTCCCAACACAACTAATCATGAGAGAAATGCAAATCAATACAACAATGAGATATCAACTTATATCTGTTAGGATGGCCATTATAAAAAATGTTAGCAAGTATTGGAGAGAATGGGGAGAAATTGCAACTCTTTATATTGTTGGTGGGGATGAAAAATGGTGCAGTCACTATAGAAAATAGTATGGATGTTCTTCAAAATATTAGAAAAAGAACTACCATAAGATCGAGCAATCCTACTTCTGGGTATTTATCCAAAAGAGCTGAAAGCAGGATCTTGAAGAGATATTTGTACTACCTTGATCATTGCAATATTATCTATAATAGTCATGATGTAGAACAACCTAAATATCCATTAATGAAGGAATGTATAAAAAAAGTATACATATTCTTCAATATGCAAGAGCATGAATGAACCTGGAAGACATCATGCTAAGTGAAATAGGCCTGTCATAGACAGACAAGTACTGTATGACACCATTTACGTGATATAGTAGTTATCTTATGTGTCAACTTACCTGGGCTAAGAAGTGCCAAGATGCCTGGTAAAACATTATTTCTGGATTTTTCTGTGAGGTTGTTTCTGGAAGAGGTTAGCATTTGAACCAGTAAGCTGAGAAATCTTCCCTCATCAGTATAGGTAGACATCAACCAATCCCTTGAAGACTTGACTGGAACAAAAAGGTGAAGAAAGAGTGACTTCACTCTTCTTGAGTCGTGATGTCCATTTTTTCCTGTCCTTGAACATAGGAGTTCTTAGTTCTCGGGTGTTCAAACTCCAGGACTTATATTAGCAGCCCTCTGTTCTCAGGCCTTTGAAATTAGATTTGTTTATTCCACTGACTTTCCTGGTTCTATAGCTTGCAGATGGCAAATTATGTACTTCCCATTCTCCATAACTGCATGAGCCAATTCCTATAACAAATCTATCTATCCATCTATTTTTAATTTATCTATCTCTCTGTGTAACTCCAATAGGCTTTGTTTTTAGAGAAAACTGATTAGTATATATGAGGTATCTAAAATAGCAGAGAAGAATAGCAGTTGCCAGGAGCTGGGGTGAGGAGGAAGTGGGGAGTTTCTATTTAATGGATATAATTTCAGTCATGTAAGATCTAGAGATTTGCTGTACAACATTGTCTCTATAGTTAACAATACTCTATTGTACACTTAAAAATTTAAGGGTAGATATCATGTTAAATGTTCATACAACAATAACAAAAAAGAAAAGTGAAAAACAGTCTTGTGTCCAGAGAAAGCTAAAGTGTGCAGTGGAGATGCAGGAGGCCTGGAGCAGGCTGATTAGGAATCAGAGACATGGGCTCCTTCTGAAAATGCAAGAACACATAGGACAAATTGGTTGATAGTCTGGAAGCTTAGAAAAACTCCCTCTTTGACAAGTCAGAGAGTTGCCATGGCCTGCATAGGAATGGGTCAAAACAAGCAAGTGAGCAAGATTCACTGAACCAGAACCCAGAGCATGGCAAAACTCAGAACTATCTTATAATACTTCAGTTTATGTTACAGACAAGAACTTGGCAGAATGTTCTGATTTGGGACCTACAATGTCATGTCTGTAAAGCACAGGGGTTAAGAGTGTGAATCTGTGCACCTTCCCTTACTAGCTGTGTGACCATGGGTAAGTTAATTGAACTCTCTTAGCCTCAGTTAAAGACTTTTTGAAATCATATCTAAAATACTTAGGGGACAGAGTGTAGAATACAGCAGGTGATTAGTAAATGACAGCTATTTTTACAGTCATTATTCTCATTGTTTATTATATTATATTATATTAATTGGGTTTGATAATTGTTGATTTAAATGTATTCAAAGTTTAGATATCAGTTTTATTATCTGTAAATAAAAATTCTAATGGTATTTATTTCATGAAATCATGAGTATTAAATAAGCTAATATATTTAGTATACATATCATTTTAATAAATGTTAAACTGATAATATTAATTGTTGCAGCAACATGACAATTAAATGATTAAGAATCATATTTTTGGGTATTTTTTAACCCAGCCTTTTAGTTGCAAGTCAATTAAACATTTTGGCTGATTGCTGGTGGTCTTTTTCTTTTTTTCACTGAGCAGTCTAGTGCTTGAGCATTTCTGATAGCCAAACAGTTTAAGCTCCTTTTAGACAACAGAATATTATGAAAATATTTATTTTACAGTCATACATGTTTTTACTAGAGGGAGCTTATTATTATATAAAATTTGTAACAGCAATGCATTAAATCTGGACTATAACAATAGAAAGAAAAGCACACTTAAAAAAAGATTCTTACCACCTGAGTACAAGCACATTATTTGTATAATGCTTCCAGAAATTTATTCTATTTACTTTTTTATGTGAATACTAGGAGATATGTGTCTGAATTTTTTCCTAAGGCAGTAAAATTATCTTGGGAATATTTTTGTGTTCTAAATATCATTCCTAATGTTTTCATGATAAGGGCCATAATTTATTGCTTTATCTGTTGTCAGTGGTTTAATTTTTTTCCTTCTCTGTGTGTTGTAATTTTTTTCTAATTTCATTGAAAATAATAGATAATTAGCTGACACATTTACATTGTAAAATTCAATGAGTTTTTTTCAATTATAGTTGGCATACAATAATATATTAGTTTTAGTTGTACAGCATAGTGATTAGAGACCTATATAACTCAAAGTGATCACCCCACTAAATCCCCCTTACAGATTTATTACATTATTAACTATTTTCCTTATGCTATACTTTATATCTCCATGTCTATTTTATAACTGTTTGTTTAGTCATTGTTTAGTATCTCCTGTATTTTTTTCAGAAATTACTCTGATTCATTTCTTCAACTTTATATTTATATTCATATTTCATTTACTTTTTATGTGGTACATAAATCTCAAAAATGTTGTTATTCACAAAATAATATATAGTAATATATAGTAATGTTCTATTATAAAAATAAAGAATAATAGTTTCATTATAGCATTAGTTGCAAAATTATAGTATTTGCATTTAAATTACATCAGGCATAGGAATACAAACTAATTGAAAATGTTTTCTGGTCTTATTGTCTTTAGATATGTAAATTTCAGAAACTTTCAAAGAAAAGTTAACATCATTTTTTTGTGAGTACTATTTTGACAATCTAAATCTTTTCTTTCTAAATTAAGAACCATTTTACAAACAACAGGAACTCAAGAATATAAGACATTCATGTGGGTGATTTCATATTTCTTTTGCTTTATTTTTGCATTGAAATTATTAATGAAACATTGTTAATGCTTTTACATTCAAGTTCTTTAGAGGTTTATTTTAAATCACAAGGTGGGAAGAACAGAGTCTGTACATAGCTATCCACCTCTGCAGCAGGCAACAGCATGAAACCACAGCTACATAATTATCAAGGATACTCTTTTTAAAACTTATAGCCGGTGGAATAATTATGTAACTCAAAATGTGATGGGAGTCTCTCAAATTCCATAAAAAATCTCCTGTCCAAAACACTATCATTACCTATGGCATAGTTGTAGGTACATAGCTAAGTTTCAAAGCAAAATCTCATTGCAAGTGCATCAGTATAATATGCATTTGGGTGTTAGAGGTTATTGTATCTTGTCAAGGGACTCCAGAAAGAAAAGTGAGAGACTACTGACTGTGGTAAAATATTTCTCAGGAATAATTTTAATTTAAATATTTTATACCTAGAGCATTTTAGATAGTGTAGTTATGTAAATATTTCAGTATTAAGAATTGTGGGGCTAGGCTAGTCCATTGGGATCATAAACAAAAATGCTTTAAATATCAGATTTTGCATATGGCTCCATATGCAAAGTATGTTAAGATCACAACTTATAATATTGTGAACTTTTATATTTCCACAAGAGTTGATTCTGCATTTTGTTAAAAAAAAAAAAAAGAAGAAAGAAAAGAAAGAAAAAAAGACTTCAGGGCTGAGATTAAAGAAAAGAACTCAATCAGGAAATGGTTGTTTTTATAATTTCTCAGGACTAACATGTATTTAATGGGAGTTGATATCACTTTAGAATTTGCTTCAAGACAAAACTATAGCACTCTATTTTTGTCTTGAGAATTATAAATGTGGCTAATTCATTTGGAGATTGCTTTCAATAAACTCATATTTAATTGGTTTGGTTCATTGAAGATAGTGTTTTTTTTGAAGTACTGACTATTTTTGTCACTATGGAAGAATTACAGTACTTATCCACAGTGGGGAACTAATTGGCAAAGAATTATTTTTGATAGCAAAATGGACCTATTAGGTCAGGTCTCCCCTGACATTTTAACTTTATAAAAATTGAATCATATAAAAATCTGGTATTTTAGATTAGTAGGAATTCATATCTTATTATGTTAACATATTTATACTTATTACTACATGTTTTGGAATGAATTGTGTCCTTCCAAGATTCATATGCCATAGAATGTAACTATATTTGGAGCTATGGTCTTTAAGAGGTTATTAAGTTATAAGTCCATTGAGGTAGGCCCTAATCAGTGTGACTGGTGTCCTTATAAGAAGAGGAAGAAACATTGGGGATGGGCACACACAAAGAAAAGGCTGTGTGAGAGTGCACCCGGATGGTGTTGGTCAGCAAGTTAGGGGGAGAGGCCTCCTTGGAGAAAAACTAACCATACTGGCCCCTATATCTTAGAGTTGCAGCTGCCAGAACTCTAAGAAAATTAATTTCTGTTGTTTAAGCTAGGGGTCTCCAACCCTCAGGTTCCAGTTCGTGGTCTGTTAGGAACTGAACCATTTAGCAGGAGGTGAGTGGCATTGAGACAGCAAAGCTTCATCTGTATTTGCAGCAGCTCCCCAGCACTAACATCACTGCCTTAGCACCACCTTATTAGATTCTCATAGGAGCACTGGTCCCTGGTGCCAAAAATGATGGGGACCACTGGTTTAAGCCACTGAGTCCCTGGTATTTTGTTATGGCAGCTCTAGTAAATTAATATGTTACATAATAATTTTTTGTGTATATTTCTGGTATCCTTTTAACAAATGGATATAAATGGGGTCTCAGTTCAAAGGAGGTATTTGTAACCCAGTATCTTGTGACAAAGTCTACTTGATTCCTTGAGAAGGGTTGTTGCACATTATTTATTCTAGAAAAAAAAAAAAAAGAGAGAGAGAGAGAAAGAATCTGAGGAGTTTGACATGTTTGTTGTTGAATAGTAGCTTAAAATGAGAACAAAACTCCAAAAGACCAAGGATCCACAGGCCTTTTCCTCCTTGAAAAATAGAAAACATAATTTGTCTCTTAGTTCTTGTTTTGATATAAATAAAATGCATACTACAGAAGACTGGTGGCACTCAGCCTAGGATAGGGAGAATGTAAACATACTTCTGACTTTTACCCTCTCCTCACCTTTGATGCAGCACCCCAATTTTCCTTGGCCCCTGTTGACATCCTAATGTTGTTTGTTTGTTTGTTTTCCCACAGAGTGCTCTCTGTGAAGGATCTTTTTCTTTTCTGAAGGTAAAAGTTAATGTCGTGATACTGTCTGAGTTCCATCTATGAGCCAGAAAAGTTTTTACCTTTTTAAAGCTAAACCTCTGGCATTTGGTTTGCTGACGTATGCCCCAATTCAGTAGCATGTGAAATGAGAACTCTGCATTTTGTGGTGGGTGGGAGGCTGTAGCCAAGGATGATTGCACATCACACCCAATACCTTCCATTCTGTGCAGTTAATGGTTACTGCCATTCTACCTGATCCCCATTATTGTGCTCAGAGACAGAATCACAAAAAGCTTCCAAAAAAACCTAAGCAATCAGAGGCAAAACAGACAAAAACAGAAAAGAACTGCTTTGTAAAGATCGAGTTTATGATGATTCCTTCTTCCTGCTGCTTCAGGGGATCATTTATCTGCAAGGTCTGTGGAAACCTGAAGTCATAATGTACAAGTTCCCAGTTCCTCATTTTTTCATACTTATTGTAATATAGTTGGGAATGGAAAAGGGAAAAAGAAACTCCAGGGAGGGAAATTCTTAACTCCTCTTTGAGGCAGAAGTAATTCTCTTCCTCCTCTTGTCTTCTGTATCCCTCAAAATGTAAATTCTCACATGGCTGTTATCACTGGGTTTTGCATTGCAGCAACCTGTAGTGCCACTTAGAAAGTCGTTGTCTCTTACCTCTAAATCCATCATTCAATATGCTGCTCTGGGATACTGCATGCATCCCTGTGAGCCACAGTGCCCCTTTGCCAGCTGCTCCCATTAGGCTGTCTGAGTAGAGAACGATAGCGGGAGACAGGAAGGCTAGGGGCAGGAGCAGAGTTTGCTGTGTCTTCTCAGCCTCCTGTCTGTTTCCTGCAGCTGTGAGTTACAGGCAATAGAAGCTCTGTCCCCTTGCAGCAGATAGATTTAGTTTGCAGTTTTTCCAGAATTTGCAGAACCATCCTCATGATACCCACATGAGAGATATCTGCCAAGCAACATTCTCTTCTCAGAGGCATGACTTCTGGTTTCACAGGCCTCCTTTTCTAAGCTTCTAAATTTTATTAATCCTCTTTATGCTTTCTCACAGCCCTCATTCTGCTTCCTATAGCTACTAACTCTGGGATACTCTGGTGTTTTCTTTTTGCCTTTTTTGTTCTTACATATTTAGCTAGTAGTGCTTTTTAGCAAATTCTCTCCGGTAAAATAACTGTTCCCTTATAAAAAAAGAGTGAATTACCGGTGTTCATGTTTTCTTCTCTACTTATCTGTGAGTTCATTAACCATGCCAAATAATAATGAAAATACATAACATTGTCATAATTTATTGAGCAATTATATATGCCTTATTCCACGCTAAATTTGTAAGTGTGGTCTCATTCTTCATAACTTTATAAAACATGTTCTATTAGGCCCATTTCACAGATGAGGAAACTAAGACTTAAAGTTAAGGGTAAAGGAAATTAAGTACCTGCCTGATGCCAAAACCAGGATCTAACCTTGACCCCAAAGTCTAAGCTCTTAAGCATTCTATTATTTTGTTTACTTCATAATTGTATCCTAATTCTTTGCTCTCTGTTCCTATTAGGTGTCTAGAGTACTGCCTTTTTAGAGCAGGCATGATGGGAATATTGCTAAATAAGTACATTAACTAATTAAACGGGCTACGCTTGTGATGTATTCATCCAAGAAAATAAAGCTTTCACCTACTTGTAGTGAATTAAATCTGTGGTCTTCATTGCTGTCTTCAAGAAGAGTGTTTCTCAAACTCTAATATGAACATAGATCACTTGAGGATCTTAAGAAACTACAGATTCCGATTCAGAAATTTTGGGACCTGAACTAAGAGTCTGCCTTCCCACAAAGCCCCATATCATGATCATTCCAGTAGTAACAATGGCAACACCATTTACTTGTCACTTATCATGTTCCAATTATATTATCTTTAATTCTCACAAGAATCTCCTAAGGTTATTAGTATTATAATTTTTCAAATAAAGAAACCAAGATTGGAACAAGATCAGTCGCTTTGTGACAGTCTCATGTTTGGAAAGCTGTAAGATTCAAATTCAAACCCATGTTTTCTGACTCTAAATCTTTTGCTATTAGCTCATCAATCATGCAACATTGCAACCAGCAGAGTAATTAAAAGTAGGGAATTTTAAATCTGTAAGAGTAATACCATAAGTATCAGAAAAGTTACTTTTATTAAACATTTTGATACTTTGAAATTAATCTCATTTGAAGTCTTTTGCAGAATTCGTTATTTAAATTTTAAACTCTTGCTTATATCTTATCTAAAAATATCACAACCATTTTAGTAGCATTATATAGTCTGGGTATTCATTATAACTGAGTAGGTCATTAGAACAAAACTGTGATGTAGATAAAGGGTAGATGTATTTTTTTGTCAAACTTAAAAAAAAAATGTAGTTGAGAATTGAATGTGAGCGTTAGTTGGCATGCTAACTAAGGGGTAAATCCATGTTAACTCCAGGGACTTTTAAGTGCTCCATCATTCTTGGCTCACAGATTGAAGCAAGATTGAGAGAAAAAAAATTATTTCACCAGCAACCCCAAAAGATTTAACCTATAGATGTAGGTAATGAGCATCACCATGGATACAGTATAATTATATCACCTGAATAGAATCTAAGGGAATTAGAAAACAAGAGACAAAGAAATAAGCTTAATTATTCATTTTTTTCCCAAAAATTTCTACAAGCAATTTAACAGTAAAGTGGGGTGACTAAGGAACACATACATTTTATGACCATATGCCACAGAAATAGCTAATTAGGCACAATGTGCCAGTACTAATTATAGACATGATTGCTGAGAGAAAGACGGCTGAATATAGAGTAGCTGGCAATGTGATGGTCCTCTTGCTATGTAGAGTGTGCTGAATGTTGTAACAGACTGATTGGTTGTTATCTTTTTTTTTTTTTTGCATGAGAATTGGATTGTAACTGAGTTTACATTTTTTCTTTTTTTTTTAGTTTTTGTTAACTTTCTGATTACTGAAGAGGATGTGAGGCAAAGACAGCAGGCTAGGCAGCTACGAAGGGAGAAAAGGAAAAAAAAGATGTGACTTGGAAATTCTCACCCAGGATGACTGATCCTGTGAATTTTCTTTGCTCAGATGTGAGACCTTAATCTCCAGGAGTATAGGGTGGTGTGGACAAGAGGATCAATAGTTACTCATGCTTTAACATAAACTCAGCCTACCAATTTACCTTCCTTCAATCTCTCTAAAAACACTTCTTGAAATTGCACCAGGAAATCATTTTTGTTAATGCAATGTTTGAAGACCAAGGTTATCAAAAGAAGCTGTAGTATTCACACTTTAGGCTGGACTGAATTAAATTATGTTTCCAAACTTGTCTGACGGAAAAGAAACTGTTGTATGTGAAGAGAGTATGGTAAGCAGAATTCTGAGATGCTCCCGATGACTTCCTACTTTCCTGGTGTGCACACTCTGCATAATCTCCAGGAATGTGAATATGATGGATTTTACTCCCATGCTTATATTAGTCAGCTGACATTAAGTTAAGGAGATCATCTGGGTGGGCCTGGTCTAATCTGGACCCTGAAATTGATACCCAGAAGTCAGAGGTGGAGGAAGTCAGAGATTCAAAGCATGAGAAGAATTTGATGCCCTCTTGCTAGCCTTAAGATGGAAGGACCATGTGGCAAGGATTCAGGTGATTTCCAAGAGCTGAGTGGACTCTGGCTGACAGGCACATAGTCAATTGTGACCTCAGTCCTACAACTGCAAGAGACTGAATTCTGTCAACAAGAAAAATTAACTTGTAAACAAAGTTTTCCTCAGAGCCTCCAGATGAGAACACAGGCAAGCTGATACCTAAATTTTGGCTTCATGCTGAGCTGATCGAGAAACCCAGTCATGGACTTCTAGCCTACGGAATTATGAACCAAAGAAGTGGGTGCTGTTTTAAGGCACTAAGTTTGTGGCAATTTGTTACACTGCAATAAAAAAACTAACATAGGACTAAGGAAGAAGGAAGAGTCAGAGAAACCTTTGAGCTGCAGATTGAGTGAGGACAGGTGGGTCAAAGCAATGGGTTGGGTCTAGCCAGAGGACAGTATAAGCATGTCTGGTGTGGAGGCAAGGGTCCTTAGGTGGGCAGAGAAGAGAAGCTCTCATCCTCTGAGTCTCTTTGGACTTCTTCTTCTGTCATTCCCTGTACTCAATTAGTCCACAAGGGCAATTACTTATGCTGTTGCAGGGTTTCTTCCATCCATTTTCTCATTTTAAAACTTTAAGCCTTTGCTATTTCCATTTTGGAAGTTGAACCTTAAGTTGGGTTCTAGTTCTGATCTAGCATTATGTGTTCATTGAACTTGGATGAATCACTCTGTAGCCATCTAGGCCTTAGTTTTTTTTAATTTGTAAAATAAAAAGATGGACTAGTAGGGATTCTTGAGTCCCTTCCAGCAGTAATTTTTTTAAGTCAGAGACTATCATCATTTCCCTAAACTAACCTTCTGCTTCTAGTCTCTCTTTCAATTATCTTGCAGATCTGATTGTATCACTCTTACTGAAAAGCTCTAAGGTTTAAACTCTTTAGGATGCCATTCAAAAATCCTTTCTGAATTGACTTCAAAGTCAGTTGACTGAATTGACTTCATTTTAGTGTCAGAGACGACTAGCCACACTCAAAGCACTCCGAGTTTTAGACAATCTGGACATTTCACTATTCCCAGACATAATTCCTAGATTCTAGCCTTCATGTTTTACTCATAGTTCTTCTGGAATGAAATATTTCTTTATCTGAGTGTGGTAATCAAGTTCAACTAATTTATTAAAATGCAACTCAAATTACCTCTTCCAAGTGTTTTCTTATCCCTCCAACTGGGGATAACAGCCACCTTCTCTAAATTATAATCATAATGATGCTCCAAGTCATTTGACATGGTTAATAATCTTTTTTGTAGCATTCATCCTTCATAATAGTATTTAATAGTAAGTATATGTAGATATGTGTATTTATATATAATGCATATGTGTATCTATATCTAATCATCTCTAACTGATTATAAACTCTTTGAGGACTAGAAATTTACTTATTTACCTGATTTCTATATCTTTGACAGTATTTGCCAACAGCGTCTTGCACAGTAAAGGGTTGAATCAAATTAGAAGTACTGATCTTTTATATGTTTGTGTTGCATCTGGTCTAAAAGTCTGCTTATTTTGGTTAACTTGAAAGGCACTTCATGAAAGAACTTTTTTATCTTCTTGATGTTGATCTTTGAGGTTAGAGTTTTGCCCAAATTGAATTTCTCTTCTGTAATTTGTATATATACATACATAATATATTAATATATACATATATTACATATAATATGTTAATATATACATACATGCTAATGCATAGATGTGTCACTTGAAATTCAGCTTTTATCTTTTTTGGACATTTTAGATAATAAAAATTTTAGGTTTATTACCATTGTACAAAGACAGACTACATTTTCTTTATTCTTTGTCATTCTTTATTTATTTTTTTCTCATCTTAATTAGTAAAACCCCTAATTTTAGCATCCTCTTCTATCACAAACTTCATAAAAACTTAAATTATATATTTGCCTCTACTGTTGCATAGTTGCATGCAGACCTTCTTAGTTCATACTCATGGCATGATTCTTCTTTTCACTTGACCATTTCATTCTCCTTTTTCTAGTTCTATCTATAGCTTGTTTTCTAGTGAATTGACACAGGTATAATTTTTTTTCTCAAGTTACTTGTTAATAATTATGAAACCACCTGTTGTCAGGGGTCAGTAGAGTCATTGAATAAATGCTTGTTGAACATCCTGTAAGAATGACAAGATATTGAATAAACATTTCAAAGAGAAATGAAAATGTCCAATTTTCAGGAGACCCAGTCAGTCCATCAATAGCTTCTCCATGTGACACACCAATAAACAGCTTGAAAGCTGGCAACACAGCTGTCTGTAACAAATGCCAAAAAACAGATGGTAGTAATGCAGGAAGAATGCTTTTCATCACTTGGCATTAGGCTCTTTTGATTATGTACCAGAAATGGAGAAGGAATTGACAGGCACCAGAGTGACTAAATCAGCTTTATTGCCACCACTTGTCAGCTGAAATATTTTAAACACAAAATGATGAAGAAGCCTTTGGGTTCACTCTACTTTCTCCCAAGTTTTCAAATGACTTTCCCAGAAAAAAATTGTCTTAGCGATGAATGGAAAAACTAAGGTGTCTAAGAAAATATAACTGAAAATGACTGTTTGTAGACCCAATGTTGAATCATTTCCAAGACCAGGCTTCTAGAAGCTGAATTTTCTGTGTTCTTTTTTCGTTCTAAAACTTACATTATCAGCCATAGGACTGACACAATAAGATTGCAATAACATTCTCTCTTGTACTTGTAGTAATGTTCTGTCGTTTATTTTTAATTTTATTTTTTTTTAAAGAAAGAAAATGTGCAGAAGAAAAAAGTAGTAGAGCTAGCAGATGTTCAGAGAGGGAGGCTTGTCCTTTAGGGTTTAAAAGTCAATCTGTGATTGCTTCCATCTACTTTAATTCATCTGAGCCAGTCAGTTATCTCCTTAACTACTTGAGCTGCAAAATCATTACAAGAAGGAGAATCCACAGTGAAATAGTTGCTTGAAGCACCAGAGTTTTCAACACCTTAATACTTCTTTTGTGGGATATAATATGTGTCTAAAATTGACCCTGAACCTTATGCCTGAAGAATTGATGCCAAAATGCACTTTCATTTTGATTGATTTTGTATCCTAAAGTTCATATTCTGTCATGACTCCATAATGATAATGAAAACAACAGGGCTAAATTATTGTTGTTAATTCTGGAACAATTTTAAGTAAATAAGAAAGAATAGTGTGTGTGCTAGTCTTTCTAATCTCTCAGTACCAAAACTCACGCTTCTCTATTCTTCCCTGTAAGGCTGAGGCTGGGCCTCTGCAAACTCTATTTCCCAGACACTCTGGCTAGCTGACTTTGGGTTAAGTCCTGCCAATAGGAGGCACTAAAAGTAAATTGGAAGGTGGAAGAAATGGAGAATGGGCTTCATTCTTGGTTTTCCCTGTTCCTATCAGCATCGGTCTTTCAGTGACAGTTGACTCTGGCAGGTATTTTGTTTAAGCACTACCAGAATCAGCTTTATCCCTTCTTCCCAGAAGTGCTGTTACAACTCTTTATGGTCTGAGTAATGTGAACATGGAGCTCCTTTTATGGCTCTGAAATTCTTAAAACCCCACCTACTATTTCTTGTTTCCCAGATATCTTTAATACCCACATAACCAAGTCACAATATGAGATAGTCACATCCTTGCGTGAATCCTGTCTGTGAGAGTAGCAAATGGACAAATTAACTCAGAAATGGTACAAGAAAGTTCAACAGGACTCAATATAAGGGAGGTCTGATTATCTAACTGTGAAAGTTGTCTCTTAATGGGTGAAAAGAGCTTTCTCGCATGCTTTCACTCATTCAGCAAGAACGACATGACTTCTGTCAGAAATACTCTAGCAAACAATTAGAGATATTTTACCTTTAAGACTAGCATAGATTTAAAATATTGGTAATATATATATAGTGCAGAGATTAATATGTGCAAATGGGTATAGCTTTTTTGAAGAGGAATTTGACAATATATATTTAATCACCATTTCATTTTGAAAGGGTGCAGAAAATAAATATGATATAACAATATCATGTCAGAGATACTAGTGAAAAGCACTAATAAGAAAAACAAGCAAGGAAAGTGAAATAGGGTGTGGAGGTTGCCATTTTAGGTGGGGCAGGTGAGGAAGGCTGTTCTGGACTACCTTTGAGCAGAGATGTGAATAACAAGTCATATGAGATTCTGGGAGAGGAATGTTCCAGACAAAGGAAAGGGGAAGAGTTCTGGAGAGGCAAAGGCTTTGCTCAAGGAAAGATCAGGAAATGAAGGAAAATGGAAGGAGATAATGCCACAGAGGTGTCAGCAACTAGCTTATGTGGGGAATCATGGTAAAAATGAGGACATTACATTTTTTCCTGTGTGACATCAGAAGTCATTGGATCATTTTATTTTAGCAAAAGAAAGCCGCAATCTGCCATGTATTGTCTATGAAAGTCTTAAAAATATGTTTGGTCTCTAACCTAGCAACTCTATTTTTCAGTATTTACTTTAAGAAGATTAAGGATGTATACACAAGAGTGTTCACTAAGAGAAGTCAACTTTTGAGCACTTACCGTATGCCAGACATTATTTCAAGCACTTTGCTTGTAATTATTCATTTAATCTTCATAATTCATTCATGGGCAAGACATTATCACTATTTTACAGATGGGAAGCTGAGGCACAGAGAAGTTAAGTATCTTGCCCAAGCTATTCAGTGGCAGAGCCAGGGTTTTAATTTAGGGAGTTCGGCTCCACTTTTAATCACTTTGTTATAAATGGATATACCTTCACAATTATAATGTCCCATACAAAGAGATAGGCTCTCTGAGTGCAGTGCTTTCATTATATAAAAATAAATATACATCTTTAGAATTACATATGCATATAACAAAGTGTGAATATTGGGTATTTATTCTTTGTATTTCCAGTATTCACTCTCATACTTGGGTACAGCCCCTGGACTTCCCATTCCCCATTTTACCTTGAAGCTCAAAGCAGGGTGGGTTTCAAGCAAAATACCAAGCAGGGGCTCTTGATCCACTATGTGTAGTGGTGAGCTCTCACTCTGATAAACACTTCCTTCCCTCAGGACTATCAATCACCTTGTCTTCCAGCCTGAGCTGATTCATCCAGGGAAGAGCATTTGGCCATACTAGCCAAATCCAACTGTGTTTCAGAAACTGAAACTAAAAGCCAACCCACATCCTGAAGTTGTTGGAAATGAGCCAGGTTCATAGTGGCCCCTAGAGATTTCATATTCTCTCACTGCCTGGTCCAAGCATTGCATTTGATTCTCTAAATGATTCCAACACCTACCTATTAAATCTTGGGTTGTGTTTAAATAAGCAAAGATAGTTTGCTGCTCACAAGTCAAAGACCTTTATCTAATATTGTCTAGAAGGATGCATATCAAAATGTTAACAGTGAATGAAAGATTTTGTGGGACTTTTATAAATGACAAATACCCAAATATTAGGTTAAGGATGCCTAAATTGACCTTGTTGCCTAGTTATTCAAAGTGGGACAGAGAGCTCTTTAAAGTCTACTTGTAGCCAAAGCACCCAGAGAACCCATAGCCCAGACTTCAGAGACAAAGAAGCTATTGTAGATGTAATAAAGAGACATTGAATGATGATGAAATCTGAGTCATGGAAACATCTGACAGCGAGATTGAAACTTGGAAAGTTTCAGGCCAGAAGGTAGAGCAGATAGTGGAGGGTGGAGGTGGATGTGGGAAGGCAGCTCATGACAAATGATATTTTGAAATCCTGGTGTTACCATTTGAGCTATGACTGCTGTAATAAGCACTCATGGAACTTTGTGATTTAATTACCTAAAACACATTATTAAAATCAATTAGCTTTCATGATTTATGTTGTTGGAGACACAGTGAGTTTGCTGCACTTTTTGTGTGTTGGAACAACATTGTTCTCTAGGGTGCCCAGATTGTAAAGAGTTTGCATTCCAATAAAACAGATAAACTTATAATTTAAATGGGTTATGAATAAAAGAAGTGTTAACTTATGAAAATCAATAAGCAAAAATATATATTTCAGTCATTTCTAGCAATGGCTTATTATGATTAACTGCTTATTTAATTAGGCATTCAGCAAAATCCTAAACTCCATTCATTGCCTTCATTCCTGCTATGTTTCCCCAAGCCTCCCTGAATAAATTTTATGAAAAAATGCTGAGTGCTCACCCTGTATTAGGCATAGTACCTGGCAGTGAAAACACAGGCATTTAAACACTTGATCTCTGCCCCAGAATGTTCACAGTGGGGCAGAAAAGGCATGGGAGATAAATTTTAATGCATGCCCCAATTTTAAATGCTTAAATATGGAACTATATAAGTAATAATTATGTTTACTGATTTTTTCTTTTTTTTTTTGCTATGCTCTGGCCCGGTAGCAGTGCTATTATTATATTCTCATTTTACTGATAAGGAAATTGGGCTCAGAGAATTTTGTAACTTGCTCAAGATTACAACACTCAAATGTGGTGGACTCAGAATTACACACACACACACACACACACACACACACATACATGCACACGCACAAATCTACACAACATACACATTACTGTGGAACTCCAAATTTGTAGCTTTAATTACTGCTACTTTATACCTCAGTGAGGGGATGTTAACTCTATCTGAAGAGACAGAAAATCTATTACGGACTGAATGTCACTCCTCCTCTCATCCAATTTATCTGTTGAAGCTCTAAACCCCAATGTTATGTTATTGGGAAATGGGGCCTTTGGCAGGTAATTAGGTTTGGCTGAGGTCATGAAGGTGGGGCTCTCATAATGAATTAATATCTTCATAACAGTAAATATCAGAAAGTTTGTCTCTTCTCTGCACATACACACGCATTCTAGAAAAGGCCATACAAGGACCAAGCAAGAAGGTTTTTGGCAAACCAGAAAGAGAGCTCTCACCGAGAACTGACCAGAGTGCCTCCCTGATTTCTGGTTTCAATTCTCCAGAATGGTAAGAAATAAATGTTTGTTGTTTAATCATCTAGTCCATGGTATTTTCATATAGCAGCCTGAGCAGACTAAAACAGAATCACTTTCTGAAAACAGACAGTGGGTGTGGAATCTCCTGATCATGGAGCCTTTATTTCTAGAGAACTTTTCCATTCTTTAGGATGCAGGAGGTTTACTGGGGAGTACCCTTGCTCTTAACATGTGTAGGGGAGCATGAAAGTAGGAATGGGCAGAGAAAGAGGCTACATAGAGATGTAGTTGCTCCAAAGGCCTCAGTTAATCTCTGTGGGCTCTGAAGCTGGAATGGTCCTCAATTAAGGTGGGGAATGAGGCTTTTCATACTTCTACTTAGGCCAATCCTTGGCAGCTGCCTATGTGTGAGGTCATGACCTGGAGGGTGGCAATTCTCTTAGGACAGGTGTAAGTCCCAAGGTATTAGCTGAGTGCTCTGTCAGTACTGCCAAACTAGATGAATGAGGACTCTTGTTTTGTAAGAGGTCTGGGTGGGATACCATGGCACCCACTATGTCTCTTTCTTCCATCTTCCAGGTGCCCTATGTTCTCATGTCCTAATGTCCACTTATAATCTAAAGTGATTTTTGTGAGCACTTTCATGATTAATAGGAACACAAGTTTTAGAATAAAATCTAAGGTAACCTCATGAAGTATTTAAATACTTACAGAAACTAGTGCTAATGTAAGCCCCAAATTGTCACTACTGACCTCTGAACTTCCACTTTCAGGAGGAAAATAATACTGGATTCTTTGCATGTTTTCACACCAGCAGGGTGGCACTATCATAGTAAGCATAGCCCAGAACTTTGAAAATTCTGGTTAGGCTAGTGCCTATAAACTTAAGGCAGGAATTTGAGGACTATATATAATTAATGGTGAATAAATGGTGCCAATGTTCATTCAGCTACACTACTGTGCAAATTAGGTCACTGGCTTTTTGATTTTTTAATACTATGATGTATCTTCCTGACATTTAGCATCAGAGGAGCATTCTCCTGCTAACTTTTCTAACATCATTGGAATTAATGCTGATAAAACCTGGAGAGGGTTTTTATTTTATTCAATCTGTATCCCCCTTTTTTTGGATGAGAATCATTCAAAAAACATCTGTTGCACTTATAAATGTAGTATGCTTATTTTCAATGCTGAATTGGGATTTAAATTTAGATCTTACTCTCAAGACAAAAAAACCACTATTAATAACAATGCAAACGTCAGAGACAAATTCAATTTTTGATACCTTGGCAGCAATGTTGAAGTTTGAAGCAGAGGTCTCAGGGAGGTAGGCCTGCAGAATGTTCAGGGAGGTCCTTCCAGAGAGATATATCTGTGTAGGATCTTCAAGGAATACCAGAGGGGCAGTCTGTATACATTTTCTGGCCGAACAATCAGTAAGTGGTCTAGAACTCACCTACATTACATATTAATGCAAATCTCCTGTTGAGACTTTTAGTGAGTCTTCTTTTGCTAGAGGCAAAGAAAGAAAATTTCGTCAGGGTTTATGCTCACATTTGCTAATCCTAGTCATCATGGCTTAGAGTCTGAAAATTGGGACATCCAGGCTTCTTTCTATTTTCAATTGGCCAGATTCACTATATCAAAACATACAACGTATGGAATAGAAATAAGCCTCCCAATCTACTAATTTAAAATGAGAGACAAAATTTCCAGGTAGAATAGAATGTCAGGTTGACTTATCCCAGAATGCTCCCTCATATAGCTAAACATGCCATTGTAACCTAACATTATTCTGAATAGTAAGCTGATACTAATATAGCCTGATGCCCATCACTTTCTTAGTTTATACCTAACAAGGAGACAGGGAATTTTATGTCAGCTAATTAGTGTTGGTGGTATTGAGGCTCAGAGAGTAGGTCTTGCTATTTGACTCAACCTGTTTAGTTTCCATCTGAAACATCCTTCTTTTCCCCATTTTGTAAAATAGATTAGAATGCAATTTATATGGCTATTGCCCCTTTTTACTTGCTAAGCTGTTGTTCCAAAATTATATCAAAACCAAAACAAACAGCAACAAAAAAAGAGTTCTCACTGAACATATGCAATCCATAGAATAACAGACTATGTTTAACTATTGCTTTGTTGCCAGGAGAATAAAAAATAGTGTGACCTTGATGCATTAGCTGTAGGAAGAAATTTACTTATTTGACATCTCGTTATAACATAAAATAAAATTGTGGTGAAGGAGTCTAAAATGTTCATTTGGACGTTTCTAAACCATAAAGGAAACTAGGAGATAGTATCGTTATGCAATAACTTCATATTGATAATCATGGTAATTGGTAGGAAGTTACCTTAAAAAGGATAAGTAATGCCAGCTTATAGGTGTAAAAAGACTTATAAGATAATTTTAGATAATGTGTGATGTACAATGCCTAGCCATGTGTCAGGCTCACATTACATACTTATTAAATATTCTGATGGATGACTAAATGGATAAATTAAAGAATATATTGCTCAAGGCCACAAACTAGTCCTACTGAAAGTTTTAGTCCTGGGGGAATGCTTTAGCTCACATTGTTCCCCTGCGGTCTAAGAATTTTCTTTCATCTTAAACTTTGTCTGTGTCCAGAACTGTGTTGAAGACTTAGGGCATCTGCAAAGGTAGACATGATAAGCTGTCCTATGTATGAGGCATGCTGACTAAAGTGCTGATCTGGTACACATCTTCCGCCCAAGTGATGCCAGAAATATCACAAGAACAGAAGGTTAAGTGCTGCCTGTTGCGAAGTTTATTTTGTATTTTCTGCATGTTAAAAATGAAAACCCACACAACCAAGAGCACTAAATTGTTTTTTGACAGGAAGTGATTAGGAAGGTAGGGGTTTGTGTCTGGGAACAATTTTTTTTTTTAATTCTAAGAAGAACTGAGAAATATGCAAATTTTAGCATCATCTTTAGACCTGGCACAAGAGGCAAGTGCCTTAAACCCTGGCTTGAAGAGACCCCACTCTGGCTCATGACTAGGTATAGTCTTCCCCATAGAGCAAGGAGTCTATAGGGCCAAGGATTATTTCCACCAGTAGTCTTTGTTCTCTTCCTTCTAGACTATACCATGGTCACCCAGGAACCTGGTGTTCTCTGTCCAGACAGTGCCAAGCTCATTTCTAAGGCCTGCATAATATGTCCCCAGAATCCATCCTCTTAAGAGGTTTGATATAATGGTGTATGGCTAGGTCTGAGGGGTGGCCAAGGGTGGCTGACTGCAGTAGTATGAACTGAGAATGGAAATGCCAGCTGGTTGTCAATGTCTGCCTACGAGGTTCCTCATCCTGTAGTAGACTATGTGTAGTACAGTAGGTGTAGAATAATACTAAGGTGAGAAGAGTTGTCTAACTTTCCTAATGCTGATATATTCCTGAATGGGACTCCAGGAACTCTTGGAATTTAGGATATGGCCTTCCAGGTTTCTGTGAAGATATTATTTTTTCATGGTAAGAGCATAGACTATATTTTATTTAACAGTTTGATAGCTTGATTTATAACTTCTAAATATTTATATGTCTGGGACGAAGGATCCTATATACTCTTTTCCAAGACTTCAAAAACATTAGTAACACCATGACTAGAAATATAAACCTGAAGTATTTATGAATTTGGAGATATTTTTATCCTTTCTTTTCCTTTTAGGAAAGGCACTTGGGTCATAACAGAATATAGATTAGGACATGGTGTTTCTTATTTATTTTAGAAAGCAGAAATTTAAAAATTTGACAAGATATGTACATTTTTTTTTATAAAAAGCAAAAAAATAAATTAATTAAAAGCTAATTTAAGCCACTAGATCTATCCAGTGATACTTTTCATGATCAGCATTCTCTCAAGTGAACCTAAGAGGCTTTAGATCTAAACCGATCTGGTTGCAAATGTAGCCACTCTTCCGAGTAAACTCTTGTCAGCTACATAGGCCACAGTGTCCCAAACTTTCTCTATTCAAAATATGTTCTTTCATTTTTCTATATCCCCTATACCAAAATAAATACTTAACAGTTCCATTTACTAAGTAGTTAGGTCCAATAACAAGTATTTATATATACTGATGCCTGAGTAGCCATTTGAAAAAGATTGGAAAATATATATTTTAAAAACTGTATAAATGACTACAATTACTAATGGGATATTGGTATCCTATTGGGCACTGAACAATTTCTCAAGCCTTGGATCAGATTGGACACTATTACCCACCCTATCCACTCCACATTGATTTGTGTATTCTACCAGCTTCCTATCACAGCAAAGCCAAAAATCCAGTTTGGCAAATATGGATGTATATCAAAAGCCATGTAGTGTGGTATCATATTGAAACTATAAAGTATCCTGAATGAAAAAATTGCATAAAGTCCAAAAGTTGTTTTGCATTGCTGTGTTTCCCTCAAAAATGTGAAATAGCCCACAACACCCTCCTGAGTTCACTGTAACACCTGTGTACCTTGGTGCAGTTTGAGAACAATAAATGTAGACACTTGCAGAGTCAAGAGTACAGAATAGTGTGAGAATGATTTTTATTTTTTCCCCCATCCACTGGAGCAGCCATGCCAAAAGATGGCATATTTTTAGAAAAAAAAATTTAAAGATTAATATATAATAATTATGACTGACACCAAATGTTTCCAAAGCCTCTTGCTATATTTAGCTATGTTATATAGTACAGAGAATGATCCTAGAGAGGGGATGTTCTCCTTTGAGCTTCTTGCAAATCTACACATATATCCAGGTCTGCATCAAACACTGTCATAAGCTTTTCCTGATATATACTTGATTGTACTCTCTTTCTGCCTAAATATCTAGTTATTTGCTTATAATTTTCCTGAAAAACTTTCCATATTTTTTGCCTTGGGTTTCAGCAAACTTTGTTATTTAATTACTTCTTAGGTCATAAATGCTTTGTTGTTACAAGTTGTGTCTAATTTTTTTTCAGTTTTCTTGAAAACACCCTGATCTAGAGCATCATTAGCTCAGAAAAAAACTATTTGTTGAGTAAGTGAATGAACAGTTGAAGGAATAATGAATTGCTCTAGAACTTTCATCCAAAAAACAAAACAAAACAAAACAGATATTTGCTGAAATATCTAATCTGGGCTGAAATGAGAAATGGTTTTATCATGTTTAAATCTATGTTCCAAAGGCTACTTAGCCTATATTAGAAGAAATAAAAAAACCCACTAAAAGTATGGTTATTTCAGTGCAAATAAACCTGTGGCTTTCTCAAGGACCCAAATTTATCAGAAATATTTTGAAGGCAATGACAGTTTCTTGATAAATGCGAGAGAAGGAGCGTAAATGGAAAAGTATATTTTCAGCATTGTAAACTTAAAGTGGAGAACTGGACTCATTTTTCCCTATGCACTCAAAAGGTTTCTTGGCTATTTTGAAAACTATAAAGTATATAAATTTTTATGGATTGGGAAGCTAAGTCACCAAAAGACTAAAACTTTTGTCTCTAATGACACATCCAAGAATCAAAATCAGGTTTTTCATCTTTCAATGCAGTTTACAGACCACTGTGATTAACATGAAAAACACTCTGCTTTCAAATTTCTGTTAATTCAGTCCACCAGAGTATAATAAATAGAGTAGCAAAAATTCAATGTTTTATATTTATGTTTCTACCATAATTTAGTCAACTGTCTAGTAAAAAGCCTTTTAAGCCAAAACATTTCATTATTACTCAAAACCAAGAAGTGTATCAATCTCGAAAGTAAATTTCTGCTGGTACTGTTAGTCTGAAAACTTGATGGCTAGGAGTTAGGATTGAGGAGAGAAATGAATATTGAACAAGCAATTAAGTGGAACACTTTTCTTTGTAATTCTAACTGAATATATGTATAAATATGTATATGTAGATATATGTATATATGTGTATATGTACATATTACCATATATGTGTGTAAATATATGTATATAGATATATGTGTGTGTGTATATATATATATATTAATATGTGTTTGTGAATGTGTGTGTGTGTGTGTGTGTGTGTGTGTGTGTAACCACATCTTTATTCATTTATCAATGGACACTTAGGTTGTTTCCATATCTTGGCAATTGTGAATAATTCTGCAATGAGCATGGGAGTACATCTACTTTTTTAAATTAGCATTTTTTTCTTTGAATAAATACCCAGAAGTGGAATTGCTCAATCATATGGTAGTGCTGTTTTTAATTTTCAGAGGTATCTCCATACTGTTTTCCATAGTGGTTGCATCAATTTACATCCCTACCAACAGTGCACACTGGTTCCTTTTCCTACATACCCTCACCACACTTGTTTTTCTTTGTCTTTTTGATAATAGCCATTTTGACAGGTATGAGTAATATCTCTTTGTGGTAATGATTTGAATTTCTATGATGATTAGTGATGTTGAGCATCACTAAGACATACATGTACCTTATGGGTATATGTATATCTTCTTTGAAAAATGTTTGACCTTTTGTTCATTTTTAATCAGACTGTTTGATTTTAGATGTTAAGTTGTATGAATTCTTTATATGCTTTGGATATTAACCCCTTAGATTTTTGACTTACAAATATTTTCTTTCATTCAGTAGGTTGCCTTTTGATTTTGTTCATGATTTTCTTTGCTGTGAATAAGATTTTTAGTTTTATATAGTCCTACTTTTTAATTTTGACTTTTGTTACTTTTGCTTTTGATGTCCAATACAAAAAAACACTGCCAAGACTCATGTCAACTACCTTACTGCCTATATTTTCTTCTAGTAGTTTTATGGCTTTAGGTCTTACATTCAAGATTTTTGTGCATGGTGTAAGATAGTGGTCTAGTTTCATTCTCTTGCATATAAAAATGTGGTCTAATGCAGGGGGTCCCAATCCATGGATTGGTACTAGGAACTGGGCTGAACAGCAGGAGGTAAGTGGCAGGCAAGTGAGCAAAGCTTCATCTGTATTTGCTGCCACTCCCCAGTACTAGCAACACCACCTCAATTAAATCTCAGATCATGAGGCATTAGATTCTCATAGGAGTTCTGGTCTCTGGCGCCAAAAAGGTTGGGGACTGCTGGTCTAATGTGTCATCTAAGGCAAATGTTTTCTTATTGATTTTCCATCTGGATGTTCTATCTATTAATATAAATGATGACTTAGATTTTTGGCTACGCAAAAATTCCAAGCAGGAAATAGAATTCACCCCAGATGTTTCACAAAGAATCTTTAATGAAAGGACTGCTTTCAGAGGTATAGGCAGGGTGAGAGGATGACTGAGCACATAGAAACTAGCCAGAGTCAGAAGCCATTACCCTCCCCAATTAATTGATGAATAGTAGTCCATTGTACATATACACCAGCATTTGTTTATTCATTTATCTATGGTTAAATAAATATGTAGGTTGTTTCTAGGTTTTGGATGCTATGAAAAAATTTTTTGAACTCTTTGTAAAATTTGTACATGGAAATATGCTTTCATTTGTCTTAGTAAACACATAGGAGGATTAGAATTATTTAGTTACATAGTAAGTGTATGTTCAAATTTATCTTTATAAGAGGCTGCTAAACTATTTTCCAAAGTGGCTTGTAACAGTTGATACTCCAGCTGGCAATGAGTTCCAGTTGCTCCACATCCTTACCAACATTTGGGGAGGTCAGCCTTTTTATACTTTAAGCCTTTCTAATCTGTACGCCATCATGGAATTAATTTTGAAATTCTTTAACAACTGTGATGAGGAGAACCTTTTCAATTGCTTATTGGAGGTTCATAGATCTTCTCTTGTTATTTATATGTTCAAGTTTTTTGCCCATTTCTAATCAATTTGTTTATATTTTATGTTAATTTAATTTAATTTAATTGTGTTATTTAAATATTCTGGATAAATTCTTTGTCAGATAGATCTGCTATAAATATTTTTCCTAATTATGTGACTTCTATTTTCATTATCTTAATAGTGTCACTTGAAGCTGTTAATTTTGAATAGCCAATTTTATCAGAATATCTTTATTGTATATTGAGTATATTTTTTAAGAACTTTGTGTAATTCAAGGTTACATAGATTTATTTTATATTTTCTTCTAGAAATTTTATAGTTTTAGCTATTATGATTAGGTTATGATTAATTTTGAGTTAATTTTTATGTACAATGTTGTGATAACGGTGGATGTTCATATTTGACATACAGAAAACCAGACATTCTGAGTATATTTTATTAAAAAGTCAACTCTTTTCTCATTGATTTACCTTAAAAATTCTCTTTCTCTCTCTCTCTTTATATATACATATGAATATATGCATATATATATATATATGTATGCATATATATACACACACATACGCACACACATATACACGCACACACATATACACATAAATGCATGCACACACATGAATCATCAACTCTCTAGTCTCATCTTTGGTCTGTATGGCTATTTTTATGCAATTGCTATCTGATATTAGTTATTTTAATTGCATTGAATTTATGTAGTGAAAGTCTAATTTGTTAGGCTATTCTAATTTTATGATTTTATAATTTTTAGAATCAGCTTGCCAATTTCTACCAAGAAAAAGCATGTTGAGATTTATACTGGAATTACTTTGAATCCTTAGAACAACTTGGAAAAAAACTAAGTATTGACTCTTCCAATCCATGAACATGGCACATTTTCTTTTATTAAAATTTTCTTTTTTATATGTTTTTGCAGATGTTATTGCATAAATCTTGAAATATTTTATTAAATTTATTTCTAAGTATTTCATGGTTTTGATGTCATTATAATTTTATTTTATTTTGAAATTATTCATTGCTATAATTCATAAATACAATTTATTTTTATAAGTTGACTTTATTTTTCCACCTGGCTAAATTCACTTATTAGTTTTAATACTAGTTTTATTTTAGATTTTTTTAGTATTTATCTTTGTGCTTGATCATGTTGTCTAAGACTAGAAACAGTTTTACACTTTTCTTTCTAATGTATGTATCTCTTCATTCCTTCTCTTGCTTTATTGTCTTGAATAGAATCTTCAGTACAATGTTTTATAGGAGTGATATTAATGATAGACATTCCTTCATTTTACTCAATCTTAGAAGGAAAATACTTCCTTTTTCATTATGTATAATCTTAACTTTAGGTTTTGTAAACAGACTTTTAAAAAAATCAGATTGATAAAGTTCCTTCAATTTCTCATTTGCATGAATCACAAATGGGTATTGAATTTTGTTCAATTATTTTCTGCATTTATTTGATGACTATATTTTTTATCATTTTTAATCTGTTTATTTAGAGACTATTAAGATAACTTTTAATAGGATAAATCTATCTAATCATAATTTGCTATTATTTACATATTGCTTGTTTTGACCTATTAATATCTCGTTAAGAAATTTTGTGTCTCTATGATATTCATCTGCAGTTTTTTCTTCTTGTAATATACTTTTCTGGCCTTGGTATCCAGATAATGCTGGCTTCATACAATGTTTTAGGAACTATTTTTCTATTTCACACTTTGTGAAAGATTTCATGTGATTGACTATAGATATTTCTTTAACACTTCAGAGAATTTATGAAGGAAGACATTTAAGCCTGCAGTTTTCTTTGCCAGAAGGTTAAATGTTATGATTTTTTTTAAAGCAGATTAAAATTTTCATTATTTTATATTTATTCAGACTTGATTTATGACTAAGTGTATATATAGTCCATCTCTGTACATATTCCAAGGGCATTTAAAAGAATGTATATTCTGTCATTCTTGAGTGTCAGATCCATATATTTCAATTAAATTGGTTGATGATGCTTTTTAAGTTTTCTATGTCCTTACTAATTTTTTAACTACTTAATCTATCATTTATCAAGAGAAGAAGGTTGACACCTCCAACTTCAGTTGTGTAAACTTCTTGAGTGCCTTTGAGTGTTGTACTTAAATATTTTTGTCCAGACTTTGTATGTGCTGTAAGTGTGGATAGGTTCATAATACATAAGCAATTTTACTATTATCAAATTCAGAATCTATGTAGATCATTTTAATATTTTGTAAGGAGGATAACTATCGTACTTGTTTTAGTTGAGACTAGCAAAAGCTATTAACTGCCTTGGTCTAGAAGCATATTGAAAAATTCAGAGCAGAGATTCATTATAGAGAAGCATGTGACTTGAGGCAAAATTAGTAACAAGATAATATTTGGGTTTGGTACTGCTGGGAAATGAGGGATAACAATTTTGTTGATCATCCTGAGGTCTCAGAAAAAACTGAGGTCTTCATCTATTTGGTTTTTATACTGGCAGGATAGAAGTGTTATAGCACTGGTACAAGGTACATACTTTCCATATAAAGCTTTCAAAGGAAGATTTACATTCTTCCTTTGCTCTGACTTCAAAGAATGTTGGGAAAGTTTAGGTGACATTAAGATTTATGTGAATTTTAATAGGTTCTGATCAAGTTATTTTTCCTATGTCAGTGGAGTTTTAGCCCACAGAGTGTCAAGTGTGGTATTAAAATCCAAATCTGGAGTATGCATCAAATACAACTGAGAAGGAAATAGTATATCCAGGGCAGATACAATTTGATTTTGACTATAAGAATCTTTTGGAACCACAGAAAACAGTTTCTTCATTGTACATTTAATATTATAGTTCCATTTGCAAAATAAGTCCCTTTTAAATTCATAAGAGTGATGCATTAGAGAGGGAGAAATGTGTATAATTAAGTGTCCAAGGGTTACAATTAAGGGCTAAGAGATAGGAAAAATATGTGGGTTATTTGAAATACTCACCACCTGTTATATTTTTGTTCTGAGAAGGATGAAGAGGTTGAGCAAAAGTGGTAGAATTTAAGGTTTGTATCTGCCAGGAATTGCTGAGGGTAACTATCTATATTTATAGTTAATTCACCTTTAGTGTTTAAAGATAAGGTAGAATATGGGGTGCCTTTTCCCTCCTCAGAGCACCCTCACTGATCAGAATTGTGAGATATTTTTATGTCTTTTTTTTTGTAAGATAGGACACTTTTTCTTTCAGTGTCCCTTCTGTTTACCATATCTAAAAATTACCTTGTCAAAGGGTTGTCAATTAGAAAGTGTGTCACATAACTTATTGATCTAAAGGATCATAAGTTTACTATGGTTCCTGTCTAATTTTGTCCTAATACTCTTTCAAAATTCTCTACTAGGTGTTATAATTCATAGAAAGGCTCTATTTCTTATTTTAATTTCTTTTTGATTAGGTGTCTAATTTCAGATACAACTCCATTGACAAAATGGGATGAAAGGGCTGCTATTACGTTGATACCTTCTTTAACTTCCAAATGTTAGAAGGCATTGGCTACTCAATTACAAAATTCTATTGTTTTATCTTTTCTCTATTTTCAGAGAAAGTTATGGTACAATTAATTTTTATTGAAAATATTTTAGGTATGGTTTTTTAGAAGCCTATCTCCTACCTTTCAGTTACCTTTTTGACTCTCAGGTTTGTTTTGGGAAGAATCCCCTTCATGGTAAGTCTGATTAGATTTTGTCGTCAAGTATTTGTACCTGAGGTTTCAATCAGCATATGTACAAGTTGATATAGGTCAAGTAACCCTGGGATAACTATTTTGGAGTATCAGGAGAGTTGTTGGTGAAAAGGTAGGTGGTCTTGGTGAGGGGAAGAACAAAGAGAAGCAGAAAAAGAGAGATCAGAAGGAAAAGGGGGAAGAGGGACAACTGGATGTAGGGAGGCAACTGAATGACGAGAGGGGAAATATTCACGAGGAAAATGAGTTTAATTGTTCTTCCTTCAGTTTGTCAGCTGGTTCATTTGTATTGGCCAGGGAATCTTTTATTAAAACAAGATTTGAGTTTGAATTTCCTTTGGAGTCCTCTGCATACCAATCAAATAATGCTGCCAATTTGGCTTGTGAAATATCATTCTCTTTTTTTCCTAAGGTATTTCTGAAATTAACAAATTTCTTCAAATCAAATATTCCCCAGAGTGCTCACTGAAGACTCAAATCATCTTTAATGAAGTTATGCCACTTAGAAAGATAAACACAATAATATGGACTATTAGGAATATATATATAGAAGAGACAAGGGTATTTACATGTAGAGGGGAGGATTTAGAGTTAGGCAACCTCATGAGAGCTGGCGTAGTAGGTAGGAATGTAATGTAATACTAGTGTATTTCCTATTGCAGGATCCCAATCTAATGCTTGGCTGCCTCTGAGCACAGACCTGACAGCATGTACCTCTATCCCCAGCCCTAAAAGGTGTAAACCAGAGAGGATGCTCTCATTGTATCCAAGCCAAGCTGTCAGGACTAAAAAATTGAGAAAGAAATTAACAACCAGTTATTGGTGACTCACAGCACAGTTCACCCAAGTAACACAGATTACTTGAGAACCACAATCTCAGCAGTCTGTGAGGCCAGCTGGAACAACGGGCTTATTGGGTCTATGCCTGGGTTCTATCCTGTGATTCTCCTTCTTATAATGAACAAAATGTTTTAACAGCACAACACAAGACAGTAGCACAAAGAGCAAAAACGAAATTGAAAGAAGCACCCATTCCATCAAGGATGCCAAACAAATGAGAACCAATAACAAAACCCTGTTATCAAAATGAGGATAAATATCTTAGTAGCACAACAGAAAGGTGGTGGAGTGCAGACCTGGTGCTTACAGCTTCCGTATGGCCTCCACAGCCGCCAACAGCAAATGACAAGGAGATGCTGTGGGTACTGTGCTGTGCCAAAGACTTGGGTCCACAGCACTAAACAGAGTGGACTTTCTTGGTAAAACCTTTAGGAAGCTGTGGAAATAAACAAGGAACATCTATGCTAGAACAAACGAAGGCCATTTACTTAGAGGTTGCTATAGAAAGGAAGTCAGCCACTGTTAAAGTTTGGCAGAGACTCAAAGGCAGGCAGAAGAGTGGGAAAGCATGACAGGAGAGAAAAAGAAAGGCTCAAGTATACCCTCAAGTTGTTGGCTAGGAAACCTGGAGGTGGGCTAACTAACTAAAAGTGGGCCTCTTCTGAGATTGGTTTGAAATGTGTGATTTCTCTAGATGGTTCTGACTTGGAAGCTGGATACAAAATAGGGAAGCTGGCAATGTCTGATAAAATACTGATTGTCTCACCCTATTGCTGCCAAGGTTGTGGGTCAGATTTCTATTGTCGTATATGGTCTGGCGATTATCCACTGCATATTCAGTCTCTTACAGTTATGTGCAGAACCTTAAAATACCATTTTATTATTCTTCTAATGCTATAAGATACATTTCCAGTGTCATGATTAAATGTGACCATAATACCAAACCTCTTTGTTTCATGAAGATAATAACAAAGTGTATAAAATACTTTAGCTAAAATTTGCTCATTTTTTAAAAAAATAACACTATAAAAATATATTCAGCCAGAAAAAAAATGATCTCAAAGAATTTCTTGTAGAAAAATCCATTTTTGTCTACCTAAAATATCCTAGGACAACTTCTCCTCAATGTCACTGCCATTTCTCCTTGAGGCTGTTTTAAAATGAATAAGTGCTTTTTTTTTTTTTTACAAGGTGTGAACTGAACCACTTCACAGAGAAAAGGGTGACCTATTTTAAACTTTTGCACCCCTGACAAGTACTGTACTTTGTAACAGAAGTAAGGAAACCTAGAAGGCTCAAACTAGAAGAAACCTTTGGAATAATCACTGCTTCCCTGCAGCCCATTAATGGAATTTTTAAACTGTATGAGATCTTAGCATCCTCAGTATACTGGCTGATGATGTGTAGCCTCTTCAGCTCAGTGCCAAAAGCAGCTTGCCTATTAGAGAGTGACAATATATTGAGGAACATGTTGTACTACTTTTGTTGTTACTTTCAGCAATCTCTGCCCTCCTTCCTCCACCTCTTGCTGTAATCTTTCACACACACACCTCCTCCAACACCTCCATTTTCATTTAAATTTCTTGAGGGTGATTCAAATAAAGACTACCCCCACCCCCACCAGCTTGACACAGAAAAAGATAGTTTACCTTATCTTTCTCAGAGCTTACAACGACTGATGAGTTTTAGATTTTGATTTCATGCCTTTGACTTATTCAGAATCCTAATTCCATCTTTAAAAAAAAGAAAAAGTTGCATCATGCGAAAGTGCATTTTAAGCACAAATATACACAAGGCATTATTAGTGTTTGAATCAATTGAGTTTGTATTTGACTTGGAAACATACTTTTTATCAAAGGAATATGGAAAAGTGAAACCCAAGGAGAGAAATATGGTGTTCATATCATTTTCCTCATATAAATATTCATATCTCAAAATGCCCTAAGTGCTTACAATTGGAAGCGCAATAACCTCACTAAAGAGAGGCACACAAAAAGGGAATGCAGTAATTGTGGTCAGCGGCAGGGTCCAGGACCTCTATGTTCTATGTGGATGGCACGTAGCTTCTAATGACTTGGTCGCATCATTAGAAAGGTAGAAATCATCAGAAAATTGTCATCACTGTAAACAATTCAATATACGATGGCCAACAGAAAAAGAAGAGCAGAGCAATAGAAAAGTTAAATCTCTGATCTAATTTATACATGACATAACATTATCTCTGGTATTGGCTTTACAATACTGCAGCAAAGAAAATGGGGGAGAAGAAAAAACTAGTATAATATTGATGACTGTTGAATTGAGTAATAAAGTGTTAATTTTATGATTTCTTCTACTTTGCATATGTTTAAAATTTTTTTACATTAAAGGGTAGAACACACCTACTCTATTGAAAAAGGAGAGTATGGAAAACAACAAACGAGGTCACTGGTTTCTCTTATATCATATTAGACAAAATTAGCAAGAACTTCCTGCTTGGGCAAAAGATGGAAACTTTATCCTTTAACCATGGAGTCAAGTTCCTGGCTTGCCTTGATTCTAATATCAGGAAGAATCAATCTCTCTTGTCCATTATTCACCATGGTCACCTGAGATGACTAATTTAGATGTGTTTTGGGGGTGCTATATTTTTAGTGCCTTACTTTCTGTCAACATGGGTTCAGAGTCAAAATTGCTTTAGGAATTTAGCAAACACATAACATTTGTGGCCAGGTTTGGGGTCTCTTAGGCAATATGATTCCATTAAAAATTAAGTAGGCTTTGATCTGCTTCTACTTTTGCACTCTAGGAGCTAGTAAAAAGGCAAAATATCTTCTCAGGTGGCTCATAGTCACCTGAATCTAGATTACAGCCAAGAAGAGTTAATTGCGTTCTCTATTAAAACCCTGCCTTAGGAAGATGAAAAGAAGTGAGTGAGAAGCCACAGTTACTCTGCTTCTTGCTCCAGCATATTTTCTCATTTTCCCAGTTGTCAAATATCTTTTATAGTTGTCTTCCTCCAAATATGAAGAGAGAAGTTTTCTTTGTTGACTATTGCTATGAAAATGATGTCATCTAAACTGTGCAGTAGCTTGTGTAGAAGGCGACATAGATTCTTATACAAGCTCCTAGTCTCATGGTGGTCTGATAACAAATAGGTATGCAAATCAGCAGCAGTCTGCTACCCATGTTATATGAAGCTCTATTGTAGTATGTTCCCCATTTTGGATTTGGCTAATATTTTCCACTTGGTGCCTTTTAACTTTTTTCTCCTATATTTCCTATGAATTAGAAGTTGAATGTAAGGAGGTACTCTCCAATAAAAGCACAATGTAAGCTCTGAATGAGAGCCACATTTGTGATTTTAATTTTTCTAGTTGCCACACTAAACATATAAATAAATAAAAATATGTATCTAAATATATAATATAAATATAAAAATACATAAATATGTAAATAAAAATTAATATTTTATTTAACTTAATAGACCAAAATTTAATCATTTTAACATATAAGCAGTATAATATTTACTAATTTTCTATTTTACTTTCTTTTTATGTTCATTCTAACTCTTTGAAATCTAACATTTATTTTATGCTTATACCACATCTCAGTTTGGACTAGTCACATTTGAAGTGCTCTGTGAGCATGCATTGCTACTGTATTGAATAGTGCAGATATAACTTAGGTTTGACTGTCTTCAGAATGAACATTTTCAGAATGTTCAGAAACAACTACTCATAGCTGGTGCAAAGTATTTACATTACACTATATTAAATGATGCATAACCTCAGTTTCCCCCACCATCTAAATTAATAGGAAATACAATTTCTTATCAAAGAACTGCTTGCTATCTAACCAACCTTTTAAGTAAGATAAATCCCATGTGCCAACTGGAAATACATGGTTAGAAAAACATTTTGATTGATAATAGCAAACCAGTGGGGAAAGAGCAGAAATCAAAGAGGATGGTCTTAGATGACACAGTTTTTTCTATAGGCATTAGTAAGTTTGAGGAACATTAAAATATGATGACAGAGTTGTTCAAACATTTATGTCCCATGATTATCTCATTAGAGGTGTCTGTTGTACATATTTAAGGTAAAATAATGAGCTGCCATGTAGGAATTCAACAAAAACAGAAAGCAGCTCCTCACTATAAAGTGGGAATTAAAACAGCCTTGTTAAAATATTTTAAATTCCTTGGTTATGATTGATATCTAATCATAAAATATTATTTTTCTTTTTTCTTCTAGCATTTTCAGAGTTACTTTACTGAAATGGTGTATAAATCACCACCAAAGGGGTAAGGAAATGAAATCTGTGCTTAGATGAGTATGTGATTCTGGTTTACAGCTTCTGCTATAAAGCATTATAGTGCCCTCACCGCAGATTGTTTCTCATTTCCCAGTTTATAGTGTCTGCTGCTGAGGCAAATGAAAATCAGCTGGAACCAAAAAAATAGAAATTGGTTTTTAATAATCATATACTGTAAATGAGCTTATCACTGTGTGAACACAGATCTAAGCAATTTGGTACACCATCTATATATCCTCTAAATTAGCACAGTGATTTTCTTTCAGGGGCTAAAATGTGCATGTGTGTAATCTGGCTTTATATTATAGAACAGAAGGAGCATAGTTGTCTTAGAATGGGAATGAGACAAAGCACTTACCCCATGTTTCTGTTTAGGTTAGTAGCACGTGGCTCACAGAGAGGCAACGCAGTGCAGCAGAGAGAACAGTGGCTTTGATTTCAAAGGCCCAGCTAACTCGTTCAGCTCAGCCTATGAAGGGAGGAGGCAAGAGAACTAAAGTGTTAAATCAAGCTACATTCAGAGACTGCAATATGCTGATCAGCTCTGCAGTCAGGCCACTAAAACACCTACGGAACAAAAGAAGATTTTTGCTGGGATTGCTAACAACCCATTTCTCACAACTAGGAAAAGGGAAACAGGAAAAACAGTCTTCAAGTGGCTGCCCTACACACAATAAAATTATTCATTCCCTACGGCTAAAACCATAGGAAAGCTATGGATTAAAGTCTGGGAACTGCTAGCAGGCCCTTCATGTTAAATACGCTTCCTCTTCCCCTTTCTCACTGTATGCTGGCATCAAAGGAAAAGGGTAAACAAAGTCTTTAAACTGTAACTCACAGGAGCTAAAGAATGATATGTAAACTGGATCCCCCAACAACTGGCACTTTTCCCCCTTGTCTTGGTTTTTTGTCTTTGCTTTCTATAGTCTTTGCTTTTCCTCTTCTTTAATAAACTTTATTTTTGATTCTAATTTTGGCATGCATGTTGAATTCTTTCTATACTCTGCCAAAGAATCCTCTTCCCTCAGGGCGGGTCTTCGTCTCCCCATATTGAGCCCATGTAAAATGGGTGAGACTGGGCAGACATAAACCTCTATGAATGATAGTTTTATCTACTATAAAATGAGAATCAAGATACCTTTTTTTGTAGAGATGTGAGGAGGATTAAATTATATGAAGTACCTATGACTCAGTATCCTTTCATGGCAATTGCTCATCAATGCTCACTTTGAGGTCAATCCAATTGCTTGCTTTCTCAAGGCCTGCACTCTGCCAAGGAGACCCACTGGAAAAGACTCAGAAACCCACATTTCGGTGCCCCTGTCAATTCATGCATTCATGCTCTCCCACCAAATCTAGGTCCTCAGGACTGCCTGGCAATCCTTTTGTTTTTGTAATCAGTTCTCTCCTTTCTCTGTCCATGATATTTTTTTTAAATCTAATTTTTGTTTTTGAATCCATGATGCTATGACTTCATTTTGATTCTCAAAAAATGGCTTTAGCTCTTACTGCACTGGGGGGGGGGGGATAGAGAGAGAGAGAGAGAAAGGGAACAATATAATGAGACTTCTTACAACTTTCTATAGCTCTATGCCTAAGCTCATCAGCATTTCTATTCATCCTTGCCTCCTTCTTTGTTCTCACTCTGGAAAAATGAGTCCTGCTCCCCTATCCCAAGACTAATTATCCCTCTTTTGTTTTGATCCCATTCACTTTCTACTCCTTAGAATCTAGTCTATTAATCATTTAATCTCTTCATTTTATGTTATCATTTCCCTCTATAATGGCATCTTTACCATGACACCTCATTACATTCAATATTTTCTTCCTAACAAAAGAAATACTCCCTATATTTCAGTTCTAAGAATTCTAAGCTGACCTGGCTAGCAGCCTATGTTCTTCCCTTTCTTTACCATCAAGTTTCTCAGAAGAACTTTCCTTTATTCACTCTTCGACCCAATATAATCTGACTATCACTCTACATCTGCATGGAAACTATTTTTGCCAAGGTTATCTATTATTTTATTGTTTTAAAACACCATGGTTACTTCCAAGTCTTTACCTTGCTTAACTTCTCTGAAATATTTGTATTTAAAATTACTCCTTCCTATTTAAAATATTCTTTTTCTAATTTTTTGAGATTTTGCATTCTCTTTGATTTTCCTCTTACCTCTTAGCCTGCCCAGTCTCAGCATCCTTTGTCACTTCCTCTTCATAGTTACAATTCTGTAATTTGGTATTCCCCAGGCTTCTGTCTTCTCAACTCTACACCATCTCCCTGTGTATTGCAACTACTTACAAGGTTTCAATTAGGAATAACGCACCTGAAGCTATGACTCCTGTCCAGCTTTTACTCTTGAATTCTAAGCTTCAACAACTTCTGCTCACTAGATAACTTGCATTAAATGTCTCCAAGCAGGCAACCAAAATGGTATAGATGATAGAGGCTCTGTTTATTCCTCTGGCGACCAAATCAAAGTTGTGATGGAAACAAGGAGCAGCAGCAAGGAAAAATCACTTAGGATATAGATGAATAAGCCATACAACTAGGAAAACATATAAGAAAGCACCTTGCAACAGCAGAAAGTAGGACAGGACGATGATGTGGGGCTGCTCAGTCTCCAGCAGCTGAGTGAGATGGAGGCTATGGTAGTGGCAGAAGCCTCTTAAAGGGGCTGCAACCATGAGTGGATTTTCACAGTAACAGATCTGCTCGCTCTGAGCACCAGTGCTGATATCAGCTGTGCATGCGGGGGGGGGGGGCACCAGTTACTTATAAGAAGACATTGTTGGAATGAGGGCCCAGGGAAGATTTGCTCTGCACAGAAGTGCTGGCAATATCCATTGTTCTCTATTGAGCTCTCCCCATTACCAGAGCGGGGGACACAGAGCCTGCATAGCTGTGATATCATCAAACTGGATAATAGAGGTCACTCTGCCCAGAAGATTCCCTGAAACCCCATCTCCAGTAATTCACAACCCTACCCAAGTCACATCCAGGTATATCCTCAGCCAGTTTGGTGCTCCTTGCTGAGCAGCACCTAGACTCACACTGGAGGCAGACTGCCTCGGTTTCTGGTGTGACCCTTTGAGGTTACTATAAGTACAGCATCTGTGGATTATTTACTGAATCTTAAAAGGTGTCCCTGGAGAGGCAAATGCTTGGGCTGTTTGGCCTGCAGCTGAATCCCTCTCACGACTGTGCCACTGGATATCTATTTCACAAATCTACACTAATAAGACCAGGAAACTTAAGAGCTTTGTTTAGTATATAGAAACAGACACAGAAAGGCAACTAAAATGGGAAAACAAAGAAGCAGAAACCACAGGAGAGAACAGAACAGAGATCCAGAAATAATGGAGTCAGGCAATCTAACAGGTGCAGAGTTCAAAACACTGGTTATAAAGATGTTCAATGAACTCAGGAAAAGTGTAGATGAATTCAGTAAGAACTTCAACAAAGAGATAAAAAAACATAAAAATGAAAATGGAAATTATAAAAGGGAACCAGTCAGAAATGAAGAACACTTTATCTAAGATGAAAAGTATATTAAATGGAATAAACAATGTGAATAAAGGAGAGGATCAAATGACCTATATAGAGGATAGGAAAGCCAAGAACACTCAATCAGAATGGCAAGAAAAAATAAAAAAGACTACAATCATAATTTAAGAAGGCTATGAGACACTATTAAAGCTAAAAATATCTGTCTCATTGGCATACTTGAAGGAAAGCAAGATGTTGAACAGCTATTTGAAGAAACAGTGATGGAAAACTTTCTTAACCTGGTGAGGGAAATGAACATAAAACCCCTGGAAGCTCAGAGATTTCCAAAAATCACTGATCCAAAGAGACTCACACCAAGACACATCATAATTCAAATGCCAAAGGTTAAATACAAAGAAAGAATATTAAAAGCAGCAAGAGAAAAATAAATAAGTACTTATAAGGGAATGTCCATAAGACTGGCAGCTGATTTCTCAGAAGAAACTATGCAGGACAGAAGGGCTTGGCAAAAAGTATTCGATGAAGACTCAGGATTTACAACTAAGAATAATTTATCCAGCAAAGTTATTTAAAGTTGAAGGACAGATAAAGAGTTTCCCAGACAAAATAAGCTAAAGGAATTTATCACTACCAAGCCGGTATTACAAGAAATGTTGGAGGGACTTCTTTTAGAAGAAAAACATCTATCAAAAACAAGAATAAAGAATGGTACAACTACATTCCTATCAATAAGTACCTCAAATAGAAAAGGATCAAGTCCTCCAACTAAAACAGTGGATGAATGGAAAGGAAAATAAGACTCTTACATGTTGCCTATAGAGACTCGCTTCAGATTAAAAGACATACACAAACTAAAAAGAAGGGGATGGAAAAAGATTTTGCTTTGACGAACCTAGAAGGTATTTAAGTCAAACAGAGAAAGATAAACACTGTATGATTTCACTTATATGTGGAATCTAAGGAATACAAAGAACAAACTAATCAAAATCAGACTCACAAATATTGTGGACAATGTGGTGATGGAAGGAGGGGAGGGGAGTTTGGGGGACTGAGAGGATGGGGTGAAGGATTAAAGAAGTACAAATTAGTAGCTAGCTGATAGATGGTCACGGGGATGGGGAACACAGCCTTGACAATGCAACTAGCATGAATAGATTGGCTAAGTGGAGAGTCAGGGGAGGGAAGGAGCAACTGGGGAGATTGTTTTATGAACTATATAGATGTCTAATCAATGTACTGTCTACTTGACTAATTAAAATAAATACATTATTTTTAAAAATGTCTCCTCAGCCTTTCTATCTCAATGTGTTTGCATATAAAACTTTCATCTTCTCTCAAACCATTTTCTCCCCCTTTTTATTTTATCTCAGTGAGATCCTCCCTTTTACTTGGTTGCCAAAACCCAAAAACTGGGTGTATATAGTATCTTTTCTTTTTTACAGTGTACACACTATCAACATATAAGCCAACATTCAAGTCCCCTTCAAGCTCTCATCTCTTCATCTCGCTCTAATTTTGCTTGTCATGTCTCAATGAGATTACTTCCACAACCCTCCTCTGAACCAATCTCCATACCTCAGACCCGGCCACTCTCCAATCCATTTTCCTTTAGTACTCACAGCAGTCTTTTGACAACCCAAACATCAATCTGAACATTTCAATTCCCTGATTAAAACTCTTAAGTTATTTCATATTGCTATAGTGATATATACAAAGCACACCATAATCTTGCCTCTGCTTCACTTTGTAGATTAATATTTATTTCCCCATCCTGAAATTCTGAGTTTCAGACAAACTGAACAATGGAATGATTTATAAATGTATCATGCTTGCTGAAACATAATTTTGTATATGCATTTCCTTCTTCCCCGGCACACCTTCCCCGGCATTCTCGCTGATTCACCTCACTAACTTTTACCCACCAGATGTCAACTTCCATCTTACCTCCTCAAGGAAGGCTTCTTTGGCCCTTTCCCTCACTTTCCCACTGACTACCTATCCCCCACAGGGGCTCTATATACTACCTACTATAAATTGGGTGTTCAATAATTAAAAGCTATTACTACTATTATTACTACTATTGCTATTAACAGACCAAGAACTAGAGATAAAGGTTTGGATTGTTTTAACAATATTAATATTAATATTAATATTATTTTCATACTGGACTACATCATTGCTATATTTACCTCTCCAGTTCTCATGAAAAGCCTTGTTGCTATGAATGATAATTATGAGCTTTAAGAGGTTCCAAATCATTTTTTTTCAGGCTCTTTGATCCCCTAGATGTTGAGCATTAACCTTAATTTCATAGGGAGTGAACAAAGACATTGCCTTTGTAAGATGAACATCAATTGGTTAAAATTCACCTTCACTGTTGATGCATGAAAAAGAAGGATGTGTGCCTATACTTCCCTTAACCATAATATTGCTGTAATAATTATTATAACTCCCCCTTTGGTGACTGAAAGAAATGCTCCTAAAATGAAAGGGTAAACACTAAGTTACAGATCTCCTAAACTCAAACCCTACAATCTGTTAGAGTTATCGTGGCTCCTAAGACTTAATATTCACAAAAGTAATTTAACAAAGTATATGCTGTGAGTTGGCTCACATGTTGAGGTGACCTTGATTTAAATGAAATGTTTTTAACATTTTTTCTCTATCTTTGAGGTCAAATGTTTGCAGTTTTTAATTTTTTCCTAAAATTTGTATCCTGCACTTATGAGAAGAATGTGAAACTTTTCATTTGATTAACACTACATAATATGCTTTTCAAGTTGTCAGGACTGTAAATATTCAAATGAGAAAAGTCATTGTGCTCTAGTAGCATGTGCACCCTTTGTTCTGGATAATGAGCACAAATATAAAAGCTCAATTATCACTGCTGTTTTACACTCCATGGAGTGTTGACAGAATGTTAGACACCTGCTAGAGTATAGGAAAAATATAGTCTCTGACCTGAATGAAGTCCTTTAAATTAACTGTTTTTTAGCTCATCACCAAATAGGTCATTATATTTGCTAAAATTGTTTTAAAAATAATTCTTGTCATTATTTTTACTATTATTGGTGACAATTAATAGATAAGATAGGTTGCCTGAGATCAGACTAATCTTAAGTGTTAAAACATAAAAACATAGGCACTGTTGATAAGGTATATTTTAATCATTTATTTTATAGGTAGATACATGGGACTGATTTGACAGGTTAGAAAATGCCATCTGAAATGCTGCCAAAGCGATATTTAATCTAATTCTATAATAAGCATTTTTATGTCAACCCATCTAGGTTTTAGTATTGCAGAGATACTGTGGCCTGGTCTTTGCCTCACCATTCTTATCATAAGGTATGCAAGCTATCCATGTATAATAACAGAACCATGGACAAGGTCCAAAAAAGCTCCAAGACTGGTGTGAATAGCTTCCAAGAGAACAGGTGGTCCTAGTGCAACAGGTGACTTAGGAAGAGAAAAAGGTATTAACCAGCGAGGCAACAAAAAAAGTGGGTGAAAACTATGGAGGACATCATTATCAAAGTTAGCTAATTGAGTACCTTGTTTATTGTTCAAATTGGGATAATGAAAGAGAGTTGTTTAATAATTATGCTGGAACAATAGCCAATATTGGGTAAACAGGGACAAATGATTACCCTGCTTATATACCATACCCATGTGATGAAGAGTAGCTGCTGGTTTTAATGTTGGAGAGTGACATGAAAAATTTTCGTTCTTCAAGATCATTTTGGTGGTTGTGTGTTAGACAAATAAGAAGGGAGAGACTGTGGACACAGATCATTTAGTTGACTAACACATTCAATTCTTTTGGTGAAAGTGCTGAGAGCCTTATCTGAGGCAAGGACTATAAGAAAACAGAAAGAGCAATAGATTTGAAAAATATTTAAAAGTCAGAATAAGAAGGACTGGTGACTAGTTTTGGAATATTAAGAAAAAGAAATACTTTAATAACTATAGTTTCTGTGTTGGACGGCTATGTTAATGATGATGCAACCAATTAAAATAAAAGTCAAAAGATCAATAGGTATAGGTGGAGGAAGAGAGTAGATCCGTGCTGGCAGGCTAAGCCTGTATTGTGGGACAGTGTGATAAAAATATCTATAAGCTGTTTGAAAAGATGGACAGATATTCAGAGGAACAGTCAAAGCTATAAATGAACACAGGAAACTATTGTAATTCCAAAAGTACTTGGCTTCAGTTAAATGTTTCTGTCAGTACTTACTTGAATTCCTGGAAGGGCCTCTTTGGCTTTCCAGTGTTAATTCTTTCAATGTTAATGTGTCTACTAGAAATAAGATTCCAATAATACTTTTTATTGTCTTCTTGTTTAATAACAAATACATTCTTTATCTAATTGGAGAATAATCATTTGTTTTCATAACTCTATTTCAGAACATTTTGCACAGGTTGTTTCCAAAGTAATCACATATGTAATTTATAGGATTGTGGTAGCCTACTGACAGACATTTAATAATGACATTTAGAAATAGTGTGCTTGAGGGTTTGATCCACACCCCACATTTCATTCTATTGTGTCATTTATCATTATCACTGAGGCACATTTAGGCATGTCGTTATAAAACTAACTACCCAAATAGAAACACTATCACAAGCTCAAACATGCAAATAATATTCATTTACTGTTCAAACAATTAGTAAGACCCTACTATGATCTTAGTTCAGTAAGCAGTAGATGTTCTTCTAACCTTAACTGTAATTATAGTTTTGTGATATTCATCTTGGTTGAGCTGATATAAAGTTATCCTGTACACCTCTTTGTATTTCCACCTCTTTGCTTGCTATCATCCCAGTTTTCTGTTTTTCATCCCCAGGTCACAACCTTCCCAAGTTTGAGAAGTATAAAGCTTGATTAGTGAACAAAATATTTAAATAAGAAATACTTAATTTGTGCTAAATTTGTTCATGTCAATCTCCCACATAATTTTTTTTCAATGTATTCCAATGCCTCTAGGAGAAAATCTTTGGAATGTCAAATAACGTCATCACAATATGTTCTGGGACCTTTTCTCTAATTTGTTGGAGCTCAACCTTCTTTTATACATCTTTCTGTCCAGTTATATGGGTCTCTTTACTTGCATTTTTCATGAACACTTCTTTTGTCTCTTATTCTGGGTGGTGTTTTTACAGTTTGTTCCTTCTTTGTCGTTCACTCTTTCTTGTCCTAAAGATTCCTCTCAGGTATCAGTTTCTCTTAGAAACATTCTTTGTTTTCAAAATTGGGTTAAGGAACCTTCCTACTTGCTCTCATATAATGCTGTAGTATTTTTATCCCAGCACTTACCATGCTCTATATTATTATGTGGGATTAATTTTTCTCTTTGCAACAGACAGTTCCTTGAAGCTAGAAACCACGTTTTCATCTTAACATTCCTAGCACCTGGCTCAATATCTGGTACATGAGAGTTCTTCAGTAAATGTTTGTTGAGTGGAATGAATGAATAAATGAGTGAAAGAATAAACATGCTCCCTATGGCATTGTGCTCTTTAGGATTCTAGTATTTTCTACCTCATTCCCTCGAAACTTTTCTCCCAAGTCCATGAACACTGTGCTCCTTCTGTCCTTCCAAAGCCATACTCTTACTCAAGATTAAAGCAGCTCTGGGCTCCTGTGACCCATTTTTTTATGCATGTGTCTCTCAACTATGAGGATTTTATTCTTCAGTCCTACTAAAAAGCAAGGAATCTCCCTGAACAATGTTTTATGCTTTCGAAGTAGCATATTTCCAGTCCATCAATAAATTAAGAGAAAATGATTGTCTAGCCTTTTGTTCATGTCTGAGAAAATGAGTGTGTGAGAAGGAAAATGATTGCCTAGTAAATAGTGGACTGGGTAAACCCATGCCTTTGACTCTTCATGCAGTTTACTCTTCACTAAATCAAGCTGATGAATGTCTTCCATCATCCCCATGTGGTATAGTCATCCTTACAGTGCAATGTTTAGGAGAGGCATGTGTGCTTTGGCTTCTACTCAATTCACCTTTTTCTAAGTTCTTCCTAGAGGAATATGTTTTACTGCATCCTCATGTTCCCAAGGAAAAAGAACAATGGGAGATGCAGATCTAATATGAGTTCCTGTGTTGTTTCAGCAGTGAATGTGGAGTGTTAGAGGCATCTACCTAAAGTCTTAATAGTCATAGATAGTCTTTTCATCAACCTATCTTTCTGACAGCCTCAACTCTCAGGGGGTAGAGCAGACAGTTAACAAATGGCTATTATGGACATAATTTTTATCCAAAAAGGAATTTATTTTGAGATATGCAAGATAGAACCTGGGTAAACATGACCCTGTTATCTTAAAGCAATGAGACTATCTTTAAATGGAAAAAAGAGCATCATAAGTTTGTTTAAAATGCACATTGCTGGCTTCCACCTCCCAGAGATCCTTATAATCTGAGGTGGTGTCACAGATCTTGCTGTATAAAGCACTCCATGGAGATTATCACAGAATAGACTTTGACTCCATGCGATATGATATAAAAAACCCTTGCTAGAGTTTCTGAGGAAATGCAAAGAAGATGGTATTTGGGAGCTGACTCTCTTGGGTTCATCCACCTCTGTTACTTACTACCTTGGGAAACACCTTTAACCCCTACGGACTTTAGTTTCTTCACCTGTAAATTAAGGACCTCTTCAGAAAAAGGACAGGATACTTCAGCTTCCCATCTCATGAGGTAATTTAGAGGCTATAATTATGTTTTCAAGGGGGCTTTATAATATGTTAAACTCTAAAAAGTGATAGTGGGCATTCTAGTGCTCTATATTTTGGATTGTCCTCACACAATCCTACATGATAAGCTTTCCAAAATTTTGGACAAAAATCTTCTCAATTGTATGTTACAAAAATCCAGAGATAGAAGAAAGCTGAAGAGGATCAGCTTTCAAAGATTAAATTTTGCTTGTGTCACTGCTGTTAACCTCAGCAAGGAAGAAAGTGGTATGGGACCTAAAGAACTCACCAAGCCTGGTGAGTCAGGGAGTTTCCCAGTAAGAACAATTTTTTTTTAATCATATGTATAATAGAAAAAAGAAAGCAAAATAACCAAAGACAAAATTTAAATAAAAATTGTCAGGAAAAATCTGTAGCAAAAAATAGCTAAGACATGTAAAGTAGTCCAATAAATACCACAAAAGCAACTTTATTTATGTTCAGTGTATCAGTTTTCTATGACAACATAAAAATATATTTCAAAAGTCCATTTATTACCTCACAGTTTCCATATGTTAGAAGTCTGGGTACAACTTAGCTGGATTCTCACCTCAGGGTCTCACAAAGCTATAATCAAGCTATTGGCTGAAATGTGATCTCATCTGAGTCTGGGGTCTTCTTTCAAAATCACTCATGTGATTTTTGGCAAAGTTCGCTTCCTTGCAGCTGTAGAACTCATGGTGCTTTGCTTTTCAGGGCCATGGGAGAGAGAAGAAAATTTTGTGTTTTTTCAAGTTTCTGATTTCAGAGATCTAAAACTTCTTTTAAAGGGCTTCCTGAGTTAAGTCGGGCCTATGTAGGGCAATATTTCTTTTGGTTAACTCAAAGTCAACTAAATAGGAACTTTAATGCATCTTAAAAATCCCTTATATTTTGCCATATGAGGCAACACAGTCACAGGAAATACACCCCATCCTTTTGCCATATTCTGTTGATTAGAAGCAGGACATAGGTTCTACCAACTCTTTAGGGTTGGGGTTACACAAGGATGTGTCTTGTTGTTGGTCATCCAGGATGTGCTTGCTGCATTTGGAGACAGAATACCTGGTTCTGTTCAGTAGAACATTTGTTACATATACAAGATGCACCAGGTACCATGTTAGGATCCTGAGATGAGTAGGTTACTTTTCCTGCCTGCCGTTAGACAGCTTACAGTTTAGTGCAAAGGATAGGTCAGTGGTTTGGAGCCAATGAAGAGAGAACAAAAATATCTATCTCTTATTTTATTTCTAACTTTTTAGGAAAACACTGTGAAGAGGAATGACCTTCAAACTAAAAAAAAAAAGCAGACATGTAAGAGAAAAATAAAGAGCTCAGGTAGGTAAAGGAATAATATAGAAGCATTTAACTGCACTGAATACAGCAATGACTATTTGCCTGATAAATGTCATTGATAGTATAAAGAAAACTTAAAATGCTTTCAGTGATCTTTGAGCAATCAAGGAGAGAAGTACTATAACACTGAAAAAGGAAAATATTTTAATAAAAATTATGTAATAATTATTGTTTGGAAGACTCTATGTGCAGACATCATGCTCAAGATCTATCATTGTCTTGGGTGGCCCCAGAAGGCCCTGGGGCTCATATCTTATTCCAGCTTTGCAGACCTGGGTATGTCATGTAAGAGTTAATCCCATTGTTTCTCAAACTCTGAAGAGATAAAAATATGATGTGGAAGAATGTGGTTATACTTATTTTTGTTGCTTAAAGCATACAGAACAATCAGGAATGAATTTGTTTCCAAAAACCTGAATTTCTTCATTGAGGCTTATCATATAAACCAGTGAATCTTTTTCCTTTCTCACCTTCTTCCTTTGGCCTGATTTTGATGCTAGGAAAGTAAAGGAAGAGAGGAAGAGAAAGAAAGATATTAAATGCTTAGGCACTGATGTATAGGACCAATCTATGGAACCAGAACCTACTGAAGCCCTGCTAACTTCTTAAGTGATAGGCATTTTCAGACCCTGAATTGCAGGGTTAGCATTTTCCCAAAAATAACCTAATAGAGCACTCAAGATAATTCCTCAAAGGCCAGGGACCTAAAATATCTGTCGCATGTTCTTCTATCTCTATTTTCCAAGCAATCAGGGATCATTCTGCTTAGGAAAGATTGTTTCCTTTGTCACTTTGCAGGCAATACAAGCACTCACAGCTGTGCCTGCCTTGTCCTCTATGCTGATCTCTTAACTTCCGGCCCAGCAGAGAGCTCCTGTGCACCTCCTGCTCTACAATCAACAGAATTTGATTTAATTGGTGGAATGTGCAGCAGTGTCCCTTGAGTGCCCTTCTCCAGAATGATTTTTCTCCTCATATAGCCTCTATGAGTCAGATCCCTTTGTACTTGAAATAGAAGATAAGGCACACAGCCTTGGAATCTGCCTGTACCCAGAGGGGGCACACTTCATGGGGGTGCCAGAGGGGAACCTGTTTAGGCTGAGCATTGGCCTCCTGGGATCAGAACATCTGCACTTCATCCCAAGCCATGCATCTCTTTCCCCATTGAAAATCACCACAACTTTAAGTAAAAAAAAATTAATTAAAAAACCAACAGACCTTTCAGATTCTTCTCCCTTCAGAGGCAACCAATTTCCTCTCATGGCAGAACTGAATTCAGATAAAGTCTGAAATCTTTGTTACAGCATGAAGGACCCTGATTTTAACCCTGCTCACCTTGCAGTTTCATCTTCTATTATGTCTTCAAACAGAGCTGAAGCTGTTCAAAACTTCTTGTAGACCCCGAATACATTCTCTTCTTTTAGGTTTGTGGAAAGGTTCCTGGTTTTCTTAGCTAGGAACATCATTCCTTGCTTGCTTCTACTAAGCTTCTATTTATGTCTCTGAACTGACTTCAGCTTTTACATCATTGGTGATCCCTTCTCTTTCTCTATCAACTCCTCAGATGTTAGGCATTTTGTCTCCTCTGCTTTCACTTCTAGCATTTGCCATGTTGGAATATAATGATTTACTTTCCTGTTTGTCTTTTCCACTATATCTAAGCACAATGAGAAATGGAATCATGTTTTATTTTTATACTCCAATCTTTTAGCATGGTGCTTTCATATAACAATAAGTATTTGTTAAACAAATGGGGAATGATGTTTACCCCATGTGAAAAGATATAGTGAAGAAGGCACAGGAGATGGAAAGTTACCAATCTTAAAATGTTTCCTTTATAGGATATCTACAATAAGATGGACCCTGAACACGGATAAATATTATGTTAAGAAAAACAAAACTGGAATAACTTATTGTTATTTTAGCAGCATTCATCCTAATACCTTAGTATGCTGCTGAGACATGAGACAGATATTATTACTTTTAAAGGTGCATACTGTGAATTTGTGGGAAAAACGATTCACTCTGTAGGTATGACTGTGAGCCATTCAGAACCAGGCAGATGAGTTTATAACTGATAACAGCAGAAAACATGGCGCCAGGTAAGTTTTTGTAAAGAACTGACAGTAAAAGTTGAGTTTGTGGCAAATTAATCATAAAACAATTTTGGAAAGTGATCTATGCCTTCTTTCCTGCCAAGGTGAAAATCCCTTCTATTTCATCACTGGGCACAAGACTTTTCTACCCCTGCTTAAACAGATCTAGTGATGTGTTTAGGATATCATAACCAATAGGTAGTTTTGATTATAGATATGTTCTTTATTACATACAGCTGGACTCTGTCTACCTACAACTTCTTTCCACTTGCTATAATTTTGAACCAGATTACCAAAATTAATCTGCCTCACATGTTAGGGCTTAATTGGCTTTATTTCCAATATTTTTTCTTTCAGGCAAAGTATTCTGGTTAACTTGTGAGGACTCTCCTAATAGACTCATAATTTGTCAAAGTTTACTTTAAAAACCTATAACTGAACATGTTACATGTGATACAGTTTAAACTGTGCAGAATAAAATATAGATCTCATTACTTTTAATCTAAGTCTATATTAGTTCTTAAAACTAGATATGAAGTTATTTATATATTTTGGTTGCATTTATTGTTCCTATGGCACATGAAAATAAATCCACGATTACAATTTGAACTTCAACCTAACTCACTAGAACTAGAAATCTACATTCGTGCATTTCTACATTCAAGATTTAGAGGCATAACTTTATCTCCCTTAATAGCCAATTTTTAGTTTCACTATAGCTAGTCTATCAAAATAATTTTGAAACTTGTTTATATCAACCTTCTTATTAGCTGTATATTATAGATTTGTTTGATACAAAATTTGCCAAAATGTGCTTCTAATTGTATGTCATAACCAAATTCCATTCAATAAACATTTCAAGCAGTCGATATATGCTGGACATGGAAGAGATGAAAATTAAACAAATCAGAGAGGCCAAATAATTTCTATGCACAAGAAGTTTGAAATGTCTCAGAGAAAATAGTCATTTACATAAATAACTATAAGCCAATGTGCTGTACAAATACCTGGATAGGTCTGTGGGAGTATAGAAAAGGGAGAGTTTTATTTATTCCTGGGATCAGGGAACACATCATTGAGAAGTTGACTTTTAAAATTAAAGGTCATAAATGCCAAGGGGAATTTCATAAACTAGGATCACCATGTAAATGATACTACGGGCCAAGAGATATCATGTAACAAAGATGCACAGGCAGCTGTGTTTAGGGCATTTTTGGAGGGCACAAAGTGGTATAAAGCAGTTTAGGTCCCAGAGATAGTACTAGAAGCCAAAGTTTTGGGGTTTTGGAAGTGCAACAAGGAGCTTCGAGTTATTCTAAAGGACTGGGAATCAAAGGCTACAGAGTAGGGAAGTGATATGATTAGATTTAGGTTTTGGAGAGAAAGAACTATAGACTCTATCTGGTATGTACTGGACCAGATAGAAAAAGTAAGAGAGAGTTCAGGGGCTATAGTAATTACACTTTAACTTTAAGAAATACTTGTGCTTCTATGTGTGTTATATCATTTCACATCAAGGTTCATGTGAACTAGAACCTGACAGGCACATGGGAAAATGAATACCCTGACCCCAATCTTGTCCTGCAGCTGTGTCTCATTGATTATCTCAACCAGAAGCCAAAGGGAAAGGGAGCCCATTGATCAGGTAATTGATGGTCAGCTTCCTAGAGATCAATGATATGAGGAGAGGTATAAAATAATGGTTAGTAAATCTGGAGGGCCAAGATGAAAAACTCCACATGATTTTACCACGACCATTCATTTAATCAAAATTGTTAGTAAAATATTATGCATTAAGACCAGGAGCCTTGTGAAACAACTAACCATGCCTAGCTTGATACTGATTTGCTTATCAACACTATATATGTACTTTTGACACAAGCTGAGAATCTCCCTGGCTGCATTCTGTACTTTCTTCAACAATACTTAGTCATATAATTTATTGAAATCAACATAACAGTAGGCACATTATCCATAATTTTCCTAAACCAAGTAAATTTATGAAAAAAGTCAAAACATTTTATCTAACAAGATATAACCTTAGTGAATGCTTTTGTATTCTGACTTTTTATTTCTAACATTTTACATGCTCATAGCTACTTGTTTGATTATATAGTTTTGTAGGTTTTTGAGGGCCAATATCAAACCTGTCAGTTTACAGTTTTCTGTATCTTTTCATTTGTTAGATATAAACCACACATATATTCATGCATGCATGCACACATACAGAAAGAGAACCTGTAAAAATTGATGTTCAAATAATGTAAATTGAACTAGCACATCTGTATTTTAGGCTATTTATTGATTCATTCATTATTCCAGCCTATTTAAAAACCACTATGTTTAATTAGTGCCACACACAGCTTCAACTCCCATAAGCATTGCCTGCTATCTCATGCTCCTTTTGACTCATATACTAGAAAATTTTTACTCTACAATCACCATTTCCTATAAAATATTTAAACAAAAGTACTGATATGAATAGTGTATTTAATACTGCCTGTCTTATCTATGACCCTAATAGTTCCTCCAACTATATTTTAGAATCTTCATAAAAATAGACCCCTGTCCTGGTTACCTCAGTTGGTGTTTAGTAAATGATTATTGAGTAGACGAATGAATGAATTAAGGAAGTGATCAAGTGGTGGAGGAAATGATAAAAAATGATATCATCTTGTTTTTCTGTGTGTCCTTAGAACTAATTTTCCTCTTCTACTGATAATAATCCTGTACACTTTCATATGTCATTCATATCTGTTCATAGTCACTTTGTGGTAAATGAGATTTTCTTTGCGGCCATAAAACAGTTCAAATCTGCAATTTCATTTGGCATTTAACTTCTACCATAAAACTTAATGACTAAGCAGATGAACATGGAGATGATTTTGTAAGAATAAAGTACACAGGCATACACATCATAATTGCCAAGCTACTGTATAGTTTACGCAATTCAGAGAAGCCAGCTGCTGTAAAAAGAAAACAAGGCCACCTTCCTGACAGCCTTTATCACCAAATTGTGCTCACAGCTCTTTTTCAATGCATACTTGATTTTGATTGGGATATTCTGAATATATCATGTGGTAAAATCACATGACCCTGAAGCAGTCCAACTCTTCAAAAGCACTATGCTAGGCAATTAATACAATTATATATCCCCCTTTCCAACCTACATATTTATTTCCATTTACCAGATAGAGAAACCAACACAAATTCAATATAAGTCACAGACAAGTTGACACCATAGCTATAATAATATTTAATGAAAGAAGTGAATTTATATTATATCTTTATCAAACACTGCTAATTAAAGTAATATAAAGTTATTGTGAAGTGTCATGTGGCAAGTACTCACATAAATTGTTGGTGGAAATATAAATTGGTACATCTTTCTGCAAAATCACTTGTCGATACCTATTGAGAGTAATAAAAATGTTATATGTATTGACAGTGTAGGTCCTAGGAATCCATGTTGAAGTAAGAATCAGGGATGTGTTGAAGGATTCATGTGCAATGACAGCATTAATAACTACTATTTATTGAGCACATAACACAATGTCAGGCTTATAGTAGTAGCTTATATTGTTTCATTTAGTTTGCATTTCTCCCAGAATCTGGGAGATGCATTTCTCCCATCATTCAGATAAAGTGACTGAGGCTTAAGAAAATATAAAGTATTAATAATAAAAATATGAAATAACAAGTCCATGGCCAACTGGCTGATAGAGAGAATTGGAATCAGATATTATTTGTTGGACACATCTTAGAAATGGTCTAAATTGTCAATATTAAGGTTATAAATGAAAATTTTAAGGTTACATAAGATAGAATATTGCACTCTAAACAATTTTTTAGTATTTATTTGTGAATAATTTCTAAAACAAATATTTATTGAGGAACTATCATTTGATGGGAATTTTCTAAGTCCTTAGAATACACATAAAAATATGGAGGTTAGACAAGAGTTCACAGTTAGAGATAATATACTTACAAATCTTTAACATAGTATCTAAAACCTAATCGAATGAATCAACAGGGGGAGTAAATGAGATTAAAAAGAGGCTCAAGAACTGACCCTTGAAACCTTGTTAATGTTGAAATTAGAAGATGGAAACCAGAAAAGCAGACTAAGAAGTTGCAGCCTCTGAGGTGGGCAGACAGTATGGAGTCTGGGAAGTCAATCTAAGATAATATCAAGGAGGAGGGCATGATCAACCCAGTCAAATGCTGTTGATATGTTGAGTTTTCACTGGAATGAGACTTGAATTTGGCAATATAGAGGTCATAGTTGACTTTATAGCTGTTTTCACTGGGACTAATGATTACAAAACTTGATTGGAGTGGCTTGGGGAGGAAAGACTAACTGAAACATCAGAGAAATCAAATAAAAATAACTCTCTGAGTTTTCTTATAAAACAGATCAGTGGGTAGAAGGTAATGACAGTTCAATGTAGAGTTTTTTATTTGTTTAAGAAAAAGATAGTATTGTTGTAGGGAGAGAAAATTGATATTTTTAGAAAGAGAGGTTAATTATAAAAGCGATGTCCTTGGATAAGTGAGAGGAGATGGATATAGCCTAAGAATTGACCTTAGAATAGGTCCTGGACAGTTAACCTATTATGACTGAAGGAAAGACAGAGTGCATGCTTCCATACAGTTGGTAATTTTTATGATGGGAAAAGGATGAATATCTTTTCTGATTGTTTCTATTTCTTTACGAGGTAAGAAATAAGGTTGTCAGCTGAGTGTCTGGAGAGAGAAGGGGTGTTGGAGATTTGAGAAGAAATGTCATATAGTGTTTTGGAGTATGGGAATGTAGATTGACAATTGAACAACAGATAGGATGGCCAGGCAGGATTTAGGTACTATTTGGTCAATAGACAGTTGTGGTATAGAAGGATAAAGTGGCAGACCTCAATGGTAAAATCCTCAAAGTAGGTGGCATTTTCATTTTAGGGGAAAAAAAGAGGGAAATGATGTGGCTTTGAAAGCCTAGAATTTCAGTGCCGTGTAGGAAAAGGCAGACAAATATAGCCCATGCTTAAAAGTGGTGCAGAGTAAGTAGCATCCTCAGAGGTGAGTCCAGTTTGAATTAAAGCAAGATGGTTAAAAGATCCTCCAGAAGAGGAGGAAAATGTAAAGAATTTTGGTGATTACAAACTATGAATTCCAAAACTGACAGGAAAATGTTTAGTCAACTGGGGACAGTGTCTAGAAATGAGGCTTGGACATTTTGAAATGACTGAGGTTAGCAGGGATACAGGAAAATGTATATTTTCTGTTTGTCATTTATTTACTGGCACCACATTCCTGGTCAATTGATTTCATCTGGGATTGTATATGGGGAAATGGAGGAGTAATCTCATTAGAATTGTGTGGAGAACTTTGAGCCACTTCTAACTGTAATTTTTGGCAGTGTCTAGATAAACAAAGGATGGTACATTGATAAATAAAATAGTTATAGGGTAATATTAATGATTCTTGTAATTAATATTAAATATAAATTTGGTTAAAAATAATTAAAACAGATTTCTTCTGTTATATTTACTATTAAAAAGGCAACTAAGAGTTGATAATATTCCATTGTATAGGTATACCACAACTTATTTATCTATTCATCTGCTAATGGACAATTAAATTATTTCTAATTTGGGTATTATAAATAAAACTGCTATGAACAATCATGTTCAAATCTTTGTGTGAACATACACTTTTATTTCTCTGGGTAAATACCTAACAGTGAAATGTCTGGGTCACATGATAGGAGTATGTTTAATTTTTTAATAAATTGCCAAACTCTTCTAAAGAAGAGTTATAATAATTAGTATCCCAAACAGCGGTGCATAATTGTTACTGTTGGTCTACTTTCTTATAAGTTATTCCTTTTAACTTTAGTCATGCTGCTGGGTGTGTACTGGCATCTTATTATTCTATGTATAATCCTTTGTTGGTTATGTTTTACAAATATTATCCCCCAATCCATGGCTTACCTTTCCATTTTATTTATTTTAATTGAGACATAATGGACATATAACATTATATTAGTTTCAGATGTAAAACATAATGATATATTTACATATATTGTGAAATGACCACTGCAGTAAGTCTAATTAACATCTGTTAGCATACATAGCTATCAATGTTTTTTCTTGTGATGAGAACTTTTAAAATCTACTCTCTTAGCACTATGTAATACATTAATTATAGTCACTATGCTGTACATTCTATTCCCATAAGTTATTTGATTCCTTTTTCCCATTTCACCCACCTCCCACATCTTTGCCGCTCTTTCTGGCAACCAACAATCTGTTCTCTGTATCTATGAGTTTTTTTTTTTTGTTCATTTGTTTTAGATTTTACATGTAGGTGAGATCATATTGTATTTGCCTTTTATGTATGACTTATTTCACATAGCATAATATCCTCAAGGTCAATCCATGTTGTCACAAATGGCAAGACTTCCTTCTTTGTTATGGCTAAATAATTTTTCATTATATGTATAGATATACAAACACAAAAATCATATTTTCTTTACCAATTCATCTATCGATAGACACTTAAGTTGCTTCTATGTTTTGGCTATTGTAAATAATACTGCAATGAATATGGGGATGCATACAGCTACCTTTTCATTTTCATTTTCATTTGCTTTTATAAAACAAACTTTACTCATAGTGAAATATGATTTATTGATTTTTTTTAGTTTTTATGATTCTTGTGTCTTATCTAAGAATTCTTTGCTAAACCTAAGGTCATTAGGATGTTTTTCTATGTTTTCTTCTAGAAGTTTTATAGTTTTTATCTCTTACTTTTTTGTTTATGATTACTTTTGAATTAATTTTTGTATCTGGTGTTAGATAATTAAAGGTTAATTTTATTTTTTGCATATGACAATTCAATTGTTGTAGCACTCTTTGTTGAAAAAATAATAATCTTTTTCTATTTAATTTAATTGGCACCTTTGTAAAAAAATCAGTCTGTGTCTTGTCAGCATATTTCTGGACAATTTGTTCCATTCTATTGATTTATTTGTCTATCTTTATGTCAATACCACATGTATTGATTATAGTAGCTTTATACTAAGGCTCATAATAGTGTCAATTAAGTCCTCCAACTTTATTCTTTTTCAAAAAAATTTTGACTATCCTAGGCCTTTTGTATTTTCATTTAAGTTTTGGAATTATCTTTTCAATTTCAACCAAAAACAATTTACTGCTGAGATTTTTCTTGGAATTGTGTTACATAGATTATTTTGAGCAGAAGCAACATGTTAAAAGTATTGAATCTTCTGGTACATGAAAACTGCAGGATAGTTTGGGTTAAAAAGAGTGAGACTGATTTAGAAATCAGAATTTCAGGAGCATAGTCCTGGTTTTATTATTGTATCACTTTGGTCAGTTTCACTCTTTAAGAGTTCATGTTGGTCTGTGTTGGAGGCAATGGCATTTACTCTTCCTCAGTAGCCCTACAGTAGGTGGAGATAGAGAAAGGGTTCAAAATCCTTTTGGTGTTGGATTTTTTCCCACATTTTGAGAGTGAAGAATAGAGGAAGAGCATATTTTACTTAGAGACCAAGGATTTTAAAGCAGTCAGCATACAAAGAATACATGTGAAGAATACTTCTTAAATTGAGTTAAATTTTACAAACAGTGAAATGCCAGATTTACATGTACAGTTTTTTTCATTTTTATTAACTGTGTATACCTATGTAACTATCTCTTGAATCAAGACATAGAACAGCCTCACGCACAAAGAAAGTTCCCTTATGCCCCTTACAATTTATTCTTACCTCTCTATATGCAAACACTGGTTTTGACTTTCCTTACAATAGTTCAGTTTGGCCCAGTCTTGAACTTTATCTCTATATGGAATTATACAGTACATACTCTTCTTTCTTCTGTGTATGACTTCTTTCACACAACATAATGATTTTGAAATTCGTCAACATTCATGATGATGTTCCATGTATCAATAGTTTAATCTCTTTTATTCTTATTAAATTATCTTTACTAAGGATTAATTTAGATACTGTGGGGAAATAAAATTTTCCTGAATTTCTCAGTGCTCCTATAAAAAAGTCTAGACTCCTGAGATGTGGAAATACACATAATGAAAAGATAAGAAATGTTTGCTTTCCTGTCCCCTAGAAACATTTTACTCTGAGAAGAATATTTAACCACTTATGTAAACTACTCTATCTAAGAAGACACTATGACCTTCCTTGACCCCCCCGAGAAAGCCAAAAGCTTACAGCTTAAATGAGGCTCTAAAGTCCTTATGTGCCAGGAATCCTGGAGTGCCATCTCCTCAGGTATTTACATGAGAGGAGATAAAAATTCAGATCTTGGAGGCATTTTTAGGTCAACAGTCCAAGATACAGAATACTATTGGGCTACTGGAGAGATTTGTTGATATCCAAAAAGTGTAAGGTCATAACCAAGGATGCTTTCCATCCTGTCTCTAAGTATCAAAGGTATCTTTTCCATTTTGGGAGAGGAGAGAGAGAGAGGCAACTGCTTTGCTATACCGAAATGGAAAAAAAGCCATTTTTCTCCATCTTTTGTCTACAAAATGTAATCTACAAGTTGTGTAGAAAATTTAATTCAAAGAAAATAAATTCAAGTATATATGCTAAATAATTTAAAAACAACTTAATCATTTGTTTTTTTTAATGTCATTTTCAGCACCACCCCCAATTATTTTTCAGCAACAAACATTTGAAATATTAAGCTAAAATATTTTAGCACCCAGTACTGACAAGTAAAACTGCAATAGACACATACAATGCTAAACTGGTATAAACTGGTAAGAGACATTGGTAACTGAACTTTAGAAAATAACTCTAAATGTATGTAGCAAGTTATGCTGGCTGGCTATGGCCATGTAGATAAAACATGTATCACAACCTCTTATATGTCTTCTATATACTAGAGAATTTGGAACTTTCCACAGCTAGGGTTTAGCTATGGACATGTATTTCTAATAAACTGTGAAGGCACAATTTGCATTATATATTGATGAGACCTCAGAAAAGCCAGAACACAAAAAGAAAAAATATGATTCTTGAGATAATGACCTTTGATTAAGGAGTTCATCTTAAAAGCTGGGTAGCACATGTGGTGATAATTTCAAATGCAGTGATAATTCCAAATTTAGGTGCTGTGCATGACTCCAGTAGCCCCAGAAAACTTCTGCAATCTATAAGAAAGTTCTAAAAATAGGATACTTATATACTTAGAAGCCCCTCCAAATCATAAAACTTTAAGCATTCTCACAATTCTCTGAGATGTCTGAATATGGAAAAAAAATAAACCCAAATATTATTTAAGCCAATAAGGTGTGGGAGGAGGTTAAATATTCAAACCTATTTCTAGGCATATTATTTAAAATGTGTTATATGTACCAAACTATTTATTGTGACATCATCTAATTGATAGATATTGATAGTGAAATTCTATAATGATTTAGTAAAATATGGTACTTAAAATTCTTCTTTTGTGTTCTCATGGCACCCTATGAATATTTCTATTCTAGCATTTTTTTTTACCACACAATTTTTCTTATCTTTTTCCCTCACATGACTGTCAGCCCTCTGAGAACAAGAATATGTCACAAATACATATCATTAAATTACTCCCTTGAATAATCTCCATCTAATTTCTTTGCTTTTCTATCACTATAACCCTAAATTGTCAAAACCACAACCCTAGTTAAAGCTAACTTTTAACTAACTTTACACCTTCATTTATGTAGCTAAAAATGGCTGGAGAAAAAGGTCATAACCACCCTGACTGGTGTTGCTTTTCATAACCACAACATTCCAATGAGCCTTTCATCCTTTCAGCAATCAAACAGTACTTCCCTGACCCATTCACTGGCCTAGACCACCATTGTGTATCTTTTCTTTTCCTTAGACCTTAACCACCTGCTCCAACATTCCAGTTTTTTAAAAAATAATAATAATTAAATTAAAATATAGCTAATATACAACATTGTATTAGCTTCAGGGGTACACCAAATTATTCAATATTTATATACCTAAATAAGTAACCATGAAGTTAAATCCAACAATCATCTTATACCACACAATGCTATCACAGTGTTATTGACTATATTCTCTATGTTGTATACCATATCCCTGTGTCTTATTTGTTTTATACCTAAAAGTTTGAACCTCTTATTCTCTATCACTGCCTCCCTTTTTGATTTTTCAGTTACAGCTGACATTCAGTATTCTTTTATATTAGTTTCAGGTGTACAGTCCTGTCTTAGACACTTACATAATTTATGAAGTGCTCCCTCTGACTAGTCTAGTACCCACTGGGCACTATTCATAGTTATTAAAATATTATTGACTATATTTCCTATGCTTTATTTTATATCCCTATGACTATTTTATAACTACCAATTTGTACTTCTTTATCCTTTTATTAGCGCCCCCCCCCACAACACTCTTCCCATCTGGTATCAATCATCTTGTTTACTGCATCTATGAGTCTGTTTCTGTTTTGTTTGTTCTTTTATTTTGTTCTTTAGATTCCACATATGAGATCATATACTTGTCTTTCTGCGTCTGACTTATTTCACATAGCACAATATCTTCTAAGTCCATCCATGGAATCACAAATGGCAAGATTTCACTCTTTTTTAAGGAAGAATAATATTCCAGTGTGTGTGTGTGTGTGTGTGTGTGTGTGTGTGTGTGTGTGTGTACCACTTCTTTATCCAATTATCTATTGATGGGGCTTCTGGTTGCTTCCATATCTTAGCTATTGTAAATAATGTCGCAATGAATATAGGGGTGCATATATGCTTTTGAATTAACGTTTTGCATTTCTTCAGATCAATACCCACAAGTAGAATTTCTGGATTATATGGTAGTTCTATTTTTAATTTTTAAGGAAACTCCATACTCTTATTTATAGTGGTTGTAGTAATTGACAATTCCACCAACGATGCTCAAGAGTTCCCTTTTTCCCACATTCTTTCCAACATGTATTCATGATTTATTGATGATGGCCATTTTGACATGTATGAGGTGATATTGTGGTTTTAATTTGTACTTATTTCTCTGATGATTAGAGACATTGAATATCTTTTCATGTCTATTGACCATTTGGGGAGAAATGTCTATTCAGGTTTTCTGTCCATTTTTAATTGGTTTTATTTGGTATTAATTTGTATGAATTCTGTATAAATTTTGAATATTAACCCCTTATTGAATTTTTCATTGACGAATATCTTCACCCTCTCAATGGATTGTCTTTCTGTTTTTTTGATGGTTTCCTTGGCTATGAAAACCCTTTTTATTTTGATAGAATCCCATTTGTTTACTTTTTTCTTTGTTTCCCTTGCCCAAGGCAGCATATCAGAAAAAAATATTACTAAGAGCAGTGTCAGAGAATTTATTGCCTATGTTTCCTTCTTGGAATTTTATGGTTTTGAGTCTTATATTTAAGCTTTTAATCCATTTTCTGTTTATTTTTGTATATAATGTAAGCAGGTGGTTTTCTTTAATTAAAAAAAAATTGTTGCACATATCTATTCAGTTTTCCCAGGACAATTTTTGGAATAGACTGTCTTTACTACATTGTACATTCTTTCCTCTTTTGTTATAGATTAATTGACCATATAGGTATGGGTTTATTCCTGGCTTTTTTCTGTTCCATTGATCTATATGCCTGTTTTTATGTCAATACTGTTTTTTGATTAATATAGTCTTGTAGAATAGTTTGATATCAGGTAGTGTGATACCTCCAACTTTGTTCTTTATTCTCAAGATTGCTGTGGCTATTCAGGGTCTTTTATAATTCCACATAAATTTTTGGATTATTTATTCTAGTTCTCTGAAAAATGTCATTGGTATTTTGATAGGGACTATGCTGGATCTATAGATCACTTTGGGTAGTATGGACTTTTAAAAAAATATTTTTATTAAAATATACCTAACATATAATATTGTGTTAGTGTCAGATATATACTGTGGTTATTCAACATTTATATACCTAAAGAAATGATCACCATGACAAGTCCTTCAAGTAGTAATGTTAATTCTTTCTATCCATGAGCATGATAGATGCTTCCATTTACTTGTTTCTTTTCAATTTATTTCTTCAATGTCTTGTAATTTTCCAAGTGCAAATTTTTTACCTTTTTCATTAAATTTATTCCTAGGTATTCTTTTTTATGCAATTATAGAGGGTTTGTTTTTTTTAATTTTCTCTTTCTGAAAATTTGTTATTAGTGTGTAAAACTATGATTTCTGAATATTAATTTTGTATCCTGCAGCTTTACTGAATTCATTTATCTGTTTTAATTATTTTGTGTGTGTGTGTGTGTGTGTGTGTGTGTGTGTGTGTGTGTGTGTGTGTGGAATCTTTAGAGTTTTCTACAAGAAGTATCATGTTATCTACAGGTAATGACAGTTTTACTTCTTTTTTTCCAATTTGGATGCTCTTTATTTTTTATCTTTTCTTGTCTGATTGCTGTGGCTAGAACTTCCAATACTATGTTGAATAGAAGTGATGAAAATGGACATCCTTGTGTTGTTCCTGATTATAAGGAAAATGCTTTTAGCTTTTCATCATTGGTAAGACATTAGCTGTGGGTTTGTCGTACATGGTCTTTATTATGTTGAGCTATGTTCCCTCTATTCCCACTTCCTGAGAGTTTTCATCATAAATGAATGCTGTATTTTGCCAAAAGCTTTTCCTTCACCTATTGATCATATGCTTTTATTTTCATTTTCTTTATGTAGTTGTATCAGGTTAATTAATTTGTGGATATTGAACCAAACTTGCATCCCAGGAATAAATTTTACTTGAAAATGGTAATCATACATCTTTTTAATATATTGCTGCATTCAGTTTGCTAACATTTTGTTGAGGATTTTTACATCTATATTCATCAGGTCATCAGTCTATTTTCTGTTTTTGCAATGTTTTTGACTGGCTTTGGAATTGGTATAGTGACCTCATAAAATAAGATTGGGAGCCTTCCATTCTCTTGAATTTTTTGAAATGGTTTGAGAACGATAGGTGTTAATTCTTCAGTGAATGTTCATTAAAATTTATCAGTGAATTTTTGATTACTAATTTGATTTCATTAGTAGTAATGGGGTTCTTCATAATTTGTTTCTTGATTCAATCTTGGAAGATTGTATATTTTTAAGAATAAATATATTTTTTCTAGACTATTGAATTCATTGATATATAATTGTAGTATTTTCTTGTAATTCTTCATATTTCTGTCATGTCTGTTGTTATTTCTTTTTTATTTGTGATTTTATTTTGGTCCTCTTTTTTTTTCCTTGGTGAGTCTGGTTAAAGGTTTATCAATTTAGTTTATCATTTAAAAAATCAGTTCTTGGTTTCATTGATCTTTTGTATTATTTTAGACTCTATTTTGTTATTTCTGCTCTGATCTTTATTATTTAATTTTTTTATTAACTTTGGCTTTGTTTATTTTTTTTCTAGTTACTTTAGGTGTAAGGTTAGATTGTTTATTTGAAATTTTTCTTGTTTCTTGAAGTAGGCCTGTACTGCTATGAATTAGGACTGCTTTCACCGTGTCCCATAGATTTAGGGTCATTATATTTTTATTTTCATTTGTCTAAAGGCATCTTTTGATTTCTTCCTTGATCTCATTATTGTTTAGTAGCTTGTTATTTAACCTCCATGTGTTTGTGTGTTTTTCAGTATTGAAATTGATTTCTGGTTTTATACCATTATGATCACTGAAGATGATTGGCACGATTTCAGTCTTCTTAAATATACTGAGAATTGTTTTGTGGCCTGACATGTAGTTTATCTTGAAAAATGTTCCATTTGAACTTGAAGAGAATGTATATGCTGTTACTTTGAGGTGAAGTACTCTAAAAATATCAATTAAATCCATCTGATCTAATGTGTCATTTAAGACTGTTATTTCTTTGTTGATTTTCTGTGTGGAAGATTTATCCCTTGATGTCAATGGAGTGTTAAAATTCCCTGCTATGATTTTTTTGATGTCATTATTTTCTTTTATATCAGTTAATATTTGCTTCATGTATTTAGTTTCTCCTATGTTCAGTGCATAAATGTTTACAAAGTTTATGTCTTCTTGTTGGATTGATTCCTTTATCTTTATGTAATGTTTCTCTCTTTATCTCTTATTATCACCTATGTTTTAAAGTTTATTTTGTCTGATATAAGTATTGCTACTCCAAATGTTTCTTTTCATTTGCATGAAATATTCTTTTTCCATTTCTTTCAGTCTCTGTGTGTCTCTTGATCGGCTCTCTTGTAGACAGCACATTTATGGTTCTTTTTTTCTTATCAATTCAGCTACCCTATGTCTTTTGATTGGAGCATTTAATTAATTTACATTTAAAGTGATTATTGATAAGTACATAATTATTGCTATTTTAGCATTTACATTCTTTTTTCCCCCATTTTTTTAAAATGTCCCTTTAATATTTTTTGTAATACTAATCTGGTGATGATGAATTTCTTTAGTTTTTTTATTGTCTAAGAAGCTCTTTATATCTCCTTCAATTTTAAATGCTAGCTTTTCTGGGTAAAGTAGTCTTGGTTGTAGTTCCTTACTTTTCAAAACTTCTAATATTTCATTCTAATCCCTTCTGATCTGCAAAGATTTGTTGAGAAATCAACTGACAATCTTTTGGAGGCTCCCTTGTAGGTAACTAACTTTCTTTCTCTGCTGCTTTTAAGACTTTCTCTTTATTTTTAACAAATGTCTTTAAATTTGACATTTTAATTATAATGTGTCTTGGTGTGGGTCTCCTTGAATTCCTTTTGTTTGGAACTCTGGGCTTTCTGGACTTGTATGTCTATTTCCTTTACCAGGTTAGGAAAGGTTTCTATCATTTTTTTCTTCAAATAGATTCTCAAACTTTTGTTCTCTTCTTGTTCTGCTGGTACACCAATGATGAGAATGTTGGGATGCTTTATGTTGTCCCAGGGGTCCATTAAACTATCCTTTAAAAAAAAAAACTTTTTTAAATTCTTTTTTCTTGAGTGTGTTCTACTACCTTGTCTTCTAAATCTGATTTGGTCCTCTGCTTCATCTAATCTACTGTTAATTTCTTTAGTGTATTCTTCATTTCAGTTATTGTATTCCTCATTTCTGACTGGCTTATTTCTAAAATTTCTGGGTTTTTTTTTTTTATGCTTGCTATCTCTTTGGTGAAGTTCTCACTAAGTTCCTTTAACATTCTTTTAGCCATCATTTTCAACTTTATCCAGTAGATTGCTTCTCTCCATTTAGTTAGGTTAGTTTTTTTTTTTTTTTTTTGTCCTGGAGTTTTCTCCTGTTCTTTCTGGGATGTGTTTTGTATTATTGTTTTCTCATTTTGGCTACCTCTCTGTTTGTTTCTATGCATTAGGTAGAACTTCCATGCCTCCCAGTTTTGGCAGCGTGACCTTATGTAGTAGATGCCCTATGGGTCCCAGTGGTCTCCCTGGTCACCTGAGCCAGATGCTTCAGATGTGTTCCTTGTGTTGGTTATATGTGTCCTCCTGTTGTAGTTGAGCCTTGACTACTGTTGGCACATCTATTGGTGGGATTGACCCTTAGGCTTAGTGGCTGTGAGGATTAGCCACAAGCACAGTGAACAAAATGTTGCATGGCAGCGTCATCCCACAGAGTGGGATTCAGCCCAGTGGGTTCTGTTGCCTGCCTAGACAACACTTTTGGAATGCCACTTGTGGAGATAATTAGGTAATGTTCTGCTGTGATTTGAAGCTGGCACTGGGTTTGTTGGTTCTGGGGACTCTCTGAAGGGGTTCTTTTGCAGGCCAATGTCATCTATTTTCTGTGACTGGTCTTGGACTATCTGGTAAGAGCTACAAAGTTTTTTGTAATTGGTTGTTCCCTGTGTTAAACCTAGAAGTGTGTGACCAGTAGTCACCATTATTGGGCTTGCGGGCAGCTCAACCAAAGGTCCAGGGAACTTCTAGGCATGCTACCACCAGCCAACTGTCCATAAGTCCCAGCAACTAAAAAAGACTGGAGTTGTATGGGTGATATGAGGGTAGGGTAGGGTGTCAGGTAGTCACTAGCATGGGTGAATGATTTTCAGTGAATTAATGCATATTCAGATTTGGCACCAGCACTGAGCCTGTGGCCACTGTGCAAAACTCTCAGAGCCCACCAAAGCTAGCTGCTGCCCTACCAAGGCCTGTGGACCCTCTAAGAGTTGCACAAGAAAAAACTACAGTGAGGGCCAACAACTGTAAAACAGTCTCTGTAACTCAAGTTGTGTGGTGTGGAGTCGTAGGGATTCATCAGGGTGGAGTGAGCGAGGCTCACTAGGCCAATGAAAATTCAGATTTTACGATGTGGAGTAAGGTTCAACATAAGTAAGATGGTGTCTGATCTCTGGCTACATAGAATACAATATAGGGACAATGGTGGATTTCCTCCAGCCCTTGCTTGCCCTTAAGTCACACAATGTAGTCTCTCCTTGAATATCTCTGGCACTTCCCCAGCCACTGTCCCTCTACCAGAACCTAGGATGAGTGTTTGTGAGTGAAGATTTTGTGTGTGAGTCCTTTAACAGTAAACCTGGCTTCCAGCTGCCTTCTATCCCATTGAGATGAATAAAATTCTGGCTAATTTTCACAGCCAGATGTTGTGGGGGCTGCCTTTCCAGGCACTGGAAGCTGGGGACCCTAGTGTGGGGCTGGGGCCTCTCACTCTTCATAGAAGATCTTTGTATCCTGAATATTTGTCCTAATTCATGACTGTTACACGCGGCTGCAGGGCCAAACTGTTTTGCATCTTTGCCCCTCCTAGCAGTCTCCAGGTGGCTTCTTCTTTATATCTTTAGTTATAGGATTTCTGTTAATTTAATATTTGGATGGTGTTCCAAGTTGGTTGTTCTGTATTTTAGTTGCAATTTTAATGTGGTCATAGGAGGAAGCAGGCACAATGTCTACCTACACCAACATTCCACTTTTCACTAGTCACTTTGCTATCTACTTTTCTACAGTTGTTAATTGTTAATAAAACTGAAAAAATTAGAGGATGTTTCCCATTCTCTCCAGCTACCACATCTACTCACCTTCTAGTCTGTCTCATATATTGTGCCTACTGGCTGACCTGTGCACTGATTTCTTTCTCATTTACTCAAGGGTATCTATCCATCTAGTAAAACTCTTTCTCCTACATTATCAATTTTCCTTTTTCTACTATATCACTCTCATGAGCATACAGATATGTATTTTTTTCCTTGAAATAAATTTTAAAAGCTCCTCTTGATCCATTTCTTCTCTCATTCATTTATTTCTCACTTATTTGTTCACCATTACTCATATAAATTGAATGAAGCTTTGCTTCTTTGGTGGTTCCATGGTGCTTAGCATCTTATATCTACTTAATAAGTATTTTGGAAGACCTAATTGTGTAGTTGTATAATATGATAGATAAAAAGACTATGAAATGATTAAAGAAAGTGTATGTAATATTATGCTGAGTAAAAAAAATCAGCAAATATATGTGCAGCATTTATATAAATGTGAACATATTTTGACAAAGAACAGAAGCTGTTATACAAAATGAGTCAGTTTCATCATCTTAGAAGAATTAATGATGATTAGATTGCTATTCTATGGAAAGTCCTTCTGTGTTCTTTACATTTTCAAAGCTAAGCAAAAGGAAATAAAGCTTCCATCATGGCAAGTTTTTAAGAATGAACTCATCAGACACTTGGTTGAACTATGTGCAGTGGGAGTCAGGCTACTTAAGTCCAGGCCAAAGAACCACATCTCACAACCTCAGGCCCAACTCAGGACTAGCTAGAACTTAGGTCTCAATCTATTTTTGAAGAGTTTCTTATTGAGTTCCTATTAAATTTCAAATACCATGTTAGGCATTGTTGATAACAATGGTAAATAAATATCCATGATATTTGATAGGTGAATTAAAGAGTCTTGAATTGGACTGGGAGTGTGTATGGATTACTTGAGGAAGTTGTTTTTGAGCTGAAAGCTAAAGGATAAAATGTAATTAACTAGATGACAGTGCAAGGTGAGGGTAAGGTATTCTCATTTCAGAGAGAGAGATCTGCATACACAAAGTCTATGATTGAAGGGAGCAGGATGTTTTTAAGGAATTAAAGAATTCAGGGTAGTTGGAGAGCAGAGTGAGATAAGAAGTTAAGAGAGATACAAGCTTCAAATAACAAGACAGAAGAAACAGGAGAAGATAGTCAGGGTCTAGAGCCCATTCTGTATATCTTACCTTCATTCTAGGTTCTCTATAAAGTCATTAAGCTTTTATGCAGAAAAGTTACATGATCATATGTGCTTTGTTTAAAGCTACTTTTACTATAGCTTACAACCCTGCTTTCCCAAATTGTCCATGTCATGGCACACATACAGAAAGCTATTTCTTCCATGCCCTGGTGAAAGTAAGAGAGAATTTGTAGGTAGTTAGAGGAGATTTGGTAAAAAAAATAATTAATTACATGTTCTTTATATAATGTAACTTTAAGTCAAATGAAATACACAGCAATATATTAAAAGTTGAATTTGTAAAAGATATCCAGTATAATGCCGAAGCTCTGATTTGTGAAATACAGTTGCATACATGCTTTTTTAGAATGATTATCTTGATATTTACTTGGACACTGCATCACAAGTAAACACACATTTAACACATAGATTTGATGCATGTCTGGGGCTGAAACTACAGAAGCTACCATCTTGTTTATTCTCTAAACTCCAGAGACCAGACTTTAAGTTGTAAACCTTGTTCCTTGGGCACCAATAATTCATACATATCATTGCCTAGGGGACTCTGGGTTCAAGAATGGATTGGAAAAGTCAAAGGGGTTATGCAGGAAGACAAATTAATTGAGCATTTTTACTATATAGCCTAAGAAGAACAACAAGTTGGATTAACAGGGTAAGCATACAGATGCATACAGCATGTGGATTTATAGACATTTAGACATTTTAAAGGTAAAATTCATAAAATTGATGACGGTTTGAATATGGGGTATGAGAAACAAAGGGTTAAGGATGGCTTCTAGGTGTCTGGCTTGCTGAATGGATGATGATAACATTCTAGGTAGAAGAGCACCAGGTGAAAAGGGGATCACAAAATCAGTCATATTCATACTAGGCACTCTGTTAAGCACATTATATTCAACCCCCAATTTTGTAATGCCATGTTCTACGAGATAGATTCTATTATTAAATCTGTTTTTCAAGTGAAGGAATTGATATCTGGAGTTATCAAGTAAATTGCCATGGTCACAACCAGGAAGTGGTGGAGCTTGATTTGGGGTCTAGGTAGTCTATTTCAAAAGCTAAATCTTCTATACAGTTCATTTCTCTATGATTAACGTCAACTTGGTCTTCATCTTAAGTTAAGCCCTACCTTTTGTACACAGCAAGATAGTGTTCTCTCTCTCTCTCTCTCTCCTTCTTTTGACTCCATGGACTTACTTCCCAGGGTTCTCCATAGTTGACACTCCTGAGTGTCCCCTGAGAATGCCCAGATTTTCTCTTTTTATTCTGATTTTCATGTATTTTCTAGGTCTACCCAGGACTCCTATTCAAACTACATTTTCGTGTTGTCTTGAATTGAGCTCCCCAGCAACTACCCATACACTCTCTGAATGGGCACCCTCACTGCCAACTCTCTCAGCTTCCCAAAAAACACTGATTCTGGGTGGAGACATCTGGGCGTATCACTGATCAGGAACCTGAGTTATGAAAGAAGCCTCAGGGTGACCTGTCTAAACCTGTAAATCTATGAAGATGATTTTAAACCTGAGGACTTTATGAACTCAAAGAATGTCTCCCTTGGGAACTTTGACTCACAGAGAAAGACTTTATTCCACGTCTAGTTTTGGAGTATAAAAGGTCTTTTGTTTCATTTAACAACACAGAGGAACCGTTGCCAGATTCAGCTTCCTTTATTCTCTCCTTATTCCCCTGGACCGGTGGTCCCCAACTTTTTGGCACCAATGACCTGACATGGAGCTGAAGTGGTTATGCCAATGCTGGAGAGTGGCTGCAAATACAGATGAAGTTTAACTTGCTCTCCTGCTGCTTGCCTCCTGCTGTGCTGCCTGGTTCCTAACAGGCCAGGGACAGGTACCAGTCTGCGGCCAGGATTCGGTAACCCCTGCTCTGGATAACACTGCTGCATTGGATGCTATTCCATAGTTACTCTTCCAAAATGTTTCCCACTCCTGTCTCCATCGCGTAAGTCTTTCCTGGGTTTCCTTTTCTTTTTTTCCTTATTTTTTATTTGACCAGGCAGTATTTCTCTTCTTCCCTTACCTTCCCCTTATGGGAGAAAGTTATCAACTCTGACCCTATACATTTTGTTACAAGTTTCAATCCAAGCTTTGATCTTATAGGTCCAACTTTCTTCAAGTTAATTTCACTTAGAGGAAATATTTATTATACTAGATATAAGTTTTATATAATATCTGATGTGTTCTTCCTTGCAAAGCTACCAATTACTTCCAGAAAAATGCCATGGCCACTTGTCATTTTCACTGGTCATACCAGTTCCTCTCTCTGGCTACTATTCCTGGTTGTCGACCAGCTATATGCCTGGAATTTTGGGTTAACCCAACTATGTCAGATCTTGAATAAAACTCCACATTTCTGGTTATAGCTCTGGCATCCTAAGTGCCTAAGGGCCAGGTAATGAGGGAGTTAATTCTCCTCAGAGTGAATTTTGACTAATGAGAAACAAAAACTAAAGGGAGCCCAGGTGACTGATTTCTCTCTCTCTCCCTCTCTCTCTCTCTCTCTCTCTCTCTCTCTCTCTCTCTCTTTACCGATGGACTTATTTAAAGCATAATTTTCCCTCTAAGCCTCTATAGGAAGTCCTATGAGTTGAGAGAAACACCTAGTAAGCCACCCTCTGCATCTGTCCTGGGATCCTTGTGAGTATGTGGCCAGTTCAAGGAAGCACTACTACATATTTCACCTTTTTCCTCACCTCACTTCTCTATATCTTCACCCTCACTGCTGAGAGTGTGCATCTGCAAATAATGCATAAGCATGTTAATCATCACTTCAGGCTGTTTTCTAAAGAAATCAGGTTAAGAGAGCTCTTCAAATTCAATGTTTCTAAAAAGAAAAGAAACATTTTTTTATCACTCAGTTTAGCTCCTATGTCTCTCAAAAAAAATAACACTATCAACCTATCACTCAAGATGAAAACTCAGGGGTCATTTAGCATTGTTCATTTCTTTTATTGATCAAATTCAGACTCTCAAAAGCCCTGCTGGTTCTTCCTTCACGTGAGCTATCTCTGCTTCAATGCATACCACCAACACTAATTTCATCCATGTTCACACCAGTCATACCTCAGTTACTCCAGAGATGTCTGCTTTCTTAACAGGATTCTCTGACTCCAGTCTCTTCTTCCAATACATTCATCCAGTTTACCAGAGTGATCTTTCTTAAACATAGTTTTCATTTCATTCTCAAAAAAACACATGCACACAAATAAACATGACATAACCTTCAGTGGTGGTTCATGGTCTACTACAAATATTTGAAACTCTTTATGGATTTTAAGTGCTTTCAATTACCCAACATTCCAGCCCAATTCTTGCTTTCTGTATAGACACAAGCAAGTTGGTTTTTAACCTCTGCAATTTTACTCATTATTTTTTTCTCCTGAAGCACTTTTTTCTCTTCTTCTATAATTTTTCACTGCTTTCCAAACCCCAGCTTACTATAATTATTTCATAAGATTTATCATAATAACTCTAGAACAAGGTCAAATGGCAGATTAGGCAAATGCTGTTTATACCTCCTCCCATAACCACATTAAAATTACAACTAAATTAAATAAAAATATCCTCAAGAACCACCTAAAAATTTGCCCAAATTGATATGTCAAGAAATGTTAGAGACTTTTTTAAGAAGAAGAAAAAAAATAAAAAATACGAATACAAAAATATCACAAAGAAAAAATTCTCACTGACAATGGCAAACACATAATAAAAGCAGTGAGTCAATGAACACTAAAGCTAATACAAAGGTTGAAAGACAAAATTAGGAAGATCATGTGTAATTAGGAATACACACAAACACATACATACAAAACAAGTGAAAAATAAGGACTAAAACATAAATGTGGAGGGGTGAGTAAAAATAGTAGTAGTCAATAATATAATTACTTTAACTGTAAATGGATTAAATGCTCCAATCAAAAAACAGATGGATAAAAAGAAATGGTATATATATGCAATGGAATATTACATGGTCATTAGAAAAAATGAAGCCTTATAATTTGTGACAACATGAATGAATCTAGAGGGTATTGTGTTACGTAAAAGAAATTAGACAGAGAAAGGCAAATACCATATGATTTTACTTATATGTGGAATCTAAAAAAAAATGAACAGACGCAAACTCACAAATAATAAGAACAAACTCATGGTTTTTCAGATGGGATGTGGGTTGACGGGGATGATTGGAAAAAGTGAAGGGTTTAAGAAGTATAAATTGGCAGTTACAAAATAGTCATAAGGATGCAAAGTATAGCATAGGAAACGTAGTCACTAATATTGTGATAATTAAACATGGTGTCAGGTGGATACTAAACATCCAGAAATCATTCTGTAATGTATATAAATGTCAAACCTCTATACTGTATGTCTGGAAATTAATATAATTTTGAATGTCAACTGTATTGAAAAATCAACAAATAAAAAACAAAAGAACTGTGGAACACAATTTCTCTGAATTCATTTAGCATTAATCACCTGTAAAGTTTAATTGTTTAACTGCATATTGCTTCATGCTAATCATAAATTATTTGATATTTTAGTTCTGTTTTCTGAGCTAGATCACATTTTTGACCATAGAAAATGTATCATTTTTTTATGTGGCCTTGATTATACAAGACACAAAATAGGTGCTTAAAACATTTCTCCAGTGACTGTCTTTGAAAATGAGTAGTCCATGTACAAGAAATGTCTTGATTAATTGAATTCTAGGTAACACTGCTTGATAACATGGAAATATGGAAAGTTCAGTTTGATAAATTAGATGATATCAGCTGTTCATCATATGTATCTGCAAATGCTACTCTAAAGATGATCCAGTGCTTGAAAATTAAGCACAGATAGCTCACTGCTATTACAGAAACAGCTGTATTTTTTCCATCTGGTCTAAGTGATCGTCTCTGCTCGGTAACAATTACATTTGTATAGGTAGTAGTGGAATTAAGGAAGTAAGATGCATCCAAGCCTTTTATCTATAGTGCCATTTCAGACCTAGATAGACTTTTATTGGCTAAATGCTACAATGCACTAAGCACAATGCATGAGAGTAGATAGTGAAAAGGTCATCATGGCTAAAGTGTGAACTGAGATGTGATGAATGACTGGACATATACTTCTATTATGAGGGGTAGAAATTCATCTTAAGGAGTTTGGATTTCAATCTATAGCTAATGGTGCACCACCAAAACTCTTAAAATAGAAATCTGATCAATCCTGTGTTTAAGATGATTTTTGTAGCAGTATAGATGGAAAGAGTGGAGGTGGGAAGCTGGTTGGAAGGTTTCTATTCATGCCTGGTTTTCAAATTGTGTTTTGGGGAACACTGCAGGTTCCTTAGAGATGCCTCTTGGGCTACCTCAGTGGACAATGAGTGTGAGTTGTTGAGTTTCGGGTCTCCAGTTCAATGTCAACCTGACAGTATTCGCTTATATTGATTGCAATGGGCTTGTAAGTAATTTTGTTGAAAGAAAATATTTTGTAGCTTAAAAAATGGAAAACTAAGCTTGTTTAAGTAGACTGCATGAATTATTAGAGAGATTTCAAAAATACTGTATCGAGGTAGATTCAATGACAGTTAATAATAACATCTGTGAGATTTAAAAAATGAAGATAAAGATTATTGCAGACTAGGTAGAAGTGATTAACCAAAAGAAAGCTCACTCCAGGTGGAGGAGATTTACAGACAAGGAGATTCTTATCAACTCATCCACTGGTTATGAGGTTCCTCTAGGCAAGGATTTACCTAAGAGTGATTAGAGATTGGAATCTGAAGCCCAGGGATAAGGTCAGATATAAGCTTGGACATCATAAACATTGGATAAGTTTTGAAATCAAGGAGGTAGATGATGTTATCTAGTAAGAACATAGAGATCAGGAGAAATGAGGTAAAAATTGAAGACCAGATGGTGTCTGGACCACTAACATCATTGATTGCCTACATGTATGCTTCAGCCTTTTAAGAATTTTATATTTGGTCTCTAAGTTTATTATCAATTTTTCAAATTTTTTATTTCTGACTTCCCTGGACAAATAAGAATGTCTAATAATTCTGGGTTACCACTCCCTCACTGCCACCACAGGCTAAGGATATTGTTGAGTGGCACCTATGCAGATGGCACATGCTCTGAAGGTGAGTACTTCCCATTCACCAGGCTGTACCAGCTATTCTCAGTTTGTTCAATTCTTCCAGGCAATTGAGTTCTCAATCTAACCCTGACAATAGGACCCCAGGATACTAGTATTTATCATAAAGTAGAGCTAGGAAATGGGTTTGTTATTGTTTTGATTATTTCCTTATTTTTGTTTTAAGATATGAACCCTGAATGTAAACTAAAGTTATGTCTTTAAAGTTAGGGAAAACAATAGGGGTTCTTCATCCTATGAACCTAAATTATAATTGCTGTTTCTGAATCCTAGTACACCGTCTTATAAAATGTGACATTGCATAACATAATATGATGTGGTCATATATTGTTAACATATGAGTAGAATATAATGTATTAGAATGTAACATAACCTGATCTAATATAAGAAAGTATATGTTAATTTAGAGTTGAATAGTACAACAATGTCAAGGTTAAGAGCATGGACAGTTTAGGCTCAAATTGTCACTCTGTTGGTTATCACCTGTATGACCTGTGGAAGTTATTCTGTCTTTCTGTAGCTTAGTTTCCTCATCTGTATAAGACATTTACAAAGATTAAATGTGTTACCACAAGAAGAACTCTTAGGACATCTCTGGTACATAATGAGTGATCAATAAAGATTAATTATTGGTGTTACTTTACCCAAAGTGGTTCACCCCTTATTATCCACAAATCTAATAAATCTATTGAGTTTTTGTAAATTCATAATTAAGAAAGCAGGAACTAACAAGAAATTAGTAGCTAAAACTTTAAATATGATTATTGTGATTGTACCCACAAATCTTAAATCTCTACTGTAAATGGCTGGACACTTTGACGGTTAAATGTCTGTTGTTCTGAACATATGGACATTGACGTATTTTTCTATTTTCTATGAGGAAGAACATTTCTTTCTGTTCTGGAGCTGTTAATGAATTCTCTAAAGTATTAGTTATTCTTTAAATCTGTAATTTTGTGTGATTAATTCAGGATGAAACAATGAATCAGTATTTAGACTACCAGCTTTATCAAGATTTATAGTCAGAAAATTTGTTGAATTTACAGAAAAAGGAATATTTGTAAAAAGAATATTCTCCTTTGTAAGGAATGTTAGGTGATTCAATTACACATGCCTGTAAATTTTTATTCAGAAGTTGAATATGCTGTCCAACTTCATTTAAAAATCAACCTTAAAATCCCAGAGTTTAATTTTGGGGTCTAAATCATTCACATATTTATCTTTAGGAAATTAATAGAGATGTTAGACATTTGCAATGAGATAAATACTTGAGTTAAAAGGAGGCTTGGGGTTAAAATTTTAAAGAGCTTCCTTAAAAGTATTTGTCCAGATAGGCTTTCAATTTCTAAGAGACTGAATTTTGTTGGAATTAAATGAAAAGGATTTGAGAGGACTTTATAGGCCAAGTCTTCTATTTAGATGAATGCATCTAAGGGAAGTCCTGAGGCAAACACATTAATTTATATTTATTTTTAATATTTAATAACAAATGTTTTGGTCTGAGGAATCCTCAAATTAGGATCATAGGACTTTAGAGTTGGAGGGACCCATAGAGATAATTTAGAGCAAATCTTCATTTTATATAAAGGAAACGTAAGCATGATGATTTGGTTAATGTAAGGAGAATAATTTGTGTATCATCAATTATTCATGTTTTGGCTTTTCAAAGAAAAGCAAAGTGCAGTGGTTAGCTAGAATCTGCTAGAAAAAATTGTATTAAATAATTACATATAAATTGGCTACTCATTCAGATACTGGTTCAGAATCTGGCAGACTGTTTGACCTACAGTGAAAAGTATTTAAATAGTCAAGTATTTTTTATATTCACTAAACATCCTTATTATTTTGTCAATCATATTTGAATAAATATAGCAGGAGTGGAATGCTTGTATATGGAATACTGTGAAGATGCTAGCTCGGTTCTAGACAATCACAATAAAACAGGTATCATACTAGACTGAGTAGTCAGTTTTTCTGGTGGAGGATCTTTTCCTCAATTCATGAAAATGAAACTATGAAGCACAAAAAAGTATAGCACAATGAAATGCTTGTATTTGCCTATATATTCTCTCTTCCTTATGCAAAGGCATCTAGTAAAAACGCAAATAAGTAGAGAAAGCTAACATATCAGAAACAGAAAAATTATGAGTAAATAAAGACAAGGAAGAATAAAAACAAAGACTAGAAATAAGAGAGGGAATAGGCAGAAATTACCCCCATTCAACAGATTAGGATGTAGAAATACAAGGCTGCTAAGCAATTTCTTGCCTAGTAAGTAACAGAGTAGAAATCTAAGCCACTTTTAGCCTGTCCACTGAATTATGACACACTTATACAGCTTAAATGTGTCAGCATGTCAGAGCCTTGTTAAAATGCAGATTCTGGTAACATAAATGTGAGGTAGGAACAAAGATTGTCATTTATGACAACCCCAGAGTGATAGTGATGCTGCTGGTGTGGTGTTCACACTCTTAGCAGCAAGGTGCTATATTTTATATCCTTAATGTGGACAGAACAAAAATAAAAACTACTTATTATCTAAGAAATTATTATTTATTTATTTTTTATTTTAGAAATGCTCACCTGCATCTCTCAAGAAAATGTAAGGTGCCAAAATAAACAGAGTTGTGAGGTTGGACAGATTTGATCTCAATGTTTTAAACCTCACTTTGTATTTCCTTCACTTGTGGCCCAGTATATTTCTGAGGAAACAAGTTATGGTTTTGCTTTTTCTCAATTAAGATCTACTCTTAAGAAATATCAGAATTTTTTTACACTAGGAACTAAATGCCTGATACCAACTTAGAATACTTTTCTTGGAGTATTTGAATTTTATCAATACTCAAAGTACCCTGGGTGTAGAATACTTTTTTCTTGTCTTTGAATGAGAAATATCCATTTTGGGGCACTGAGAGATACTCTCTATCTCAGAGTTACCTTCCATGCCAGGGAATTTTTACATATTTAGCTTATGTGAGTTCTCATATAACAAGTTTCTCTCCACCTTTGAGAATTACTTCTTTGTTTTCTGCTCCTTCTCATTAAGGATAAACCTAGGAATCTCAGAGATTTGAGGACTTTTCAAAGGCTAGATGAATCACATTTCTTTTCTTATAGTTGGCTTGCTGAGATATAGAAAATGTCTTTTGGGTTCACTGAATTTTGGAAATCAGACATACAAGAGTCTTTAAAAAGAGAGCAAAGGTCAAACCAATTTAGAATCTGGGTAAGGAAAGGAGATTTGTGTAAGACTAGTGCCTTAGCAAAGAATCTTGTATCAAACAAGAATTTAGAGCAGAACCAGAACTCAGAACAGTACCTAGAAACAGTACACTGAGTGAATAAATGAGAAAATTAGTGAATGAATTATTCTGTAGCTGAAGAGAAAGAGGCTAAGGTGTAGTGATTCCACATAGTACCCTTACATTTGTTTTATTTGATGCAATCACAAACATGGTAGTGAGACAATTCCAGTAGATCATAGGAAATAAGGGAGAGAAGTCAGGGAGGAGAAAGACTATTTCTTCCTCATTTTACTTTTCTTCTCTGTCTTCTTCCACCTATCCAGGGTCATGTCATTTCCTGGTCTTATTTTTTCTACAGTCTTATTTGCAAGACTAATTTTATCTTCTTATGTTTGGGTCTCTGAAGCATTTTTTTCTTTGTGTATATTTTGGAGCCTACACATTTCAGTGGAAAATAAATAGATTTTTTTTCTGGTATGAACTCCATGTGCTTGTATGAATACAGTATGAAATGTACAAAAATCTAGGCATGCGATACCTCTTGAAAGACTGGGATAATTTCCCTGCTCAGAAGAAAAAAAAATGTGTGAACTAAAAGACTCTATAGTATATATTGCTACCATTTTGAACCAAAAACAATCCTGCCTATCCCTGGCTTCATTGCTGTGGTATAAAAAAAGCAGATGCCAACATTAAATTTGATATGCATGAGGTTACTGGAGAAATACTTGTGAAAGATACAGGGAGGAAAGCAGTGTATTAGGAGAGCCTTCAGGCTAATTCATATAAAAGAAGAGAAGAAAGGAAGGAGATTAGGATAGAAAGAATCTCAGACTGCATTGCAGTTCTAAGAAAGTGTCAACCAGGCTAACAGAGAGTCTTTGAGGCAAATCATCCATTAGAGTGGTTCCACATCCCAGAAGTCAATACCTCAGAAATACTTATTCCTAAGAGGAGGAACTGCAGGCACTTCTGGGATGAAAGAGGCCTCCAGTGATCAACTTGCCACCATGTGCTGGTTGGTCTTCTCAAGGAAGAGTCATAGCAAGGGCTGAACACTGGTCACTAGATCTACCTTGATGAGTAGAGCTTCATGCTTTGGGTTCTATATATAGCCTCCATCTCTGCCACTGCCAATTCCATTGATGTGTCCATCATGATGGTAACAAAGTTGAGTTAATGTCAATTGGCTGAGTAATTTTGTTTCTACTTGGTTGTTTAACACCTCTTTTATTCTGAATGGTTTTGGATGGTGATTTGGATTTCTGAGCATTGGTGTCAATTTAGACTGCGTCCAGAAGTCCCCATAAGGTGTGAGTACTTTCATTGCCTCAGTATAATCACCAAATAAATGGTCGTAGGTCCCTTTTGGAAAAGAAACAATGGGGAGTCACTGCTACAGTTTTGCAAATTTCTTCTTTCTGGTCAGAAGATTCTGAAGCTGAACAAGTGATTATGACATTTTATTGGTGCCAACTGCTTTCAGCCTATTGCCCCTTGATTATGCCTTCTCAGGTTCCAGATTTCAAGCAGTATTCTTGCTGATGTGTTTTGCCTCTAAGGATGCCATGACTTTTTTCAGTTATTCCAGTAGTGTCAGCCACCAGCTTCTGGTGGGTAAGCATCAACACTGCTGTTAATGCTTCTGGTGGTCCTTACTGTCTCAATATCCATCAGCCCCATGTGTATTAATGAACCTAACCCTAGGACAGCCTCCTTTGCTATAAGCCTTTGTCTTAGAAGACAACTACCACTGCCATTCTTGGTGATGCTGATGGCCTCTTACCAACTGCCTTTCATGCACTCTCCAAAACCATTTCCAGGAGCCTGGCTATTGCTGCTACATGTAAGTTAATTATAAGCCTTTCAATATATATAATCTCTTTCTTGATTTATCTGGTCCAATATATTCCCAGCTGAGTTATAAATAATTCTAGTTATCAGCCTGGCACCCAGGAGAGTAGCTGGGAATAGCTCTTGTGGGAGGTACCATGTACCTTATGGGGCAGGGGAATGGCTCTGGAACATCTTCCAGCATGGAGGAAGCACTGTGTCCTAATAGACAGGGATGGGCCACATCTGAGTGTTAGGGCCACAGAGCCAAACTCCACTAGAACATTCATCTAGATGTCCTATCCTATGCTTCAGAGTCCCAGGTTTTCTCAAACAGGGCTCCAAACTCAGTAAGATAAAGTGCCTTGGCTAAGAAGACAAACTTCTCTGGAGCTCAGTCTCTATCAACTGAATCTGTTCCTCAGCTGATTCAGATGGTAAGGGTCTCTTTGAAAGAAACTAAAAAGGCCCTCTACTTCTCACTCTTATCTTTAATTGTTTCTTCATGGCACTCAATTTTTTGTTATGTTTCTATGGGGTCTCAAAGCAACTTAGCAATAACCAGCCAACTCTGCTGTCCTTAAGGTGATTGCTCCCTCATATATTTCAAATGCCTGAACCATTGCCCTTGGAGGGGCATTCCCTCTGCCAGGATGTTTTTTCCAGGTCAACAAATAACTCTGCAGCAACAGGATACCACTTATGAGAGGGTCTGCATGTACAACATACCACTCAGATAGTGTCCTCCTTGTCTTCCAACAATGAGTGACGTAACCCGCTGACTCTTGGACCGACCCTGGAACCTCCTGTGTTAATTCAAATCCTCTGAAAATTAGAATCCAGAATGAGATTACACTGCAGGGAAACCATTAAAAGGATAGCAGGGAAGGATCACAGAAAGAATCAGAATGGGCAGGGAAGGCTTGGCCTCACACCTGTGAAAGGAGATGGGGCAATTGAAGATGGGGTAGAAAGAGATTCAAACCACTGAGTAGTGCTAGAAAAAACTCTGCCTGGCTGAAGAACAGTCCTTGTGACAAAAGTGCATGTTAGAGAAGTCCCCTATTTAGAAGAGATCTAATGACACAGTCATTGGTTGGGAGCAGTCCAGAGGAAACTGAGCCTTGGCCTTCATATGCTAGGGTCCGGAGGGCCGGTAGCCAGAAGTGAAGGTCAACCATGCTTCCTATAGTAGACTGAGTGGTACTTTCCATTGCCACCAAAAAGGACTGTTATTGCTTCCTGATTAATAGTTAACATTTATCGAGTGTTTGTTATATGCCAGGCAACAAAACAAGTAAAAGCTTTTAAATACAACTTCCCATTTGATCATCATAAAATTTTTCTCAATTTCAAAATCAAACTAGGCTTAGAGAGGTTACATAACTTCCCATAGGTCATAAGGAGTTAGTCCCCTTAAAAACAATTCTATACAACTTCCCATTAAAATAAATTTGTATATATTGACAGAACACATATTCTGTTTCTGAAGATTCACTAAGTTTTTGGAATATAATGTTAAAACAGGCAGCATTTGCATTACCTTTGCAGAATTTAAATCTAATAGAGTAAATTCATGAGTGAATAGATAATTATAATATGGTTTGTCAACCACATAGAAAGACTCTTATAATGTCATTTTAGGTATCCTGGAGGACATGATATTTAAACTGTGACCAGAGGATGAGTAGCATTTATCCAGGTGAAAAAAAGTGGGTGAAATCACATACCAAGTAAAGGAAACACTACGTGAAAATGCCTATAAGCCAAAGAAAGCATGGGACCCTCAAGATACTTGTGATGATGAACATTATATCACGTGGAAAGGCTCCAAACTTTTAGTATTTTAAACTGTATTTTATATAGATATGCACAGAAGCAGAGTGACAAGCAGAAAAGATGGCATCACATATCCTCAAAAAAAGTGTATTTAATAGGATGAAAGTTGCTTTATGAAGGGCAAATAGAACATTCTTTAAAAAGAATGTGTTGAATTCTTCAAGATATTCCAGAAGATAAGGGACTTTTCTGGTAATGGTAGCAGAAAGAGGTCAGTGATCTCTTTATATTAACTGGGTATCATAGTCAAAAACAGTCATTTCTGGGTACTGAAAATGGGCCTGGGAGAGGACAAGTTGAAGTTATTCTTGAAAAACTGCTAGAGCTTCAGGTAAAAACATGTGACCTTATACCCCCTCAGCTCTTTAGGGTACAAAGAGTAGTTTTAAAAGATGAGGCTGGCCACAAAATCAGCAGCTTTGTCACCAGGAGGAGTACAATTTATTGGGGTTAGAAGCAAAAACCTGTGGATTTGTAGGGTAAAGTGACAAATATTTATTTATGCAGGAAATAATCCAATCATCTACTGGTGAATTGATAACATGGTATATGCATATAGTAGAACACTACTCAGTAATATAAAGGAATAAACTGCTGATGCTTCTGAAACTTGGAAATACTTGTAAATGAAAAAAAGAAAAACAAGTCACAAAAGAACATACATGAATCTATTTATGTGACATCCATAAAAGGCAAAACTACAGAAACAAAAAACTGATTACTTGGTTGTGTGAGGCAGAGATCAAGAACTGACAGCAAACAGGCATGAGGGAACAAGTTGGAGGTCATGGAAATGTTACAAAACTGGGTTGTGAGAATACTTGCACAATTGTATAAATACACTAAAACTGACCAAATCTACACTTGAACTGGGTGCATTTTATGAAATGTAAATTATACCTCAGTAAAGGTGCTAAAAATATTATCCAAAGTCTTGCCCCATTGTATTTTCTATATTGTCCATACTTACGGTGCAAGCTGACTCTTATTTCTGCTCCTCCTCTCTAGCAGCTGTAGCTATACATGCTGTAAGCAGGGCTGCAGCATACTGCAGAGCTGCACACAGGTAAGAGTTTATAACCTGGTAATTGCCCACTTTGCAAGAAAACTACTCTATACCCAATGGGATGGGGAACTATTATAAATTTTTACATTCCCCCCTCTTATAAAAAAACTAGAAAATGTGGCCCAAGTTTCACTTTCTTCACTAAAGCCTCCCTGACTATTCTAGTTAAAGTGATGTACAGTTTAAAATAGTGTTGTTTTCAATCATTCAAGTCAATGGTCTTTCAGCAAATTTTGTACTGTGTGCTGGATACATTTAAGGTGATAGGGAAAGGCAAAGTTCTTAGTTTTATGAAACTTATATTTGAGTAATTATATGTGGTTCTGTACTCATAAAATTAAATCTATGTTGCCTTTGTTATAATATGATTAATTATTTGAGGGTAGGAAGCCTCTTAAACCTCTTTTTGTAATCTCCAACAGCATCCTTAAAGCAGTTTAGGGCATTTAGTGAAATGAACGTGTTGTCTATTTTAGAGATATTTGCATTTAAGTCTCAATTTTATTTATAGAAAGAAAAGTTTGAGAATAGCAATTTAGGAATCTTAAATAAGAGAGTGGGTAGAGATTTATTTGTAAGAAATGAGAAAGGAAGATTATTTGTCTGAATTTCTGAAATTAAAACACTCAATGAGTGTTAGTTCTACCTATATTTAAGAAAAATTCTGGATTTAATCCAAGTTTCAGTGTACACTTAGCACTTAGAAGTATGTTAAAAGTTTTAGTCATTAGGGCAAGTAAAACTAGCTGCTCTAATATTAACTTCTGAAATTCAGTAGTTTAGTAGAAGTTTATTTCTTATTTATGTCAAGTCCAATGTGTGCTTACTTGTTACTACCTCATGGTCGTTTCAGGACCCAAGTTTATGAATTCTTTCCACTCAGCTGGCAGAAAAGAAGAATTACACAAGGAAGACAGAGTCTCTTCTTAACCACTTCCAACTGGAATTGAGACATATTCCTTCCACTCATTTTTTATTGGCTAGAACTCAGTCACATGACCACATCTAAATGCAAGGTGGTATACCAGATATAGCTTTGTTTCATGTCCAGGAGGAAAAGGAAACATATTTTTAAAATTATGTAGCAATCTCTGCCTCAGAATTTATATACTGTTATTCCAGAATAGCTCAGTAACCTTGGGTATTTCTGACAAATGCTTATGAATAATTCACTTTGACACAGTGGAGGAATGCCATATGCTGGCTATATTTGTAATCTCTTCAGTTTTCATTTGAGTTACATATTTTTTACCATAAAAATAACTTACATTATTTCATATTACATTAAATAAAATTACATTTTACAAACAACTAGCAGAGAATGATGGCATTTTTGTGAAATGGGAGTGTGTGCACAAAGAAAATCTGGACAGAAATATATTAAAATGTTAGTAGTGATTACCCCTTTGGAAATAGAAATATTTTTCACTGTTTTTTCTTTTTTTTGTATTTAATGAAAAGTTTCAAATAAGCATATATAATTTTACAATCAGAAAATATGTTTTTTTAAATAATAGGGACCAACTTACACAGAGTTTAGCTGATAGTATAAGGTACTTTCACATGGTTTATTTTATTGCTCTTATGGGTTAGTAAGACAGCCATTAATAGTATTATGCGCATTTTACCTATGAGGAAACTGAGGTGCAGGTGGAGCAAGAGATGTGCTCAGGGCACACCAGCCAGAAGTAGTCAATTTGGGACTTGAACATAGATCATATTCTTTCAAATTTCATAATATCAAGTTTCAGGACCTGGAAGTGAAATATCATGCTATTGAAAGTTCTACTTCCTAGTTATTAAAGAAGAAAAACACAAAGAAACTAGTGTGGAAGGATTCTTCCAGAGCTCCACTTAGACACCAGAGAACTTTCATTGTGACTTTTCCAAAGAGAGGACACAGAACTAGAAAAAGGGAAGTGCTGAGTGCTTTTAGATGTTTTTAAGTGATAGCTTTTTGACAGAGAAATTATAGTGGAGAGTCACCTTTAACACCTCTATCCACTTCAACAGAGCTTGCTTTCTAGATCTTGGCAGCAATCTTTTTATAACAAGGATTGAAAATGTTTCCAGGCCATCTTGTCTCTGCCACATCTGATCCAGATGGCTTTGCACACTCCAATTTTAGTTTCTATTTTGTTTTCACCTCTCAGGGTAAAAAAGAACAGCCTGTAATAGTGCTATGGAGAAATTTCTGGAGCAAACACTGCACTGTGACTGCACAGGAAAGGCAAGGTTGCCACTGCTCTGGTGTGCTAATTGTCCTCTTATCATTGTCACAGCCATCAGAGTCCCTAGACTGCAGGGTTTCCGGCAGTGGTTTATTTCAGGGGCATATGGTAGAAACCAGAGAGTATGGTTGGCATGAGGACAGTTAAAGGTGTGCTGCAAGGCTGGAAGTCTCATTAAGAAAACTTGTACACATGCTGAAAGGCAGAGATAAAGAGAAAACTGCTTCCTAAGAACCAGTGTTTGCAGTGGGCTGAAACTAATCATTATGTTGCCCAAATGGCATGTTCCGTTTGAAGCTAGTGACAGGTAAGGTTAGCACCAAATAAGCAAATTCAAAGGCAATACAGCTTTTAATTGAGCAGCCTCAAACTCCCACCCTCTCCCTCTCTCTTTTCCTTTAAAATACCCCTTATTGCTGTTGTATCTAGTGTCCTTCAGTCCTTCCAGAAGAGCAAGTTTTAAAGAATCATTTTGGTGGTTGTGTTTTAGGTGGCAAAATCATTTTGGTCATGAGACAGTTTTCTCTACTGTTTTAGCAGACTTTCCTGTGAACCTTAAGGTAACGTACAAAAGTAAATCAGAGCTTGACTTTCATCTGTTCAAATTCTGTGGCTCAGCAGACAGTTGAGGGGTGAGTTCTCTGGGCTATAGGGTACGTGTCTGAGTATATCAAAGAGCAAGTAGGTTACATGTTATCTTCACTAGACAAGACAATATTTCTGACCCTATTACTGAAAATTAGCTTGAAAATTGTTGAAGATATTCCAAAATTTTGTCTCCTAGCTAATTAGTTGTCAGAAATTTGAGACGCAAGAGAAATTCTTTTCCAAGAAGAAAATGAAATAAAACACATACATACAAGCCATGAATGTTTCAAACTCTGTCACACTAGTTTCTTGAAGTGCTATATAATTTGCTTAATAATTTGCAGATCTGTCATTAAGTCAGAATTTGAGAGAGAGATAGGAGCCATAAGGTGCTCTAATTTCTAGAAGAGAAATTTAAGGCAGATGTGTACACCAGATGTGATGAAATGGTGGGAGTTTCACATATTTATGTGAGTCTAAGTTCCATTATTATGAATCCTCTATTTACAGTGAAGATAATATGACCTGAGTTTGAAAGAAAGAAAAAAGTTGAAGAGAGTGAGAACTGTTGCTGAGGTAGGACAGAACTTGCTTGTACAGAAATGAAAATGAATCTTTGTCCTTAATCCTTATTTTTGAAGAGGCATAAAGAAAATCAGAGATTTCTTAACCTGGTTTCACCTCCTGGAAGTTAGTGGCATTTTAAATAAGAGGGCACCCTGAGATGAATCAAGGTTGTCAACCAGAAACAGTGAGGAAGGGTAGCTCAGGCACATACTGAATCCTTGGAAGACTCAGAGGGTGGTGTTTCCTCAGCTCACAGTATCCTAAACGATAATACAGACATCTGAGAAGCCTGGTAACTTAATTTAGGAGTTGTATGACTCTAGGTTATCCTGTCTAAGCCTCATCCCTCCACACTATACAATGGGCAGAATATAATAATTCATTGTTTTTAAACCTGAATTCAATCTATATACATTAAAAATGAAACTAATACAGGAAATATTCAGTAACAATACAAGTGAAGAGAAATCTCAGATTCTTAGATTTCTCCCAGGAAAATATTGCATACCCACATCTGTGACTCCAACTGCCATTTGGACAATGATTATACTTTACAAAGTCAGAAGATCAGATTTCTAACACTTGCTCCCTAAAGAAGCATATTTAGATACCAAAGTGCTTGGGATTGTCTCAGTGTTTGGCTGGTGTTGTCACATAGTAGTCTGTGTGGTCTTACTGAGAAAGACCTAATTTTATTTTTCTCTCATGATTTTGATTCTCATGTTCGTAAAGTGTCATCATTCAAGGTCATTCCTAACTCTAGTACATACAGTGACCTTTTAACCTAAAGTGTTAAAAGCACTTAGCTCACTGAATATTTGCTCATATTCTGCTGCCCTCCTACTATCTAGCTGAGTGATATCAAGGCCCTGCATGGAAAGAAACTGAGAAAAACAAACTTCCTGGTATTTTTCTGGGTGTCAGCAGTTACTCTGTAGAGAAGTAAGATTGTATGAAGATTTGAGGCTTGGGGAGAAGGAAAATAGGAAACTCATAAGGAAGGGTGGAGAAAGTTATGGATTGTGATAAAAAGCAAATTTACCTATTTTTCAGGAGTCTGGAAATACAGTAATCTACAAAACTAGGCCCCTATTTTAATTCTATTTCTTAAAAAATTTAGTGTGTCTAATCATTCCTTAAGTTTTCCAGAATGGCTTTGTTTCTTTGACCTCTAATTTATCTTACCAATTTTTATGTTAGACTTTTGTTTTTCTAACTTCTGCATTCAGATAATTAATTAACACCCATTTGCCCTTGACTCATTCGTCATTACACTTCCACCTTTGTAATAACTTTCTTTTCTGCCACTTCTTCTGTTTACTTTCTCAGAAATAGTTTAGTATTTGGATGTAACTGTGAATGTAACTATTTCCATATTAGTCGAGAATATCTTCAACACCTAGAGATGTGTAAAGCTTTTGGATTGAGAAAGTCAGCTTCTTTACCTTGACTAGACTGCTTCCTCATAATCCCCACTTTCCTTTTGTCCTCAGTTCAAGCGAATTTACTAAGGTCTTATGATCCCTTAACATAATTTACTAATTGCTCCTGTACTTTTGATCATTAAGGCTTTATTTGCTTCTCCCTGCTTCAATTTACTTCTGAAAGATTTCTCTTCACCCACTGGACAACCTTTTCCCAAAGGCAGTAGGCCATGCCTATAGTGGTAGCTTCTCAAAGAGACTCACTCTGTTGCTGTGGAATACTGACTCAGGATCACCCCCCAGCCCATCTATGAGGCTAGTCAATAATAGCAAGTATGTATTCAGTGCTGACTATGTGTCTGACACTGTTCTCAGAATTTTACATACATTAAAGACAGATGACAACCCTATGAAGTAGATATTATTAAATTTTAAAGATGAAGAAACTGAGGCCTAAGTGGCATAGCTGACTTCCCAAAGTCTCATACCTGGTAGGCAGCACAGTTAGGATATGAATGTAAATGATTTGGCTCCCAAACAAGAACTTTCAACTGTTACATTTTTATGTTATTACATTTTGATCTTCTGCCATAGCTAGATGTGCCCAAGGTAGATCTCAGTTCACACATCATGTTGATCTGATCCTGCTATTTCATAATTGCTTATTTTGATTTACTATAGAGACAGTACAAGAATAAAATGTTTTGCAAACAGCAAAAAAAAAAAACTAAACATCAAGAAATGAAAGTAAAGAACTATTTATTTAATAGGAGACGAGGTATTAGAGAACAAACTAGACGTATGTAAAAAGGAGATGGTTTCTATCTTAATCACTTATAATAATAGAACTAGAAAATCGGGAGATGGAGTGTTACCAGATCATATAGACTGACTAAATAACAAATCCAACAGAAGAGATGCAGTAACTGAGAGAGCAAACTGAATTACACCCTATTTGTTCATTAATTTAATAAATTCTCTATGCCATAAGAAAAACAGACTTGAGAAAGGCAGTGAGCAAAATGGGCAAAAATACCCCCTTCAGTTAATTTACATTTTAATGGGAATACAGATAAAATAAGGCAAATCAGTATAACATATAGTATGTCAGATAGCAATAAATCCTATGGAGGAAGAAAAAATAAGGAATAATAAGGGGGTTGCAGTTTAAAGAGGAGATATGGGAAATCTCTTTGAAAAGGTGACATTTGAGCTAAGATGTAAATGAAGTGACAAAATAAGACTGCCAGAGTAGCCCGATTGATTGGGAAAGAGAAAAAGGGATCCTAGAAAGGAGAGAACCACAGTGGGGAAGCTCCCATACATTTATATGAACTCCTCTTAAATTCTTGCTGATTCCTGATCTGAACAAGGCAAGGTTACAAACATCTCAGGGGAGAAAATAGCTAGAGAGTTAAGAGACAGCTAAATAGATATTTCAGAAACCTCCCACCCCATGGGTACAAGGGTATCTGAGTCCTAGCAAAACAGACAGACTTAGAAAATACCTTGGTATTTGCACTGAAACCATAAAGGACCATACCTTGGGAGTAAAGACCATAGCTAGCATATTCACCTTGGGTCAACTTATTATGTGATGAGAGCCATAGGGATGTCCTGAGAAAGGAAATGGCATAATCATTTTTGGTAATATCACTGCTTTGTGTGTGGAGACTGGACCCTTGGAATCAAAAGTGCTAGCAAGAACATATTGTCTAGGTGGGAGATGATGGAGGTTAAGACTGGGATAGCAGCTGCGGGAGGTGAGAGAGAAGGATACATGCCCTTGAAGACTGACAGAACTTACTGGTGAGTTGAATATGGGTGTGTGTGAGAGAGAAAAGTCAAGAATAATTCTTGACATAATATGGCTTGGAAACGTTCACTCCTTCAGTTTAAAGCATGTCATGAAAGATAGCACCACAAGATCCATTAAGCTCCTTGAAACGAGGCTAGTGCTGGTGGATGGTTCACGATGTGCATCATGGCAAAAATGCTTAACTAAACCTACTAGTGTGGCGCCTGCAAAATGGCAACAGGCTGCAGACGAGGCAAGCAGTCAGCATACTGGGGAGGCCAAACAACAGATAATGGAGCATTGTACTTGGTAACTGGGGCCTAGCTCCTGAGAATCAAGAAGCAGACAATATTCAGAAAAGTGTGGCGGCAGCTAGAAATAGGGCCAGGGACAGAATTGTTTGGGGCGAGTGACAGCAGGAAGAGAGGGCCTCTGAATTAGAGGGTCTTAGGTACCAGGCAAGGCAGCCCTCAAAAGGAACAGACAGATTTGACTTGCCCCGTTTGGGTTAGAAAATGGGAGCTTTGTCCCAGAAAGGGAAAATGTGTAGTTATTAGATCTGAGATATCTGATCAGACTGAAACAATCAATAAAAGAGGCTTTGGTTTGCAGTAACTGAGTATTTAGCAATTTTTAAATGTTCTGTCAGAACGAGGCAGGCCCAATGTTTGTGGTGGCGCCATCTGCAGGTTAAGCCTTTTGCAGTCACCTGCTGTTACCGACTTGGGGACGATATTAAATCTCAGTGACTCTCTGTTAGGGAAAATAAAAGAAAAAGCAGAGCCAAAGCAGACAGAGAGGTCGGCCATCTGCTGCTGAGAAATGGATGTTATGCTCCTCCTCTCCTTGGATCTTGATACCTCGTTTCTTTTGTTTTCTTATTCACAAGGGCCTCTAGCCTCTTTCACCTGTGCATGGATGCCATGGCCTAAAATGCTTGAAAATGTGCCTTCCTACTGTGACTTAGTCACATTGGACTGGAGAATTTCATTCTAAAACTACAATCAATTTGTTTTTCTCTCTCTCTCTGCTCTTTCTCTCTCCCCACCCCCAAGTTGACCAGCACTCTATTTCTAAATTTATTTAAGATTTTCTGGAAAACAGTAAACTAAACAGTATTTTGAAGTTCTCCAAATTAAAACCTACAGAATGACAGGGAATTTGGTCAATAGTGAATTGGAGAAGGGGGGTAACTTTATTTTTAAATTAGTTTCAAATATACAGTACATTGGTTAGACATCTATATAGTTCATAGAAACGATCCCCCCAATTGTTTCCTCCCTCCCCTATCCTCCACCTAGCCAACATATTAATGCTAACTGCATTTCCTGAAGATTGCTTATGTCAGGTTTCATTTACTTAAAAAAATAATCTTGTGATTGAGTGAATTTGTGTTTCCTTCTTCACTGCTCCATAAGATCTTGGAAGGCAGGATTTTTATAATATTTATTTTTCACATAATCTAATGAAATAGCTGAACATAATCAATCAATAAATATTCCCTGAATTGAAATGAACATTTACAGTATTTGTTTTTTCTTAATGTCTTTTAGTTTGTTTTAAAATGGTACTTAAGGTTTGATTTTTTTTCTTTAAGCATATATTTCATGATTTCTAAGAACCATATTATTCATTGTCTTTTTTTCTTTGTTCTTAGAGCTACTTTAGATAAGATTTGTCCTAGATACTTTTCTGTTACTTTTCTTAATGTAAATTTAGTTTCCTTTAACATTTGGAAGACTGGATTCAGAGCTTTTGTAACTACACAGAACTCTTTCTCTCTCTCATATGTTTGTGTAGCATTAGCTTAAGGCAGCTTATGTTCTGAAATATACTGGCTTTGTCCACCTCCCTCATTCTATGTGGACAATCCTTTTCTATTTTGTCTGTCTTGCTAAGTTTGGCTTTTATTCCCAACAGTTTCTCTTTAGTGCAGAGCCTTGTCCTGCAATGGAGTCCTTGTGGATCAGTTTGAGGGTTCATAAAAGGCAAGACTGGTCCAGGCCCTGGGCCAAAGGGAAAGGCACAAATTGGCTCAGGGAGGCCCACATTCACCAGCTACTAGAATGAGCAGCACTGCTCCCAGCTTCAGGTGTTGCTCTCAAATTAGCCTGCCACACTTTCCAGTGAGACTGCAATTATTTTCTGGTTCTGTTGATCCCAGGTTCTTCAGACACCCCTGTGTGCACTCTAATTTCTCTGGCACAGATAACAATACACATAACTGCAGATAACATGCAGGCATGCCTATGGTTGACTGTCCCACATGCTTGTGTTTTGGGATTAGAAGGAACATTTTCTCTACTAGCTTTGTTGTTGTAAGTGTGTCCATGGACTTTGGCTTTGCTATCTCATTACCTTTTCGGGGAGAGGGGTAATTGTGCATCAGTAGGGGGTGGGGAGTGGTTTTGTGAAGATCCCAAACTTAAACTGCCACCACAGTCACTATCTCTTCAGGATCTCCTTGAAAAGGTTTGTAAATCAAATAAACACACATCCAGGAAAAGGGACTTTCTAGTTTATGTGTAGAGATATTTCACCAGGATTTGAATTAACCTAAATTGAGGACAGGGGCTGTAGCAAAAATAAAGAGGAAGTATGGGTTTTTCTCCGACCAGAACAGAGACAGAACTCCTTGCTTCTTCCACCCTTTCCGTGGCCTTAACCCTGCTTCTCACTTAGCTAAGTGAGAAGGAAATATCAAGACTGGCTCAGTGCACAATCATCATGGAGTTTTGAGAGAGAAAGATGGACTAAAAATCCAATTTATACCAAAGGCAAAAAAAGGAGTCCTCCACGTGGAATCAGGAGCTTTTCGCTTTCACTGGATCAAGCAGCTTCACGACTCAACACTATGTCCTTCATCTGGTCAGACATCCTCCTGGGAGGGGTTGCAGATGATCAGTGGTGACTAGAGAGTGCACCAAGGTTTTCCCCAACACCTTTGTTTTTTTTTTCCATCTAGGCCTGAAGCAGGGTTATTGCTCTTGCTATCTCTGTCAAGGGAGCATCACAGATAAGGGGCAGAAAAGATCTATAGGCATCTCAATGAGGCTGCTTCTCCTATCTTCACCTTGGGTACCACTTCTTCTTGACATTGGCCCAGGAAGCCACTTCTATGAATATTTAACATTTAAGTAGTTATGCTTACTAGCAGAGTACTTTATACACTCAGCCAGGAGGTCACATCACATACACACCTCCCCCCATATTCTATACCCCATCTTATGTTACAATAGACCATGCTGTTCAGTCAAGTATGCATCAGAATTGTACATTTAATCTAAACAGAAGTGAACTCAATTTCTTTTTTTATCTAACACATTAAAAACCCCTCCTTGTTTTAAATCAGTTCTATTTCCCTTATATAAAGGTCCAAATGAATGAGATTTAATTCTCTTATTTATACATGTGGTGGTTAATTTTATGCCTTAACTTGGCTGGGCTGCAGAGCCCAGATATTTGGTCAGACATTATTATGGATGTGTCTGCGAGGGTGATTTTAGGTCAGATTAACATTTAAATAGTGGGATTGCGAGGAAAGCGGTTTGCATTGCAGAAGAGTGGGCCTCATTGAGTCAGTTGAAGGTCTATATAGAACAAAACACTGATCTGCCCTAAGCAAGAGGGAATTCTGCCACCAGATCGCCCTCAGGCCTTATCTACCACATCAACTTTTCTTGGTCTCCAATCTGACTGCCTTTGGACTCCAAATGCAACTTTTTCCTGAGTCTCTATCCTGTTGGTCTTCTCCATCAGCTTTTGTCCTCATTAAGTCTCTGCAATTACATAAGCCACTTCTCTGGATAACCCTGACTACTATACCACACAAAAATGAAAACCCACAAACATGTATAGAATGCCTTCAGACTCACTTTTACATTTTACATGTTTTAGCCACTGCTTTCTCTTGCTGTAGCATGACTGGAATGGGGTTCTTTGGGCCACTCCTGAGGGAGAAATCCTTCACTGCAACCTCAGAACCCCCCCCCTCATTTTCCCAAAGTTCCAAGAAAGCAACACAACACAAAATAATATTATAACATTCTTTTGGTATGCAAAAATTATAAAAGCTTCAAACCACAGAATTGCAGCACTTGAAAGTTTAGCCCCAATTTTTCTTCTGCCGCATATATCTCACATAAGAAATTTTTCCCCCAGAGGCCAAAATATCTTACATTCTAGGTCCATGTTGTCATTGATAACTATAGAACACAGCTGAATGTAAGTATTATCTGGATAGTATCTTTGTCACAATGCCAGTTAAATAGTTCCTTTAGTCCAAAGTCAACTTTTGAATGTAACACTCAGCCAGAAGAAATGTTCCATGAAGACACTGATTGTGACATTAAGTTTTGTATCCTGGTGGGAAATGAGGTAAGGGTTTGCCTTTCCAGTCTCCAGATTGCCTTTCCTTCAGCAAAATAGCGTTTAAAGCATTTATCTTACAGAAAGATTTAGAAATGTGTTTAGAAGGCTCCTATGTCTTACCTATAGTCCACCTGCCTTTTGAAATGTTTCCTATTAGCTCTCATTATTTTACTTAACATCCCACATTGGGGCCTATGAATCTGGTACTTCTGGACTGAGTATAACATGCGTATCCAGAAGCTCAGCAAACAGGGCAACTTTCAAAATAAAGTGCATTTATATGCCACTTCACCTTTCATTCCTACATTTTCCACAGCCCAAACATCCTTCTTCTCTTTTATACAAAGCTATGGCAACCCCATCCTTCTGTGGTTAGTGATTTTCTAGCTCAAGGTTCATTCCATTAGGAAGCACAGTGTCTTGTGCTCTTCTCCAAAGCTTTGCCCTTCCTCACCTTCTGTATTACTTGGGCCTTGAAATATATACTTTTCTAATAACAACTTAAAATGCCTCCTTTGTCATTTCTATTTCTCTGGAATAAAATGCTCTGCACAGAAAGTTAACACAGAAACAAGAAAAAGAGGGAAAGAAAGTCTGGGATATTAGAGAATGTTCTATTATTTAAAGCAGAGCACCACCAAGCCAAAGGCCTTCCCTGACTTGTGCATTTAGAAGTGACCATGTACTAGGCATGAAGATGAACCTCCAAGACCATCAAGAGAAATTGTACTCCCTGGTAAGGACATGCATGTGCGCTTATCACCAAGCCCAACTTGGTTCCAGAAAGAAGGTGGATTACTCTGGATCGGTATGAAGACAAATCCACCAACAGCATCTCACTTAGAAGCCTAAGTGTTCCTTTTTCAATATGCTAGCCTTGACATTGCTGTGCTGTAGTCTGGACCATCACAGTATCCAAGAGGAAACCACAGCATAATACAGGAGAGAAGGCAACTGTACAAAAAAGTAATAGGAAGGAAGTTAAAACCGACAATCAAAATTCTAGTAAATTAGATTTTTATTTCTCCTTCACTTCAAAATGGAAATATTTTAATGTGAATAAATACAATTCTCAAGTAACATACTTTTCCATGAAGTTTATTCATCTGTTCATTTGTATATTCAGGTTGTTTAAGTTAGGTCATTGAAATAAATGTGACCCCTATACTTGTGGAGCTTATAGTTCAGTCCAGCAGATGTGCAAGGGCCCTATCTATGATAAATATAATGAAGTAAGATATTAATTAGAAGAAGATGTTATAAATATGGTGTGGCTACATAAGCAAATCCACCTCTACTCCAACACAACCTTGCCAGAAGGAAAATGGAAGGGAAAAGGGAAGAAAGAAATGATAGAGAGAAGCAACGTAGATATGATGGAGGCAGGGTGATGGAAAATAAAGTGGCAGTGGAATAGAAGTAGAATTTCTCCTAGGAAAAGGCGGTATCTTATATCACACTTAAGAGTTATCTAATATTTGAGGGTGCTGAAAAGATAACAATGAATGTAGTATCTGTATAGCATCATCAACACAGCGAAGAGTGAAAATTCACCACATACCGTCCCTCCCCCCAAAAAGATTCTGATTTGTTTGCTTCAAACATTAATGTTTTACTATAATTCAGGGTAATCTTAAAAAAAGCAGCCCATTTTTCTATTGCAACATTTCCCTTTAGAAGGTATTATTTTTCAGTTTTTTGAATTGTTTTGGTAATCCTGTTTTTGTTTTTAATTATTATATTAGAATAATAACTAATTTGTTTTCTGGAATTTTTCAACCTTCTAAATTTCAGGTAATCGATAGTTTCCCACCCAGTGAAATTCTCTGTAGGCAGTTGTATAAGTTAGTCATTTGATAGTTTTGTTTATAATCTATAAAATTTATTATAAATTCTGATAAATGACAAGAAACTTTTCCTGTTTCTATAGCAATGTAAACCCTTGAGATGTTTTTCAGCAAGTCTGTCTCCTAAATTATTCTCTGATTGTGACTTAGGAAGCTGAAAAAGATCCACAGGTTCAATTGTTTACAAAGAAGCCATTTAGTGCATTGATGGAAAAATATAGCTGAAACACTGTAATAAGTGTCTCTCTCGTTGGACCATAACATTGAATGAATGGTATGTGAAAAGAACTGAAAGAAAGTCGCTGAGAAATAGCAGACGAATTACACAAGGGTTTTATCCTTTTCAAGGTAACTACAGTTCAGAGACACATGCTTATAGGAAACAAATATAGGAGGGAAGTGAATATAGGAATGAAACTGAGTAGAACAAATTAAGGGGAAAAAAGACAAGTGCATTCTGACACATAAAGACCTAATAAATCTTTACAAAGAGGAAGAGTACTTTACTTATTGTTATTAACTCCAAGATCTTAAAAAAAATTCAATTTAATTTTAAAATCTCCCAAATAAATCACATTTAACAGTGGCTTCAAAGCTGGTTTAGGGATAGAACGCAGATATCTCTAATTTAATAAAGCTCCCTCAACTTATTTTTTATTGTTTTTCTAATAATATTTTTTTTCAATTATAGTTGGCACATAATATTATATTAATTTCAGGTGTACAACATAGTGCTTAGGCATCTATATAACTCACAAAATTATCACCCCGATAAATCTAGCGCTCTTCTGACACCATATGAATATATTATTGACTATATTCCATATGCTATACTTTATATTTCCATGACTATTTTGTAACTAGCAATTTTTACATTTTTAAATTAATTAATATATTTATTTATTTTATGGTAACATTGGTTAATGAAATCTAATAAGTTTCAGCTGGACACTTTAACAGTAAAATATTTATATATTTACAGTGTGTTCACCTCCCATTGTTAGTTTCTGTCACCACATGCCAATTTGTACTTCTTAATCCCTTTCCCCTTTTTCTACAACCTCCCAACCCTGCTCCCATATGATAAACTTCAAAATGTTCTCTGTATCTATGAGTTTGTTTCTGTTTTTTGTTTGTTTACTTTTTCTTTACATTGCACATGTATGTGAAATCATATGACATTTGTCTTTCTCTATCTGACTTACCTCACTCAGCACAATGCCCTCCAGATCTATCATGAAATATCTTTCACCATCTCTTTACTTTCTGTCTGTGTGTGTCTTCTAATCTGAAATGGGTCTCTTACAGGTAGCCTATGTAAGGGTCTTGTTTTCTTATCCATTCATCCACTCTATCTTTTGACTGGAGCATTTAATTCTTTTTCATGTGAAGTACTTGATAGATTTGTAGTTATTGTCATTCTTTACTCATACTTTTGATACATATTTCTTCTTAAAGAAGTTTCTCCAACATTTCCTTTAATACTGGCTTGGTGGTAATGAATCCTTTAGCTTTTTTGTTGTCTGGAAAATTTTTGAGCTGTCCTTCGATTCTAAATGATGGCTTTGCTGGATAGAGTGATGTTAGTTGTAGGTCCTGGGTTTTCATCACTTTGAATAGTTAGTGCTAAGTCCTTTTGTCCTGCAGTTTTGAGAGATTAACTGCCAGTCTTCTGGAAGCTCCCTTATAGGTAACTAACTGATTTTCTCTTGCTGCTTTTGAGTTTTTCTCTTTGCATTTAAACTTTGGCACTTTAATTATGATGTGTCTTGGTGTGGGTCTCTTTGTATTCATATGAACTTCCTGGGGTTGTATGTCTATTTCCTTCATCAGGTTAGGAAAGTTTTACATCATTATTTCTTCAAAGTTTTTGATTCTTTGCTCTCTCTCTTCTTTTTCTGGTATCCCTATGATGTAAATGCAAATGTTGTTAAGCTTGATGTTGTCCCAGAGGCTCCTTAAACTATCTTCATTATTTTGGATTCTTTTTCCTTGTTGCTGTTATGATTGAGTGTCCTCCACTACCTCATATTCTATACCACTGATTTGATCCTCCACTTCACTCTGTTAATTCCCTCTAATCTATTCTATTTTTACAGCTTTATTGAAATAGACAATTAGTTGTTCATATTTATGTTGTACAATTCAATGAGTTTTTTCAATTATAATTTGCATACAATAACAGCTTAGTTTCAGTTATACAGCATAGTGATTGGAAATTTGTATAACTCACAAAGTGATAACCCCACTAAATCTAGTACTCATCTTTCTCCTTATATATTTATTACGACATTGATGACTATTTTCCTTATGCGATACTTTATATCTCCATAACTATTTTGTAACTATTTATATTTCTTAATTCTTTTGCCTTTTATCACCATGTTCCCCAAATCCCTCCCATCTAGTAGCCCTCAAAATATTCTCTGTATCTATGAGCTTGTTTCTGTTTTTGTTGTCTGTTGTTGTTGTTGTTGTTGTTGTTGTTATTGTTTATTTTGTTCTTTAGATTCCACAAGTATGTAAAATCATGTGGTATTTGTCTTTCTCTGACTTACTTCATTCAACACAATACCATCTATGTCCAATATCTTTTTCCATCCCCTTACTTTTAGTCTCTGTGTCTTTTAATCTGAAGTGAGTCTCTTGTAGGGGTTTTATTTTCTTATCCATTTAGTTCCATTTAAAGTACTTATTGATAGAAATGCATTTATTACCATTCTTTACTCATGTTTTTGTACATTTTTTATTTCTTCTTTAAGAAGTCCCTCCAAAATTTTCTGTAATAAACTCATTTAGCTCCTTTTTTATTTTTTATTTTTTTCCCAATCGGGAAGCTCTTTATCTGTCCTTTGACTCCAAATGATATCTTTGCTAGATAAAGTATTCTTGGTCATAGATCCTGGATTTTTATTATGTCAAATATTTTGTGCTGAACCCTTCTGTCCTGCAAAGTTTCTTTTGAGAAATCAGCTGCCAATCTTATGGGTGCTCCCTTGTAAGTAGCTAACTACTCTTCTGTTGCTGCTTTTGAGAATCCTTCTTTGTATTTAAACTTTGAAATTTTAAATGTAATATGGTGTGGGCCTCTTTGAGTTCATCTTCTTTGACTCCCTGAGCTTCCTGGGGTTGTATGTCTATTTCCTTCACCAGGTGAGGAAAGTTTTCCATTATTATTTCTCCAAATAATTCTTCAACCTCTCATTCTCCTTCAAGTATTCCTATAATATATTTGTTGCTACATTTAATTTTGTACCATAGATTCCTTAAATTATTATTATTAATTAAATTATTTTATTTTATTGCTATTTTGATTGGGTGCCCTCAGCTTCCCCATTCTCTATATTGATGATTTGGTCATCTGTTTCATCCACTCTATTGATTCCCTCTAATATACTCTTCATTCTAGTAGTGTATTCTTCATTTCTGACTTATTGCCTTTTATAATTTACTTTTCTATCTTTATGTTTCTTATCTCTTTGTTAAAGTTCTCACTGAGTTCATCTGTTCTTCCCCTAAGTTCATTAAGCATTTTTACAACCAGTGTTTTAAACTCTGCATCTGGTATATTGCTGGTCTCCATTTTGTTTCATTCTTTATCTGGAGCTCTGTTCTGTTCTTTCATGTGGGACATGTTTTTTTCTTTTTTCTTTTCTTTTTTTTTTTTTTTGTCTCCTCATTTTAGCTGCCTTCCTGTGTCTGTTTCTGTGTATTTAGTAGGGCTCCTACATCTCTCAGTCTTAGTAGAGTGGCTTTATGTAGTAGGTGTCCTGTGGGACCCAGTGTCACAGTTTTGAGGGGGTCCAGCTGGAGACCAAGTTCAATAGCCTGTGCCCCTCCAAGAGCCACCTGGTAAGAGTTATCAAGCAATCCACAGATGGCTGTCACCTGTGCTGGGCTTATAGGTGCCCTAGGGGCCAAGCCAGAAACTGAGGCTGCCGCCAGTGTGGAACTTGGGGCTGCTTGGCAAGAGGTACAGGGTACGGCATGGGCAGATGCTGCTTGTTTGGGTTTTGCAAGCCTTTGTGAAATTTTAGTAAAGTCCACAGCAGGAGCCAAACACAGCTCATTTTTATGGAATAAACCACTGGAAGCAGCTTGGGTAGGCCCACAACTTGGGAGAAGCAGTCTCATGGAATCATCTGTGAGGAGCAACCTGTGTTACCCATGTTAATGGTAAATCAGATACAGTTGCACCTGTGTCTGCAGGCTGGGAGTGGGGAGGGCTCAACAAAGGAACAGTGGATACTGCCAGTACTTCTGTCTAGGAGAAAGCCACCACTCCAGCCCTCTCTGTGAAGCCTGACAGCTAGATGCTTTACCGCATGTTCCTAGCTCCATGTGAGTAGCTGTCCCAGAACTAGGGCTCAAAGTGAGTGAGTCCATTGGCAAGTAAGGCTGGGTGTGGGCTCATTAAGAGGAAGGACTCCACTTCCCGCAGCCCTCTGTCTTGCTCAGTTCTGCTAGTTTTCACAGCCAAAGGTGGTGGGAGATTCTCTTCTCAGTGCTGGAAACGAGCTGGGGAACCCAGTGTGGGGCCGAGACCCCTCACTCCTCAGGTGGAGGAGGGCCTCTTCAGCCAAGACAACCCACCTGATTTTCCATCGCCACACATTATTGTGGGACCAAGCCATTTTTTATCTGCTCTTCTCCTACTGGTTTGAAGTGACCTGTTATTTTTATCCCTATTCATAGGGCTTTTCTTCAGCCAGACCTCTGGAGACTCTGCGTGCTAGTTGCTCTGTAGTTTCTTTATAATTTTGTATGGTCATGAGCGGTGGTGTGCACAGCCTCCATCTTCTATGCCATCTTAACTGGTCTCTCCTTCAACTTATTTTGTTAAGTTGCCAAGTTGGAAATCACTACTATAGAATCCTGACTAAAAAGCAGCCTAACATCAAATTCTGTACTGGCAGAGAACTCACTACGTTGCCAGGCAGCATATTCCTTCCTCGCAAAACTGTAGTGTAGAGTATTCTTTACAATTTTGAATGAAAATTTCTCCATGAAACTTTTGACTTATTGGTCCTTGGTCAACACTTAAAGACAGGCAATGCAAATTTAGTTCTTATTTTCTCCTATGCTATTTTTTTTACAAGTTTTGTAGTTTTATGTTTTACATTTAGGTCTATGATATATTTTAGTTAATTTATGGGACGAGTGTACAGTCTGTCTTGATTCCTTTTGCATGCGAAAGTCCAGTTTTTCTGCACCTTTAATTGTAAAAGGCCATCCTTTCTCCATTATATTTTCTTTTTGCTTTCTCCATTGTATTACCCCTGCTCTTTTGTCAAAGAATATTTGACTTTATTTATGGGGATCTATTTCTGGGCTCTCTAATGCATTCCATTCATCTTTATATCTGTTCACTTACCAATTTCACACTGTCTTGATTCTTGTAGCTTTATAGTAAGTCTTGAAGTTAAGTAGTCCTCCAACTTTGTTCTTCTTCAATATTGTGTTGGCTATTCTGGATCTTTTACCTCTCCCTATAAACTTTAGAATCCATTTGTCAATATCCAAAAAAAATAACTTACTGAGAATTTTATTTAAATTGCATTGAATCTTTAGATCAAATTGAAAAAAATTAACATCTTGATACTGATTCTTCCTATCCATGAATATAAAATATCTCCCAATTTATTTAATTCTTTGATTTCTTTATCAGAACTTCATAATTTTCCTCATATAGATCTTGTCCACATATAAATTTTAGATCCAGACCTAAGTATTTCAACTTGTAGGGTGCTAATATAAATGGTATTGTGTTTTTAACTTCAGATTTCTTTTTTTTTTATTGCTGGTTGTAGGAACATGATTGATTTTTATGTAGTAACCTTATGTTGTGCAATCTTGCTATAATTACCTATTGGTTCCATAATTTTTTTGGTTGGTTCTTTCAGATTTTCTACATAGACCTTTTTCAGTTCCTTGAAGGTTTAATTCTCAAGGTTTTTGCCCCTGGCTTTTCATCTGTCCACAGTACCTTTTTCCTAGATTCTTTTATCATGGTGATAAAAATGGCACTGGCTCATCCTTAAGATCTCTGCAGTACTTTCTTTGTGTGCCACTGCTGTAGTACCTACCAAAATGTAATTAACTTTTTATTGTTATTTATTGCTTATCTTTCCTACTAGACTATAAGTTCAGTGAAGACTATTTGTCTTGTTCACTCTTGCATTGCCCCACAATTTAAATGAATGACAACCATATATTAGTTATATAGCCAATATTTGTTGAAAGAATATTTTTCACAGTTTCTTTGAAAAAAGTATTTACATTATGTTATATGGATGAGGAAACTGAGTAATAGAGAGAGGAGATAAATTGTTCAGTTATATTACCAGTAAATTAGATAGATGAGTTAAAAGCCATGTCCTTGACTCAGAACCCAAGTTATTAAAAACTGCCCTAGAACAGGGCCATTAGCTGGGGTTTCACATAAACTCAGAACATACTGGCCTTTAAATGTCTTTTAAGTTATTTAAGATAGATTAATTTTTTAAAAATTGAGGATTCATAAATCTTAATCACTTCTTAAAATATTCTGATTCACAAATAATTTTAAGATTCACTTTTATAGAGAATCATCTTAGAGTGTCATCATTTGTTTTTCAATCTGTGTAGACAAGGCTTGTCAGTACTGTGCCTGGCACATAGGAAAAATGAAATCTTACTAAGGAATATCATAATGACTTTTTGAGAAGAGCAGTACTACAATAATTTATTTTGTTTAAAAATTAATTATAAATGCTGCTTTAAGAGGAGGTAGATTTTCCTCAGAAAATTGTCAGTGGTGTTTCAAATTAATGGATGTTAACCAGCTATTTAAACCACATAAAGAACTTCAAATGTAGGGTTGTTGAGGGCTTTTTAAAAATTAACTTTTCACTACTTTATAAATAAGTGAGGCTTAGTATTTGTTAGAACTGACATTTTATGTAGACAGAGGTCAAAGAGAGCTAAGTCTGCTCAGCAGTTTAAATGCTTAAACGTTTTAAGCAGTAATAATGAACAATTAAGTAATTGCCTTAGAATTTTTGAACTCTGGTCTTTTTGTGTGAGCTAAAGCAACACTTAGCTAGAAGGGAAATGGCTTGATGATCTTAGTCTTTAGATCACGCTCAGAATCAAATCCTTCAAGAAATCAGGGAGTGCATTGTAAAAAAATAGATTTCTGGGACTCTGAAAATGAACCAGAAACACTGTTCATGCGATTTTGCTGATGATTAAATTGACTCAAGAACCAATAGAGTCTTATATTCATTGACATTTCTTCAAAAAATGCATATATTGGGAGTATTTAGTCTTTTGAGATGGAAATGTAAACCCTAGGCGTAAAAGTTCTGTGTAACAAGAGTTTGGTGACTTCCTAGTTTTGTCAGGGCCTTACTTGTAATGAGAATGTTCCTGAATTTGTCCCATTAGGACAAAGCCATATTGACAAATGCTGTATTAGCTCCTGCACCAGGTAGCTTCTTCTTTCTAAAATTCTCTAAATTTGATCAACAGAGGGTGAGTTATTTCACCTGAAATTCTACAGAAGCCAAAGTTCAAAATGAAATCCCCTGTCTCTTTCTCCTTCTCATCTCTTCTAGTTGTTGTTCAACAAGTACCTACAAAAATTGAGATGGAATTCCAACTTGTACCTGGTATATTTCTAAACTGGTTGTACTACCACATCTCTTCCCTGTGGTCTCCTGAAATTATTACAATGTGGGCAAAATGATTTGGAGTGATGGTATCTTTTTCCAAGTTCCATTTTGAGATTATGTTTCTCCTTTAATCAAGAGATCTTGGCTATGATGAGCTTCACATAGAGTACAGAGGAAGCTACCTACAACATAAGTTGACATATCTGTCGGTGCTTTCTAGGGGTTAAATTTCTTCAACTGAATTTTCAATCCTCTATTTGTGTCATTGTTTACAACTTAGAATATTTAATAAATAAAAAATATTATTTGAAAGGCTACATTATGAGGCTTGGATGGTTTCACAAATCCTAATATTTCAGAGATTAAATAGAAAAATCAGATATATGGTGGGTAATGCCAGTATTGGCAGGTAGCAAAATGCTGCTGAGAAGCAGGATCAGATAGAACTGACACTTTAAAATAGTAAAAAATCTATCTGTATGCATCACTGGTGAGAAAAGATCTTCCCGAAATGCATTTCTGCTGCAACACTGCAAATAAAATTTAAAAAATATTTCATGTGTATAACATTAAGGTAAATGCTCCCTTGAAAACAAGAGAATTTTTAAGAAAAACCAGGTATCTTAATCACTAAAAGAACACTATAAATCATTTTATTTTGTTTTTCATCCACCTTTTTTGGGAGGAAAATTAAATTTAAAAATTATTTTCAGTGATTCTCTAAAAGTGAGTTGTTAGCCCTGAACTCTTCTTTCATTTGGTGCCCTTAATATCACAAGAATACAAGATGAAGGAAGCTGACAAAACAAGTTTTAGCAAAGGTGTAAGATGACAGTAAGATGCCTATATGCTGATATAATTCTATTAACAAATTAATAGTCTTCTCCTTTTCTATGTCTCTAGAGGCTATGTTATTATGCCTTGCTTTTATGTTCATAAAAGATAAGTCAACCTTACAATTATTACAAGAAGAGAAATAATTCCCATCTGATTAATGCCCATAAATATATTGCAAGTGATGTGGAATTTGTTAGAGAATTCTTTTTCAGTCACTAAAATGTAATCTGGTTTTTAAAAACAACAATTTAGATGTTTCATTCGTGTTAATAATTAGATAATGTTTTGTCCTCAGGATATCACATCTAGAGGTGCTTGATATTTATCTGTTTCTCAGTGCTGCCATAAATTGGTCAAAGTATGGCCTGATTTCTCCACTGTATAATTACATTTTTTTTCTCACTTACAGGTTATAAGTGGTCTGTGGAGAGAAACATTTTGATCATGCAAATGCAAATATCTGGCTTCCCATCACAAGTTCTCCCTAGATTTAGCTTCCTCTGATGGTCTCAACCTGGTCCAGTCATTACCATGATAGTTGGAAAGTGATGGTTTTCCAACTCCAGCACTCCCTCCACAATTACCCAACAACTCTTAGCATTCTACTGTAAACAATTTATACAATATTATTAACCAGTGTTACCCCAATAAATTTAGTAATAAAAAACAAAAAAGCTCTTCCTTATATATTATTATATGGACTCAAAAAAGGTATGACTTATTACTGTATATACTATCAAAGAAAGGAAACTAGAAAGTATAACTATTCTCTATTCTATTTTTCTTGTAACCAACTGATCCAAATCCTTAGCATCCATTTGAACAAACCATCACTCTTCTCACTTTAAAGTTATTTGAACTTCCACTTAGTTAAGGAAATAGGGAATATAAACTGTGAATGACTCAACCTCCCTTCTTTCACCTTGCACATAAAAGTGTATCTACATTTATATGTATTTTTGTCTACTTTTGTCAAATCACAGAAGATGAAGTAGCCGTCCTCATGATTAAAGTCAAATGCTTTATATGTGGTTATTTTTTTCCTCTTATTTTCTCCTTCGTCTTATTGGAACTCTAATTCCAGTTCGAATACAGGATTTAATTATATCTTTTTTTTAATGAAACACTCTATGCATTGTTTCATGCATGGTTTTTTAAAAATCTTTCTGTCTATAGATCTCTCTATATCTGTCTTTTCTCCTTTCTCCCACACCTCTCTCTCATTCTCTCTCACTCATCTGTGTCTGTCCATCCGTCCGTCCATTTGTATCTATCTATCTATCTATCTATCTATCTATCTATCTATCTATCTATCTATCTATCATCTATCTATCTATCTATCATCAATCATCTATCTATCTATCTATCTATCTATCTATCTATCTATCTATCTATCATCTATCTATCTAATTTATCATCTATCATTATCTATCTATCATCTATATCATTATCTATCATCTGTCTAGCTAGCTATATCTAAATTAAAGTTATGAGCTCCTGTGAACCAACCACCTCTTATAAGGTGACAAGCCATACTGAATTAGGGCCTCCTCAATGAACTCATTTAAACTTAATTATCTGTTTAAAAGACCTACCTCCAAATACTGTCACATTCTGAGATATAGAATTTTGACATATGAGTTTAGTGGGGTATGCAATTCTCATTTCATTTAGCACCTCACATGAGGCTTTCAGCTGACCTCCCTTTTGGCAATCTGACTTACTTAAAGTCCACCAGTGCCCATAATGTTATCACTAACCTACAAAACAGATGAAGAACAATTTATGTATTTTAAATAATCACTATCTTCCATTTCCATCTGATCTTTATCAGTATCACTTGTGTAAAAATCATGGTATTGGGGGATCAAGAAGATGTTATTAAAAAGTGTGTTCCTTTGTATACATTTTGAATACTGTGTACTAAATTCCTTTTCAATTGTATTCTTTATTTCAAATTTGATATTTCTATTTGTTTTATTGATCACATGTACAGTTAGGAGCAACTTTAACTCAGATCATATATAACTTAAAAATTTTTTTCTCATTTATGAATTAGTATGAGGATGGTTATTTTACCAATATATGGTATGTTCACATATCCTGTTCAGTTTATTGACCATCAATGAAGCATTTCCTATGTGCCTAGCATTCAGCATTCAAAGATGAATAAGACATGATTCCTGGCCTCTAAGCACTTAAGCCTATATGTGGTTGGATATATGTGAGAAAATTAATCAGACCTTGGTATGATAAATGAAGATAATGGATGTTTCAGAAACTTTTCTGGTAAATCAGGCGGTTCAAAAAAAAATCTGGCATTTCCAATTATAAGACTTTTTATCTCATTTTCCTTTTAAAATTGCCTTAATTTAAAAACTTTAAAAAATAAACAAAAAATAAAAATAAAAACTTTCCCCATGTAATTGGTCATTTATTTATTCTTACATAAACCATTTGGAAAAAGCACTAAAGGATTGTGCTCTCTTATTTAAAATTCCTACATAAAATTCAGATATGAACCCTTAGTTCTAGGAGCAGGAATATTACATTTCAATATTGATGATTTCTATTAAATTATGCATATTCTTGGTCTTTGGTATTTCAACTTTGACCTATACCATTTTTCTTTATTTTCTTTTAAATAGTTACATAAATAATTTTTATTAAGTATATTTCCTATTTTGGTACCATCTTTCTTTTTTAAATTACTAAAACCACTATCAACCACATTTCTCTCCTTCTTGTTTATCTTTTCTTACAGCATCTATTCTTTGTCTAGACAGAATTAACTCCCTTGCTCATTGATTTTCTTCCAACTCCAGCTAAAAATCTTTTTCTTTGTTCCATAAGTTATCTGTATTAAAAGCATCTGACTAAAAATATTGCTTTCATTTTTCATTGTCATTGGTATTACCTCTTCCTTTATATAATTATCTTGACATTTTTTGAAATCTTTAAAGGAAGTAAAGTTTTCATTATTTCTAATGCAATGTTTAATTTTATAAGAATTTTCTCACCTTTACTGTGTTGATGCAAAATTTTCTTTCTTCTGAAAAAGTAATTCTGCTTTTGAATAGTTTTGCAACTTTATTATTTCTTGTAACTAAGTCTTATCTGTTTTACTGGCTTATTTTCTTTTTTCTTTGTCTTTTCTTATGGATTTTTAAACTATAGTTTAAATTAGAATACTTTTGAGACTACATTTGTTTAATTTATTAGAATCAGTGTTACAAATGTTGCTCCCTAATTCACAATGCATTGCCAGACATTCTGAGCACTTTTATTCCTTAAATGCCCAATTTCTGGAGTGGTAAATGTAAAAATACATGCTTCCATAGGGAACTTTTCCTCTGTTGACTTGCGTAAAGTTCAAATCAGTGCATTTATCCACATTTTTAAATTGCTTAAATAAACATTTTTTATCTTTTAAGATATGCTTGCACATTTACATTGTTTACAATATAGATTCCTATTTAATATGTCTTTCACAAAATATTTATTTATTTTTATGGCATGCTCCCACTTCTTATTCTCTTTTTTTCTACTGGTTTTCTCATTCAGATTCCATGCCTCCGTGGTTAGAGATTCTGTTCTATTATAAAGATTCTCAATTTCTTTTTCACTCTATTTGCTTTTTATTCCTCTGTAAACTTTAGGCAAAACTAACTCTTCAAAAGTTTTTTTTTTTTGTATGCTTTTCTTGTATAATAACTACCTATTCTCCTTGATGAATTCTAGCTGAATTGAATTTAGCCTTAAATGCTTCATTTTTTCTCTCCCTTCCTCTCAATCTCTTCAGGTGTTGAATAAGAAATTCTTATTTCTCTTTCCTGCAGATTTATCCTGCTATCTTTCCTCATAAAACTCTTATAGATTTTTCTTCATCTATTTGATCAGATGAAGTAGCACAGTAGAAGTAAAAACCTAAAATTTTGCAAGAGTCAAAACTAATCTTGAGACTATCCACAGCTACACTGAGTAGCTACATAATCTTGGGAAAGTTGTATAACCTCTGTAAGCCTGAGTTTCCTCATCCAGGTAATGATTATGTGATAATAGTACCAATTAATTACATAGGACTATTTTAGAATTTTTAAGTTGATATATGATCAAATGCTTACTATAATTCTTTGCAAATAGTAAGAGTTAAATACATATTACAGATGTTTTAATTTTATTTATCATTATCCCTTTTATTCTTAACTTTGAAGATGTCCTTGCTGTACTAAATAACACTGTGATTAGTATTGTAATTCATTTGTAATTTTAGAAAGAATAATTTTTATTTTTTATGCTATATAGTGTTCCTCTATACAAAAATGCTTTTATGGCTGGGTCTTAACCAGTAATGATTTGGGGACTACATTTGTAGTAGGTTTTTGACTGTTTTGTGAACTTCAATTTTTTCATCCTAATTGAAGGTAATGTAGTATGTGGTAAGACAACACTTCCTGTGCTCTACTTCTATTTTAATTTTATGTTCAAATGCAAATCTATGTGCTAACTTTACTGGGACTGGTATTTGTCATAATGAACTATATGTGAGGGGACAGCATAACCTACAGCCATTGCTTCAATTCTTTTTAAATCAACACTAATGTCTTCTTGTGGTCCTTTCTTATTTCTGGCAGAGAGTCTAAAGTTGTTAGTAAAGGAGTATCTTAGGAAACAGCAGAAAACCAAACAAAACCTCTGCTTCCATTGAGCACATATTCTAGTGAAGGGGATGAATAAACAACAAAAATGATACATTATACAGTATACTAAAAATATGCATGTTGATGCCACCAAAAAATAAATAAATAGATAGATAGATAGATAGATAGATAGATAGATAGATAGATGATAGATGATAGATAGATAGATAGATAAATAAGCAAGGTAAGGGTGCTTGGGAGTTCCGGGGCCTGAAATTTTAATAAAAATTGTCATAAAATGACACTCGACCAAGATTTGAAGAAGGTGAGGGAGTTAGACATGTACATACCTGGCTGAAGAATGGGTTCAGATGAAAAAAAAGAGCTCATGAAAAAGTCCAAAGTTGTGAGCTTGGCTAATGTGTTGAAGGCTAGTGTGGTTATAGTGAATCAGCTGATGGGTAATAGAAGGAATAGAAGATGAGGTCATATAAGTAATGTGAAACAGATTGTGTAGCGCTTTGTGGACTCTATGAGGACTTAGAGCTTTACTCTGAGGGAATTGAGATCATTGGAGGATCCTGAGAAGAAAAATTACATGTTCTGACCTATGTTTGAAAGAATTACTCTGGCTCCTGCATTGTAAATAGAAAATTCAATTTTACTCTTCTTACGACATAGGCTTTAAAAAACAAACAAACAAACAAACAAACAAACAAACCTCAAATGTCCTCCTTGTATCTGTATCAGTTTTAGTAATCAAGTTGCCTACTATTTTACATCCTGATGAAAGTCAAATAGAAGATTTATAAAAGGCAGTGGTAGTAAAACAGGTAGGAAACAGGGTAGTAAAAACCTGCTCAATTCTGTCTTTAATAATTAAAGAATATAATTCTGAAAATGGTTTTGAAAAAAACAAAATAATTCAGTACAAATTATTTAAAACATCTATTTTATAAATCAAGAGAAAATATCAAGAGACCAATCAATATAGAACAAATAATAGAAAAATATAAATAAGCATAAAAATAGAAAGAAAAAATACAAAATAAAAACAGACCTGATGATGTTATTACAATTGCTCATTATGAGCAAATAAATGTCTCAAAAATATTCATGTCATACTTAAAAAGATACAAATACAGTAAAAAAAAAGAGAAAGAAATATTACATGGAAAAATTATTAAGCAATGCACAAAAAGGAAGAGAAAAAAAAAGAAAAGAAAGGAAGAAAGGGAAGGAAGGAAGGAAGAAGAGAGAGAAAGAAAGGAAAGAAGAAAAGCAAGAGCAATAAAAATCAGTCAGTAAATATTGAGTATTTAAGTGTTAGACACTTGAAATACAGTAATCATATAGCTTTCTATACTTCACTGACAATTCATATTTCATAGAGTTGAATATTTGTAAGACTGATAGCTGAACAGCACTTATTTTTGTTATTATTACTCTAAAACAGTACAAGCAACATAACATGGCGAAAATCATGAGCTTTGGAGGATGGCTGACCAGGATTTCAATCCCAACTCCACTGCTTACTTTGTGACCTTGGGTAAATTTCTTAAACTTGCTAAGTTTGAGGGTCCTCTTCTATAAATTAGTGATATATAGAGAGGCTTTGGAGAATAATGAGTACAACGTCTGGCACGTAATTGGTATGCAATTTATATCTGGTGAAAGCAAAAATGATTAATAGAGAAAATGACACTTTATACAATGGTTTTAAGTATCTCATATTGGGTGGAGTCAGGATTCAAATTCAGCTCCCACTTCCAAATCTTTCTTCTCTGTGCTATACTACATAAATACCTGTTAGATAATAGACACATTAGCAAGAGGAGCCTAATTTTTGTCTTTCTCCCTTCCTTTTCCTTCTTTTCCACTTTCTTTCTCTTATTTTTCTCATTTTTCTTATTTTCTTGTTTAGCTTCCAAACTTGCTTCTGTTCCAAATCAGTAGAGGTGTTTTTTGTTGTTGTTTGTTTTTTTCTTTCTCTCTCTAGACTTCCTGTTGCCATTAGCTGCTAGGTACACCCTACTTAGTTGATTCAAGAAGAGCAAACACCAGGGTTCAGCTCATTTGAGCCAACCTGCTGCACTTCCTTCCTTGTTGCTAACAAGTTACTTTTTCAGATCCAATTCTTCAAGTTCTGTGTCTACAATGTTCCTCATAGTGTGATACATTGGAAACAATATGAAGAAGAGAATCACTTAAATAACTTCATCTTTAAAAATTTTCTTGCTCACCTCTCCAACAAGAAAGTTTGGCTAATATTATTACGAGAATTTTTCACTATTCTAATAAAAAATAAAGTCCATTTTCATGGTGTTTTATTATAGCATTTTATTTAATTCTTATAACAATCCTATAAGAGTTGCTATTTCTATTATATTTTTTACATAAATAAGTTTTTTTTTCTTCAGTGTAAAATCAAATTCTATCCATTGTAAAATATCTAGAAAAAGCAAATAAACAAACAAAAACACACAATAGAAATCATATACATTGTCATTGTGAAGATTGTACAGGGTTCATATTTACTTACATGTGACTTTGGAACTCTATGCTAGGACTCTATACATTCTACACTTATTTTTCTCTAACTGGCAATCATTCTTAGATTAGTGCTAAGCATCTATAGATTTGAGAGACCTCTTTTTTTTCAGCTTGAACTCAATAATATTATATTTCGTGTTCTCTCTTCCTACCTCCCTTACTTTCACTGTCACTGACATCATCCTCTAGACATCATTTACAAGGGAGCTCATATAAGCTTTTTAATGACCTGAGAAATAAGGTAGGGATAGTACATGCCCCCATTTATCAATGAGATACTGAGGTTCAGAGAGATTAACATTTATCTAATACCACCTTTTAAATTAAAGTTTTCCTAATTTTAAAAGACATTAAGTCATTTCTTACAGAATAATAAAGGTAAGATAATAGACCAGAAGTAACAATTTACATATTTTTTCCCACCTAGAAAATCAGCAATTAAGTTTGTCAAAAATATCGTTTTGTTGTTGTTGTTGTTGTTGTCTTTGTTTTTTAGGGTTTTTTTATTATCTCAATTTAAATTTTATAAAGTATTGAAAATATTTGGTTTGAATATATTCTAGAATGTTGCTTCCAGAAATTACAGAATTTCGCAGAAGAAATACAATGGAGGCTTCTCTAAAGAAAGCATACTTGGAGTAAGAATATTGAAATATATCATCTTTATCCTTTCAGCCTATTTCCAAGCCACTTACATCACACCAGGAACGTGAAATACCTGAGTTTTCAAAAACAGCATAAAAAATTCCCTGAAATTAATTGTAGACTTTGAATACATTATGTCCATGAAGTTGATAAGTCCAATAACTATTCTCAGGCTTCAGTGGACTTTTCAAATGGTCAATGATAGTTCAGCTTTAAGAATCCTAGCCAATACAATATGCCATGTTTTTATTATTTGAAACTTTGTGTTAAGAAAGTCAATCACAAAGCTTCCATCTACATTTAATTAATCTTTGAAACTCCTAAACATGTTTTGCAACTTCTATTACCATATTTGCAAGTTTTTCAATTTTCAAAATATGTCTTTTATTGTTGAAAATTCACCAGGATACTGTCACAAGTAACCATCATATGCCATGAAATTAACCAACATAGTATTTTTTAAAGCCTCTTTTCAGATATTTACCTTCTTCTAGAAAGAAAAAATGAATAGAGAAAACCTAATGGTGTTTAAAAATTACAGTCTTATTGAAAAATATTACAGGTTGGCAGATTTCATTGAAAAGGAGTTGTAGATATTTATATATGCATTTTATCTTACTTTTCTACACCCCCAAGTCATCAGTATCACTTTTTGACTTTTTGTACTAATATTCTAATGTTACTTAAAGCAAAATAAAAATCTAGTTTTGTTATACTAAATGTATGTTTTGAAAAAATATTTTTAGGAGTTTGAGAGGAAATGGATTTTTTATTGTAAATATAGGTAGACATTGACATTAGAAATGAACAAATCATGGCAGTGAACATAAGCCAAAATCAATTTACAAGAGCAAATACTTAAATTATATTATAGTGGATATGACCAAAATATTCTAATTATTCCTAAGAGTAATTTTCCTGAAAGTCATTCTGTAAATTCTAGGTTAATATTGTTTTTATTACTTTAATAAAAGATTTCCTGGATAATCTCTTTATCTACCATGAAAACATAATAATTTAAAACTGTGATTGGTTGTAAAAATTTGAATTTTAGAAATCTATTTCAAAGAAAATAAAAAACCCAAAAGTTAGTAAAATTTTAGTTTAATAAACAAAAGGAGAAATTGTTTACTTTAAAGTACTATGGTCCAATTCTACAGTCATGCCCACAGATAAAGGGACAAAGCATAGGAAATATATATCATGAAAATCCAAATTAAACTGTAACACCTATGGACTCAAAATATAGTTCAGGATGTTGTTGTGCTTTTAAACAAAAGAAAAACATTTTTAAATTACTGTAATCTTAGGAAGAAAGCCTTTCTAAAAGGTTCTGTGCATTATACATAAATGAATAAAGTTATGTGAAGATTTTGAAAGAGCAAATAAGGGCAAAGGCTGGTAGAGGCCAAAAGACTCACATATTCTGAGTAGACAGATTTTACTCTTAGGACAATGGAGGTAAAAATAGATGACCTCACCATTCTGAGAATTAATTGAATCAAACCAATCCATTTCTACTTTCAACCTTTCTCCTCTAAGAGTCATTCAAATTGTGTCTCAAAATAGTTTTTCTCTGTAGTCATCTCTCTGTCCTTTTAATACCATTTCCTTCCCAAATCAATGTTAACCCTTCTCTCTCTAAACATGCTAACTAGAGAATCTCCAGTCTAGATGTCTGTTATTGGTGGCACAGAAGCTTTTTGCAAATGAAGTCAATATAATTAATAAATTCGACTAATATTTTCTGAATGTCTACTAAGTCCCATAGTCTATTCAACAGATACACAGGTGAACATGACAGTTTCTGCCTTCATGTGTAAATTGCTGTAAAAATAGGCACATAGGCATACGGGGGGGAAGGAGAGACTGGAAAAAGGGAAGGGGCTCACAAACAGCACATTCCACTGGCCTAGAAATGTGCACATGAAGTTGTTTTGAGGGTCTAAGAATATGACATGTGATCTTATACAGTCCGTATTGGGATGAAATTTTTGAGTTATAAGCTATTTGAAATTTCTTTAGGTTGAGCTATGTAACAGGGAGAAGCAGTGGCCAAACCTGTAATTGACATAAGAAAGCCATGGTCCCCTGCTCCACAGAGACCAGGGTAACATCATGGTATGTGGCAATAGCAGCAAGGGATAAACTCAAGGTGTTCAAGTGGAAAGAGAAATAGAGGAATTGATATCCTTTCCCCTACACTATAAAAGAGCTATAGGTTTATCTTATGGTTAAAAGATAATGAGTCAAATTCTTGGTTTATATTTGTAGAATTGCCATTTGTGAGTTTAGATTTTAGAGGCAGTATTTATTTGAGCCTCAATTTAAATTATCAAGTGGCAAACCAGCTTTCACTTCAGAGTCATTCCTCTACCCCGCTAGCTGCATTTAAGCTTCTTGGATTCTGGACTGACAATGTGGGTCAGGTGATTACAAAGTCTTTTGAACTGCAGGTGGAAGGTAATGAAAGGATTGTGCCGTCTCTGAGTCTCTGAGGTGAGGGATAAAGATGAAGAGTGTGCTTAGAATAGGCCCCTAAACTGCCGCAGAAGTGACCTGCTTTGAGCAAGAGCTGTTGGTGATTGAGAGGTAAAAGCTCTAAAGTCTGTGGAAGTGTCTGGGAGGAATATAAAGCAACATTTAAAATGGTGGGATTCATAATTCTAGTTCAAAACCAAATGTCAGGAGACAAAAAGGGAAAGGTTCCCTGTGGATCCCTCAGGACTGTTGCAGTACGTCAACCAACAAGATGCAAGGCAGTTTGGCATGTCAAATCAGTAACACCTAAATCAAGTTAGTATCAGCAATTTATAGCTAGGCATTATTGAACAAACCTGGACTCTACCACTAACTCAAGGGTATGCCTATGTTCTTGCATTGGTGAAGGTAACTACAGAAGTGAAGGAGAGAGACACAGCTTTGGGGCCTGCTAGAGCTCAGAGAACAAGTCTGACAAGCAAGGCTCAGAGTCAAAATGTCAGAAGGACTGACCATGAAGAGCTAGAAATGTGGTAAGTTGTTTCAGCCTGGCTTTCTAACGTCAGAGACACAGGATAGCCAAGACACCAGTGAAAAGTGGGTGAAGACACCTTTAATCGGTAAACATAACATTTAAATTTTTACTTAGACATTTACTATAGTTAGTTTCCTTTGTGTTTTCTTTCATTTCTTATGTGCTTAAGAATTTTTTGCCCATCCAAAGATGAGTAAAATATATGTTTTTTTTTCCATTTTTTCTTTATATTGAACTCTTTGTTAAAGTATAAAGCTTAAATTTAATTATTATTTTCCTTTAACTCTTTTATAATAATCTAGCCCCATTGTTTTGTGATGGGGTCCTTTTTAACTTGTGTCTTATTACTGAGTTTTGCTATGTTTCAAGATATCTATCCTGTTTTACTTTTGTGCCATATTTTGCAGAAATTCCATATTATTTGTGTTAATTTTATGATTTTTTTTTTTGTGGGTAACTTACTATCATATCATTTTTTTCAGACTTTTAAAACTATTGTTATACTTGTTTTTCCAAATAAACTTTAAAATAATTTTTTTCAAGTCCACAAAAATATCATTATGATTGAATTAAATCATTATATTAAGAAGTACTGATTTTAAATAATATTTAATCCTTCTGGGGGAAAATGTATATCTTAATACATTTGATCTCCCTTTGCATCTTCCAATTAAGGTCTATAATTTTTTCATAAGAATAGTAAATCTTCCTTGCTAATTCTAGATATTTCATGTAGTATTTTTTGCTTCTGCAGATGAAAAATATTTTTGTTTTATCTTAGAATTATTGTTTGTTGATATAGGATAAATCTAGTAATGACTGCATTATATATGACAACTTACTAAACTAGTTACAGTTCTAAAAGTTTTTAAATTGATTTTCTGGATTAATGATGCATAATCATATATTAAACCAATAGCAATAATTTAGCTCCATAAAGTTAGTGAGAATTTTTGCTTATTCTGGCTATTTGGCAAATGTTCATTCTTAGTGTTCTGTGTTATGAGTAGTATTTATTTATTACTGTACCATAGTTAGAAACAAAATCATAAAATTTATGATCAGCTTTATAGGTGGTATTGCGTGGAAATTGAAAATAGTTATATTTAGCTTGGCTCACTTTTTTTAAATCTAGAATTTTATTTCTAAAGAGCATATTTTGGTATTACTGATACTGAGGATTTCTCTCTGAAAACCAATAAATAGAATGGTTATGCTTTTTAATGAATTAAGGTAATTTTTTTTTATCTCTAGTCATTAAAGAAATGCCATCCAAATGAGTCATTGGCACTTCTGTGAAGAGTTTTATTAAGGATTATAATTGTAGTGGTAGTTCAGCTGCAACATATGAAATGAAAGCTAGAAGAAATTTCCAAAATGACTCTTAGCTCTGTATATTTAAGATGGAGAGCTTATATATATCCTGTAGGTTCTGATTCTCCAGAGAACCCTAATATAAACCCTTTCTTCCTAAAGGAGGGAGAAAAGGTATTCATTCAGATGTAAATTTACAGGGTCCACTTTGGCATCCCACAAAAAAAAAGGGGGAAAAGTTAAGAGTGCTAGAGATCACTTTGTCTCATAGAAAGTATCACCAAGAAATATTTTCTGTAATACTTGATTCCATTATTAGATTTTCTAACATTTCTTAATATAATACATTCTTTTAAAAAATGTTCAGCAAATATTCAAGTGACTGGGTTTTATACTGTTTCATAGAGGAATTGTAGTTATCTTTATAATCATATTCCCTCCATTACCAAAAATGTGCATTCTATTCCAGTTACAGTTTATACATTTAAGAAATCTAAGTAGTAATGTGTCTCTTTTGCATTATAACTGGTGTAGGTGGACCATTATTGCTTTAATCATAATTAGTTGTGTATTCTACATGGACTGGCTGTGATATTTATAGAATTTAAAAAACAACCTCATAGGTCTGCACTTGGACTTCCTTTTTTAAGAAAAATTCTATAAACTCTTATAAAGGCCTTGAATTCCTCTCCAGTTAATTCTTTTTAGAAGGTTCTAGCAGGTGCTGGCTTTGAGTTAACAATCTCTAACCACGGTTTTGAAAACCATCCTCCACTTATGCAGTCATGTTTCATTTTAGTGCTAGTTGGCATATTATAGTGGTTGCATAGCAACAGTTTTGGCAAAAATATTATCTTTTTTTACTATGCAAAAATGAATTTCTTAGTGCTGATCAAAACTCCCCCTTGCTTAAAAACTTTCATTAATTTATTGAGTGAATTAAGCTAGGTAGCAGGTATAGTTTTCAAAAACTGAAGCACTGAGGTCACTTATATAGGAAGTAAATTGGGCAAGAGAAGAGGAAAAGCTATAAGAAATTAGGAAGATATAAGGAAAATTTAAACAGTAAAGTCTATTATTCTAATTGTGTGGGAGAGATTCTAGTGTTTTGGGCTTTGTGTGTGATGGAATTAAAAGTCGCATCAGAACTCTGGTAATGAGAAGTAGCTGGTACATTATTGGTAGGAAATTCATTTCCTTTAACTTCAGATTTTTTTTTTTAAACCTACAGCACCTGGTATTCCTAGGTGGTCTACCATCCACATACCAACCAGACCCGACCCTACTTAGCTTCCAAGATCAGATGAAATCGAGCATGTTCAGGGTGGCATGGCTATAGATTCGATTTTTTTATGTAAAATAAAACTTTAAGATATTGCTAAAGCCTTAAGTTTATATCTTCCAAATAAAATGTGAGCTCTGTTGTCTTGAAAACTTAAGTACAAATGCCTACAGCATGGAAAATACTGTATACTAGGCAATATAAGAAATAAAAAGATTACACTTAGATATTAACCTCAAGGAGTTTCAATCTAATCGACATTTTCTGTTTGTGTTTCAATTAACACCTTCCTCCCAATTTATATCCAGAGGCTATGAGCTAGGCTTTTCTTCTGTTCTCTCCCTAAACCTCCTCTCTCTCTGCTGCACTTCTCTCCACTGAATTCAACTATTGTTTGTTACAACTAAACTGCAAAAAGAGTTTATTTATTGCCTTGAATTTGTTCTATTTTACTCTTCCATAGTAACTTACAAATATTATCTTTTATGTCAATTTTCATATTTAATCATCATAGCAACCTCTCAGTTGAACAAGTAGAATATTTATTCTCTTTGAGGTTTTGGTTTTTAGAGTTTTTAAGTAACAGTCTTAATGAAACTTTGCCTCCAGTTGAGGGTTCTTTCCTCTAGATTATATTGTCATTTATGAAAGGGGATCATATCTGTGTTACTCAAATTGCAAAAATTAGCTTGAGAAATTGTTCACAAATGAATACATAGTTGTTTACACTGTTGTAGGTTTTTAGAAATAACCAAATTTGTTAAATTAACTCCATGTTATCATAAATCATCAAACATTTAGGCATTTAGCAAAAGATAAAAATATTTAGCTCCCAGAGTCATAATCCTTTAGGGTATCATAACATTTTTGGTTTCTTTAGATAAATATGATTGTTTTGTAGAATTTCAATAATAGTAGAGTGCAAAAAACTCCATGGAGTTGTTTGGCAACTGGTTTTATAGTATAATATTCATTTTGAAACAAATCCTGTAACTAGCCTTCTTTTTTATCTATCGATTGTGATTTCGTATAATAGAATTATAAACTAGGGTTTATAGTGAGAATAAAAAAAATGTAAGTTATATTCTTAACACAAGAACTACATTATAGAGCATGGCACAGAATAAATTTTAAGATGAGTGAATTCTGTGCCATTAATTATTTTTTCTTTTATAGTTAATGAATGAAATTTAAGTTTTATGGCTTATTGTATTAAGAAAAAGGAATCCTATTTTCTGGGTGATATTTTATCAAGAAATATAATTTTGTCTAAAAATGTATATCTATATTTTTTAAATATATCCATATTTTACAGGAAATAGAAAAGTCTTGTATTGCGAGCAATAGAACAACATCTCTTTTATATTCAAATGAAGAGAATTAGGGCTTTTTCTGTACTTAGATCACTTTGTAGTGTGATAAAGGTACCTTGTGGTGTAGTAGACATAAATTCAAGGTCAAGAGAAATGATGTTGGACAGTATCCTACCACTATAAACAGTTATCTATTAGAGTGATAATTTTTAAAAATATTTTCAGTGAAAACATTCACAGTGAACTTGTTAGCTAATCCAGTAATGATAAGATGAATGAATGGACCAAATCACGACTTGTCTGTTACTGTGTTTAAGTGTACTCATTAAAAAATGCTTTTAGACTTACTATCTAAATCATCTCCTCTGTTAGATCCTGTAAATGGTGATTTCAAGAACATTTAAGTATATTTTTAAAAAATCAATTATGTCCTACTAATGAGTATAAATTCTGATTTCTGATTACTTGTATCTTCCTTCTGAGGCATCCATACTTTTCCCTTAACCTTCTTGACCATCTCTAATGAATGACTAATTTTGATAGTTGAGTAGCTTTCTTAACCTGCCTCTTGCTCATATAGCAAAGTGGGAGGCCAGAAGTCTTATTGCAATTTGAACACTCATTTTCTTTGAGTCCAGACTTGGTGTTCTTTTGCCAATTCAAGTTACTTAAAAATTCTGGAGACATCCTACTTGTCTGCTTATATTCACTAAGTACTACACCCAAAATTGTTTTTGAGATGTGCCTCCTTCTGGACATATTACTACTGTGTTGGCAGTAGGCTTTTGTGGAACGATGCCCTCAAATTTCCTAGAATACCTATCATCCAACTGGAAAGACCTACTGGACAAACCTTAATTCTTTCAGAGATTTTTTTTTAAAAAGGGTATTAGAGCCACACTCGACTTGATTTTAGAGTCCTCGGGCCTCATATCACATTGAGAAATTATAACGAGAAGATTGGAAATGAAAAGTATATCTATTTTTTAACCAAGCAATGTATAGAAAACCCCTATATTTCTAAATAATACTTATTCAATGGATAGTTTTCTATTCATCTATTTATTTCACTTCTGTATCATATAGTGCTAAGAGCAATCAGCTGACACTATTATTATGCCTGGATACCATCATAGCCAATTTTGAAAGCTCATAATGTACACTTTCTTGCTTTGAAGTCTACAGAGATTTGCTTGTACGTCTTCTAGTTTATTTTGGCTGGGCTCATTCATGGATCCTTAGCAATGGGACAGGTCATCTGCTTTGAGGGTCTTAACTGGATTATCTCACATGTTTTGGGATCAGCTGCCTCACAGACCAGAAAGGCAAACTTTTCCATATATACATGACAGTTGCAAAGTTCTGCCAGGAAGACTAGAATCACATAAAACTTTTTGAAGCCTAGACTCAGGACAGTCATTCTGTCAATTTTAGTGCCTTCTGTTGGCAAAAGTAAGTCAAGCGGCCATTCTATTTTCAAAGGATGGGTAGAAGAATTCCTTCTCTTGATGGGAATCTCTCCAAAGTCACATGACAAAATACATACAGGGAGGGGTGAAGAATTGCAGGAATTTTTGCAATATATCTACAGAGGCCCTGTCTCTTCAAATATTATATCTATCCCATTCTTACTCCCTTGCCTTCCAAAACTCTAAATAAACATTATTTTCAAGTCCTGTAACTTTTCCTATTTTCTATATCTTTTTCTCTGTGCAAAGCATTCTAAGTAATTTCTTTTGGTATATTTCAAGTTTACTATTTATATCTTTAGGTACGTTTAATGTGCTATTCAAATTCTCTATTGTGATTTTAATTTTATTATAATTTTAATTTATAAAAAATATTTTCAGATAAGCTTGGTGATTCTTGATAATTTATCTTTGCATATGTTTTTAACTTCCTTTATTACATATAATCAGCATAGTAATTTATAACCTGATTATTAAAAATCTCAAGCTTTCATAGCTTGCTTTCTTTAGTCTGTTGGTTATCACTAATAGTGTCTTGTTTCCTTGTGTGCTTGGTGATTTTTTACTAAGCTGTTCATTGCCATTAAAAATATTTTGGAGATTGTTTTGAGTATAAGATGATAACTCATTTATATTTGCTTCTGTCAGGTGCCCAGGAAAGTATTAGTAAGGAACAATTTTGAACTTAATTCATTGCTTAAGGTTTATTTATTGCGAGCACATTTGGGCTGATACACATATGAGGACAAGTTTAAAAATATAATTCTCAAGAAAATTTTCACTCTGCTACTCTGTTCAGGGTCAAAGCAAATTTCCATTCAGCATCATAGATGGAGGATAGAGCACATTTACTACTAGATCAAATATTCAAAAACTTTATTGAGCATATTTAACATATCTCATATTTTACTCATTTACTATTTTTTTCACTGAACATTATCAGTAGTTTGTTAAGAATTTAGGTGTTGAAAATTTATGGTGTTTCTATTTTTTTGTGTGTGGCTATTACAATTAATGCTAATAAGAACATTTGTACATAAGTCGTTGTGTGGATATATGTTTTTATGGCTGGTTCTTATGCTAAATTTATATCTAACTTTTAAAAAACTTCTAAACACTTTCCAAAGTAGCTGAACTATTTTACTTTTCCACTAACATTGTCCCAAGGTTTCTTTTTATCCATTCCTCACCAGCCCATGTTATTGTTTATCTTTTTCTATAGTCATTCTACTGGTTTTAATTTGGTTTCCCTTATGATTAATGATGTTGAGTATATTTTTATGTTTATTAGCCATTCATAGATATACATATTCTTTGAAATTTCTATGAAAATACTTTGCCCTTTTATTGTTTGTTGTCTTATTAAATTATAAGACTTTGTACATTTTGGACAGTCAGTCCTATATAAACTATGTTTTACAAATACTTTTTCCTAGTCTCTTGTTTGATTTTTATTTTCTTGATGGTACTTCTGAAGGCCTAAAGTTTTTATTTTTGATGATGTTCAAATTATTAATTTTATGCCTTATAGAGCATGCCTTTGATATCATATAAAATACATATTTGCCTAACCCAAAGTCTTATTTTTTTGTATATTATCTTCTAAAATTCTTATTGCTTTACTACTGACATTTAAAACCACAATCCATTTTGATTTAACTTTTGTGTTTGGTGTGAGATACATGTAGATATTCAGTTATCCAACCACTATGTCACATTCCCCAATGATTTTAATTAGCATCTTTGTCAAAGATCAAGTGACAATAAATATAAAGGTTTATTTATAGAATCTCAGTAATGATCCATTGACGTATGTCTGTATTTGTGCCAGTAGAACATGCTGACTTAGTAATTGTAGTTTAAATTTTGATTTAGGATGTGAAAGTTCTCCAAATTTATTGTTTTCCAAAATAGTTTTGACTATTCTTGGTCTTTTGCAATTTCATATAAATTTGTGGATCCTCTTGTAAATTTCTACAAAAAGTTTACTAGATTAAATTGAATCTATAGACAAAATTAGGGACATTTTCATCTTATCAAATGTGTCTTTCAATCTATGAATATAAACTGTCTCTCTATTTAATTGGATGTTTTAAATTTCTCTGGTCGATGTTTGGACCTTTCCATGTCCAAGCATTCTTCTTCTTTTGTTAAATTGATAATTAAGCATTTTAGTCTTTTTGATGCTATTGGTAATGAGCTGTTTTTCTTAATTATTTAGATTTTTCATTGCTAGTATATAAAAAATGTTTGATTTTTGAATGTTTGGCACCTTGCAACTATGATAAACTTGTTTATTAGTTGCAGTAGTTTTTAATGAATTCTTTAAGATTTTCTTTTTTAAAAATAGATTTATTTTTTTGATGACATTGGTTAATGAAATACAATAAATTTCTGGTGTACAATTTAACAATAGGGCATGTGTATATATATGTATGTATATATATGTGTATATATATATGTATGTGTGTGTATATATATATATATATGTATGTATATATATGTGTATATATATATGTATGTGTGTGTATATATATATATATATATATATATTGCATTGTGTGTTCTCTCACAATTAGGTTTCTGTTATCACATATTTGACCCCCTTTGCCCCACTTACCTCCCTTTTCCTCCTACCCTCACCTCAAGACTTTCTATATACATATTTTTTTAGAATAACAACAGTATTACTTCTTCCTTTCCAACCTAGATCTTTTATTTCTCTTTTTTTGCCTGATTACAATGACTAAAATATGGTGAATTTAGGAATACTTGCTTGTTCTTATTCTTGGAATAAAAGCCTTCATTCTTTCACCATTAAATGTGAAGATAACAAAATTTTTAAATGTCCTCGATCAACTGATGAAGGTTGATTCTATTCAAAGTTCGTTGAAAGATTTTATCATAAATAGCTGTTATATTTTTTGGTTGCATCTATTGAGAGAATTATTTGATTTTTGTTCTTTATTCATATGATATATTGATTTTAAAATATCAAAACCACCTTATATTACTAGGATAAATCATACTTGTATATAATTTGTTTTAGTATTGTGAATTCAGCATGCTAACACTTTGTTGTGGACTTTAACATTTACATTTCTGACTAGTACTGGTCTATAATGTTATTTTCTTGGGTTATCTTTGGCTTTGATATGGGAGTGATACTGGCCTTATAGAAGAAGTTAAGATGCCTTTCCTCTATTTTCTGGAAGAATTTTTCAAGTATTAATATAATTTTATTTAAAAATAGTGGATGGAATTCATCAGTGAAACCATCTGGGCCTGGGCTTTTCTATATGGAAAGATTTTAAATATCTATTTCAATTTCTTGTTATATTTCTATTAAGATTTTTTAATTTCTTTCTGAGTCAGTTTTTTTTATTTATGAAATTGCTAATTTTACATAAGTAGTCAAATTATGGGCATCAAACCATAGTAGTCTCTTATTTTTTTTTTAATTTTAAGAGGCAGTGATGATGGGTTCTCTTTCATTCCTAATTTTGGTAATCTGTCTTTTTTTCTTTTTAATCTAGCTAATGATTGTTAATTTGTTAATATTTTCAAAGAACTAAGTTTGATTTTATTAATTTTCTCTTTTTTGTTTTCTTCTAATCATTTTATTCTTCTTGACTTAGATTGTTTATCTTTTTTTTAATACTAAATGAAGATATAGGTTATTGATTTGAGATTTTTCTCCTTTATAAATATAAGTGTATAAAGCTATAAATTTTTCTCTATAAAATGTTTTAACTTCAACTGAATGCTATACATTTTGACATTTTTATTTTTTCTAGCCTTATTGAGATATGATTGAAAAATAAAAATTCTGTTTGATTTTTTTTGTTTTTCTTTGTTGAACTTCTTTTACTTTCTAATAGTTTTTCTGATTGTGTTAAATTGATTATCTGTGTTCTCTTATAGATTTTTGTTACTTTAGAACAATTATTTTGAATTTTTGTGAGGTAATTTATGGATCTTTATTTCTTTGACATTGGTTACTGGAAGTTTATTGTGCTCCATTGTGGTGTCATGTTTCCCTAATGCTTTGTGATCATTATAACCTCGTATAGAAATCTGAGCATTTGAAGAAGCAGTCAAGTCTCCTAGACTTAATGGGCTGGCTTTGGTAAGAAAAAACTTTCACCTGCGCAGGAAGGGGGAGCACGATATGGCCCTGGGTCTTGTGGCACAAGATATAAAATATGGTGGCATGGGGCAACTCTGAGTCCAGGGGGGCACAGTGTCTCACTGACTTGGGAATCTGGGATCTTTAATATCAACAACTTCATGATCTTTGGCAGCTAGAGCTGCAGGGGTCCATGCTAGTTGTAGGCACTGTTGTGGTTTTCAGTGACACCTCTTGGTCTGGCAGCAAGAGACTGAGGCAGGCAGCAGTGGTGGCTAGGACTTCTGGTGTGCTTGCAGTCGGGTAAATGCCAGCTACAGATGTGTGTGACAACAGGGGCCAGCTAAGTCACATTCATGGTGGCAATGGCTGGGGTCAGCAGTAGCGGCTGGGGCAATTGCATGATCATGGGCAACTGCTGAAGTCAAAGCTGCTGGTGTATAGGTGCATAGCTGTAGGGGCCAGCCTTGTGCATACATGTGGTGGGGTCCAGTGATAGGAGTCAATATTAGCTGCATTCATGGTGGCCAAGCTGGATCCGGATCTTTTTGAGGCAGTTATAGTTAAGAGACAGAGGGATTCAGGCATCTGAAGTCTACAAAGGCAAAAACCTGAAGGAGCTTAGCAGTGAAAACTATAGGGGACATGTAATAGCTGTGCTGTCTATTGGTTTCTCTAGCAGTGAAACGTGCTAGGGTTTTTTGCAGAGCAGGATGCTGGTGTCCACAAAAGCAAACACTGCAGGGTCCTCAGAGGTAAAAGCTTTGGGAAGTTTATGACATGCATGAGGGCTGTCGGTTCCTCAATGGTAAAGGTTGCTGGGTTCCTCTGTAGAGCAAGCTATGAGGGATGGCTGTTGTTCCTGACACATGTTGATAACAGGTACCCTTGCCCCTTCTCTTTGTTCTTAGCTGTCTCAGCTATGCTGATCTCCCCAGGGGTCTAGGTGAGGTAAAACTGAAGACATTTGTGAAATGTCTCCAAAGCATGAAGAAGCTGGTTGTTCCTCCGTTCCTCCATTACTACATTTGTGTGTGTGTGTGTGTGTGTGTGTGTGTGTGTTAAATATATACTTTCTAGTGTACAATTCAAAATTATTTAATTTTCTTTTTTTATACCTTTGAGTTATTTTCTTAATGGCTGCTCTGGAAATTACAATATGTATCTTAATTTAAGGAAATCTAATTTAGTTTACTGCTAACTTAATTTCAATAGTATATAAAAATTTTGCTCCTCTGACAGAGGTCTCTCCATTTTTTTTGTGCTATTGTCATGCAAATGGTGTCTTTTACATAGTCTATCACCTCATTTTTGTAATTGCTTTATGATAATTATAAAGAAAAAAATTTTTAATTTCATACTGCCTTTTACATTTACCTATGTAAATATTTTTTTGCCAGCATTTTTTTTCTTCATGTGGATCTAAGTTACTATCTAAGTCCTTTTTTCCACTCTGAAATACTACATTTTGGGTATATGATAAGTCTTTTTCTTTTGGTGCTTTCAAAACTTTCTCTTTGTCTTTGACTTTCAACCATTTGATTATAATGTACCTAGGTGGTTTGGATAGCCACTTTGATGTGTAGATCAATAATTTTAACAAATTTTGAAAAAATTTTCTAATCTCTCAAACACTTTTTCTGCCCCTTTCTCTCTCCCTTTGCTTTCTGGGACTCTCATTATGAACATTTCTGTATACCCACTTGTATCCTAGAACTCTCTGATGCTCTTTTCTGTTTTCATTTTTCATTTTCCTTTTTGTCCCTCCTCCTGGATAAGCACTATGGACCTATCCTCGAGTTTGCTGATTCTTTTTTCTGCCACCTCAAATCTATTGTTGAGTCCACCTGGTAAACATTTTAGTTATTTTACTTTTCAATTTCAGAATTTATATATTTTTAAAAATATTTCTATGTCCTTATTAATGTTTATTTGGTAAGACATAGTTGTCATGGTTTACTTTTATTCTTGGAAATGGTTTCTTTTAGTTCTTTTTACATATTTATAACACCCAATTTAAAGCCTACGAAGTCTAACATCTGGACCCCTTCAGAACATTTTTTTATTAACTGTTTATTCCACATATCCATCTTTGCATGACCTTTAATGAAATAAGTGTCTGTGATATATGTGAGACAAAGTACATATGATTATAACAAAACAAACTGAAGTAATAAACTTTTTTGCAAAAGTAATTTCTGAACATGTCATAAAAAATAAAATTATAGTAAAAAATTACTCAAGAAAAGTCAACTTAAATTGAGTACACCCAAAATTTCTCTATTACTTTTAACATATTTTTTCCTGATGTCTCATAACAAGTCCCATAATTATAAGTCTAAATTCAATGGGCAGCAACAATGAATAAATTATCCCCAGCATTAATTTTAATGGACTCTTTACCCAGTTGACTTGCAGTCTGTTCTTTCTAAAGTGGCATACCAAATGCTTATTAATTACAATGATAATAATCAAAGTGATTAGTGAATTTTTTTTTCAGAATTGAATTAAAAGTAGGTTTGAAAAAAATTGTACTGTGAGGACATAATAACTTTTATTCAGTAGAGGAACAATGAATGAACATTTAATTTTAGAAAAAAACTGCTGGACAGAGGAGGATCTCTAAATGAATACCATTCTTTGGACAGATAGAAACTTGTATAGTAATGGTGCCTTATACTTACCATATCTTAATTTTTAAAAACCATTTTTTCCTGCATTCATGGAGTAGTTTTTGAAGACCAATCAAAAGCTTGATGAAAATTCAAGTGTAGGAACTGATGCTTTTCTATTCTCCAGTTTTCAGTGTAGATATTTTAGCATTCGTCAAAATCCAACATTCAAGAACTATGAAAGAAACGAGCAACTTTCCATCCATTAATGCTATAGAAACATGTAGAAGAGTTTTCAGTAAAAGCAGCTAAAAATGGAAAGAAATATTTGGTTGTTTAACTTTTGAAGAAATTTATAATGTATATAGCATAAATGTTACATATGTGTAAATGTACATAACTGCATATGAGTATGTCTATGTAGGAACAGAAGGAAACACATATATGTTCTATCTATTTCATATAATGGAAATCCTTCTAACTATACAAATAAAACAGAGGGTCAATTCTAATTGGTACAGAAAGGCAGTGAAAATACTCCACCTTCACTGGAGAAAAGATCCATAAGAGGTGTGCTTGTTTTACCTTAGGACACAAATAGCAGCTAATATATTTCAGTCCCAGATAATTTCCTGGCTTGTAAATGCAGCCTGACAACTCTGTCTACTGCTGAGCTTGATCTCTGAGTCCAGCCTGCTCTCTACCTTTGCTAGGTTGTCTGCCTGTTTTATAAGCAGTCTTTGCCTTTTCCTCTCATTACACGTGGCTCAATTCCCTTGCCCATTAGGTTTTCATTTTCTTAGGCTTTTGTCCCTGTGCATCTGGCATTTTTATTGTAACAGAGAACTGATTTTGTGTTTCTCTATGCCCTGATTACATTTATTAGCAAACAATAGATTTATTGAACAAGCTAAGGAGAAAAAGATGTGAGATTAAAATATTCTGTGGAAATTAAAACATTTTTATCTATTCAATATAAGAAAATATAATTATCAAATACATAACAATACTAGCTACCATGCATTGAAGTTCTATATGGGAACTACTTTATATGTTTTATCTCCTTTCATTTTTAAAGAACACATCAGGTACTATGGTCATTTTTATGCAATCTTCTGAAAGCCAAGAAAGCCAAAAAGCATATAGGTAGTAAGTTATAGGAGATTCCAATTCTTACCTCTCTTTGGCCTCAAAGTTACTCTTTATAAAGCTTATGGATCTAGAAAACAACCTCCACAATATTTAATGGAAGAAAAAATTTATTAATAAATTAAAGCAGAAGGCAAAGAAATCTCCAATTTTATGACCAAAAATGGGCTTCATCTTTCCAACTAATCTGAGACAAACAGTTCATGAAGTCCACAAGGATTTAAGAAATAGAAATACTCTTCGACTCTTCCCCATTCCGCATCATCTACATCTGTTGTGTATGCTCTCTCTTGACCACCTGATAAACTCCAATTCAAGGAAGTTTCTCTTAATCTCCTTCATCTTTATGTTCAACTCCCAAGTGCACACACATAGAACAGGCTTCTGTGCTGTACTCTCATTATGTTGATTCCATATTTTTATCATCGTATGTAATTCTCTGCTCCCCATTATTTGGTGAGCTAGAGAGCAAGCATTTTATTTTTCATGTTTGTATTCTCAGTGCCTAGAATATAACAGTAACCAAGCATGCATGAATAACTGAGAGCCTTGAAAAAGAGCAACTCAACAATTAATTGTCAAACTCAATGAGGTAATAAAAACTATTCAGATAGATTGACTTCCCTGTCTAGGTTGCAAATTTCAAAGCTTAATTTTCTCCTTCCCAATCCCAATTTCAGAGGAATTCCCAAATAAAATTTCTAGCAGCAATATAATTTTAAGAACTTTGTTGAGATATAATTCACATACTATATAATTTGCCCATTTAAAGTGTACAATTCATTTTTTAATATATTTACAGTTGTGCGACCATCAACACAAACTAATTTTAGAACATTTTTAGAACATTAAATGAAGAGTGACCTTAAAGTCACTCTCCATACCCCGACCTTCCTCCTACCTCAGCCCTAGACAATCATTAATATACCTTCTGTCTCTATAGATTTGCCAATTCTGAGCAACTTGTAAAAATGTAATCACACAATATGTGGCCTTTCATGACTGGCTTCTGCCATTAAGAATAATATTTTCAAGAATCTTCCATTTTGTAGCATGCATCAGTAATTCATTTCTTTTATTGGATGAATAATATTCCATTGTATGGGTGTACCACAATTTGTTTATTTATTCACTAATTGATAGTCATTTTGATTGTTTCTACTTGGCTGCTATGAATAATGCTGCTGTGAACATTCATTTATGCATGTTGTGTTGACATATTTTCATTTATCTTGAATATAAACCTAAAAGTAGAATTGGTTAGCTATATGATAACTCTTTAATTTATTGAAGGAACTACTAAAGTCTTTTCCATGGCAGCTGCACTATTTTACATTCCTGCCAGCAATGTGTGAGGTTTCCAAATGCTCCACAACCTTGGAAACACTTGTTTGTTTCTGACTTTCTCATTTCTCTCATTTTGTAGTTTTACTTTTGTGATGGTGTCTTTTGAAGCACTAAAGTTTCTAATTTTGATGAAATCTAATTTGTTGATTTGTCACTGTGGTTTTGGTGTTGTTTCTTAGGTTTTGCCTAACTCAAGATCTTAAAGATTTACTCCTAAGAGTAAGATCTTCTCCTTTGATCCACCTAAAGTCAGTTTTTGTTTACATCGTTGGTAGAGGTTTGACTTTATTCTTTCACATGTGAATATCTAGTTATTCCGGCAACATTTTTTGAAAAGAACTGAACTTCAATTTATTTGAATTGTCTTGGCACCCTACCACCAATATAATTTAGTAAAGACAGAATATATTCAATAAAGCCAGCAAAAATGACATCAAGCTCCTACTTGTTTTCTCTTTTTTCCATTATTACTGTTATGAAACTAGGACATTTAAAGCCAGAATGTGGATTGTTTTATTAATAAATATTTATAAAATAAACTATAAAATATCAAAAAACAGTATTGCAAAGCTAAATAAAACTGTACTTTAGGCAATAAACACACAATAGAATATAAAGATGTCAATGTACACCTGAAAATTATATAATTGTAATAACCAATGTTACCCCAACAAACTTAATTAAAAAATAAAAGTACTGACCTTTTAAATTTTACCTTTGCTTTTCAATCCAAAGTTCATGTTTTCTCTCATTTAGTAGTCTGAATCATAAGCATTTAAGTGTTTGAATCTATAATATCATCTCTATAATTTAGTTTAATTGTCTACATTAATTGAATACAACATAAACGTGATGAATGACTTCTCAGATATTCTCCTTTAACAAATGGGGCTCATTTATCACAACTACCTAATCCACAGTGACTTGATACAGTTTATATATTGTTGTTAATGTGCCACAAATGGAGTGCATCTATTTGCAAAGAGATTTACCCATAATTGTGAGAAATATAATAAAGTTCAGTGTATCAATCTATTCAGGAACTTAATGGCCACCTAATATATAACCCTTCCCAAATAAACATATATATATTTTTTAAATTACTGTTGAGATAAATGCATGTTCTTTTTGGCATTACTGAAAGTAAGCATTAAAGTATTAATTAAAAACTGTAGACCCTGGGGATTTTTATTTTTTGAATTGATACATAAAAGAAAGAATCTCTAAAAAGCAAGCCAATTAAAAATTCAACTCTTAGATGAAAACATAGTTAAAAAGTTTTATGACATCAGATTTAGCAATAATTTTTTTTTTTTGCATATGACACCCAAAATACAGGCAACGAAAGAAAAGGAAATACCAAAATTAAACACTTTTGAGCATCAAAGGACACTATCTATAAAGAGACAACCATAGAAAGGGATAAAATATTTTCAAATTACATATCTAGTTAGATGTTAATATCTAGAATATATAAAGAACACCTACAAATCAACAACAAAAAAATAACAATAAAATAACAAACAACCGTATTTTAAAATGTGCAAAGGATCTGAATGCAGGCATACCTCATTTTATTGTACTTCGCTTCATGCTTAACAGTTGTTGCAGTTTTTACTAATTCAAGGCAATACACTCCCCAGGTAAAACATTACAACTTGCTTTATTGCAAGATTGCTTTGTTTCAGTGATCTGGAACTGAGCTCACTGTATCTGTAAGGTATTTCTATAGACATTACTCCAAAAATATGTACAAATGGCCAATAAGCACATGAAAAGATATTCAACAACCCTAGTAGAGAAGTGAAAATCAAAACTGAAGCAGTACCATTTTATACCTGTTAGGATGGCTATTATAAAACAAAACACATAATGGTGTATGTATGTACCACACCTTTATTCAATTATCTATCAAAGTGCGCTTCATTTGTTTCCTTGTCTTAGCCACCGTGAATAATACTGCAATAAATATAGGGGTATATATATCTTTACAGATAAATGTTTTCAAAATTTTCAGGTAGATACCCAGAAGAGGTATTGCTGGGTTATATGGTAATTCTATTCTTAATTTTCTGAAGAACCTCCATATTGTTTTTCATAGTGGCTGTACCAATTTACATTCCCACCTGCATTCTTTGAGGATTCCTAGTTCTCCACAACCTCACCAACACTTATTACTCATTGCATTCTAACAGTTGTGAGGTGACATCTCATTGTGGTTTTGATTTGTATTTTCCTAATAGCTAGTGAAGTCGAGCATCTCTTCATGTATCTATTGGTCATTTGCATATCTTATTGGGAGAGGTGTCTGTTCGAGTCCCCTGCCTATTTTTTAATTGGGTTGTTTGCTTTTTATTGTTGAGTTGTATGAGTTCTTTAAATATTTTGGATATTAGCCCTTAATCAAAAGTTTAGTTTGTAAATATCTTCCCCCATTTAGTTGGTTGTCTCTTTGTTTTATTAATGGCTTCTTTTGCTATGCAGAACTTTTTAGTTTGATATAATCCCATTAATTTATTTTTGCTTTTACAACCCATGCTTTTGAGGTCAAATTTATCAAATATTCTCTAACCAAGGTTTATAAGTTTAGTACCTGTATTTTCTTCTTTGTACTGTATTGTTTCAAGCCTTATATTTGGGCTTTAATCTATTTTGAATTAATTTTTTTTGTGTGTATAGTGACAAATAACAGTCTAGTTTCATTCTTTTTTATGTGGCTTTCTAATTTTTCCAGTACCATTTATTGACGAAGGTTTTTTATCTACATTATATGTTTTCACTTCTTTTTAAAAAATTATTGGCCTATATACATGCGAATTTATTTCTGGGCTCTCAATTTTGTTCCATTGGTCTGTATGTCTAGTTTTCTACCAGTAGCATGCTGTTTCTTATTATTATAACTTTGTAGTATAAGTGGAAGTCAGGGAGAGTTATGCCACCAGCTTTGTTCTGTTTCCTCAGGATTGTTTTTGAATATTCAGTGTCTTCTGTGGTTCTATAAAAATCTGAGGGCTTTTACTATTTCTTTAAAAAATGCCATTGAGATTTTGATAAAGATTGCATTAAATCCATATATTGCCCTGAGTAATACGGCCGTATTAACTATGTTGATTCTTTTAATCCAAGAATGTGGAATATCTTTCTATTTCTTTGTGTCTTCAATTTGGTTTAATAATGTCTTGTAGTTTTCAGTGTATAGGTCCTTCACATCCTTTTCCAAGCTTATTCCTAGGTATTCTGTTTTAGCAATTGCAAAAGAAATTTTTTCCTTTTTTTTTCTCTGAAATTTCATTTTTAGCATAAAGGAACACAGTGGATTTTTGTACACTGATTCTGTATACTACAAAGTTACTGTATTGTTTCTAATAGTCTTTAAGGTTTTCTGTGTAAAGAACCATCTCATCTGTAAAGGGTGACAATTCAATTTCTCCATTCCCAATTTGGATGCCTTTTATTTCTTTCTCTTGTCTGATTGCTCTAGGACTTCCCATACTATGTTGAATAACAGTGGTAAGAATAGGCATCTTTGTCTTGCTCCCAATTTTATAGAAAAGTTTTTAGTTTTTTACCATTAAGTATATTAGTTGAGGGTTTGCCATATATGGCCTTTATTTTGTTGAGGTACTTTCCTTCTTACCCATTTTATTGAGTGTTTTCATTATGAATGGATGTTGTATCTTGTCAAATATTTTCTGAATCTATTGATATGGTTATTATGATTTTATGATTTTTATCCTTTATTTTATTAATATGTATCACATTACTCAATTTGTATATGTTGAATCATTCATTATTGCATCTCTGGAATGAACCTCACTTGATTGTAATATATTCTTTCTAATGTATTATTGTATTTGATTTGCTAGTATTTTGTTTAGGATTTCCACATCAGAGGTATTTGCCTATAGTTTTTTGTGTGTGTGTGTTATCCTTGCCTGGTTTTGGTCTCAGGGTAATGTTGGCCTCATAAAACGAGTTAGGAAATATTGCCTCTTCTTCAATCTTTTCTGGATGAGTTAGAGAGGATAGGTATTAAACCTTCTTTAAATATATAATAGAACCCAATAGTGAAGTTATGTGGTCCTGGACCACATTTGACGATCATTTCAATATCCTTATTGTTGACCAGTCTATTTAGATTGTATAGGTCTTTGCGATTCAGTCTAGGCAGGTTATATGTTTCTAAGAACATGTCCATTTCTTCTATGTTATTGAATTTGGTGGCATATAGTCTTTTATACTAACCTTGTATGGTCCTTTGTATTTCCATGGTGTTTATTGTAACTGCTCTTTCATTTCTGATCTTGTTTATTTGATGATTGGACAAAGAAGACGTGGGACATATATACAATGGAATGCTACTCACCATAAGAAAAAATAAAATAATGCCATTTGAGACAAGATGGATCATGTGAATATCACAAAGTAAATAAAATAAGTCAGGTGAAAAAAATTGAGAACCATGTGATTTCACTCTTATATGGAATATAAAAACTGAAAGCAGCAAATGAACTAGACAAACAAAATCTCATAGGGACAGACAATAGTATGGTGGTTGCCATGGGAAAGAAGTTGGGAGAAAGTAGAAAAGGGTAAAATAGTTCAAATATATGGTGATGGAAAGAGATTTGACTGTGGGTGGTGAACACACAATGTGATATACAGATGATAAATTATAGAACTGTACACTTGAAATCCATATAATTTCATTAATGTCACTCCAATAAATTTAATAAAATTAAAACAGAACAAAACAGAACAAAAAAAACACACAAAATAACATGTTGACAAGAATGTGGAGAAATTAGAATCCTTGTGTGTTGCCAATGAAAATGCAAAATGGTATAAGAACTAAGGAAAAGGTATAGTGGTTCCTCAAATACTTAAATGTAGAATTACCATTCAATCTTGCGATTTCACTTCTGGGTATACGTCCCAAAGAATAAAAGCAGAGGCCTGAAGAGATAATTATATACTCATGTTCATTGCAGCATTATTCAAAACAGCTGAAAAGTAGAAGCAATTGAAATGTCCATTGGTGGGTAAATGGATAAACAAAATGCATTCTATAAATAAAGCAGAATATCATTTAACATTTAAAAAGAAGTAAATTCTAATATGTGCTATAACATGCAAAATGAAATAAGCCAGATATAAAAAGGCAGATATTATATGATTCCACTTACACTAGGTATAGTCATATTCATAGGAACTGAAAGTAGAATAGTGGGTACCAGGGACTGGAGGGAGGTGGAATGAGGAGTTATTATTTAGTGGATGAAGAGTTTCAGTTTGGAATGATGAAAAGTTTTGGAGATGAATATTGATAATGGTTGCACAACAATGTGAACATACTTAGTGACTTCTCCCTTTCCTCCCTTCCTCCCTTTCTTCATTTTATCCTTCCTATTTATATACTTATCTATCATCTATTATACATCAATTGGTCTGTCCAATTTTGGAATTTTTTTCTTGGCGTCATCTACAATTATAATTACTAAATGGAGTATAATTTAGCCATTTACTTATTATTGGCTCTTTAGGCTGGTTTTTAAATAATGCTGTGAAGAACATGCTTATACATAAAATTTTATGTATATTCATTTAACAAATAAACACACACTTAATACTATGTATATGTGTTAAGTGCTTAACAATCTTAACTCATTTAAGACTCGTCACAATTTGAGGTTTTAAAACATTAAAACCTAATGTTTTAAATTCATCTTAAATTATTAGCTTTTACTGAAATTTCTTTGTATGTATTTAATGGTCACTTGATATATTTTGTGAATTTTCTTTTCCCTTTATTCTGTTTTTACTAATGTAAAGAGATTGTGATCTATTAATGTACTAATTAATTTTCTTTAAAAGTTATACAAATTGTTTTCCTCAATAGGAATAATTTTATTACTTTAGCTACATATTGCTAAATCACTTTAATAATAACTTTACAGATTTGTATGAAAAAGCAACACAAACTGCTGTCATCATGTCTAGTCTGGATAATTGAATATCCTCTCAATTGTTTGTTCCACCTCCTGTTTTTTTTCTTGTTACCCTATGTCTTCTAAAAATAATGATCTTTTAGAATGTAATTTAAAACATTTATATTTTTTCATGTTTCTCATAGTAAAAAAATTTAACTTAAAATTCTTAGCAAAGCCTATAAAGTCTTTCATGACATTTTCTCATATTTTCTAGATGCACCATTTCTCACCTACCCATTTCATACAAGCTCTGCCTCTTCTGCCTTCTAAATAAACTCAGCCATACTGAACTATGTGCAGTTTTGATTTTGCCAGCTTGTTTCTTAGTGATGTGCTTTCGCTTGCCTGCTCCCTCTGCCCTGTGCTGCACTGCTCAGGCCTATTGAGTGAATGTCCTCTCATCACTGGAACTTATCTCTATGAACTTTTGCTTCTCCCCTTCCTTCACAGAGAGAGGAATGATGATTATTCCTTTGGCGCTTTCACTGGGCTCCATAGTTACTTACATTGCAGAACTTTATGGCATTTATTTAGTATGGAAGAGTCTGTTTAGTCTATGAGAGCTGGCCTAATCCCTCTATGCTTAGTTTCTGTAATCAATGTCACATGAATAAGAGGCATACATAATTGGCACTTTCTATTTCCAGTCATTCAGATAGCTTTGCCATTTATTAGCTTTGTGGCCCCACGTAAATTCTTTAATCCCTATTAGTTGAAGTTTCCTAACCAACTAAAAAAGTAAAATTGTCTAAACCATAAATTGATTCATAGGGTCATTTTGAATTTTATATAGAATAATAATTAAGATGTTATAGTTATTCAATAAATATTTAATATAGTCACATTATGAAGGGAAGTCTAAATATGGGCACTTTTTAATGTTCTTTTTTTTCTAAGATAAAAAAAAAACTGTACAGTTTTGCCCCTTCAATACTTTTTCCCTTTTTACTGAATATGAAAGAAATATATTTTCCACCATATTCAAAGTGTAAGAATTTTATTTTAAAAATGTGTGTTATGTATTAACATGAAAATAATTGTTTTTCATTTAATGTGTTATCAGATGGAATAGAGACGGGTTCATTAAACTCAGTCTTTTGTAAAAAACCAACATATCTATTTTAAAATCCTGATAATTAAATAATATGTGGCTTCCTTAAACCTGCCTTTGGCACATAGGTTATGAGACTGTCTTTGGTCTCCTTCCACACTGGTTTGCTGACTAGAGGGATAATATCCATTGTACTTGCAATTTCCACAAAATATGGGTATAAAAAATCCTTTTTGTTTTGCTACCTTGTGAGTGAAAATGATTTCTGAATCTAATAAAATTCACCCCTCAGAGAGTCCTCACTGTGGAGACCACACGTCCTAGAGCATGGTACCATCTAGTTTCACTTAGTTCCTCAGGCTCTGAATTTGTCAGTTATGTCTAAATGATGGTCATCTGGGTAAATAGAAACATTTCTACTTGCTGTTTTGTGTGTGTCTCTGTGTGTGCACTTATTAATAATCCTTTATAGCATATTCAAAATACTAAAACCATTTTTATGGAAGTTGAGTAAAAGTTATCACTGGGGAAACATTCTAGAGAGAAGGTTCACAGCATTAATAGTATTAAGATGTAATTGAATTAGTCATATCATTGCACTTTACACCAAATAAAGGCACCATCCAGGGTTACCCTAAAAGACCAAGCCTGCTTATGAAATATTTTAATTATTGATTTCCTCATCAAAATTTTTCTTTCTGAACATAGTTATTGAGAATTAGCAAATTTTCTCATCTTGCCTTCTAATAAAATGCCATCAGCTTTAGTCGATGCTATTCTACATACTATACTGATGGCTAACAACAAATCAGTTACTCTTCAATTCCCCTCCATCCAACTGATAAAGCAAAAGTGATACAGACCATCATTCTCAGCACCATGCTTCCTTATCTAGCACAGCATCACTGTCAACAATTTTTACTGAATTGAATAAGTTTGTTCAATTCTTAGTCACCTCTAGATTCCCTAGTAAATCAAGGGAAGCTAGAGGAAGAACAACTTGGTGAATGTCCAGGAGCTTATAAAAATGGTATAGGAATGATTTCCAGAAACAGATCCAACAGCAGGAAGTACAAGAACCTAGAAAAATAATACTAAGGGATTAGAAGATAGTAAAAAAATTTCCTCCTACCATACATGATTAATGTTTTTCTGAATCACATACTATTTTAGGGAATAAAGTCACTAATGATGTTTTGCTTGAATCTCTTCTCTGGCCTCATCTCCCTGTTCCAATATCTTTAACTGGATAATTCTCATCCTTTACTTACTTGGAGAAGCTTCCCTGACTTCCAAATATGCTAAGGTCATGTAACATGTGTCCTCTCATTTACAGTAATAACTTCCATTGTAGTAACTTTGTAGAATGTCTGTCTTTTCATCTTGACAGTAAATTCCATTACAATATATAGTGGACAGTCAATAAATATTTATTTAACAAAATAATAAGTAAATCATGTCCTCTGGGGAGCAAGTTGCCCCAGTTAAGAAACACTGTTTTAAGTCATATTTAAGATTGATTTCTAAAAAACCTCAATCTAAAATTTATATTTAATATAATTTATATTTTTATATTTTTTGTTCTAGGTAGAACTTCTTTCTTTTCCATAACAAAATATATTGATTTAACCATGACTTTATGAATTTTAAAATTGACACATTCTTCTGGATCCATCTTGGTTATTGTTACGTGGTATCATTTTGAACATTTTCTTAATTCCTAATACTTTAAGACTATCTTTTTCAAAAGCAAATGTCCTATTCTTATGGTGAATACAGTGCACCCAGGTAGTTTTTCATTGCTTCCTAAGAAAGCCCTAAGAATTACTGAAGCTATTTTTAGTCCAAATAACTCTTAAAAGCATCCTTCATCTGTCTCAGTCATTTATGTTTGTCATTTATTTCAAGTTCCTTTTATATTAGCTTTTATCTGTTACAATTTAGATGAACAAGGACAAGGTAAAGAAAAGTTAAAAGGATTGCCATTTAGATAGTCTTTACCTACTGCCTGAGGAAAAGTTGAGTACAATGTTGCTATTATGTACCATTTACATTTTAGTCAGGGACTAAAATAAAAGAGTGCAGAGATCCCAGAATCGTGTGAACCAGTTTTTTGAAATGTCTTGGAGTCATTTTCATATACTGTAGAACATGATTTTATAGATATATTTGAGATCTGGGATGACAGGAACCAGAGAGAGCCTTTCAGACAGCAAAACTGATTTCTTTCCTAAGAAAATCCCTGAAAAGTTACAGTAAGCATATCCTAGGATATTGACCAATGACCTGACACTATGTATCCTTGAAGGCTTGACTTCCTATGCAGAAATACTGCCAACAGCAGAACCCAAGACTTAGATCACAACAATGTAAAATGGTGGTTTCTGTAGGTCATTTAGTCCTTAGGACAGGTTGATGGCCACAAAGTCAGCTGTATTTATTGATGTTGGCATTAATGTACATCTCCAGGGCTGGCTTACATCGATTCTAACATTCTTTACCAGGAGTCAACAGCTGCAGAAGCAGAAGATCAATTAGCTAACCCTTGTTTTTCCATCATGATGGTGGAGATAACTCCCCTTCTCAAGATGTCTCCTGTAGACCTATGCTAATTGTATTTATTTGATGAATAAGCAGCTCTTGAAAAGATTACGGTGCTCTTGGATGGAAAGATCAGAACTCTTATCGATCATCCACCTGAATCCTTCATTTTGTAGGTGATATCAAGAGCAGTTGAGTACCTCAGCCAAATCTACATGATTTATTTTGAATCATTTGACTCCATAAGTGAAACAAATTTTATACCACACATTGACTATGCTTTAATGTGATTTTGGATGACATGGGCAGATAAGATTCTTTAGTTTGGGCTGATGTAATAAAATACCACAGACTGGGTAGCTTAAATAATAGGAATTTATTTTTCACAGTTCTGGAGATTCAAGTCTAAGACCAAGAAACCAGTAAGGTCAGGTTGTAAAGTACTCTCCTCACATTGCAGAAGCTGCCTTCTCACTGTGTCTTTACTTGGCCTTTTCCCGTAGATGAATGAACAGAGAGAGAGAAACCTCTTTGCTGTCTCTTTTTATAAAGACACTACTCCCATCGTGGGTGCTCTACCCTCTTGACTTCATATAAGCCTAACGATTTTCCAAAGGCTCCATTTTCAAATACTGTCACATTGTGTGTGTGTGTAGAAAGGCAGATTAATTTGGAAGGCGCTACAAATCAGCACATTACTTTGGAAGGGGCTACAAATCAGTCCATATCAGGAAGAAAATCTTGGATTATGGGCCTTTTGCAAATGGAGAAACCTCAGAATAAGACTCTATGAACTATTACAAAGTGTGGTCAGAGGTTGCCAGGAAGGGAGAAAGCAGCCAAGACAGCTTGACAATGTGTAGGCAAAATTCACAATTTGATTTTAGACCTACTAGAAACCACTGCTCCACCTAGCAGGGAATGCCGTATGAGCAGCTGATGCCAATTGTCTTCTTTCTCAATCTTGCTATGTCTTCCAATGTTGGTTATCTTTAATTAAAATAAATACTTTCTTCTTACTATAATATCTATCTTCATCTTATTTGGGTCACCTTTCTTTCATTTATATATTTATATATATACACATACATACACATACTCATACACACATACTCATACACACATATATAAATGAAATACTTTCTTCTCAGCTATGTAGAATTATTTCTGAAGGACAGCAACCAGTACCCTGTGCCTCAAAAAAGTTGTACCAGCCAGAGAGGAGCTCAGTGAGGTAGCTGTGGCTACAGTACAGTCAGCATCAGATAGGAGGTCTCCTTGGGCACCTCTCCACCCTTTAATGCTTCTCTAACTCCTGCCAATAGGTTTGTTGAACATATCTTTGTTCCCTTTCTGTCCTAGTTATTTTATTATACATTGCAGTAGATGTCAGTATACCCTTATTTCCATTATTTGGAGCTGCCCCAGGCCTTCATCGCTGGATTTGAGATGGTGTTTGGGAGAAATATAATGGTTTCAGAAATCAAGCTTATCAGCCATATGTGTCATAAGACTAACTGCTCCCCAGATACACTTGAAGTTATTTACAGAAAATATCATTGGTAAGCATAATCTAAACTTCTGTGCTTTTCTAGTTATTTGTGGCTTTTATGATGTTATTCATAATTCAGGTACGTTAGCTACTGGTTTATTCTATTAGCACATAAGAATTGAGAAAAAATTGTCATTTTAAGTTGTCTTGGCTCTAATTCTATATACTTTACTATAAACACTGGCTTACCAATTTGTTCTTTTTGTGTCACTAAGTTCTATTCAGTGACTCACCCTGAAATCCCCTCAAAATAATCCAATTTTGGTTTATTTTATGTTTCCTTTTTTAGTCAAATAACTACCTTGGTCTCTGCAAGTCTCTAGTAATTATACTCAAGAGCATCTGTTCTTCAGTCAGTCAAAGCTTTTCTCAATTTGGTAATGACCACTCTCCTTAGGCTGCTTCTCTTGCATGGAAAAAATTAGTTTATGCACAGCATCATTAACATTCCAACAATTAAGGATTGCCTGTAATTGAACTCTTGTGGGGTCCAAATAAATAGTTAAAATGAGAATAAATACTCAACCAGTGAAGAACTAAGATAGAATTTTAGATAGGAAACCAAATAAAATTCTGTTTGGAAAATGATCAATAGAGATTTTACAGAGTAACAGACTGAGACAATACAAAAAGAAAATAATTTTAAATCATATTTTAAAAAGAATATAGTAAAAAGTGTTTTGGAGTCAGCATTTATTCTTTCAATTCAAATTTGCCAAATGCCCATTGCATGTCAGTCAACTAGATGTTAGGGATAAAGTTATAAGTAAATTTTTAAAAAATTCCAAAGAGCAGAGGATACCTATCTCTGTCAAATGATAATGGCATGTTTTCAGCACTAACCATAGTAATTGTTTTGAAATGGACTCTAGAAAACTCAAAGGCAATGTAGCAAAATATAGAAAAACATAGGCTGCTTCATTTCGAGTTTTGGCATTTAGGTGAGTTTTTTTCTCATCAGTAAAATAATGATATTGTGTGTACCTCATATACTTGTCTCATAATTAATTAATACAAGTTATCATTTAAAATCATTCTTGGCATATAGTAAGCAGTCAATGAAGTCAGGTAAAGTCTAACCCAGGGACATACTGTGATAAGGATTCTGAAGAAGGGAGTTCAATGAGAAAGTTTTATACTTGATTAATTATGCCTGCAATAAGTATAAGAATATGGAGTGGTGGCATCTTTACTCTGTCCCTTACTTTACAGATAAAGAAGCTGAAATGGTTATTAAGACATATAACTAAGGTGGCAGACCTAGTTAAAAAGTTTTAGAGTTATAATTTATACCTCCATGGTAATTTTCTTAGCTCTACAAATAATTTATTATATAAAAAGAAATGATTTTCAGGCAAGGTTATACAGTTTCTCAAATGAAGAAGAAAGAATCTTATCAAATATCTCTAAGTCAGAAACATGCAGAGGAACTGCATCTAATTTGCTGGATTATACATTTTAGAGATAAATTCAAGGAGTTAATTATCAGGTTGGTTATTTACAAATTGTGTTTTCTTTTTCTCTCTTTACTGGCACCTTTTAAACATAACTGGTTAAATTCAGTCTAAAGTCATTTTCATCCTCGTATCCACAGCACCATGAAATATTTCTCAAATCAGATGCATAAAAATTTCTGTAGTCATGAAAATGTCCACAAACTGGTTGGTTCTAAAGTGGGGAATTATATAGCTTGGCAGCCTCAAAACTACATACTATTTTTTTTTTTTTTGCAAATTACAATATGTTTAGTAATAGATCTAGGTAGGAAATTGAACCCATTAAACCTAGTTATTGAATCTTTATCTACTCCTGTGTTTACAAGAGTTTCTTCTTTCTCTGTAGGTAGGGAAATTAAGACACAGAAAAGTAAATTTTCTGTGAAATGAACCAAGAAAAGCAAAAGTAGACCCATGAGAACTAGCTTCTCATCCAGTGTACTAACTGCGCAGCCTCTAACCAGTCGCCCTACATTTTACTCTTGGCAGAAAACATGGAAGTTCACGTGAGAACATTTCTAAGACAGGAGGATTATGTCTCTTAGTTTTGGAGACAAAAAAAAGTATAATATAATGCTATCAACATGTGGAGCTCAAGCTTTTTTAACCTGTAGGGCTATAATGGAGCTGAAGTTATGCCAGGTATGCAGTGAGTGCCAATAAATTGTTATTAAATTCAAGTGACTAAGGAGTACTACTGGTTCAAAAGATGAAGAAACACCCAAACATTTTTATTAAGAAATAATGAACAGCAAAGCACGCAGTTCTGAGAACCATGGGATTTAGGATTTATTAACTCTTTTAGGGATAGATATTTGGTGAATACAAACACACACCTATCATAGCAGAAATTTCATATAAAATAAAAATATTACTAAACAATAAAGATGTGAGAATTTCAATAATTAGAATAAAAAATAAGTGGATGTATTAAATACATTTTCACTCCTCATACTTCACAAACGATAGAACCATAAACACAGAACAACAAAAATTCTCAAAGTCATATATAGCTAGTGTGACAGGTTTTTTTATTGTTATTATTGTTTTTGGCTTTTATGTAAATATTTCCTTTCCATACATGTTCTTTGGTTCACTTTTGAGGAATTATCTTTTTCCTCATTGTGTGTAGTTTTAAGACAGACTCATTCCAAGCGTCCATCTGCTTTCTATGGTAGAAATGAAGGCACCATTGGGGTTGGCATGTGACATCATCAGCTGAGCCAAATTCTCTCTCCTGAGATACGGAATCCACAGCAAAACTTGTTTTAACAGTGACTTTTCCTGTCTGCCTGCTTTGAAACATCCCTGTGTTGCCTTACTGCTTCTTGTCCATTTATCAATTTCCAAGCCAAACTTCTGCTTCCTTCATTTTATTAACATCCTTATTGAGACATAATAAACATTCATTACACATACTTTAAGTATAGATTTTGAAAACATTTGACATATGTAGACATCCATGAAGCCATCATCACAATGAATATCTATATCCCTGCAAAGTTTTCTTGTGCTCCATGGTCACTTCTGTTTTATACTTCTCCATATCTCCTGTTCCCCCAGACAACCACAGATCTGTTTTCTGTTATTTTTGATTGGTTTGCTTATTCTGAAATTTCATACAAACTTCACATAAATAAATCACACAATAAATGATTTTGGCTGTCTTCTGTCACTCAGAAGTATTTCGAGATTCATCCAGTTGTACGTTTCAATAGTTGTTTCTTTTTATTGCTGAGCAGTATGCCATTGTATACAACAATTCATCTTTTGTTGGAAATTTGGATTACTTCAAATTTCAAGATATCAGAAATGAAGTTACTATGAATATTTACGCACTATATGTTATATGAACATGGATTTCACTTCTTTAGGTAAATGACTATAAATAGAATGACTGAATCATATGGTAGATGTACATTTTAAAAATAAATTGTAAAATGGTTATGTCATTTCATATTCCCACCAGAAGTGTATGAGAGTTCCAGTTCTTCCACGTCTTCATCAACACTTGGTACGTTCAATCTTGTTAATTCTCGCTAATGTACTAAGTATGTAGTGCTATCTTATTTTTCATGTGCTTATTTTCAATCCACATATTATTCTTGGTGAAATATCTGTTCAAATCATTTGCCCATTTATTTATTGGGCTGTTTTAGTTTTCTTTATTGAGTTTTGAGCGTTCTATATGTATTGTATTTTGGATATACAGTTTGTTTTCTAATCAGATACATGATTTGAAAATATTTTCTAAGTCCATGGCAATTTTTTCATTTTCTTAACAGTGTCTTTGTAATTTCTTTTCTTTTGGTGAAATCCAGTTTAGGAAATATTCTTTAAATGACTTAGTGCTTTTGGGGTCATATCTAAAAATCTTTGCCTAACTGAAAGTTTGTCCTATAATTTCTCCTTTAAGTTTTAGGTTTTGCATTTGGATGACTTATTTGTTAGTTAATTTTATCTATTTATATATTCTATCAGTTTTTTCATGTATTTTAAAGCTATTACTAGATATTATAACAATTGAAGATTGTTATAGAATCGTGGGGAATTAAACTTTCTATCATTATGAAATTGTTTTATACATTTTTATATTTTTGCTTTGAGATCTTTGTCCAATATTAAAAAAAGCCACTCCAACTTTCTTCTGAGTAATTTTGGCCTATCTTTTTTCATCTTTTTACTTTAAGCCTTTATGTGTCTTTATATTTAAATTGTCTTATCTCTTCTTAGTCTTAAAATTTCTTGTTTTAACTGGAGCAGCTAGGCCATTGACATTTAATATAACTATTGGTATTACAGAATTAAAACCATTATATAGCTATTTATTTTTTATTTATAGTATCTGTGCATTGTTATCTTTTTCCTTTTATTCCACTTTAGTTTCTTCATTAGCTTTTTAACTATGACTTTGTTTTGTTAATTTAGCAGTTGTTTTAGGGCTTAATAATATACATATTTACTTTATCACAGTCTACCTTAAAGTGATAATGCATCATTTAATGTATAGTATAAGCAACGTACATTTATATTTCCTCCTTCCTGGCTAATATTGTCATGCATTTTACTTTCACATGTTTCATAACCCCACATTATGATGTTATTTTAAGCAAATGGTCAATAATATTTTACAAACTTTTAAAATAAATATTATATATTATATATCTGCCTATGTAGTTACTTTTTCTGCTTCTCTGCATTTCTTCCTGTAGGTCCATATTTCATTCTGAAATCATTTTCTTTCAGCTTGAAAAAACTTTTTTTTTAACATTTCTTATAGTGTGTATCTGCTGGTGATGAAAATATTTATTTCGCCTTCATTTTTTGTGAATAATTTTATTGGATACAGAATTTTGAGTTGACAGTTTTTTCCTTCCAGGACTTTAAAGATCTTCTTGTTTCCTTTGTTGTCAATAGAACAATATTCTTTTGTTTGCAACATGTCTTTTTCTCTGGCTACATTTAATATTTTGTCTTGATTACTGGTTATGAGCATTTTAAATTAAATTTATTGGGGTGACACTAGTTAATAAAATTATAAGGTTGAAACTGTACAATTTAATAATACATCATACATATACTACATTGATTTCGATATGACTTGGTGTAGTTTTCACCATGTTTCTTGTGATTGGGGTTCTTTGAGCTTGGATCTGTGTTTTAATCGGTTTCATTAAATATGAAATATTTTCACCATTATTCCTTTAAATATTTTTTCTGTTCCATTCTTTCTCATCTTCTTTGGAGACTCAAAGGACATGTTATTAGATGCATGAAGTTGTCCCACAACTTGGAGATGCCCCACCACACTATTTCTCACTGTATTTCATTTTGGAAGTTTTCTCTTGCTGCAGCTTCAAGTTTACTAATATTTTCTTCTGTCATGTCTAATCTGCTTTTAATCATTTTTAGTTTGTTTTATCTCAGATGTTCAGTTCAGTTTTTTATCTGAAAGTTAAATTTGAGTCTTTTAAAAAAATTCCTTCCATGTTGAGTGTACAGAATACAGTATAATGACTGTTTTAATGTTCTTGACTGTTTTAACCTTTTTAATGTCCTTGTCTAAGAATATAAATTCTAGATCAGTTTTTATTAACTCTTTCTCCACATGATAGGTCCTATTTTTCTACTTTTTTTGATTGACTTGCACTTAGTTGGATGGTAGATTTTGTGAATTTTAGCATGCTGAGTGTTGAATATTTATTTATATATTTAGCCATGTAAATATTCTTGAACTTTGTGAGGTAAAGTTGCTTGGGAAGATTGATCCTTTTGAGTAAATGTTGGCTAATATCTCTGTAAAGAGCCAAATAGTACATATTTTAGGTATTGTGGGTCATATGACTTCTGTTGAATATTTTTTATATTTTCTTTTCATTCAGTCTTGAATAATGTAAAAACAAACAAACAAAACATCCTTAGCTTACAGGACATCAAATAGTCCACAAGCTGGATTTGGCCTACAGGCCATAGTTTGTGGACACTGGCTTTTGAGTCTTATGAGTTGATAGGCAGAGACTGAGCCAGCCGATTCCTGGGCTTGTTCTTTACTATTGAAACAAAATCCTTCCATGGATTTGTTAATGTCAGAAGAAGCACTACTCCTGGCTTAGGTATTATTGTCTCTAATTCTTTCTGTTGGCTTTTTCTCCAAACTTGAATAGTCTCCTCACATGCATGCCCTCATCATGACTCAGCTGAATACTCAGGAAGACCCTGCACAGAGACTGAGGTTCTCTTTCTGGGCAGCATTCTCTTCTGCACATTGTCCTATAAACTTTAACTACTTTGTTCTCCCTGGAGTCAGTGTTCTGTTTCAATCTAGAGTATGCCTGGTTTTCCCTTTCCTTGTACCATGTCCTAGTAACTCTTTCCAGAATGTAAGGTATGAGAGTCATATAGTTCATGTCAGTTGTTTCCTCTCTCAGGGGTCACTGTCCTTCATAGTTTGTTATTCATAGTTTGGTTTCATATTTTTTTACTTTTGGTGAGCATTTCTGGTGGAAGGGTAAATTTGGTTCCTGTTGCTTCATCTTGGTTGGAAGCAGAGTTCTTTCCAATTTCCTTTGTATTCTGCCATTCCTCTACCAATTCTGTAGGGCTGAATGAGTCTTCCAAAAAATTTCCTGATGCTAATTTAAAGAGAGTGATTTCTGTAGCTTGCAAACAAAACTTAAGCAGATGCAACATATCAGCAGTGTCTGATTAAGGTAATTTGGTTGTATTCTATTGGGAAAAGAAATGTAATGTGTTGGTTGCCTTCGGCTTTAAAGAAATCCAGGGTTGTGTTTTGGTTTGAATTTCTTTTTTGTTTTGTTTTACTTGTGAAAATGTAATTTTGGCTTTTTAAAGATTATTATGTATAGTTCTATAGAAAGCATTTAAAATTTACACAAATTGTATGCAAATTGATGTGTGAAAACATATCATAACTATTTCTATACATGTGCCAAATATCATATCTTCTCAATGAAATGATAAAAAAATCCATTAGAAATCTTGCTGATCCTCTTTGTAATAACTTTAGAAGTTCATGGATGTTCATGGACTACAGAAGCCTGAAGAACATGATTTCTGCACTGTCAGGGGTTAGAGTCATTTAAGGAACCAACCTCCAAGCTATACAACAGAAAACACATTTTTTTAAATAGACATTAGAACCTCTTTTCTTTTTATTATATTCACATTTTCAGAAGCAAACCAGCTAAAGTCAAATCTTTAAGCCAGGACTTAAAAAGGGGAAAAGAAATTTTAATAGTAAATTAAACCCTTCAATTGTTGAGAGCATCTGACAGATTATAAAAATAATTGTCTGGGACTAAAGACATTTTTAAAAAAGAGAGTCAAATCTATAATAGTTCTTATAAAAAGCCATGATAACCTTTACTTATTAATGAAGAATGTAATAAAATAAATAATGAAAGACTAGAACCCTATATTTAAAAGAATTCTCTAACATGTAGGTAACCAGCTGTGCCAATTCATCCACTGGCAATACCCAGACACCATGCTAAACCCTGATGCTATGGTTCACTGTCTTCAGCATGTTATGGGCAGTCTGTTGTTTTGAGGGCCACCAAGGTCTTAGAGCATATCTTGATTCAAAGTTGGAATCAATGAAATACCTGCTGGTGCTGTTCATGTCCCATTGGCAGTATTATGCCACTACCAAGAGGTTTTGGGATGCTTGGAGATCTTGATTGAGTAGTTGTAGGTTTTGCAACACTACTTGACTGAGACTTGGGGAGGGATCTGCTTTCGTTCTCTGACCCTATAGTCACTTGCTGACCCTATGACTAATGGCATTATGGCATTTTGTTGCTGGGCTTCCTACAGTAAACAGTGTCTAAACAAAATTAAGATTATGGCCAAGCCCAGTAGGAAACAATTTCTAAAAGCAGTTAATGAGACTGCACTAGGAGAGGTCTGTGCATCTTTGTACAGTACAGCTGTCAAACAAGAGAAATATTTAAAGATCCTGTTCTACATTCAGATTCTTGCTATTAACTCAGAGAGCCAGCATCGAAGTCATGCATTTGTTACCTACCTGACTAATTTTCCTAATTTCTTTTCAAATGTTCCTTCTCCTATTGAAAGGTGTATGTGCACATTATCAGTCCTTGTCTCATGTAGAAATAAAAACATCTGACATTCTTACCATACAAAATAAAATTAGAAAATATTTAATCAGGAAAAAAATTTCTTATAATTTCACCAAGGAAAATCATTTTAATAATTATATCTATGCTATGTTTTTTCATGTGTATAGTCTATATAATGTATATACACATACAATCTTTTTACAAATATAATTTTTTTTCTACTTTCTAGTGGTAAAATGCATATAACATAAAATTACCATCTTAATCATTTTAAGTATATATTTCATTGGATTAAGTACATTCATGATGTTCTGCAACAATCTCCACAATCCAGCTACCTAATTCTTTTGAATTTATGCAACTTAAAATCTATACCCATCAAACAATAACTCCTCTTTCTCCATCCCCCAAGCCCCTGGCAGCCATCATTCTACTGTCTCTCTGATTTTAGCTATTCCAGGTACTTCATATAGGTATTTGTGTGTATGTGTGTGTGGCTAGCTTATTTCACTTAACATAATATCCTTATGGTTCATCCATATTGTACCATGTGTCATAATTCTCTTTTTAAGGCTAAATAATATTCCTTTGTTCTACATGGCACATTTTGCTTATCTAGTCCTCTGACAATGGACTCTTGGGCTGCTGCCACATTTTCACTATTGTGAATACTGCTATAAATGAACATTGGAGTACAAATATTTTTCTGAGATCTTGATTTCAATTTTTTGGGCATATGCCCAGAAGTCAAATTTGTGAATCATATGGTAATTCTATTTTTAATTTTTTGAAGAACCGTCATACTCTTTTCCGCAACAGGTATGCCATTTTATGTTCCTACCAACTGTGCACAAAGATTCCGATTTCTCTACATCTTTGCCCAAGCATGTTATATTCTGTTTCATTTTGTATTGTTTTTCTATTTTTCATAGTAACCATTTGAATGGGTGTCAGGTATCTCATCATAGTTTTTATTTGCATTTTCCTGATGATTATAATGTTAAACATCTTTTCATGTACTTATCAAGCTATTATGTAATTTTGGAGAAATATGCATTAAGTCTTTTGTCTATTAAATCAGGTTGGTTGGTGTTGAGTGTTAGGAGGTCTCTATATATTCTGGATATTAATCCCAAATCATTCATATATATATTTTCTCTCATTTTTGGGGTCATCTTCTTACTCTGTTTATATTGTCTTTTGATGCAAAAAAAAGTTTTAACTGGCATATAATTAATTTTGTCTATTTTTCCTCCTGTTGCTTGTGCCTTTGGTGTCATATCCAAGAAATCATTCCCAAATCCAATGTTATGAAGCTCTTGCTCTGTATTTTTTTCTAAGGTTTTTATAGTTAGGTCTTACATTTAGGTCTTTGATCCATTTTGAGTTAATTTTTGTATATGGTTAGTTCAGATTCCAACTATATTATTTTGCATATAGATATCCAGTTTTTCTAGCAATATTTGTTGAAAAGACTGTTTTTTCCTCTGAATGGTCTTAGCACTCATATAAAAAATTATTTGACCACATGAAGGTTGATTTCATGGATCTCTGTTCTTTTCCATTATACTTTATGTATGTCTTTATTGCAGTACCACATTGTTTTGATTGTTGTAATTTTGTATTAAGTTCTAAAATCAGGAAGCGTGAATCCTTAAGTTTTGTTCTTTTTAAAGATTATTTTGGCTATTTGGGGTCTCTTGAGATTTCATATAAATTTTAGAATGGATTTTATATTTCTGCTGAAGCATCATTGAGTTTTTGTTAGGAATTTAATTGACTCTGTAGATCACTGGATAGTATTGACGTCTTAGGATTATGTCTTCTAATGCATGAACATGGGATGTTTCTATTTATACCTTTAAAATATTTCAGCAATGTTTTATAGTTTTTATAGTGTTAGTCTTTTATCTTTTTATTTTTTATTCAAAAATATTATATGCTTTTTGATGATATTGTAAATAGAATTGTTTTTGTAATTTCTTTTTTAAATTGTTCATTGCTTGCATCTAGAAATGCAACTGATTTTCTTGTGTTGACTTCCTATCCTGCTACTTTATTGAATTAATTTATTAGTTCTAATAGTATTTTTTATGAAATCTTTATGTCATTCTGCCTAAAAGAACATATCATCTAAAAACATAGATAAATTTATTAATTTCCAATCTGCATGCTTCTTATTTCTTTTCTTGCCTAATCACTCTGTCTACAACATCCAATACCATGTTGAACAGAAGTGGCAAAAGCAGGCATTGTTGCCTTGTTTCTCACCCTAAAAATTTTCAGTGTTTCATCATTGCATATGATATTTGTTGTGGGTTTTTCATACATGGCTTTTATTATATTAAGTTTATTTCCATTAATTCCTAGTTTTCAAAGGTTTTTAAAATCATAATAGGGTGTTTAATTTTTCATAAGTTCTGTATCAATTGCAATAATCATGTGTATTTTTCTTCATTCTATTAATATGGCATAGTATATTGATCAATTTTTGTATGTTGAACCACCCTGCATTCCAGGAATAAATCCCACTTGGTCATGGTGTAAAATTCTTTACTATGTTGCTAAATTCCTTTTGCTAGTATTTCATTGAGGACTTTTGCAATAATGTTATAAGGGATATTTGACAGCAGTTTTTAATAATATTTTTAATGGCTTGTATGGTTTCACATAATGCTGACTACAGAATGATTTAGCAAGAGTTCCTGCCTCTTTAATATTTCGGAAAAGTTTAGGAGATTCAAAATGTGTTGTTCTGTAAATATTTGGTAGAGATTACTAGGAAAGCTATCAGGTCCAGGGTTTTAATTTTTGTTGATGGAAGAATTTAATTACTGATTCAATCTCATTACTAGTTTTAGATCTATTCAGATTTTTCTATTTTTTTTTTCAACTTAGTCTTGGTAGGTTTTACATTTGTATGAATTTGTCCATTTCACCTAAATTATCCAATTTGTTGGTGTACAGTAGTTTATAGTACCTTTTATAATTTTTCTTTCTGTAGAATTAATACTAATGTCCCCATTTTAATTTCCAACTTCAGTAATTTGAATCCTCTCTTTTTTAAATTTATCTATCTAGAGGTTTTTCAATTTTGTTGGTCTCTTCATTTTCTATTTTGTTTACCTCTGCTCTAATCTTTATTATTTCCTTTCTCCTAGCTTATGGTTTTTTTTTTCTTTGTTTTATGTTAATTGTAAAGTTAGGTTGTTGATTTGAGATCTTTCAAGTTTTCTAATTTAAGCATTTATAGCCACAAACTTTTATCTTTGTATCCCTTTCACTACATCCCATAAGTATTGGTAAGTTGCATTTTTGCTTCTTTTCATCTCTAAGTATTTTGTAATTTCTTTTGTGATTTCCTCTTTAATCATTTGGTTATTTAAGAGTGTTTTTTAATTTCTACAAATTTGTGAATTTTATAGTGTTACTTCTTTTATTGATTTCTAACTTTTTCTTGTTGTGGTTGGTTACTTTAAATGATTTCTTCTTTTTAAATTTATTAAGACTTAATTTGTGTTCTAACATATGGTCTACTCTGGAAAATTTCCCATGCATACTTGAGAGGAATGAGTATGCTGTTGTTAGGTAAAGTGTTCTGTATATGTCTGTTATGCTAGTTGGTTTGTCTTGTTGTATAAATCCTCTATTTCCTTCTATCTGGTTGTTCCATTACTGAAAATAGGGTATTGAAGTCTCCCACTATTATTGTACAATGTCTATCTCTCCCTTCAGTTCTGTCAGTTTTTGCTTCATATATTTTGGTAGTTATTATTAAGTGTATGAATATTTATAATTGTTATAAGTTCTTACAGTCTTGAACTGTTTTAGAATGTGTTTGTCTCTTGTAGCCTTTTTCAAAGTCTATTTTGTCTGATTTTAATATGGCCACCTATGCTTTCTTTTGATTATTATTTGCATGAAGTATCTTTTTCCATGATGTCACTTTTAATCTATTTGTCTTTGGATCAAAAGTGAGTCTCTTGTAGATAGTGTATAGTTGGATGTGTGTTTTTATTCATTCTGCCAACCTCTGTCATTTGATTGGAGAGTTTAATTCATTTACATTTAAAGTAATTACTGAAAAAAGGGAACTTATCAATTAACTATTCATTTTCTAAATACTTGATAGATTTTTACTCTCATTTTTTGCATTACTATCTTTTGTAGTTTGTTGATGTTTATAGTAAAACACTTTATTTTATTTATTTTTGTATATACTGTATAGCTATTTTCTTTGTGGTTGTCATAGGGATTATACTTAACATCATAAAGTATAGCACTCGAATTTGAATTTATACCAGTTTACCTTTAACAACATACAATAGTTCTCCTTTATCATCTCCATTCCTAACCTCTTTCAATTGTTGATGTCACAAATTACATCTTTAAGTAGTATATACCCCAAAATATAAACTAATTCTTTTGAATGTATTAGTCTCTGAAATCGTTTTAAAAAAAATGCAGAGTTATAAACCAAAGTTATAATAAATTTAGCTTTAAAACTAACACTTGTTTTCTGAAAAAGGTATTAGTCTCTAAAATCATGTAGAAAATAATAAGTAGAATTGCAAGCCATTATTATAATATAGAGCTTTTATAATTTCTCATGTAGTTATCTTTATTTAGATTTTTATTTTTTGTATGGCTTTGAGTTAATTTCTAGTGTTCCTTCATAACACTCTGCAGTACTCCTTTGAAACTTTCTTGCAGAGCAGGCATAGTTGTCATGAACTTCTACAGCTTTTGTTTTAATTTCTCATTTTCTAAGGACATCCAGATAGAGTATTCTTGGTTGACAGTTATTTTTTTTTAGTATTTTGAATATGTTGGCCCACTGTCCTCTAGTCTCCAACGTTTCTTATGATAAACTGCTGATCCCTATATCTGACAAGTCACTGTCCTCTTGTTGCTCTCAAGATTCTCTCAATGCTTTTGGAGTTCAAAAGTTCGATTATAATATGTCTCAGTGTGAGTCTCTTTTGGTTCATCTTACTTGGAGTTCATTACACTCCTCAAATATTTATCTTAATGTATTTCATCAGCCATTATTTTGTCAAATGTTCATTGTGCCTCTTTCTATTTCTCTCTCCTCCTTCTGGGATTTGCATAATGGGTATGTTGAGCCGATTAGGCTCTGTTCACTTTTCTTCAATCTTTTCTCTTTTTGTTCCTCAAACTCTCTAATTTCCATTGTCTTAACTTCAATTTATTAATTTTTTTTCTTCTGCCTTTGAATATGTTATTTCGTTTTTTTTTTTTAGCTCCAGAATTTTCTTTTAATTTTTTTTTAGGATTTCTATCTTTTATTAATCCTTCTATTTTGTTCATGCATTGTTTTCTTGGCTTTCTCCACATCTTCATTTTATTCTTTAGGCATTGTTAAAATAGTTGTTTTAAATTCTTTAACTAGTTGATATTTCATCAGGTCTTTTTCAGGTACAGTTTCTGTTGATTTATTTTTTACTTTAAATGGGATGTGCCTTCTTGTTTCTTTGTATGCCTTGTGACTCTTTGTTGGAAACTAGATATTTGAATCTAATAATGTGGTAACTCTAGAAAGCAGATTCTCCCCCTTCTCAGCATTTGCTAGGTAGTGTTGTTGTTGTTGTTGTTGTTGTTGTTGTTGTGCCTTTTGTTTGCTTTTGCCTTTTTTTTTTTGTAGGTTGTCTCTGTGCCAAAGATCAGCTAAAGGTGTAACCTTAAGATCTCAGAATTCTTCTGAGTTTGCATCTTCTCCTTGCAGTCACTTTCTAATTTTCCCCAGACATACAATTGTTTTTCAGTATCCCAGTCTTTAATGTCTGGTACCTCAAAGGGGAAAAATATAAACTTAAGAGAGAAAAGCCTTTTTAAAATTCATAGAAAGCACTTCAGTCAGAGGAGGGGGCTTGCAACAATACAGTAACAATGGCCACCTGCCTCCTAATCTGAACCTCCATGGTCAGAGGCAACAGTAAGCGATCAGAACATAGATTCTCCATATTTGGAAGTCAGGGTCCTTTTTGCCCATCTTGACTCTTGCAGCCTGTGAGCAGGTTGTCCTTGGAACATGTGCACAGCTGCATGCCACGTGGCTGGGGGTGAGACATGGGTAGCTGCTACCATTGACTAAAAACTCCAATTGACCAAAGTTAATGGCAATAATTTATCATTGTAGTCTATTTGTGTTATAAGCCTTCAGTAGGTAAAGAATTCCCAAAAAGATCAGACAGATTCTTTCAGTGCAATTGTTATCTAGGTGGAGAGAGAGATTCCTGGTGCTTCCTACTTGACTACCTTGACAGAATTTTTAAATTTGCATTTTGAGCTTAATACGTTGTGACATTATTTCATTTAAAAAAGCATATGTCTACATGTTCATGTTTGGTGATTATATAATGTTAATTTCCTAGTTCAGAATTTGGCAAATTTCTTTGGTAAAAGGCTAGATAGCAAATATTTTAGGTTTTACAGACTACATGTGGTTTCTACTGATGATGCTGCCACTGATGCTGATTTTTCTTCCTCTACAATTTTTTTTCTTCCTTTTTTATACTACTTTAAATATGTAAAAGCCTGTTTTATCTCAAAAGCCATTGTCTTTGACATACTGTAAATTATAGGCTAAATAAAAATTTTTTTCTCTTATTTGCTACTGTAAATATCACCATAACATAAAGGTAAAAAAAAGGGTAATATTTATAGTTTATAAAATATGTTATTTTTTCAACATTCTGCTTGAAGCCTTCACATTATTTTACTGATGATTAAAAAATTTCCTCACTAGGTGAGGAGACCTGCTTTTCTGCTCTCCCTAAAAATTGTGTTAACTTGATGCATAGAGATAGAAAAGATTCCTTCAATTATTAATTCAACACACATTTTCTTTGAGCCCACTAAGTACACTACAACTTTCTGATATTCAATTTGATTAGTGGTTTAGCAGAATGAGACCTTAATTCAAAACAGAATATTAGTAACATCATTTAAGCTGTTCTCGTACTGCATTTTGCAGAACAACTTTAACTTAGGGTATATCTTAAGTTTTTGGAACTATTAACTCTTTGAGTAAATGGCATCCAAAATATTAGGTAATGAGAAATAAAATTTAACATGTTGTTATTCTAAATAAATTCTCTGCCCTTAAGGTAACTGCAGGTTATTTTCTCAATTTCTCAATTTCTCACTTCTATGTTAATCTTAAACAACCTTTCTGTAGAAACTGGTTCACAGGACTAATTTTTCAGAATAGTGCCATGCTGATAAAAAAAAAATGTTAAATTAGACTTGCTGAATGGTTGCAGATGCTGACAGACTTGCTTCAAAATATATTTTTTAAAATGTACTGAATCAAACAAGCCAAGGATGGTTAAATACAAATGTAGTAACATATATGAAAGTTCAAAGTAAAAAACAAAAAATAACATTGGCATTTTTATAATTATTTTTTTAATGGTTATGTCTCAGAGAATAACTTAGTGGTGCAGGATGAGCAAGTAGTTATTTTTAATGTCCAGCACCTTGGTCAGAGGATGGACCGAAACAAAATGTGTCTGGAGACAAAATGGCACAGACAGAGGCTATGCTTTGCATGTGTGTGTATTCTGCCAGTACAGGCATGTTTCCTTAAACTTTTAAATACAACTTAGAGTTTATTTATTTACCTTTTTTGTTTGTTTAAATTAAAAAATGTATATTTTTTCTAGGTTCCAAGTCCTTGAGGAAAACTCTAAAGCATAAATAAATTGTAAAATTTGATATCATAACAAATGTAGTTTCCTATGTCCTTAATTAATATCCACAAATCAAATATATTTGGAAACTAAGTAACTCCTCTCTGTCAGGTAATATTCTGGATTCTGTAGGTGATTAGTAAACAATAAAAACAAAAATAGAAACAAGAAAACCTCTGCTGTCATGGCCTTACATTATAGTGGAAGAAGACTAAAAATAGAAAATAATTAAGTAACTATAGTGATAAGGTCTATATATAAAAATATAGCCCCCTAAAAGGTGGCATATAGATTCTCAGGTCTCACAGTCCAAGTGTCATCTAAGGCTTCACTCTCAAGGTAATATTTCTCCTGAAACCTAAAGGAAACAAGGAGTTAAACCATTCAGATAAAGAGTATGAGGGAAGATTTTCAGGCCAAGGCTCTCAGACAAAGGCAATCTGGAATATATGAAGATCAGCATATATGAGATCAGACTGTATAAAGCCCAGACTGGGAGCCTCGTGAGTCATGTAAGAGATATTTGACTTAATATGAGTGGGATGGGCAATAACTGTAGGGGAATAAGTAGAGAAAAAGCATGATATCACTTATAAAGTTCCACAAAATATTTGTGTGGAGATGATGGGCAAGAGTGGAATTGGAGGGGCACTCAGCAGTGTTTTGAAATAACACAGGCAAGAGCTTAATGATAGTTAGATCCCTAATACTCATGCCTGGAAGTGGTGAGAAGTGCTGGTGGGAAAGTTGTAGGGTGTGAGAGATTGACAGGAGTCATGGATCACTTGTTCAATAATTTTTGCTTATTTCTTTACTATAATTACAAAAAATCTACAGCAACCATTTAATTGGAGACATAAAATGTATTTATTTTGAGGTGGGTAAAAAAGCAAAGATACCTATCATTTCCATTTCTGTTTATCATTATACTGGAGGTCCGTGGCCAAGGCAGTAAGAAAAAATAGAGTAATAATTGAAAAGAAATTTAAGTGTTATTATGTTGTATAATTGAATATACAGAGAATGCAAAAATATATTGAGTTGAATTATTAAATATTTAGAATATATCTCCCAAGAGATATGTAAGACTCTACAAAGAAAACTATGAAATGTAAGGAAAGTAGCATGTAAATAAATTCAGAGGTGAGGGACATATAAATCATATTCATGGACTTAAAGACTTAACATTGTAAAAGTCAACTCTTCTTCAGTAGCTCTCCCCCATTGATTTCTAGTTTCAGTGCAATCCTAGTTAAACTCTTAATATTAAAAAAAAAAAGAACAGTTTTGTTTTCATTGTGGTAAAACTTGGAAAGCTGATTCAAAAATTTACATAAAAACGAAGTGAACAGAAAACAGCAAAGAAACTCTGGAAGAGCTGAAGGGAAAGAATCTACTCTGTTGAGAGTCAGAGTCCATTTAGGCTCCATAACCTAAAACTATGGAAATAAGAGTGTGGTCCCATCTCAGACAGAAAAAATAAGTTCAGCAGAATAGAACAGATCTAGCTGTTTGTGGACAGTTGATTTATGACAAAGGCAACACTGAGCAAGGAGAGGAAGGTGGTCTTTTTAAGAAATAATGTTAAAACAATTGGATATTTATGTTAAATAAAGAGAAAGAAACATAACTCTACCTCACTTTATACACAAAACAATCAATTCATGTCTCTAGTCATATAATATAGAACATCTTTGTGACACCTAGGTAAAAAAAAACAATTTTTAAAAACAAGACTCAAAGTAATCTGTAAGAAAAAAAAAACGATAAATTTGTTAACTTTTGAAATGATTGAAAGACAATCATAGAGAAAAAAGGAAAGCCACATTTTGAAAATATATTTTTAACACATCATGAGCAAAGAACTTATACGCAAAATGTGTAAGTGCTTTCAAAACCAATAAGAAAAAAACAACCGATCTAAAGCACACACAGACCGAAAGTAAAAAGATGGAAAAAGCTATTTTTTGAAAATGAAAATAAATAAAAAGCCATGGTAGTAATACTTATAGCAGACAAACAGACTTTAAAATAAATGCAATAACAAGAGATAAAGGAAAACCCAGAAATTTCACTCCTGAAGAAACCCAAAACACCAATTCAAAAAGGCATATGTATCTATATGTTCTTTGCAACGTTATTTACCAGAGCGAAGATATGGAGATAATTTAAGTGCCCATTGGTAGATGAATGGATAAAAAAGAGGTGATACATATAAACAAGGAAATATTACTTAGCTTAAAAAAGAATTTGAAATAATGCCATTTGTAGCAACATGAATAGACTCAGAGGTATTATGCTAAGTGAAATATGTCAAATAAACACAAATACTATATGATTTCACTTACATGTGGAATCTAAAAAGTAAAATAAATGAACAAACAAAAAAATTCATAGATACAGAGACTATTTTTCTGGTTGACGGATGGGGAAGTGTTTGAAGGGATGAGTGAAAAAGTGAAAGGGATTAGGAGGTAGATACAAAATAGACTTGGGGATGTAAAGTACAACATAGAGAATGTAGTCAATAATATTGTAATAACTATAGTGTCTTGGGGTGAGAATGTAGTCAATAATATTGTAATGACTATAGTGTCTTGGGGTGATAACTTCATAAGTTTTATAAATGTCTAATCACTATGCTGTACACCTGAAACTAATATATGTCAGCTGTAATTTAAAACATGTTTTAAAAAACTAAATCAGAATTTTGTGTGTTGGATTCATGAATTTGCATTTTATTAAGTACAGTCATGTGCTACATACTGATGTTTTCTACCAATAACGAGCAGCATATAAGGCAGTCCCATAAGATTATAATGGAGCTGAAAATTTCTATCACTTATTGACTTTGTCATCATCCTAATGTCATAGCATAAAGTGTTATATATTTGTAGTGATACTGGTGTAAACAACCATACTGTACTGCAAGCTGTATAAAAAGATAGCACATACAATAATGAACAGTACATAATACTTGTAGTTTTCTGTAAAACAGTTCTGTGGTAAGCCAGGAGCAGCCTCATATACCTAGTATTTACTGTCTCTTGATTGCATCAGCTTCTCTTCCGCTTTGATTTAATCTCATGTTGTTTTGTATAGTAGCATACTAAACAAGCTGATAGCTTAGGACCAATAGGCTGTATCTTAGAGCCTAGGCGTATAGTAGGCTACACCATCTAGGTTTGCATAAGTCACACTATGATGTTCACACAATAACAAAATCTCCAAAAGACACATTTCTCAGGCCATATCCCCATCAAGTCACACATGACTGTACTTCAAAGATGATTCTGAAGCAAATAAAGTTTAAAAATGACTGCATTGAATCGCATTCAAATTTCCTCAAGAAGAAATGACTCCAATCATCTCATCTGAAGATCTCACATCTTTCTCTTTATTTCTAAAAAGAAAGTTATTCTGACAGGTTAAAAAAAAAGTGACTTTGCCTCCTGGAACCAAAAGCAGGAGCCGGGGGCAAGTGAATACCCTGGGAGCCTGAGATCGAAATGAAACAGAATGGCAAGAAAATCAGATAGTATGTTGAGACCACATATTAAGAGTTTGGATCTAGTATGAGACTCTCTTATCAGGCTTTGAAGAAGCTGGAAGAAGCTGATTTCTTATAGATTTCATGGGCATTTTACTTCCCTTAGCTATTTGATAAAGTCTTACTGAGTGTTACAGTTTTTCTCAGCCATTCTGAAAGAAACTATAAAAGTATTGAGAGATAAAAAGTAAAATAAGGTTTATAAACATTGTCTTTCTCCTGACAAAGAGAACCCCAGCTTTGTTCTCATAATGTCCTCCCCTCCTGTCACTTCAGTGATGGAGCTGCCCTACTGGACAGATTGCGAATATATGTGTGTGAGTGTCTGCATGTGTGATGTAGAATCTGGAGGAAAGACTATGGAAGGAGAGATGGGAAAAAAAGCATAGTATAGGACTGGAGATGAATCATTTGCAAGCAGTATGGAAATAGGTGAAATGCATAGATATATGGATAAACAATATCCAAAAGGAATTCAAAGAAAGCAAGTGAAGAATTCAAGATATTCTGAATTTGCTTTTGAATTAAGTTTCTGTTACCGTAGTACCACTCAGAGGCCAAGCCACATGGAGAACAGCTTTATTAGCAAACTGGAGCCTGAGCTTCAGAAGGTAACCAGGGCTCTCCTAGAGGACAGGAGAGTGCTCTGGTGGCACCAATAATTGGTGAGAGAACACCAACGCAGAGGTGAAAATCAGGGTGCAGAGTTGTGACCGCTGCGTTAGCTGCCCTTTCTTCGCCTGCACCTACAGGTACTGTAGCCCACGTTCATTCCAGCAGTGCTATGGACTTAAATAATGCTTGGTGTGACTTTTCCTTTAGAGTCTGTGAACTGTTAGCCTTTATATTTGAAAACACATCAACAAGAGAACAATTTTATATTATAGAAATACTTTCACTAAACCACTTTTGTAGAAGCATCCTTTCACAGTGACCAAATTATGTCTTGCTTTAGGTAACTATAACAGCTGAATATTGTGCTCACAGAAAACAAAACAAAAAACCCCAAATATATTTTTCTTTATTCCCAGGACATTGGCATAAAGTGTAAATAAGCAATTCAGAGGTTGAATTTTATATTCTAGATGGAGCCTACATATTCAAAAGGGACCATCTTCTATGTTTATGGGCTTTTCAAGAAGCAAAGTTAACCTATATTATATTCTTCTCCAATCTGAAAATGATTTAGTATTAAAAATAACACTCAATATTTGTACAACACTTTATAGTTTACAAAATTTTTATAAAAACAAACCCCTTTCATAAATATAAATCCCTTTCAAACCTGTGAGGTGGGGTTTGTTAGTGCTACACTATTCTAAAGGAAACTTGAGCGCAAGGTTTGATAGGTCAACTTAAGAAAGACCATCTTTTGTGTTTCTTGCACTGCCTACCACTGCTGGTCACGGTAAAGTAAAGAAGCTTGGCAGATCAGGGTTCTGGTTCTGGTGCAGCCACAAGGTGTTTCCTTCTCACAGGAACATAACTTCTCTGAGGCTACATTTCCCAACCTATGAAATGGATAAAATAGCATCTATCTTACATATTCACTGAAATATTGGATAAGACAAATTAGATAAATTCCACAGTACATATGAGACTATTTGTTAACTATAATTCATTGAAGATGAAGCATCATCATTCAGCATGAACTGCATTCCAGATGACTAGATGTGACCCATTTTATTTCATCATGTATATTTTAATATAGATATAGGGACTTTTTTAAATATCTAAAAAGATTATGGCATTGACTATTTTGAAATAACACAAAATTCACTTTTATAATTCAAATAAGAAAACTGAATCAGTGGATCTTTATAAATTTTAGTCACAATAAAAAATTGAGATCTGAAATAAGCATAAATTAACTTTGAATAAAGTAGAAAGCTGAATTTCTTATAAAAGTAGAATTGATCCTACTCATATAGATTAATTTTACTGAAACAATGTATTTTTTAAATGCCCACCAACTTTCTGGCAATCAGTAATAGTATCATTTTGCTTTCAAAAACAGGATTTGGATGTTTTTTTCAGTAACAACAGATGATGCAGCTATAATGGCAAAATTTCACTTCTGAAATGTGTGAAGTGAAATAATCCCTGAGTGAATCACATGATAATTTCTTTGCCTCACTGACAAATCTGTAAAAAACAATAATGATAGGGAATAAAAAGACTGAATTAGCACTGTAGAACATAATATATCTAGTAATCATAAAGTACTCATTGGAAACAAATAAAAGACTACGGGGGTTACAAAGAATTGTTTGTAAAAAGAAAATGAAAAGGTATGTAACTGGGCTTTGCTTCCTGTGTAGTCCTACCTCTAAGAGGGTATCGCTACACTGAAAACAGCCTAATTGGAAGTAAAATCAAGTTAATTGGTCTGCAGATAAGACCAAGCAGTGATAGGGCATGTGTTTAACATTGTTGGGATTTTTGCCACCCAAATAATAGCAGATGACGCCTGGTTTTGGCTACCATATACAACAATGCAAGGATATATAATGACTGCGGGAATAGAGGCATGTTCAGGTACAACAGCTTATCAGATGTAGTTTCCCATTGATCAGAGCCTTTAGAGGCCTATTACAGGATTCCACATCATTCTGTTGTAAAATAAAGTACAAAGCTGGAAACAACTATAAATAAATTGGGTGACAGATTAATATACAGAAGGAAGCTGATAGTCTAGAATTATAATCTAAAATAATGAAATTTGACAGTAATAAGTCTTCTGCCAAAGTTATGAAAATTAACAGCATGAAATAGAATGGGCAAGCATGGTTTACAGTTTTAGAGGGTAAATGCCTTTCTTCTTGCTTTATATTTTCAATGGAGAGACTGCCAATATGGTAATATTCCAGGCAGAAGGAACAGCATATGGAGAAGCTCAGAGATGAGTAAAAATGTAAGGAGATTAGACCCTATTCTAAAAATAATTTTAAAATCACTAAAAATAGAAGTGTACTAAAATCAAATTTGTAATTTTAAAAAGATTACACTGACTATTCTATGAAGAAGAGAAGGTGACACAAAGAGAGATGCTACAGAGTTCATTGGGTTAGAGGAGGGAAGACATGGAATATACTTAGACTATGAGATGAATGATCTATGAGGTGGTGAGCTTCCCATTACTTGAAATGTATAAATGAAGAAGATGTTAAATGACCATATGAATATCAAAGGCATTATCTATATAAGCTTCATATTTTGACTAAGCATATAATTTAATCATCTCTACGGTCATTTCTACATCTAGGTTTCTTCACTGCCCTAGTTAGCCAGGTTAAACAAAATGGGGTAAAGGTCGAAGATGTTAGTGAGTGTTGGACAAAGGAAGCATAATAGTTGTGTTTTCTTCATCTAACCACCTAACTCTGTGGTGAATTTCTAATGTGGAGATGGCAAGGACTGAGTTCAGTCTGACTGGATGAATTTTTTTTACATATTTATTTTCAAAAATATATCATGATTTAGGATTTAACATTTCATATAGGACATTTATAGACAGAATTGACAGTATTAGGGGCTATTAGAAATAACTAAAAGCAATCTGCTAAATTATGGCTAATGATTTTTTATTTATGTGTATATTTCTTTTAAAAATTGTTCTTTATATTTCCTACTCTTAAAAGTAATGTATGCATATAGTTTAACAAATCAGATTAAACCAAAATGTTTATAATGAAAGCCAATAGTCTCCTTCCCAATCCTACCCAAACTTCAAACCCTGTTCCCTAGAGGCATTCGCTTTTGTCCTTTTGGTGATTTCTTCTGGCATTTTTTTCTAATATTCTAGTTTTGTACTTATATCTTTTAGAAATTATCTCCCAGCTTCATCATGATAGATACTAATTTAAAATCATTTTTTCTTTCCCAGATTTAATTTTGTCCTCTATAAAATATAAGAAAATAGTAAGCATTTAACTGCAATTCACCATGAGGCTCAAAAGAGATCATCTCAGAGCCCTATTACTGCCACCATATGGAATTTCCCTTTGATCCACACAACCATTCTCCATCCTCCTATTTAGCCATAGAAACTCACTGAATTTTAACAGAGGACATGGCTACCCAACTTACATTAGAACTAGGATTGGTACATGACTGCTTTTGCCAATGGAATATGAACAGAAATAATGAGTGTACTTTCTCAAAAAGAAATGTTACACTCTAAATCTTCCTCGCCATTCTTCTTAAAAGCTGGAAAGCTGATATATGGATATGAGATAGACTGGACCTAGAACCTTAAAACATAGGCAGCAGTATAGAAGGATCTTTGGTCCTTGGATGACCTCATGGAACAGCATTGTTCTTGATACTTCTACATCATCAGTTTCCCACTGATTTGGGTAGCTTATGAAGAAAAACATCTTTATTTTTCTATCATATACCTTTCTAATTGCTAGGTTATAGATACAGGTATTTCCTGCTCTTTGAAAGTTTGTGTTAGGCAACTTTGTTTTTGTTAAAGACCTACACAGATGGGTAGCATGGCATAGGGAATGCAGTTAGCATTAATGTAATGGCTAGGTGGAGGGTCAGAGGAGGAAAAGAGCAATTAGGGGTATCACTTTACAAACTATATTAATGTCTAACCAATGTACTATATACCTGAAACTAATAAAATTAAAAAAATAAAAAAGACCTATATTAGTAACTGTTTTTGCTAACCAATAGAAATCTAAAGACAAATTTCACTTTTATTTTTAAAAAGGCAAAAAGCAAAAATAACCATCAGTGTTTGTTTTGCAATAAGCCATTACTTGAGGTAGTGTACCCTAAGCAGCCAGAGAGGCCTCACCAATCCCCTTCTCGGGGAACCACACTCAGCACCTCAGCATCAAGCTGCTGTAGATTTGAACTATTTGTGAGCATCTCCACTTTATCTAGATTTATACTAGTTCCTTGAATAATTCAGGGGTTAAAGGCAACCCACTCTCACACAGTCCTCAAAAAATCCACATATAACTTTTGACTTCCCCAAAAGTTAACCAGAAAAATTCTCAATAACACAAAAAGTAGATTAACTCACATTTTATATGTTATATGTATATGTACTGTATTCTTAACGTGAGCTACAAAAAAGTTAGAAAAATCATAAAGAAGAGAAAAATACATTTACAGTATTTATTGAAAAAAAATTACATAAGTAGACCTGCACAGTTCAAACCTGTGTTGTTCAAGGGTCAACTGTGTTTTATGTATCTGTCAGCAAGATGTGTTCTAAGGTATTAGAAAAGCCTAGAAACTTTTGTAAGGGTGTTATGCTTAACATGAAACTGGAGAAATTAAGCATTTCAATCATGATGAATGAAATAAATGTACATTCATTAAATTTTGAGTCTGAGAATGCTCAAAATTTTTTCTATGTAATTTAGTGGTAATTGCTTTGTCGCTTTATACTATTTTGGCTTATGAAAGTTTTCATACTTTTGGATAGCAAGGGAAACCTATATAACTATAGTTCAAAGTGTCTGTTATGCTACTGTAGCCTGTATAACTACTGCAAACATTTTGAAAACTATCATGTTCTAGGTAATATTCAGTTGTAATAGTTTGGCTCATTCACATATAGTCATTCAGAATATCTTTGCTCATTATCTGTGCCTTACCAAGTTTCCATCCCAACCAAAAATTAGAGCAAGTCAGTCGTGCAAATTAGCACAGAACTAGCAATTTACTAAATAGATCCCTTGTGGTTTTAAAGAGTTAATATAACTTCTAAAAGCACCTAACTGAGCCTCCTTAGAACTTAAGCCCTGGATCTGCCTGGCTCATTATAAACTAGTACTTTCAAGTTTTAAGATTTTTGAGAGAAGTTTTATAACATTCAGTTACTTGAGTGAAAACCAGGAATTCAAAAACAATTGGTTGTTCAATTTAGCAAAAAATTGAATAACCAAAATACATAATATCACTGATGGTAAACCTCTTCAGCCCAGGAGTGGATACAGTTTACTCTTGGGGCTATAGTAAGAAATGGAGACTTTGGAAATGGTTGGCTGCCAAGGCCTAAAATAACTAGGAGGCTCTGAAGAATATAGAGAATAATGGCACTTAAACAGGCATCGAGGAATATACACTTTCCATCCCCATTCTTGAGCCAAAGGGAGTATTTAGGTGAGAAATTCCAGAAAATCAGCTGGTAAGATTCAACTTTGAAAGAAGTCTTGGACAGTAATAGTACTTTAGTAATAAGTGATAACAGCCTGCCATATGACATATTTGATATAATTATGGCACAGACCTCTATTGTACTTGATTGAGCTTTTCACAGAAACTTCTGAAATAAAATAACTGATTTGTATTTATTAATCTGACTCAATGATTATATATATATGTGTGTATATATATATATACACATACACACATGCACGTATATGTGAATGTATGTGTATGTGTATATATGTATGTGTGTGTGTGTATTGAGTTAAATTTGTAACAGTTTGCATTTCTGAATTCCAACATACAATTCCTCTATGCAAACAAAGTGATCATATTCTATAAATTAAAATTTGGGCATAAAGCCGGATGGGTATGCATATACAGACAATGAACAGGTCATTTGAAATTGAGAAAGTTCCAGAAGAATGTGCATGTATAATTAGCAATACAATTTTCAACTTATGCTGGAATCAAGCTACATAAAACCAGGGTAAGAATGAGTGGCTCTGGAATTACAATTAATACATGTATTGCTTATTTTTAAAGCTAGAACTTAAACTCTTGGGTACTATGTGAAATCAAATTTTATAAAGATAAGTGGTTTATTAAGAGCCTCAATAAGAGCTGTTTTTCTGCCAAATAGCAAACAAGAAAAAGAATATTCTTTTTAAATCTTTATGTAACCCACATACTATCTGATCTCTAGCTTCTGGGGGGATATTTAATGTGCCAAAGAGAATGTATATTTCAGAATAGTAAATTCTGCAATACTTTATAGTATTTACCTCTTTACTCTGAGGCGTTGCAGTAATATGATTGGAGTAGGATTTTACACCAGTGTGCTTTAGGTTTTTGAATTCATACTAAAACTAAGCTAAATATAGTAATGGTTACAACCAGTTAGATGGGTTAATGACATACTTTCTTGAGTTCTTGGTTACATTTTAACATGATTTGTAAATAATTCATGTACCCATACAACTCACCCATTTAATGTATGGAATGCAGTTACTTTTAGTATATTCTCAGAAATATGCAGTCCTCACTGCAATCAATTTTAGACCATCACCTCCAAAAGAAACTTCATAACTAACTGTCACTCACATAAATTCCCACTCTCTGCATCTCTAAGCTACCACTAATCTATATTCTCTCTTAGAAGGTTTCCCTATAGAGAATATTCCATATGAATGGAATCATCAAGTATGTGGCTTTTATGATTTTATGATTGGTTTCTTTCACTTAACATAATGTTTTCGAGATTCAGGTTGTCACATTTATCAGAACCTCATTTCTTTTCATGGTTAAATAATATTTTATTATATGGATGTACTGCAATTTGCTTATCCATTGATCAGTTGATTGAAAATTAATTTTCTAATTTTTGTCTATTATGAATAATGCTGCTATGAACATTCATATTCTAGTTTTTCTGTGGCATATGTTTTTATCTTGGGTATATACCAGAAATGAAATTTTTGGGGTCATAACTTTGTTTTATCATTTGAGAAACAACCTGCTATTTACCAAAGCAGCTATACCATTTACATTTCCACCAAGAGTATATGAGTGTTCCAATTTCTCTAAACCCTTGCCAACCCTTATTCGTCTTTTTGATTCCAGTCATCCTGGGGTGGTATGAAGTGGTATCTTACACTGGTTTTGATTTAATGATGTTGAACAACTTTTCATGTACTTATTAGCTACTTGTATACATTCTTTGAAGAAATATTTATTGAGATCCTTTGTCCATTTTTCAGTTGGGTTTTCTGTATTTTTATTCTCTCAAATGTTCTTTAATTCCATTTGATATTTCATGGATACACAGATTCTCTTTCCTTTCATTAAAAAGTAGTTGAACTGTTATTTCATTCAAAGACTAGAGCCTTTTTAGAACATTTGTTTCCACATGGTAAACTTCTGCTTTTCTGCAGAGCATCAGAGATTTTTATTGCCTTCCTTAAGTCTCCATGACATGACTAAATAAACCCAAGACAATTCTCTTCTGCACTAGTAGTTAGTTTTCCAACTAGAGCTTTTATTAATCCCTAGGGGACCAGCCAACAAAATGACAAGTCGAAGAGCTAAATTAGCTTCTAAATAGATTACAAAATTTCATTATTTCTTTCACATTCTTCTAATTTCAGTGAATTTTTCATACTGCCTTTCAAATTTTGCTTTGTATAGTTTGGACTCAGATAAAAAAAATAATTTATTTCACAAACCTTACAAAGTTAATTTAATTATGGTTATACATTGATTTTTTTCTGTACTTTTATGTTTTTGGCACTTTAATAAAAATTATCCTTCACAATAAAAATATATTTTTCATGGTGTTTTCATGTGCCACATAAATTACATGAGTCAAAATATAAGAAATAGACAAAATGAACTGCAATGATAGTCTCTAACATGTTTTTTAAGTCTTTGATCAGTAAACAAAATACAAATAAACAAGAAATATAAAGGGATATAAACAAAATAATCACAAGAATACAATAGAATTGATAATCAAAAGCTAGCTGTCAAAAAATAAAAAGTCAAGAATAGTCCTTTCACTGAGTCTTTTAAAAAAGTTAATCTAATAATTTTGCTCCCCAATTTAAAACCCTCAAAAGCCTTTTCATTGCTCTTAACGTAGAATTGTAACTACTTCATGTGATATGAGAGGGAGGCCCTGCAAAATCTGGGATCACATGATCCCTTATGCCTTATTTTCACATCCCTCAATTCCATCCATCTTAGCCTTCATTCAATTTTTATTCAAAGGCATTTAGCTTTTTCATACTTAAAATCCTTATATATAATGCTTATGAGGACTTATGGTGAATTTGTATTTATATTAAAAGGCATTAGAGCCTGGGAACTTAGGAATAAACAAATTCTACAGAGACTTTGACAAGAGGTTTTCAAAGGAAATACTTAACAGAGAATAATAATACAGGAACATAAAAGAATCACAGTACTAACATTTTTGCCCCAATGTAATCTGAATTCTGAGTAGCTGAGTTAGAATATGTAAACTGGGCTAATGGACTAATTAGCCTCTTTATTTCTTAAGGCAAAGCTTAAATCTTGATTTATCATACACAAACCAATGAGAGTAGGTCAGCCTGCTATTTCCTAAGAATTGCTCTAGGTCAGGAAAACATCTCAGGCAAATGGGTAGAAGAGGAAGAAGAAAATCTGCAATGAAAGAGTACAGCTACTACTAAGCCATGCGACTCTGTGCAGTAGCAGAATGGTGCCTTTGTTGTCCTGATGCCTACAAAGACAGAATGATTTCTCACTTTGAGATAAGTGAAAACAAGTTGTTGTTGGTGGTGTTGAGAAACTATTTGAAAACCCATTTTGGTGTTAACATTATTCCCTTTTCTGAGGTTACCTACACCTTTCCATTAAAAAATATAAATTACAGGAACAACTAAAAAAAAGGTGGAAAATCACAGCAAACTGATAATGGCAAAAAGTCATAAAAGTTATTTTTCCAAAATGATAGCTAGAAAGGTCTAGACCCAGAATGATTTACAAAAGAATTTATCCAAACACTTAAACAAAGGTACTTAGGTTATTTAGGCCTTTTAAATCCAGAGCTACTAAAGCTTCTCAGTTTACCTTATTATTCATCAGATGGTGGAAATACACCAAATAGAGAAAGTTAGATTCTTAAGTAAGATAAGCTCCCAAGTAAATAAGTAGTTTTAAATTATTTTAAATGCCTTAAAAATGCTAGAAGAAATATGGATCAATGATATAAATGTTGGGTGTAGGTCTATACCACAAAACAATTAAAGAAGGAAAAGGCAATAGAATTAGCTACATGAAAGTTATATTCCTATGTCAACATATGATAAAACACCTGAAAATAGAAACTGAGCAACCTGCACTTTATATAACTGACAAATAATTAAAATAAATGTGTAAATAAGGCCCAAGTGGACAAATAGATGAAGGAAATGTATAGACAATATTCAAATGTGAATTATAAATTTGAAAAACTTTATTTTTTGCAATGCATCTAGCTTGTTAAAAATAGAAATTCTTATTAAAAAATTAGTATTATAAGGTGTAAACACCCAAATTAACGAAAAGATAAAGCTAATGTAGAAACAATTTACAAATGTTTCATAAATAAGACAATATGCATTAGAAAATTACTGAAAATGACTATTAATAATTCAGATTTTTTTCCAGGCATTTCTCTTGTTTGTCCTCAAAAATAAATTTTGAGGTCTACTACTATCCTCCTCTCCTCATAGGTCACTTCAGCAATGTTATAGAAAATGAGGAGAAAAAGGGAAAAGGTTTGGGTTGGTTTTTTTTTTGCAGTTTGTGGAGGAGACAGGTACAAAACAGCTGTGGTATATAAAATAATAGACAAGTGGAAAAGGTTATTTTCTAATGTATTATTGAAGAACTTGTTGAAAACCACTAAGGAACTTATTTTATATTTCTATTGGTTTCATACACTCAGTTCTTGTTTCATTGTATTTTCATTGCTTTTGGAATAAATTGGGTGTCACAACATTGCATTATTTACACATAGATTCACAGACATGGAATGACTGTCTTAATAAAAATATTAAGGGAGTTGGAGAAAAAAAGAGGAGCCAACCAAATGTTTTTTTTTTTTTAATTTCTAGGTCGGTAGATATGAGATAACCAATAAATTTTTTAAGTTTTTCTTTAGTAATTTAGAAATATGTTTGTTTCCTTAAAAATACAGAAAAAAATTAAGACATAAGTTGGTTTTAGAAGTGGCATGGCCTTAGTATATTTTTTAAAGTTATTTTTAGAACATCAAACAGGCTGTCCATTAAGAGAATCAACTTATAAGGGTTTTAAAACAAATTTAATATATTTTATGCCTATACTTATACATATGATTCATATTGCATTTATTTTAGTTTCAGAATATTGAAAAGAGAAATTTAAGTTTATATTTTTTTAAATAAGAAAGGTGACAAATCTTATAAAACCTTTGAAATGACTAAAGGAAAAAAGGGACATCTTTTCATAGGCATTTCAAAATACACAAATAGATTCTGCTTTAATTTTTTTTAATCAGTATAAACTTTTTCCTCTATAACTAGATATGTTTTCATTTCATCTAAAGAATTATGTTAGAGTTCAACATTAAAAAAGTGACAGAACCAAAAGTGCCTCAACAGTGTCTATTCTAGCCCTAGTGCACTTGAGTTCCAGGTACAAATAATGTTCAACATTTACATCTCTAATTTTTAGTCTTCATAGCATGTAGGGATGTATGCTAAAGATACTGCTTAATAAAACAAAATAGACACAGAAATGTGTACTAGATACACAAGTGGTGAAATCATATATATTTGGCAGTTTATAATTATTCCACATAGATGAACTAAGAGTATATACAATTAGCAATGATACCCTTCCAATTTTTCTAAATGGGCAAATTTTTTAATACTTACTAAAGGAAAGCTAGTGAAAATCTTAGATTTATTAGGAGTCATACAAAAATACCACATTTTATATCACAAACAAAATTGTGAATGAAATTTAACATCACATAGTCTTGACTAGCAGAATGATTATTTAAAAACCTATAAGGTTTTTATGCTCACTTCAGTGCACATATACTAAAATTGGAATACAGAGATTAGCATGGACACTGTGCAAGGATGACATGCCAATTTGTGAAGCTTTCCATATTTTTGGTATCACTTTGTAAGTTATATAAATGTCTAACCATTGTGCTATACACCTGAAACTAATATTAAGTTTAAAAAACGTACAAGGTTTCTGCCTATTTTTAAGGTGTTTTTTTTTTTTTTAATGTTTTGTGCAAGAAAGAAGTATAGTGAAAAATCAATAATGGTTTTTATATTTAGTAGATTTTAAAATGGATTATAATAAAAAATATTCAATGGACTTTGGAAGTAGGAATGAAACTGTTAAAAAGGCATCACGAAATCTCTTAAACCTCAAGTTCATTTTGTAGATATGGCAAAAATCATCTGTTATCTAAGATGATCTGGAATTTTCTATGTTGGATTCTAAATTATATACAGCTATCAATGTTTTAGCTAGATAAATATATAACATGTTATTTGGAGTAACTCTATAATAAGATAATTTAAGATAATTTGTCCCATTTTTCAGATATTAGTGGGTGTTCTTTAAAGGAAGACTATTCCACTTGACAATAGTCCATCAAATAGATATTTGGGGCAGGTTTCTCAAATCTGGTTTCTATACAACTGGAAATGTATTCTGACTACCATTCTGAGGCGCCTCCTAAATATCCCACCTCATAATACTATCACATTGGGGATTAGATTTCAGCATTTAAATTCTGAGGGGACACAGACATTTATTGTATAACAAATATGAAATCTTGGTTTTTGTTTTTCCCCCATCAATTTATATACTAAAAGCGCTCTTTAGGAAAATCATATAAAGAGAAATGACATGATTTCAGTGTCACATTGTCTTGACATTGACTACCTAATTTCCTTAAAAATACTTTAAAATACCACAGTGTTTTAGGCTCCCGCAGACTGTGACTGGTGACCTCCAGCAGTTTTAGTGTACACAGAAATGCATAAACACAATAGTCAAGGCTCAAAATACACATTCCTATTCTCTCATCTATTAGAACAAAGAACATAAGCAGAGACCTTAAATTTATTTCTAGAAAGATGTCATTAAATGATTATTCATTCTAGATCCAGTTTGTGAACACTAGAAACAATTTACAGACTCTAAAAGAGAAATGAAAAACTGAATCAAACTCATGGAGTAGCTGAATCAAAACAGGTAGTCTGTAGTCTATTATAAATTCTCTTTCCTAAGGCAAAATGAAATTTTTCTATTGGCTGTAATCTTCATAGGGAAATGTAGATAAAATTAATTAAATGAAATGTCATAAAATGAAATCATCTGAGAGTACTTAGAGAAACAAAAATGGCACACAGTAACTTTATTGAAGATTGCAAATTTTCTAAGGCCTACAGGAGGAAAGAAGAAACTAGTTGTTTCTCTATTTGTAACTTGCATGTGATCCAGTGAAAATCATAGTTAAACATGCCTCACAAGGTGATCTTACAATCCTTAAGAACATTTGGCCTCTTATTTTTATACTAGTACAGCCTCTTTGAGATTGGTTTTGATTTTACATCAAAATGTCTGCTTTAAAATAAACATATCTATATATTATTTGTGCTTATTTTTACTAATTCTTTCAGACTTTGCCAGGTTAGCAACTTCTGCCAATTTTTCTTGTTAACAGTTACTATTCTATCCCAAATGCCAGACTTAGTTTTGAAATCCTTATGTTGGGAAAAGTTTCAGAATCTGTGACCAACTCTTTGCAACTCACATCAAGTCAAATTAGATTCTGATATTGTGCCCATTCTGAAAACTAGACTTCTGTCTTGTTCCCAAACATGGTTCCTACTCTATGTCTAGTTTTAGGCAATGAATGCACATATGTGCACACATGTGTGTTTCTGTTTTTTATGCTTATCCCTTAAACATATCTTAGATTCTGTTTGAACTAAGAAGGATGGTCCTGCCTTGCTTTACCAGTACAACCTTAGGTTTGGAGTGCTTCTGATAACATTGCTGAAGTGCATCAAAATTTATTTTTGCCAGTTTTAATTTCTAAAAATGATTCGTAGGCCTGCATTATACAGTATTTGCCTTCTTCCTTTTTGATGAGTTACCTCTGGATAAAATTTCTCTCTTTAAATATTGACATAAAATTATTACTCATAGTTCAATAAAGAAGACATAAATGTGAATCTAAGAAATGGGCTATGTACTGAGTGGCAGTGTTTTGAAGAGGCTCGTAGTTTACATTATCAAATCTGTGAAGAGAGGAGTGGTTAGAGAACAATATACACTTCCATGTGTACAAAGAAATGCCTCATCTGTTCATTACTGATTTCTTTCTTTAATATTAAAATGCCTTGACTGCAATGATGAGGCTGAATGCTTCATCACTTATTGCAGTAATTTGTAATTACAATGTTACTGAGTAATAATTTTATTATTATTGTGAGGAGTATATTAGGAAACAGCTATTGCCAAATATTTATCTTTTATAGCACCAAGTAAAGAAAATTAGGATACCAATCACTGTTTTCCATGAAACATTGGTCTTTAATTGGTGATACTAGAATATAATAACAGCTAGCAGAGAACCACTTAAAGGTGTATTTTCCCCCAAATGGTCATAAAAGGACCATCGTCTTCCTATAGTCTAAGAAACAGGCATGCATTTTGTATTCTCTACGATTTCGAACATTTTCATTTACTCTGTTTTTTTTTGGTTGCTTTTTTTGGAAAAAATCTATCAAACTATCATATATTTTATTTTGCTTATCATACGTAAGCAGTTTATAAATTTAGAACACCATTTGGGTTTCACATTAACATATTTTTTCCTTTGTTCAAAAAGTAAATGGGTGATTTCAACACAAAAATGTAAAGTGTTGGAAAAAGAACAATGTCTACACTCAACAAAAAAAAGTCTAGACAAACTGCAAATTAATGACTTTTCTTAAACTCATCAGAGAAGAGAACTGAGGTAACAGGGCCAGACTCCAAAGGATATATACATATTATACAATTTCATTTATATGACATTCTAGAAAACACAAAGCTATAGAGATGAAAAATAGATGAGTGGTTGCAAGAGGTTGAGATTTAAGGAAGGGGTTGACTGCCCAAGACTGTTACAATGTTAAAACTAAAAGGTCTGTATGCTAGTAATCCCTCTTAGTTCCAGGCACACAAGGATTATTGATGAACCTAGGTAGAAATACCTTGTATGGTACTGACTTGATAGATGCATGTTCTGTGTCTTTGTCACAACCCACAGAATTAGACATTGCAAAAGGTGAGTTTAATTGTATGAAAAAAAATTAACTAATATGCCATGGATCCCAAAATATAATTCAGTCTGTAATGAATAAATCTAACTGTATAGAAATGAATAAGCTTGATAAGAAATTGGAATCTGGCTACATGAGTTAAAATAAATGGAAGATATATAGAGTTTTGAAGAGAACATGATAGGAATCTGCAAATATTTGCAAGGTATCATGGAAAAAAATGGATTGAATTCTAGCAGCATCATGTAGCTAATACCCCTAGGTTTTTGTAATGCACAACCTGAACAACTGTGTTCTCTGAACCTGCATATTTAGGCCTAATTATTAAATATTTTAAGATCTTATTTTACTCATTTTTAAAATGAATAAATTACAATAATGATCCCTTTTGCAATTTGTTGAGGTTATGGGTTATAGAATTTATCATGTCTGTATTCAAATATTGACCCCAATGCTATTTACCTCAGTGACTTTGGTGAAGTTATTTAACCTGTCTGTGCTTTCGTTTTATCTTCATAGAAAAACATTTTAATGGTAACTACCTCCAGTGCTGGGATAAAGGTGAAATGATATTGCATATATAAAGAATAGCACAATGCCTGGCATACTGTAAAAATGAGCATCATCATATCTGATATATTCTAAGCATATTGCTAGCAATCTCGTTTGGAATTTCTAGTTTTTGGACTTATAAAATACAAAAGAGTATAATTGTTAACTTGTCAATCCAGCCTTTTCTGTTTAAAAAAATCAGTGTCATAATTCTTGTAAATTTAACTTTGTCACCTATATACAAGAATGGACTTGACAAGAACATTGAAGAGTGTTATAGGCAAGAAATAGTTATGTAAGAGAAAAACAGGTATAAAAAAATTGAGTGACTTTTTTGTTTGACCTCAGGTCAGGCCCTTTTTACCCTGGAGCTTAGACATTCTTAATGTATTAAACACATAGCAGAATTAAAGAGCTGGGATATTTTCTTCAAATCTGCTACTACAAATCTATGGAAAGCTGTCACAGACGGTTATATAATTAATGACCTGTTAATATAGTAAGTAGGGACATCTGGTTTCTGGTTCCACATGTAAGAAGTTTGGAAGTTGCCATTCCATCCTAACAAAGTAGAAAGCCAAACAGACTAAAAAATCAAAATCAACTTTTATTGGATTCATAGAAGAGGAAAGGACACAGGGTGTATTGCTGCCCCAAAACTATAGAGACAGACAGGCAAATATGGGTCATTGCAGGTTACCAGAGCAGAGACTCATAAGCAGAAAACTTTGTGGAAACCAGTGTTAGGGTAGGAAAACCTAAACTATAATTGATAAATTGCTGGAGGTTCTTTGTGAACAACTCTCAGAGTTAACAACCTCAGAGGAACTCAGTCACAGGGGAACCCCACAATATTGTGAGACTCACCTCCAGGAATTTCATTAGGTTCTCATGGTAAATATCCGAAAGAAATCCCTTCATGCTCCTGGCAGGGGGGAGAAAAAGAAATCATTTTGAAATATTCCAAAGCACTACCACCTTCTCAACAAGGTCCACCCTCCAGAGAAAATAGTGAACCAGAGCCTTATAGACCTGAGAGGGGAAATACCCAACTCCAGCCCATTGTAGCCATCCTGTCACTCCTAAGTCATGAGGGAAAAAAAAAAAACTGAGAAACAATTGTGAAGTTCACAATCCAGAAGTATAGGGTCACTGAAAGACCAAGTCTTAATCCCAGACTATATAATGTTTAACACTCACACACTCTCACACGCTCTCACACACACACTCTCACATACTCACACACCTCACCACCATATTAGTAAAGAACTATTTATAGATATTCCTGTTACTTGGTGCATCACGTCTGGCTATCAAGAAAAAATTACAACCCCCCCCATACAATTTGAAAACACACGCACACAATTTGTGTGTATTAGTAGGCTAAACGTGGCAAGGGAAAGAATCTCTGGCTTTATCAGCAGAATCCTTGAACACCAAAAAGCGAATGGAACAAAGACTGAAATAAATATAACATATGGGACTATGCAACAACTACAAAAGATGTAACATAGTCAATGGGGATATCAGGAGAAAAAAAGGAAGGAACAGAAGAAATAATTGAAACAATGATGAATAAGAATTTTCCTAAATGTCAGCAAACCACAGATCCAAGAAGCTCAAAGAATACCAAGCAGAATAAATGCCCAAAACAAAACAAAAATACCTTATATTTTGTCATATCATTTTCAAACTACAGAAAATCAAAGATAAAAAAAAAATCGTGAAGAAAGAGGAAAAGTGCACCTTACCTGTAGTAGAACAATAATAAAAATTCTTTGTTCTGACTTCTTTTCAGAAACCATGCAAGGAACAAGAGTGGAATGAAATATTTAAAATGTTGAGAGAAATAACCCACCAACCTAGAATTCTGTACCCTGACAAATTATCACTCAATAGTGAAGGATAAATAAAGACTTTCTCAGACAAACAAAAATTGAGAGAATTTGTGGCCAATAGATATCTTCATTTAGGTAGGAAAATTAAAAATTTTTTTTTTTTCAAAATTTTAGTGCTCAGAATCTTTGGCCATACTGTAAAAGCAGGGTCTACATTAAGCAACCTGAGACAATTCCCAGAACCACAGCTCTGCCACTGAGCCTATTTGCACCCCCACAATCAATGCCTTTCCCTTAGGCAACTTTATTCTGATCTGACTTATGTGAATGCATCCCAAAGGTAGAATATATGTCACATCACTGTTCCTTTTTAGAGAAGCTAGGAAATGTGGCTTTTGATGGAATTCATGTGGAGGAAGTAAGATAACCTTATAAGAAAATATCAAAATGTAGAGAGGTTCAATTATTTTGAGCTGTCAGAAATGACAAATGCCCACTGTGACTTCCTAGTTTAATTTTCTGATCCTGAGTTTCCTCTCCCAAATTATCTTTTAATACTTTCTGTTCCCTGTTTCTATACATTTTTAAACCCGCATATGAAATTTCCTATCGGTTTAACTTAAATTTACTAGCTTCAATTCATAGCTTTAAATTCTTTGCATCATGTTGAAACCAGTTTTGTCACTCATCATAAAAGCACATCAAACCAGTTTTGTTTCTTAGCGTCTTGAACATGTGTCCTTTTTAATTCTATGAGAGTATATCAGAATCCCTTTTGGGTGCTAATGTGGTTGAAAATGTTATCAAGGATATATCAATATTTTCTCTACTTCAAAAATCACTATTTTGTACACTTTAAATAGGGTTATGTGTCACATAACAATGTTTTGGTCAATGATTGACCTCATATATTTTAATGGTCTCATAAGGTTATAATGGAACTGAAAAATTCCTACCACCTAGGGATGCCCAATCATAACATCATATCACAATGCATTCCTCATGTGTTTGTGATGATGCTGGTGGAAAAATGCCAGTTGTGCTGTCCTGTTAAAGTGTAGCATACACAATTATGTACAGTACATAATACTTGATGATGATAAATGACTGTTAATGGTTTACTTTTTCATCATTATCTTATAAAAATATGCTGTAAAACAGTGTTGTGATACATTAGCATCAGCCTCACATGTCTCACGTTTACTCTCTCTTGATTACATCATTTTTTCTTATGCTTGATTTAATTCTGTGTTTTGTATAGTAGCATGCTATACCAACTTGTAGCCTAGGAACAGTGAGTTATACCATGTGGTCTAGGTGTGTAGTAGGCTATACCATCTAGGTTTGTGTAAGTGTGCTCTATGCTGTTAGCACAATAATAAAATTGCCTAATGATGAATTTCTAGAATGGACTCCCATTGTTAAGTGACATATAACTGTATATTTTAATTCAATTTGTTAATTATACCTCAGTAGTTGACAAGTGACATCAGCATTAAAAGAAGATGTGTGAAGGGTGCACATAAAATCTCTGTACTATCTTTGCAACTTTTCTGTAAATCTAAAATTATTACAAAACCGAACTTTATTAAACGAATAAAACAAAGAACTGCTGCTCTGTTGCATAGTTATCTAAGCATCCAGGAATTCATCTATCTTTCTCTTCACCCTGTCCTTAAGAATGTCTTAAAATACCAGGCTACCTTTTTTAGTCTTCAGTTTTACTACCTCACTACTCATGTTTTCATACCTACCTGGAGCATATTTTCCCCATTATTTGACTTGTCTTTTCAGTTTTTTGATAGTATCCATTGAACCACAAAAGTTGTTAATTTTGATGAAGTTCAATTAATCTCTTTTTTTTCTTTGGTTGCTTGTGTTTTGATTTCATATTTAAGAAATTGTTGCCTAATGTCAATTATGACAATTTACACTTTGTTTTCTTCTAACGGTTTTACATTTTTATCTTTTATATTTAAATTTTCAATTTTCTTAAAAAGAATTTTTGCTTGTGTGAAATAAGGTATCTAGCTTAATTCTTTTGTAAGTAGCTATCCTACTATACTAGCACCATCTGTTGAAAATATTGTTCTTTTCTCATTGAATGGTCTTACACTCTTGTAAAAATTAATTGACTATATATATTTAGATTTATTTCTAGGTGGTTCTAGTCCGTTGATCTACATATCTATCCCAAGCCAGTACACATTATTTTGGTGGCTGCTGCTTTGTAGTAGGTTTTGAGAAAAGAAAGAGCGAGTCTTCTAACCTTAGTCTTCTTTGTATAAGCTTGTTTTCCCTATTCTGGTTTTCTTGCACTTCCATGTGGATTTTAAAATCAACTTTTCATTTCTGTAAATAAGGAAATTGAAATTTTGACAGAGATTTCATTGAATCTGTAGATTAACTTGGAGAATATTTCTATTGTAACAATATCAAGTCTTTCAATCCATACACAAAGGATATCTTTCAATCTTTAAATATCTTTTAACAATGTTTTGTAGTTTCACTGTGCAAGTCCTCATCAATTCTTGACCTTGGCTGTTCCACCTGGGATTCTTCCTTTCATTTAATGATAGCCTTTAGAATTTCCTAAGTATCTGCTGTTAAGCACTCTCAGTTTTTGCTTGTTGAAAAACATCTTTATTTTTGCTCTCATATTGAAAGAGTTTTTACTTGTTCTTGAACTCTACACTGATAATTATTTTTTCTTAGCATAGCGAAAATAATTCATAATATTTTATTCCATTGCTTCTGTTGTTGTCAGTCTAATTGTCTTTCTTTCTATGTGAACTTGAGCCATTACCCTTTCCTATACAACTTAGGATCAGTTTTTGAAGGTAAAAAAAAGTAGCTTTTTAGAATATTATCTAAAGTTGCAATTAATTTATAGCTCAGCCTTGAGAAAAATAGCATGTTAACAATATTAAGTTATTCTTTCAATGAAATGAGATATTGGTCCCTAATGTCTTTTATTAAAGTTTTATAATTATTTACATATTATCTTTCTCATTCTTTGTTAGATTTATCTTAAGATATTTGTATTTTAATGCTATTATAAAATGGTATAGACATGTAGATTTCTATCATATTATAAAGTAAAATACATGTTATCTATTTTTAAATTTAAATTTTCTAAATTTTACTTATACATGGAAGTACAATTGACTTTTTAATATTTCTCTTATATTCAGCAACTTGCTATACTCTCTTATCATTTCAAATTACTCCTTGAGAGGAGTCTCTATATAGTCACCCACATCATCTGGAAAAAAACAAAACACTAATTTTTCTTCACTGTGGTCTGTTTTCATTCTGTTACATTATTTTTATTTTTCTTGGTTAGGAATTACAGTATAATGTTTAATAGAGTTGACAAAATAAGGCATTTTTATCCTGTGTATGGGTTTAAAGAACTTCTTTTAACATGTCTTCTTTAAGTTGATATTTTTGTAGCATTTATTTAATCTTAATTTTGTGTATGAATGAGCTGTTGTGGCAAAAAAAAAAAAAAGATAAATTAATTCACTGGTTCATGTTGGAATTGGGAATAGAATCAGGAATTCTGAAGTAGTACCTTCTATAATCTCATCATATTTAGCCTCATCATTTCTAAACTTGTCAACATTTTCTTGTCTGTAAAAAGCTAAACCATTTTTTTTCTGATTTATAATAAATATTATAGGCCTGAGATGAATGTAATGATTGTCAAAATTATTAAGTAACTCAAAATGTAAATATTTCAAGACCATAATCTGCAACAAAAAAGTGATGTTTATTCTTCTTTCAGAGAATTAAAAGCGTGTTCTTATGTACTAGAAAATTTTTTCGAAATTTTCTAGCTTTGCAATCACTTTAGCAAGATCTTAAGTAAATATTATTTATATTTTTAAAACAACTAAAAATGTACTTGCATTCGAATTAACAATCATATTCCTATAAAAAAAAAACCTAATCTGTTTAAATGGGAGTTAATTTTATGATAGAGACTTAGGAACATGTAATCAGCATTAGAATATTTTGCTCATACAAAATTAAGCAGAAAATACTATAACAATATTAAGAAGCTTAATTTATTATAGTGGCATAACGATAAAATTTTAAATTAATCTTTTAAAATTTTTAAGTGCAAAGCACAAAACAATTTTTTTCAATAGCTATCTAACACATCTCCACTAACACATTTTTCATATGCATGCAAGCAGACAATAACAAAGTATGCTAAAATTTTAAGATAGTCTTTTAGGGACTCCAAGTTCTCTGTAACCCAGAGCTTTAGGTAGCAATCTAATTTGCTGATAGCCTCCTAGCTTTGGCCAAAGGATATGTAGAGAACTTCAGTTAATGCCTTTCTTGAATATGCTTGACTGTTACTCTAATTTTTGGACTAACTTCCTATACTTCATTGTTGCAATTGCCACATTCATGCAGTAACAGAGCTGTCTATGAATGCAAATGATGTATTTTCCATGTTAGAGGTAACACTTACCTTCAAATGAAAAAAATGAAAGAATGAAGTCATGATTTCAACCACTGGGAGCTATTCCTAAAGACTGTGTAGAGGGTGATTGGTGCCTAGGTCAAGTCTATTCTAAGAAAGTGATTTAGTATATTTGGAGTTCCCTTTTTTCATATTCTTTCAAGCCATTTGGAACTAGTAAGTTATTTATTCTGTCAGCCGATTTAAATAGGTGAAAATTGTTACTCAATGATGATTTTAATCTGGCATATGTCACTAATAGCCTATTTTACATCAGAAATTCTTATTTCAAATGACGCAGTGTAACAAGCATTGAGTCAAAAAACTTATCTATATTCATGGTGACCTAATGGGAGGACAGAAAAGTTCAGATTGAATGTCTTATCATAAAATTACTCTGTTAAGAGAAATGCATACCTGAGCCAGTGTCTGCTTCTTTTGTGTTTTGGAAGATTCTAAATTTTTTAAGGTAAACACATTTTCTGTCCTCTTACAGCATCTGCCCAGCACAAATCATTAATTACTTTCCCTACAAGATATTGCCTTAAGCACAGTTGTTAGCCTAACACTCTCCTCATTAATGACCAGCTCTTGGTATCACAGTGAAGACTATCTCTATGTGTGTGTGTGTGTCATCTATTACACTTTAAGTGTTCTGCAGTTATGCATCTGGTCCCAGCCTGAAAGAGGGACATCTCACAAACCAATTGTACTTCCTCTGTTTTGGTATATCAAACTGTCAACAACAGCTGCTTCCAGGACCGGATCCTGTGCTCTAGAAAATATCATTTCAAAGTTTTTGCTCATATTCACATTAGTTAGGCAGTCTAGAAAGAAGGGACTGCTTTGTGCTTATTGGAATGACATACTATGATTTAAATCATGACTTCTTATTCACTAGAAATCAACCTAATGTCAAAATTATTCTTCCTTTTATACATGATTCTTTATAATCCTTACTGCCTGGAATAAGAGAGAATGAATGCAAAAAAAGGAGAGAGAAGCATTAATGTACAATGTGGCCCATGATAAGTATGTAGAGAAATCTCTGAACAAATGCTACCCATTATTGCTCTTTTTCATAAAGATGGATGGTTCTAAGTAAAAAGAGAAAGAGGAAGTACTTTAGTTGAGAAAAGGGAGTCTGATTTTGAAATAAAAGACTTCTGTCTGAAATGAAGATGAAAGGAGGAGGAATCAATAAATATACCACCAGAAACTACTGTCAAAGAAGTAACTATTAACTATAGGATTCACATGTAGAACAAGGCACCCAAACTATAAACAAGGTTTTCTGTGCTACTGACAGTCATACTATTTATATTTTTAGATTGTGGTACCTCAAAATATTATCAGAGAGCAAAGGATGCATAGAAAGAATGTATGAATGTTATAGGTTTAGGGTTAAAGAGTATTCAGCATGGCTTGTTTTGTTGGCAGTGTAGGAGCTGTTGATGAATAAAGCTGTTCGGTAGACACTGAGAAGCTGGGACCCTGAGTAGCACAACATGGTCTGTCCTCATGATATGGATGGCTAAATGTATATGTTGAAAGCTAATGGAGGTGGGGACTTTTGTAGGTGATTAGGTCATGAAGTTGGAAGTCTCATGAATGGGATTAGTGCTCTTATAAAAGAGATGCTGTAGAATTCCTTGGCCTTCTTTCACTGTGAAGACACAGCAAGAAGTTGGTAGTCTGAAAATTAGAAGAAGGATTTCACTAGAAATAGATCATGCTGGCAGTCTGATTTTAGACTTCCAGACACCAGAGCTGTAAGATATAAATCTCTGTTGTTAATAAATTATTCTGTCTGTGGTATTTTGTTATAGCAGCCTGAAAAAACTAAGACAGGACCAGTATCTATAATATATTAAAAATTGTCAAAACTCAACCTGGAAAAAATCCAATTAGAAAATTAACAAAAGAAATGAACATTTTACTGAACAGGATATATGGACAACACATAAAAACATGAAAATATGTTCAATATCATTAGTTATAGAAAATGAAATTAAAACCACCATGAGCCATTACTACTCACCTATAAAAATGGCTAAGATAAAACATAATGGGCCTCAGTAAATGCTGGTGAAGATGCAAAAAAACTAGATCAATTGTACATTACTGGATGGAATGTAAAATGATTCAACATACTATAATAATTTGTCATTTTCTTGTAAAATGTAATAGGCTCTTAGCAAACATGCCAGTCATTGTATTCTTGGGCATTTATCTCACTCACACACACACACACACACACACATACACACACACACACACACACACAAATGAAAACTCATACTCAAGCAAAAACTATACACAAGTGTTCATAGCAGCTCTGTTCATAATACCCCCCAAACTAGGAATGCCCAAATATACTTCAGTGGGTGAACAAACTATGGTTTATCCATTCTATTAAATACTACTCAGCAAAAAAAGGTGAATAGTGATGCATGCAGCAACTTGAATGAATTTCAAAAGAACTAGTCTCATGAAAAGGGTCCATATCAAAATTTTACATATTGTATGATCCCATTACATAATAGTCTTGAAATAACAGATCTATAGAGATGGATAATAGATTAATCATTGCCTGGGCTTAGGTATTAAAAGTGGAAGGAGGAATGGCATAAAGAAAAATAGCCCTGTGGTAATGGAACAATTCAGTAAATTGATTGTGGAGGTGGTTACACAAAGTTACACATGTGGTAAATTGCATAGAATTGTATACACATATATACAATTATGTGTTTCTAAAACTGATGAAATCTGAATAAGTTCTGTGGGCTGTACCAAAGTTAATTCCAGGTATGAACAGTATGCTATACTTATACAAGGTATTGCCATTAAGATAAGCTACTTTTGTTTGTTTTAGCAACTGTTTTAAATTCTGACACCAATTACCCAGAGTTAGACCAAACTCCATGGGTAGAGGCATCATTCTTCATAAAAACACCTTCACTTCAGACACCAGCGCAAGTTCAGGGGTCCCCAGGCCACTCTCTATTCTAAAAAGCTGGCTACAAATTTGTCTGTTCCCAGTATCTTTTAAGGTCTAATAATTTTCTAGAATAATTCACAGGATACAGTTTTGTGTTAACAAAGGAATATAAATCAGAACCACACATGGGTAGGTAAGTAGGTAGGTAGGTTGGTAGGTGAATGACAGATGGATGAATGGACAGATGGATAATTGCAACTACTTGTAGGGGGAAGACTTTTGGGTGAAAGTTTGTAAACCATGAAATAATCAGGCACCCTGAAAAAAGATTGCCAAAACTGACACCACATATAAAGTTAAAATACACACAAAAATGTAAGACATATATAGTAAAGTAATAAAAGATTAATAATTCTGATATACAAAGAGTCTCTATATACCAGTAAGAAAATAAAACCCCAAAGAACTACTAACAGAGATATTAACAAAAAAAATTTAGAAGAAATATTTTTTCCAATAAACATATATAAAGTGTCTCTGTATCACCAAAGAAATGCTAAGTATAATACTGAGACATCACATTTCACTGGTCAGATTGCCAAAAATTTACATGATTAAAAATGTCTAGTACTAGTGATGGAAAGCATCCTCAAGCTGTAGAAGTGTATACAGTTTAAGTTGTCTCTGACTAAAGAACATTAAAAAGCAAACTAACGTTAGAGGCTCTTTGTATTTTATGTTGTTTTCTTTTACCAATCTTAATGGGCACATACTAGTACAATTTACTTCACTTATTAACTAAAGCATATTTTTTTCAAAAAACAGAACTTCTGTGAATCAAATCAAGATTTCTAAAAATCATAATTATTTGGAAAATATTTTTGAAAGTGTATTTTGTTGTCAAAGTAACTTTAAAGGTATTACATGAAATGAACTCAGATGAAAAGCAAATTCAAATAAGTGTGCTTTACCCCTTAAAGTACAATGCCTAAGTATTCTACCTGGTTACATTATTATGATACTTAAATATTAACATATGATGAACACCAAAGAACACCTTTGACATTTTTTTACAGATAAATAAACAGAGATCCTTGAGAATATATTTAAATTTCTACCTTCATTTATTAGAGGGAAATCAGTATTTACATAATGTTCTGGAAATTCTACATTTATACTGCTCTGGTGTCATTAAGTATATCTTATATTGGAAGGATATGAAAGAGTGTGAAAAGTTCCAGGAAACTATTGGGAGGAGGCAATGCATAGAAATCTATTACTCCATGGAAAACTATCTTTCGATACAGTGGTAGCTATTTTTCTTAAAATTTAATAAAGGAATCCACCATTCCAATGATTAAAAAACGCACCCAAAATCTCTTTGAGCTATGAATCATTCTGTATTGAGATACACACACACAGCTGTTAAAATATACAGTTGAAATTTACAGGATTTTGTTAACCAATGTCACCATAAAAAGTAAATTAAAAAAAATTTTTGTGTGTTTTAAATTCTTAGAAATTCTATCACTAGGCAACTACTTACTTTTGGCCAATGAAACACTTTGTTAGGGAAACAGAGAATTCAATAATAAAAATAAGTGAAAATTTCATCATTTGGCACAAATTGCTATTAAATATTATTCAAGGTATATCAAAAGTATTAAATCTCAAAAGAATTATTCAACCTAATTCTGCATTTGGGTTAAATATTACAAACATAGTAGGCCTTCTCATTGCTTTAATTCCTCCTTAGGATCTCTCCTGACCTCACCATGTTTTTAAACTGGTAACATACCTGCAGTACTTTCAAGTGTGATATGTTAGAGGAGGACTAGTCTGAATTTGGAGTTGGAAGGTAAATGGCAGTGTCAGAAAATAAGAGGCTAGATGGGAGCTTACCATTGAGAGGGGAGGGTTGGGGCAGGGGAATTTGTCTCCTATTTCAGATTGCACATTGGAACAAAGAATGGGAAATGAGGCAATTGCTCACTTAGAGTGACCTCATTCATATTTTGGGAAACACATCTGGTTAATAATGCTGGCACAAATTTCTGGAGCCCACAGTAATAGTGAAAATTGGCTATAATTTTATTCAAAAGGAGGTGATCATGGAAAAAATCCTAAAAAGTATACTCCAAATTTTTAGTTTATAAATTGTGACCAAAGTTGAGGAAAACGGAGATTGGGGATGATCCATTTCTAATAAAATAAGAGCAGAAAAAAAACAATAAACTTGAGCTCCATGAAACAATTATGCAAGTCTGTAAAAATCCTATTGAAAAGGATGAAAAGGAAATGGGTGAATCAATTTATATACACTTCAAATATTACATAATGATTATAGATGCAAAATATGTAGGAAAATATGTAAATATATATGCAGGGAAATATGTTAATAGCTTGAAAGATCAAATTAATTTAACCAATGCACAGTTTGCCACTGTATTAATACATAACAATATATAGATGCTTCTAATGATGAACATATTGAATACGTAAAATTTTACTATTATAAATAATACCAAAAAATTATAGTCACAAATACCTACCTGTACAGGTGTGTAGAGTGATCCTAAGACAGATAAAAATATAGATAGAATTAATGTTCAATGACATCTTCTATATTAAGGGTATTAAATGTTTTTCTGTAATGTGACTTGCAATTTTCTCAGATTTTCATTTTTCTTTTGATGTTATATTGTTTGGTTTGCAGATATATTTACATTTTAATTTCGTTAACTTTGTTGGTCTTTTAAGATTTCTCAATTTGGGTATATAATTATAAAAATATTCCTTGCCCGAAGATAATTACAAGAAAATTCTCTGTCCCCCCCACTCATTTTTTTGCATTTTGTTTTTAAAACTTTCTGACTGATTTTGCTTTCAATGTTTCTCATTTAAGCATTTGAGGGTATTTTAAAAATCCAACTAGTCCTTAAATATCTGTGCAAGACTTTCTGAAATATTTGGATTCCAATCATATTGTTTTTTTTTTAATTTACCATCTTTTATTTTATTTTGAATTTTTTCCCCTTTCTGACTTCTATTAACTTTAAAAAATACTATTTTACTACTCCTCTGGTTTAAAAAGTATAAGTAGTATTGAATATATCTACCGTTACATTATTTCTTTAAAATGTTTAAACTTATTTAGGACTCTTCTTACCATTTCCCAACTTGAAATGATAAAACTCTTTAATTACTAAATTAAAACACCTTTCTGATCTGGTCATTCATGTATAAGCTTTTAGCTTTAGATCCTTACTTTAAAATAAAAGTTATTACTTAATGTTTACAGTCAACAGTTAATGAAATTTCCTGGCATTTAAACAATTTTGGAATTTACAGTTGTTTCTTGAATCCCAAAGCTTTCTTCTTTGTTTTCTTCTTGCTGAAGTATATATTTAATGGTTATTTTAATGAGAGTCTGTGTAGATGGTAAATTCTGGTAATAGCGAGAATATCATTTATTTTTAATGTATTTGTAAGAAATAACATCAGTATATAAAGTTTTGGGTTTACAGTTATTTTCCTTCAGCATTTTTAATTTATTATTCCATTATCTTCTTGCTTGTATTGTTGCTTATGTCTCTTACTGGTTTAAGTGGTCATACCATAGTTGGTAATATGTTATTTCTCTCTGGTGCTTTTAAGATTTCCTCTTTATCCTAATGACCTATAACTTTAAATGTCTATGCATTCATTTATTTTAATTCATTCTACTGAGTACTTGGCATATACTTTTGAAGTGAAAATTTTTCAGCAATTATTTTAAATTTTGCTCCTCTGATTTTTGCTCCATTCTGCTTTTATCAAACTCCTATTTCATGAATGTGGGAGCCTCACTATATGTTCGTTATGTTCCTTTTACTTAGGTTTCTTTTCCTACACATTTGTTTCTCTGTGATACATTCTGACTGACTTCCCCACTACTGTTTTCTAGGTGACTGACCCCTCTTAAACTCTGTCAAATCTAGAACTTACAGCTGGCTGGTATTGCCTGCTTCTGAAAAACTCAGGGCTTTAGCTTCACTCATTCTTTGATATTTCTATTCCACAAAGTGCTTTTGGTTTTAATTCTGAATATATTCTTGGTTGCTGCTTTGTGTTTGAAGCAGAGGGGATGATTAGAAAATGGACTAAGAATATCAGTTTGGGCATTCTAGTTTATATGTTATAAAACTTTGATCAAATATTTAGTATTCTGTAGCACGAATGCATGTTATCTACACATCTTTCTCTAAAAGAGCCAAAATGAGTCATTCAAAATGCCTAAATAAGTTTTGAATGCAAGGGTAAAAACACCTTAAGACATTTAGAGATAGAGTTGTTAAAATACTTAATTAGTTCATTTCGACAGGTGTCATAATGCGCCACAACAGTAACCACCCCAGTAAAACTGAGTAATGAATTTTATATTTTGTTCACATTCTCTTTTTAGAATGCGTAGAACCAGATGGGTGGTAGAGTAATCAGGGGATTAAGCTATAAAAAAATCAATGTACTGTATAGTTGAAACTAATGATAAAATAAAATAAAATGCGAAAAATTTTTAACAATTATACAGAAAACAAGACTAAATTCCTAAAATTTAACAAGTACTTCTGAAATTAATACCTATAGAATTGTGTCCTATTTATTCTGTATTATTACAGAATAACTTAATTGTAAAATGGCATCTTTTGGTGTTTATAAGTTGTTATAAATTCTTTTACTTTTTTAAACTGAAGCTTTGTCACTACTTTTTGGGTTAACTTTAACTTTTTCATTGCATCTTTTAACACTTTTTATCTTCTAATATAAAATATTTCCAAATTCAGTATTTGCTTTTTATCCCAATAGCCTTATAGCTTCATATATTGCAAGTACCATGCTTATTAAATAAGACCCCAAAGTATTCAAATAATTTGAATATATTGGTGTATTTTAAAACTTTAACATTTTAAATTGTAAGACAAGAGAATTACTAACCATAATTTTATTCACAAGTTTATTTAATTTGGAAGAATATGCAAAGAGAGGTACACCAAGTTCTCAAAACATTGGTTTGGTTCTATTAAGTGTGATAGCTGGTACTGGGGTGTTTTTATTATCATTATCATTACTTAAATAATGCATTTATATGTTAAACTGTCTTTATATATGATGCATTGCTCAATAATTTTCTATGAGCTGGCAGAGCTCTGATAAAAGGAGCAAATATAAAATTAAATCATAATAGAAATAAATCATGCTCAAAAGCAATAAGAAGGAGATTAAACATTGGAAACATAGAGATCTGAAGGATAGGCTTGAGGTATTCAAGCCATACAGAGTAGAAAAGAATATAATGTTTAAAAAGTTAAGACAGGAAAATGGAGCAATGGCCAAGCATAGTCAGTATCTGGTGTTATTAAACAAAATAGAACAAATGGAAGATAAATTTAGAGGAAAACTTTCCTGATATAGAGAAAAAGAGAAAATAAGGTACAATGATATGGAATAATGACTAGCAGTGGATAAATTAGTAAAATTATTGGACTTTAAGAATAAGGTGATAATTGTATGGGTTTCTGAGCAAAAGATTAGTTTGGCCTCACACTTCTTCACTGAATATTCAAAGAAGAGATAATTAAATATTTAAAATTCTAATGAAAGACACTTTTTCCCAACTAGTTGCCATTCAGGAATCAAATCAAGGAACCTATATTATTAAACACTCAATAATTAGAACTTTTAACATCTATGAATATACTACATGAAAAATACTTGCTGAGAATAAATGGCAATCAACACAAAAGTTGACTGGCAAAGCTATCATAAAAAGATGAGTTATTAGCATTGTGTTGTTTCATATGAATCAAAGGCTAACTATGAAACTATGATTAAAGAATAACATATAAATGTCGTAAACCTGTATATTATAATAATGATAATAATATAACTATGAATCTGCAGGGGATAGAGTAATGAAAAATAGGTTATCTTTTTTCTTAGTGGAATGTTTATATATATGAGGACATGGAAATAACAATTTAAATTTAACCACTGGTACCTAGTGATACATTTTACCAGTAAGAGAATAATTTAGTCACAGATATTATACCTTCTACATTTTTTCAAGTGTTCCTGAATAAATTTATGTTTACATAGCTACTAATTATTTGTTTTCAAAACATTTTTATTGAAATATATAAGCTACAGAAAAGCCCAAGTGTCGTGTTTGCAAATTGATAAATTTTAATAAAGTTAAATTATCGGTGAGACCACCACAAGGTCAAGAAACAGAACAATACTGGAATCTAGAAGTCTTCTTTGAGTTCCCTTTCAACCACATTCCACTATTTCCTCCTCAAATGTAACAAGTACACTGACTTCCAACACCACAAAATTTTAGAAGTTTACATAAAGATAAAATACTATTTTACAGCTAGTGTATTTTGTCCAAGGACATGCAGTGTTCTCATTCTTTTCCACCTTAGATACTGTGGCTCAAGTGAGCAACTTACTAATGACTCATAAAGTTTCTCAACTATTTGTTTATTGGCTCTTTGGATATCTCCTTTTATGAAGGACTATTTATGTATTTTTCCATTTTTTTATTATCTCTTTGTTTTGTTGATTTTTAAAAGTTCTTATATTTTCAAGATACAAGTCTTCTGTGAGTTTTACATATATCTAATATCTTGTCCCACTCAGTGTTTTGCCTTGTCACTTTCATAATGTTCTCTCTTGATTACCCCTAAATTTAAATTAGTACAGTTTATCAACCTTTTTTCTTATAGTCAGTAGATCCCTTAATAAAACTGATTTTCATGTTTGCAAAGATATTCTACTATGGTATCTTCTAGAGCCTTTATTCTTTTGCTTTTCACACTAGTACTAACATCTAATATGGAGATTTCTGAAGAAGATATTGAAGTAGGAGTTTGAAGAGTGGGAGGAGTTATATTTTTAATAGCTTTATTGAGGTATAGTTGATATACAAAATACACAATGTTTAATATGTACAATTTAATGAGTTTAGATATATCAATACACCCATGATATTATCAATACAATCAAGGTAATAAACACATCCATCATCTCCAAAAGTCTTCTAGTGTCACTTGTGTGACACTAACCCACCATAAACTAGAGTGTTAGTAACAGGGCTGGGAGAATATCCCTAAGGAAACAATGAATTAAAGATTACAGTGGCCAAAGACACAATTCCTACTTATTCTATATGTAGAAAATTTTATTTCTTTTTCTGAAATTTCATTGTTAGTGTACAGAAACACAATGGATTTTTGTACGTTGATTTTGTATACTAAAACTTTACTGTATTTGTTATTGTTTTTAGTAGATTTTGTTGGAGTCTTTAGAGAATCATGTCATCTTCAAAAGGTGACAGTTTGACTTCTTCATTCCCTATTTGGATGTATATTTATTTTTCTTTCTCTTGCTCTAACTAGGATTTCCATTACTATATTGAATAAGGGTGGTAAGAGTTTTTCACTATTAAGTATGATATTAGCTGAGGGTATGTCTTATGTAGCCTTTATAATGTTGAGGTACTTTCTTTCTATACCTATTTTATGAAGTGTTTTAATCATAAATGGATGCTGTATCTTTGTCAAATGCTTTTTCTGCATCTATTTATATGATCATATAAATTTTATTCTTTATTTTATTTATGTGGTGTATTACATTGATTGATTTGCATATGTTGAAACATCCGTGTGCCCTTGAAATGAACCCCTATTGATTGTGATGTACAATCTTTTTAATATATTGTTGTATTTGATTTGCTAGTATTTAATTTAGGATTTTTTACATCTGTATTCATCAGATATATTGGTCTACAGCTATCTTTTTTAGTGTTTCCCTTTCCAGGTTTTGATTTCAGGATAATGTTGGCCTCATAAAAATGAGTTAAGAAGTATTGATTCTTCTTCGAATTTTTGGAAGAGTTTGAAAAAAATCGGGTATTAAATCATTTTTGAATGTTTGGTAGAATTCATGAGTGAAGCCATCTGGTCCCGGACTTTTATTTTTTGGGAGGTTTTTGAAGGTTGTTTCAATTTTCTTACTGTTAATTGGTCTATTTAGATTTTTCATTTATTTGCAATTAAGTCTAGAAAGGCTGTATGTTTTTAAGAACATGTCCATTCTAGGTTATTGAATTTGGTGCCATATACATTTGCACAGTATTCTTGTATTATACTTTATATTTCTGTGGTATCTGTCATAATTTCTTTTATTTTTAATTTTATTAATTTATGTCTTTTCTCTTTAGTGAGTCTAGCCAGGGGACCACCTCAAACCTGTTAAATGCTGTTATCATAAAATGCAATAACAAGTGTTGCATTTGTGGGGAAAAGCAACTGTCATACACTAATGATAGGAATGTAAATTGTACAGCCATTATGGAAAACAGTATGGAGATTCCTAAAAAACTAAGAATAGAATTACCATATGACCCAGCAATTCCTTTTCTGGTTATCTACCTCAAAATATGAAAACATTTATCCATAAAGATATATGCACCCTGATGTTCATTGCAGTATTATTCACAGTGGCCAAGAAATGGAAACAGCCAAAGTGACCTTCAATAAATGATTGGATAAAGAAGATGTGGTACATATGTACACTGGAATATTATCCAGCCATAAGAAAAGACAAAATGCTGCCATTTGTGACAACATAGATGAATCTTGAGATTCTCATGCTAAGTAAAATAAGCCAGACAGAAAAAGTTGAGAACCATATGATTTCACTTATATGTGGAATATAAATCTGAAAGCAACAATAGAACATGACAAATAGAGACTCACAGACACAGACAACAGTTTAGTGATTATCAAAGAGAAAGGGGGGAAAGGTAAGATAGATACATGGTAGATGTAGGGCCAAATATATGGTGACAAGAGATTTGATTTTGAGTAATGAACACACAGTGCAATATACAGATGATATATTATCAACTGTACACATGAAACCTGTATATATTTATTAATAATGTCACCCCAATAAATTTAATTTTAAAAAATTTTGTTTATTGTCAGTTAACTTAATATTATTAAGGAAACTTATTTCTTTATAGCCTATACTTGAATAATTTTCCAACTAATCACACCATTTTCAAATTCATCCTACTAGTACTTGCTGGAGTGAGCTATCTAAAACACAACAATGAGCATATTTCATATTACATTACTATATAGAAATACATAAGATATTAACATAATATCCTTCTTCAAAACTTTTAATAGGTCCATATCACAAAGTCCTTGGGATTTTTGTGGTTTTCTCATACTTATATTGCCATACTTACATCTAAATCTCAGTCTTCCACATTACATATGTATTATGGTATTTTGGCCATTATACAGATATTCTTCAAATATATGTAATTGCATTACATAAGAATTTAACATTCATCTTGTGAAAAGACTCTCCCTTGCTGGCTTCATAAAGTAAGCAGCCATGTTGGGGGAACCCATAAGACAAGGAAATGAGATGGCCTCTGGAAACGGAAGGCAAACTATAGCCAACAGGAACCGGTCTTCTCTATTATATAACATGTGAATGAATTTTACCAACAACCTGAGTGAGTTTGAAAGTGAATCTTTCCCCAGTCAAGTTGCTGTTGAGACTGCAGTCTGTACTGACTTCTAGATTACAAGACTGAGACTCTGAAGTAGAGAATCCAGCTAAACTATCTCCAGACTTCTGTCCCACCAAAACTGTGAGCTAATAAATGAATGGCGTTTTAGTCAGCTAAACTTAGGTGACATTGTTATACAGCAATAAAAAACTATTACTCATGTTATGTTGTTTCTCATTTTCATACTTTTGCATTTATAGTACCCTCTGCCTTGATTCTTTCACCTACCCACTTTTCTTCAGCTAACAAATTATTCATCATTGATGATGCAATTCATCACTTCTTCAAAGCCTGTAAAAGCTTTCCTAATTCTATCTTTTGCAAAATACAAATAATCATTCATCTTGCTTTACCTAATTAATTTTAAATTTAATTTTTGTTTATTTCATGTTATATTTGGTATATTCATTTTCCATTACTAAACTTGAAGGCAGGAACTGTATCATATTTATCTTTGTATTTACAGTACCTACCACTGTGCCTGATGCTATAGGCATGCAAACATTCCTTGTTAAACTTTTGTTATGCATATTGGTATTCCTCTGACTTCACTCTTCTTATTCTTTCCTTACTATTCTTTTTATTTCCTTTCCTTTTTGCAAATCTAAATTATTATTCAAGGTCAACTGCAATTTTACCTCCTCTTATTATCTTTGAATGTAGGCTTGACCACCTAAAAATTTATAACAAAGATAAAGTATAGATTTGACTGCAAAAGTAGGGAATCACCTGGCTTTCTTATCATGCCACACTGCTCAGAACTACTTCCCATTCTCCATTCAGTGTTTAATAGAAACACTGCCTATTACAATGAAGCAGATCACCAATTAAAAGCAAAGTGTTTCTGTGTCTAAAGTTCCTGTGTTTAATCATTCACGTTTTGAGATACATCAAAAACTTGATTGTTTCAAGTTCCAAATAAAAAAAAAATGTTTGCAACAAATGAGAAACAAATGGTTAATAGCATTACTATGGTGGGAAAATGTACATACTTCGATAAGCAACTTTCAAAAATACCAATTGATAATAAAGTGCACAGTTAATTTACAGAAGAAAAAAAAACTTTGTTTTTGGCTGCTAATTATTGTGTGTTCTGTTTCCTGTGCTAAAATGCTTTACATACATACACCACCTCATTTAAGGCCACCAGCAGCACTATATGCCAGTATGATTTAGGGGTTAACAGCATAAATTATGAAGTAATAGTAATCCTTTTTTTTCATCCAGTTGTTGAATTTATATATAAAGTCCTCTAGAACAGTGCCTGGCATTCAGTAACTGTTAGCTAGTATTATTAATATAGAAGAAACATGCTTAGAGAGGTTAAGTTATTGGTTAAAAAAAAATCACTAGTATGTACAGCTGTTGAAGTTCAAACCCAACCTGTCTGACCCTAAATTCTATGATCTTAACCAGTAGACTCTATTGCATGATGATCATTTGTTTGTTTATTATAGAAAAAAAGTACAAATTGAAATAATGACAATTCTCATACAAATTAGCAAGGAGTAGAACAAAATGTGGAGGCAAATCTCAAAGTCATAAAATTGAAACCATTATAATTAGCAATCTCATATATTGGTGACAGGAATTTAAACTATTATACCTTTATAAAAACTAACACTTTCTTATGGAACCTACTATTTAATAACTCCCATTCTATGAATTTATCCTAAGCAAGGAAAACAAAGTACAAAGATCTTGATCGTCGAATTATTTAAAATACCATTGACCATCTGAGAATACTACAATGGTTAAATAAATTGTATTATATGTGTTATTGAATATTTTATTGTTATATACTTTTATTAGATATTATACTGCTGTTAAATTTATATTTTTAAATAAGGCTAACCTATAGAAAGATAGATAATATAATGTTACTTTTAAAATAAAGAATTTTGATACATTTTATATAAGAATTTAACTAAGAAAGAAATTTTATATACAAAATTAAGTCTAAAAGGAAATTGAAAATAATGAAAATTGAGTTTAAATATGGGTGAAATAAATAAATGACATTTTAATTTTCAAACACTTAATTGCCATATACATCTCTACAATGAGCATTGCATTGTAAACCAGAAAAAGAACAATAAGTATGATTTTAAAATGAAATAAAAGCCTAATTCTAGTTCATAGATTATTGGAAGACTACAAATAACGCATGTGAATAGGTTCAAAATGTTAAGTACTTGCATAATTATGAAAGCAATATCGCTATAGATAATCCACCAATTAATGAAAGAATACTATACTTTTGCTGCCCTAAGATGACTTTTTTAGTAATAGAAGTATTGGAATGATTCCCAGTGCATTCAACTCGTTTCATGGTTCTCTGAATTGCCAATGGATACTACCAGAGAAAGAAAAACACTCAGGCTAGTCCTTGTCTCATATTTCTGTCCATTTCTATCCTCGTGGTGATCAATAGTGTGATAGACATGGGCAATATCAGTTATAGCATGTACATATTGCATCTCCCTAATGACTTGGTTTAGTAAATGAGTAGAAAACATTTTCTTGTCACTGTGAAATAGTTAAAGCCTGACCTTTTACATTCCCTCCACAGTAAGCTTGGCTGTGTGGCTTCTAAAGACAGCACTTAAACATATTTAGGCATCTCTAATAATTACAAATAAACATCCTCTTTATTTCTCCTCCCCTTAATTGTTCTCTCTACTATTTCATTTTCCTTTCTTTCATCAAAGAAAAGCAATATAAGCTGGCTTCCACCCTCAACACTCTACTAAAAGACTATCTTCAACATTACCAACACTCTTCATAATTCTATATTCCATGGCCACCTGCAAGTCATTATTTAATTTGATTTTCAATTTTATAGAGAAATAATTGACATACATTACTGTATGGGTTTAAGGCATACAGCATGATAGTTTGATTTACATATATTGTGAAGTGATTATCACAATAGGTTTAGTTAATATCCATCATCTCGTATAGACATGTTAAAAAAAAATCTTTATAATGAGAACTGTTAGGCTTTGCTCTTTTAACAGCTATCCAGCAGCGTTAACTATAGTCGTTGGACACTGATGAAAACTTCCTTTTTAAAAAATTCTATTTTCCTAGCTTCTACCACACTCTGCTGTTTTTTAAATTTATTTTTATGGTAATGCTTTTTCTCTTTAAATCCTCTTTCCTCTCCTATGAGTATGTCACAGCTCTATGTCTTAGACTATTTTTCTTCTTTTTTTCCATTACAGAGGTACTCCATGGCTTCACATTTACAAATTATATAGATTTTCTCCTAATCTCAAAATTTGGAATAGCCAATGTCCTATTTTGATGCCTCCATTTCGAAATTGTACTAAGGCCTCAAACTCAAAATATCAAAATCTAATTTAAAAAGTAGGCTGGGCTTTGGAGCTTGAGTCCTACTTTCCTAATTTGCTAGCTGTTACATTGGACATATTATTGAAATAAACTCTCTGAAGTTTAGTTTCCTTGTTTGGGTTATTGCAAGTGAAAATAATGTGTGAAAAAGCAAACATAGCATGCTCCAGGCCCATAATAAGTGTTCAGCTGCATTGCTATTTTCTAGTGCTTCTATTCTCAATATATGACTTGTTAGTACATCTAATTGTTTCAGTGAATAACAAGTATCAACATTTACTCTCCTTTCTATCTCATACTCCACATTCCATCACCTAGTTTTGCTGATGGCTCTGTTTAAATATATCTCAAATACTTCCTCTTCTTTAGGTCTCCACTGGCATTTCCTAAGTTCGGGCCATCAAAATCTGCATGTTTTTTCAATCTACTATTACCATCAAAACCCATTGTATTTCTTCTGTTCAATCTCATTCACTTCAAGTCCACAAACAAAGTCACCAGATAAAGTTTAAGAACATTAACCTAATTTAGTCTTTTTATATTAACCATCCCATTCAGTATAAACCCCAGGCTATTAAACTGAACATGGAAAGGTTTTAGATAACTCCTCTGCACTTTATCTCTTGATAGTCACTTTATTATATGCTCTAAATATACTGCATAGCAGCCTTCTCTTGACTTTGGTTAGATTTTGTATACTTGCATATGACAAATACTTTTAAATGTATTATTTAATTTTGTGATTTACAAAGTTAGATTGAATTTTTTTAAAGAAAAATAGCAGAAAAACATTGTTTTCCCCACTTTGAAGAACATATGGAATTATCAAAGTAAGAGTTCAGAAAATATTCCAGTTTGTTATCTGATTAAAAGACAAGATTTAGAAGGCAGGCACTTAAATTCTGTGATAACATACAAAAATATGCCAGTGAGAATCTGCCAATAATTGCAAAAATGAAATGACAAATTGTAAGTGCAATAGGACTGGCTCAAAACTTTAACAGTTAGGTACAGAACATAAAGCATGTGGGAGAATAGGCTTATGAGAAATATAACAACTTAAGAATATTTCCAGATAAACAATATTCAAGTGACACTAGAGTATAGACTTAATTTCAGTACATTGCTTAGTTTGCCATTCATAGTACATTTTTGAAATGTAAACTTTCAGTTGATAGGGACTGTGTTCTTAGGACATGTCATAGTCCTTCTCACTTCCTATCATTTCATACACCATTTTCTTGCATGAAATGTTATTTCAATACTCTTTAGCTAAATTCTACCCAACCTTCATATCACATATATGACATCTTCCAGAAAGGCTACTCAGAAGTTTCAACATTGGATCAGGTTCCCCTCTTGTGTTTTGTCCTATGGTTGTACTTCTCATCTTTTCTTATAATCAACCCATTTCTTATATGGGCCTCTATTATACATTTGTCTCTGTAAGGTAAGGGACCTTGACTTATTCACTATTGTATTTCCAAGAACTAAGGGAGTGTTTGCCACTTAAGAAGAGCTCAGATGTATTTGGAATTATACATTTAATACTTTTAAAGATGGACATGAAGAATCACTAATAAAAACCTTCTGCTTACTTATGTAAAAATTGTTTCTTATTTTTAATAATTTTCTTAGCCAGTGCTAATTTCCTATTTTAAATTTAGGTCCATTGACAACTCTTCCAATAATGTGCTTAATTCACTCAGGAGGCATCAGCAAATCCTCTTTCATAATGAAGACTTCTTTTTTAATATGGGTACCACTCTATTTTGTTTTTGCTTTCCTTAGTATTTCTCTCTTACTGATTTTTAAAATTTTACATCTTTATTGTTTTGTCATATGAAAACATCTATTTCTTTTGCTGTTGTTTCCAAAGTGAAGAGAAATGACCTCTTGTTAGTGCTTCTCTAGTGCTTGCCAACAGAATCACTTTTCCCAAGGCATGATGCTGATAGCTCTGGGTCCTTTGTTATCAAATACACTGCTGCTGAGTTTTATGTACCAAAAAACAATAGTAGTTTATCCTGCCAAAGAACTGATGAAAATTTTTAGAAAAGAAAAAAAAAATCGGTAAGCTTCTGGAAATCACTTGAAGCTTTTATAGTCATATTATTTGCCTAAAAATTGCTACACCTTCCATAGCATTTTATTGTAATTTACTAAAGTTATCTTAAAAGGAGATTTTTATTCTCCATTTTTACAAAGAAAAACAAAAGCAAAACTGGTGATTCAAATTCCTATAGAGTGATCAAAGTACAAAATATAACAGAAAATACAAACTAACATGAGAAAAGAAAAAATAAGACATTTTATTGCCTTTATGGAGTTTCCAATGTCCTGGAAAAAACAGACTCATGTAGATAGAGTTTATTCATATATGTGCTATAATAAAGATGGGCATGGTTTGGATGTTCAGAGCATAAGCATGATCCTAGACACCAAGATCTATATCCTCATTCTGTCAATAGTTTAGTGTTATATAGGCTCATGTAAATTTATTAACCTTTCTAAGATTTGGATTCCTCATCTGTAAAACTGAGTTAAATAATTTTTACCTCACAAAAAATCATTGAGGATTAAATAAGACAACATATGTACTAATAGCATAGTAACTATTTAATGTATGATAACTACTATTATAATTTATAAAGAGCCAAAAAAATACAGAGGAGAAATGTTTACTCATGCCTGAAAAGACCAACTAAGGCACAAGAGTAGACCTCAGGAGACATCCTTACGCTCTTTGGAAAGAAGGTAAGCAGCAGCATTTTGTAGTTCACACATATTGCAGATTGTATGACTCACCTCATAAGCATGAAGCAGTAGCTGAACATGCCAGTGTTCCACCTTTCCCTGGAACTCCTTTAGTTTTCTGACTCCTATACCATGTGTCTGTTTAGGAGTCAGAAAACTAATGGCATGACTTCTGCAGGATGCCCTCATTACCAAGGCCAGAGAATATAAGATATGGCTTCAGTCTATTTATATGGGTTTCTAGCTCATGCTTATGAATTCCATTCTGCTTTTGCATTCATACTTATTTTGACTTTGCATTGTCATCTTCAAGATCTGGAAGGAGGCGGTCTAGAAGGAGACATCAGTCTTAGAGAGACTGCTTAACAAACTCTCACAGTTGTGTAAGCCAATCCCCTGAAAAAAAAATCTACAGATACACACAGACCTACTAGTTCTGTTTCTCTGATTAAATTTTCTGTTCTAATGATGTTCCAGTTTTTCTTTGTAGGGCATTGCTCTATGGCCTTATCTTCCATTTCATACATACATTATTCTTCCAAAATGTAAAAATTTTCCCATCAGAGTCACTGAATACAATAACAAATTTGTGACTATTATGACATTCTACAAATACTGTGTACATTTATTTCAGAATGTCATTATCATTTCATATTATCAATATATGAAGTAAATGAAATTATAAATGTATAAATAAAGTATTTGAAAATAGATAAATGACTAGTTAAAATTATTTCTTCAAAAGCAAGATTACAATATTTGTATTTCTACCATAACAAACATTACATAACATTGAAGGGGCAAACTGTTCATAAGATTGTTTATTTTATAGGACAGTTCATGTGTCTTTTAATCATTTTTGTTAACATCACAGGGTTTTACAAATTGACAAAAAGAAAATAGGATAGACTAGAAATAACTGTTAATAATAGTTATATCAAGATCTTTCTTTTCTGCTCCTACTAGGAGGCACTTTGACATTTTAGAAGATCAAAGTCTGAAAGGAAACAGTAAGAAAATTACAAGTAAATAATTACCTTTCAGAAATACATAGTTTTTAATAGTTTATGTAAAGAAACTATTTTTGGTTCTCATCATTTTCTTTTTCTCCCACTCGTAATTTTCTGTACTGCACTGGTGTCCATGGTAACATCCATAGCTCAGTAGATTGCTACTAATGTCCTGCCACTGACAATCACTATTTTCTTAAAGTCGATGCAAAATTCTCTTTAATTTAAATGGTTTTCTCATGGTCTTTCTCTCTGATAAACAAGAACTAAGTTTGTGCCTGGATTGCATGGCATCAATACATGACTATCTGTTACTTTATCTATTTTACTACTTGGAAAGGTTTATCAACATAACATTTATTCATTAACATTTGGACAGATTGAAAACCTTCCTGTTCTCTTTACATAATAAATATGAAAATAATAAATGAACATATGTCACATTTTTCATAGAAGGCTTTGTGTTTTATGTACCATACTGATCAATATTCTTCAATATTTTTTCTATTAGAAGACTTTATAATAAGAGAAACAGACAAGAATAAAACATAATTTAAGAAAATGCAATAATGTTTATTCCTAGTTAAGTTCAGACTACTTTTGGCTCTATGCCTCTAAGTTCTGGAGTAGTATTTTCCATACAAATTACTTTCCCTGGTTGAGGCATGAAATCAGTTTGGTTGGTCATAATCAGCCATCTTTTATGAGATCAAAGAAAAATAATTAGAAAAGAATAGAATAGAACAGAACTGAGCAGAAAAGAACAAATCATAGGGCATCATGTGTGGTAGGAGTTAACATTTTGAGAAACTCCAATGGAAAATACATTTCTCACCACTGTCACTGTCTTACACAATTCTAAAGGAATAATATCAACCTTTCTGTGAGATTTTGTTTGATTTTTAATTTTGTCTGATTATAGTCTAGTAACCAACTAGAAATTTATGTTTAGGCTTTTGTCTAAAGGCTTACTGACTGATATCTATTTTTCTAAAGAATTCAGATTTCATTGTCAAACTCCCTGTATTCATTACTTAGCATTGCCATAAAAAATTACTATAAACCAGGTAGGTTAAAACAGAAATTTATTCTCTCATAGTTTTAAAACCTACAAGTTTAAAATCACAGTGCTGGCAGGGCCCTGTTCTCTTTTCTCTCTTCTCATAGTTGCCAGAAATCCTTGGTGTTCCTGGGCTTTTATCTGTGTAACTCCAGTCTGTGTCATCACAAGTCTGCCTGACCTCTGTGTCTTTTTTTCATGGCAGCTCCTTACTGCACATGTCCACTCCTTCTTAGACAAAGTTGGCAGTATGTTCTGCTGAGATGGTTGATTGGATGGATTTATGAGTCATAAGCCTAATCTCCTCACCAAAAGATTAATCAGATATACCCCTGGCTCTTTCCAGAGCAAATTATCCAAATAGGTTGAGCATTTTCCCAGTCATCAAATTTTAGTTCCTTATTGCTTAGCAGTTCCTTCCTTGGCTTATCTTTTTCTTGTGGCATTTTATTGTAAGCAGTAAGGAAAACATATAGGTAATATTGTCAATAGCAGATCAACAGAAGGATTGTATTTTGCAACAGTAATAACTTACCATCTCTAATAAATTCACTTTTGGTAAAATTTAATGATGTGTTTTGAAGACATATTACAAATCTTAACTTTCTGCTACTGATTTGTTGTCTTCTGTAAAGCTTATTTTAAAATGATATTTTACTTCAAACAGCAGAATAAATAAGCTTCAGGCACTTTCAGAGCTATTTTCTTAGCTGTTTAAAGAAGCATATTATTTTGTTAAAAATAAATTATTGTCATATTTTTTACTCTATTCTTAACCAATAGATATCATCTACTTATCTCTTCACATTACTAAGTGCCTTTGAACTCTCCTAAAGAAGGCTTTGACAATCTGTCTCAACCATTTTTTATCATATTACTTGCAGGAAGCTACTCTATTTTGACTAGAATATGACGTGTATATAGTGCATCAATCAAAAAGAGAAAGAAGCAATTTATTAATAACTACAACATCTTTAAAAAGATAGTTAAATAATTTTATGCTACACTGTACTATTTAAATTGCCCTAAGTATTTATTATGTTTTGGTGATCTAGGTAAATATATGATGCAATGGCAATACAGCTAAGCCAATTTTTCTCCCAAAAAAGTGGATTGCATACCACTGATGGAACAAAATATTATTTTAGGTAGTTCAGAGATCACATTGTCTAATAGTAACATATTTAACTTTTGTGGTATAGCTAGTCTACAAAAATGATCCCCAATGAACCATTTATTTCTATTTTCAAGCTATCATTTAGTTGCCTGCCACAGTGAAACTAGATGACTTGCTTTAACCAATGGGCTAAGGCAGAAGTGATGTTGTGCCATTTCCAAACCTAATATTTAAGAAGATATGACCCCCTTACCTTTTTGTGGTTTAGAAAAGTCTGGGCCACCAATTAAAGAATCTGGTTTTCCCACTGGGACACTATGTGGCAAGACCATGTGGAGGTACAGAAGTTCTGGAACCACAGGGGTAAAGAGGCCCTTCACTCCAGTGTCGCAGCTGAGCCCAGACTTTCATCTGTCCCTGCTGAGGCACCAGGCACATGAATAAAGCCATCACAGAGGATACAACCTTAGTACCATCTAACTGTAACCACAAAACAGACACTGAGTAAGACAGCAGAAGAACCTTCCAGCTGATCATGAGTTAACTCCTGAATCATAAGAAATAGTAAAATTGATTTTTTAAAAAGACATTAAGTTTATAGATGGTTTATTACAGTGCAGTAGATAACCAAAACAGAAATTGGTATAAAAAAATGGGTACTGTGGCAGCAAAAAGTGTGGTATTAATTTTGTTAGCAGGTAGAGATTAAAGGGCCTAAAGGTATTGTTGATGAAGTCTGGAAAGAGAATGAAAATCACAATAGACCGTTGGAGGCAAGGGAACACAAGTTTTATAGTAATAATATATTAACAAAACAGCTGCTTGATACAATGTGGAAGACAGAAAATTATGTAAGGAACTTAGATTTAGTTGTGGAGATTTCTAGACAGAAAGTTGAAAGCGCCAATTGATTTATTTTAGCCCCCTTTATAAAGTATAGGAGGTCTGAGGTAAGCTAAAAAGCTGTTCAAATTGCAAACAGAATTTAGAGGGAATATAATGAAACTGGGGCTTGCTAACTCTGGATATACAATGTTTCTCATTATAAGTATCTCCTGGAATGAAAGCCTGAAAGATTCCCAAAATAATAATTGGCCTCAGTGAAAAGATCACATCTATAATAAAATGTAACCTCAGGTAAAGATCAGACCTAGATTGATAAGACCTTTTGTTAAAACCTCAGAAAAATTTAAGCTTAAGGTATGCAGACCATATCTTCTAAAGATCTAAGGGAATTTCTCATAGACTATCTTTGATAAATAATAAGATAGCTAAGAGAATACCTAACAATTATTTCATAGAAAGCTGACTATTGCCCAAGTAGAGAGGAGGCTGCCTTAAAGAGATCTACGCTTATGCTTCTGTCTAGTGGAGTGGATTATAACATAATATATAAATGGCTTTAAATGTTCACTTAGGGTCTACTAGCTCATACTAAAGGGTGAAGAGACTGTTAAACAAGAAAAGAGACCTCTGAGCACTATAATTCCAAGAACAGAAAGCAGACTGAGAAATTTTCCCACATAGGCCATTTCTTATGGAATAGGAAGACTAAACTCAGAAATCAGAACAAGGAATCCACAGGACAAAGCTAAGTGATTAAAAGACTCACTCCCAGGAAGCAGAAATAGGTCTATATCAATATTCATCTCCTGTCCCAGAGCCAGGGCAATTGGCAACATGTATGTGTCTGTATTTTATAATTTCTATGGACCATTGTATATTACATGCCTTTCCAATCTTTTTGAATGAATTGTTGAATAAATTTTCTCTTTCAGTACTCCTGTTTCTGTCTCATCATTGTTATATTTTTATCAATTTTAGGCCTAACCCTTAAAAACTTTTTGTATCTTTTGTTTTTGCACTTTTGTAAGTCCTGAAGACTACATTAGAAGTCAAGCTACACTATTGAAGAGAACAATTTGGGGAGACTACATGAAGAGAATTAATAGAGAAGAGAAGCCCTAAAACTACATTGAGAGAGAGAGGCCCAGTAATCCCTTTGCCACAAGTGAGCCCCATCTTCTAAAATCATTTATATCAGACCACCAGACATGTCAGTGAAGCCATCTTGGACATTCTAACCCAACCAACGACAATTGTGGCTTCATGAGAATCCTCAAATAAGAAGAGCAAAAGATCCTTCCAGAACTCTTGACAAACTATAGGATTCAGAAGATAATAGGATGGTGGTTCTTTAAATATACTAGGTTTTTAGAGTGCTTGGTGTGAAGCATTAAAGCAATGTGTTATAGAAACAAATATAACTGTTGTGATCCCAGCATATTGCTACTCTGGAGGAAGTGCCTAGAATGAATCTGCTGAAACAGTAGACTCATTCTAAAATTTCAGGCCTACCCACTGAATGCCTCAAGCCTATAGACACTGAAACATTCATCATAATTTTTTGAAAGGAGGCAAAATATGAAAATTTGTTGGACTCTGGATTATTAAATATTGACTCTGTAAGAATATCATTACCTGTTTTTCACTTCTGGAAGCAGTCATTGATTATAAAAAATACTTACAATTATACATAATTTTAAATGGAATCAGACCTGTTGTTGGTAATTTTGTTGGTTTTTGTTTTGTAATTGTCTCTTGGTTAATTTTATCATAAATGGATGATTTAAAAGACAAAGAGTAATAGCAATGTGAGTATTATTACTGGCAGTGATTATTCAATATATTCAAAGAGTTATGAAGGCTAAATAAATTACTTAGTGTTTTATAAATATCACCTATAAAAAACCTAAAATATCATTAAAATATATATAAATAATTGACCATACCAAATTGAAAAGCTTCTGCTCAGTGAAGGAAATCCTTGACAAAATAAAAAAGACAACCTACCATATAGCCAAAAATGTTTGCAAATCATATATCTGATAAGGGATGATAACATATATAAAGAATTCATACAACTCAAAAGCAAAATGGGCAGAAGATATGAGTAGACATTTTTCCAAAGAAGACATGCAAATGACCATTAAATATATAAAAAGGTGATCAACATTATTAATCATCAGAGAAATGCAAAATTAAAACAATGAGATATCACTCATACCTGTTAGAATGGCTGTTATCAAAAAGACAAGAAATAAGTATTGGTGAGGATGTGGAGAAAAAATCCTTGCACACTCTTAATGGGAATATAAATTGGTACAGCCACTATGGAAAACAGTATGAAGCTTTCTCAAGAAATTATTATTCAGTAATTTCACTTCTAGGTATTTATAAAAAAAAAAACCTGATAACACTAATTTGAAAAAATATATGCACCCTAACATTCATTGTAAAATTATTTACAATAGTGAGATATGGAAAAACCCTGTGTTCATAGATGGATAAATGAATTAAAAAACTGTGGTGTATACACACACACACACACACACACACACATATATGTATACACACAGTAATATTATATGCATATATTAATATAAATATATTAATAATAACATTATTAATAACATATATTTTAAAATATTATTCAGCCATAAAAAGAATGCTATTTTGCCATTTGTGACAACATGGATGGATCTTGTGAACATTATGCTAAGTAAAATAAGTCAGATAGAGAAAGTTATATACCTTATGATCTCACCTGTATGAAAAATATAAAAAACAAACAATAGCTTGTAGATATAGAGAACAGAATGGTGGTTTATGATTTATTTATCACTTGCAGCACCTGATATTCCTATGTGGTTTCCCATCCAAATACTAACCAGGCCTGACCCTGCTTTGCTTCCAAGATCAGATGAGATCTGGCACAGTCAGGGTAGCATGGACATGGACCAAAGGAAATGTTTTTTAACTCTGCATGGTGCCAGATGTTGACTAGACTTATTGTGATTATTTCACATAATATACAAACATTAAATTCTTATGTTGTACATATGCAACAGATAAAATGTTATATCAGTTTATACCTCAATTTAAAAAATCAAAACTATGTAGAAATATTTGATGTTTCTTATTTTTGTGAACTGACGAAGTAATTTATTTCATTTTGAATTACATATTTTGAGACACAATTAAACTAATGATCTTCAAGCATAATTTTGAAGTACTCAAAAAAAATACTAAGGGGAATCTATCAAATATTTAAAATTAAGCATAAAGATATTCAAATGTGTCCTAATTAATGTGTATTGTGACAGGAAACAAATGTAAAAGCTTTGGTATAACTGCATACTGTGTCACATTTAAACAGAAGGGTTGGAGATGTTGAAGTACTAGCAGGATCTTTAGTAAATTTGCTATGAAAAAGTAATGAACAGAACAGAACAAAGTTATTGATAAAGTGTTTTCATCAAAAAGTAAAGTTTGCTTTATATTCTAGATATTGCAGAAATCAAATGACTGCTATATTAAGTATGGCAACATATAATTCATTAACAACTATTTTTCAAATATGAGTGAATAAAAAATTCCATGAAGACATTTTTTCAGCCAAGCATTAAAAATAGGTACCATTAGAAATTTCTGAAGGAATTGACAACTTAATCCCCAATAGTAACATGGACTAAATATGATATGTTGGGTTAAGCTCTGACACTAAAGATGTATTTGGTCTTAGGTTAGGAAAACATGTTTTAGGCATTTAAGTTATTAAAAAAGAAACAAATTATATTCTGTGTTAAATACTAAGGGATTTTTTGTACCATTGTGCACATATAATTATTTAAGAAAAGTGTTTTTTAATCTGTTTATATTGTGATTTATATTAAGGGTAGACCTCCAAATTCTTGACTGTTTTTGAAGAGATGAGGTATGTTTACAAATAACTGCTGTTTTACATTGAAGCATGTTGACTTTCACTCAGAAAGTCTTAGGTATTTTATCAGGTAATTAGAATTTAAAGTTCCGCTGGAAGAAATATTTAATCAATAAAAATTATATGTAGGAATTTACAAATTAACTTACTTTTTGACATATCTGCTCATTTCAAAAATTTAAATGTGTGTGTTAGTCAGGAATGGCTAGATCAAGCTTTGACAATAAACAGTCCCCCATGTTCTTTAACTTGCAAACCATAATTATGTGTCCTCAGTTTGACTAGAGCTCCATTCCACAATGGTGACCTTCGTTTTAGAACCCGATGTGACAGATTTCCACTATTGAAACTTTGCCAATTACCACAGCAGGAGCAAAGAAATATAAGTAATTGTGTATTGGCTTTTTTTTTCTAATTTTTAAAAATTATTTTTCAATTGTAGTTAGCATACAATATTATATTAATTTCGGAGGTACAACATTTATATTTTTTACAAAGTGATAGAGAATACAGTCAATAATATTATAATAACTATATGATGCACTAGTTCTCAAGTGACCCACGTTATGCCAATCACCAAAGCAAGTCACATGGCTGAATTTCAAGAGGGCATTGAGGTGCAAGCCAGGAATCATAGGAACCAGAGCTCCCTAATGAAACCATAGTTTCCTTACAAATTAAGTTTGTATATGTATAAACAAAAAAGAATCTAAGCATCACCTAATTAGAAGTATGTATATATCCTTGATCAAATAGATATCTTCTTGTCTAAACTGCTTCTAAAATTTTTGAAGATTTTACTAAAACAAACAAACAAAAAAAAACACACATGGATTATTATAAAAAGGAGCTTAAAATATTTAAGAAAGATCTGAAAAAACATTTTTCCCAGTCAGAAGGCACTGGTGACTTTATTCTGAAGTAGATTACTTCAGATGGCAATTTGAAATAAAAGTCTAATAAAGGTCACATCTTTTTTAGATATTAATCCTCAGTATTCAACTATATAAGAGATATAAATAATATTTTGTTTTCTGATTATATGAAAATTTTTATTTAGTTAACATAAAACTTTAAAAAATACAATTATTTTATTCAGGAACTTTATCTTCACTTTATGCTAAGCCAAATGTGCCCTTATCACTAATTAATTAAAAAATCATCATTTTCTTCATTATGTAATTTTAGTTATGCAACTTTGAAAATTGAGATTTAGCATTACATATATATTCTTAACATAAAAACTTGATTTTGAACATATTCACAATTACTCTACTTATGACAAGTGAGATCATTTTAATGTACCACAGTAATAGAAAGTTATTTTAAATACAAAAATCTTAATAAAAAGTAAAATATAAAATAAGCAAATGTTTAGGTGGACACACATACAACTAAATATTGTGTAAGGATAGTGTAAATACTGATGCTTAGAAAACAATAATCTAATAAGTGAATTACAAATGATCATTTGAATTAAAATAGAAAATTATTACCCTAAATTTGTTCTGAGTTCAAAGCTATGTTATTTTCATTGGGACTTTTAATCATGAATGATTTTAGAAATGATACAGATTTTAATGTACTGCTTCCAATTAAAAGAAACTGATATTTTAAACCTTCTTATTAATGAACTTTTAAAAATCAGGAAAAGTATGGATTGTGAAAAATAATTTACATAAAAATATTTGAATACATACTTATCAATGCTACTTTTTTACTCTAAATATATTTATACCAGTAAAGCATTATATAAGTATCACTAAATGTAGAGTAGAGCTATTTTTAATCATTTAAAACATAAAAAAGTCACACTAAAACATAACACAAGAAAAAATCTGCATATTGGATCTTATTAAAATTAGAACTTCTACAAAAGACACTGTTTTAAATCAGAAGACATGACACCGACTGGGAGAAAATACTTAAAAAAACACATATCTGATAAAAGACTTGTATCCAAAATAGAACTCTTTAAAGAAAACAAACAAAAATAAACAAATTTGTGCTAAAGATCTGAAAAGGCTCTTCTCCATAAAAGACATATAAATATCAAACACATAAAAAGGTACTCAAAATCATTTGCCATTAGGAAAATGTTAAGTACAACAAAAATATCACAGCATATTTATAAGAATGGCTGAAAAAAGAAAATCAAATAATTTGACAACATCAGCAGCTATTAAGAATGTGGAACAAGAGAAACTTATTCATATCTGGGGTGAATGCAAAGCACGAAAATCACTTTGGAAGACAATTTATTAGTTTCATATAAAGCTAAACAGCTTCAACATACAATCCAGTAATCATGCTACTTGGTAATGAACTAACTGATTTTAAACTCTGTCTGCACAAATGCCTGCACATCAATGTTTATAGAAACTTTTTTATAATTGCCAAATGTGGAAGCAACCAAAACATCCAATAGATGAATTGATAAACTATAGTATAAATAAAATATATGGTATAAATTTTATGGATGGTGGAATACTACTCAGCTATAAAGAATGAGCTATCAAGTCACATAAATATATTGATGAACCTTAAAAGCACATTGATAAATAAAAGAAGCCAGTCTGAAAAGCCTACATCCTATATAATTTCATTTATATGCAATTTTAGAAAAGGTAGAATTATAGAGTTGTAGAATTGACAAACCCATCAAGGATTGCCAGGGCTTCCTTCACAGAGTAGCAAGGGAAGCAGTGATTAAATAGGTGAAAAACAGGAGTGATTTTTAGGGTAAAGAAATTATTCTATGACATTATGTCATGAGTATATGTCACTATGGATTTGTCAAAATTTATAGAATTTACAGTAAACAAAGCAAGCCTTAATGCATGCAAATAAAAAAAATCATTTAAGAGGGTAGGTGATCCCAGGATGAAATGTAGAATATGACAAGAGAATCTAACTATTAAAAATATATGAAATAATCTCACTGAAGGGGTATTAGTGAGAAGTGACGATTTAAATACCTTTTGAAAGAGCAGAATCTATAAGACTAAAGGCAAAAGGAACTGTACACAAGCACTGTACTCTAGTTGATTAGGTGGTTTCCCATGGAGGTACAGATTAACAATTCTGAAATCACTACACACGTATATTGGAATTGAATGATGAAGTGGATGACAGATGATGGGAGCCAGGTTTCTCACTGTTGGCGTGGGGATTTACATACAAGCAAGGGGTGGAGGCTATTAGATTCATGAGGCAGTGGATTAGAGCTGGAAACACACCAGTGAGAACTTATGTTTAGTTTAATATAGATACAAATGGTTATGCATAGAATTAGTTATAGATGTGTATATATACATACACAGGTTGGTATACACACATAATTTTTCATTGTGTTAGCTGAGAAGTCTTAAAAGAAAAGACACCCCATCAGTGAAGAACAAACCTAGTGCTCAGATCTTGATTTCTAATATTCTCTGATAAAAAGACTTGGGCTTCTTGCAGAAGTGGTTGATTCCTGGCCTGGGCCAGGAAATATATAAGATGAGCCCAGAGTATCTTGTAGTGCCAAGAAGTAAAGAAGTGCTCAAAAATAAAAGCAAACAAAAAGTACAATTCACTTGATGGAGAGATACCAACAGGACAGGAACTAGAACAATTTGAGCAGTAAACTTAATAAAAAAGTGTTAGATCATTGAAAACCTAAAGAAGGCAAAGGTATAAAAGAAATGCCCTCACTAATAGAAACAAACAAACAAATAAATAATAAATAGAGTGGATATACAAATCTCCCGGACAGAAACATTCCAAATATTTTATGTAGATATGCTGTTGTCAAGGAGATGGAGCACAACTTTTCACTGCTAAGTCTGGACTGGATATGGTGACTTTCTTCCACAGAATACATACAGCATAGAAAGAAACACAGTGTATCTTTATAACTGAGAAATTTAACAAATATTAGCTCAAGCCAATTATTCAAGGAGGAAACCTATAGTGACAAGTCATTTTGATAATATATATCCTTGATGAAATGTGATGAGAGCCTAGTTCTAATCATGAGAAAAGCATCACACAAAATTCCAATAAAGAAGCTTCCTAATTTTTTCCTGGCCAATACTTTTCAAAAATTTCAGTCATCAAAAGACATGTAAAGTCTGAGAAGCAATCACAATCAAGAGGAGCCTATAGAAATATGACAAATGTCATGTCCTGGATGAGATCCTGGAACAAAAAGGACATGAAGTAAAAAGTAAGTAAATAAGAGTATAGTATGGATTAATTAATGTTAACATATCAAAGTACGTTCTTTAGTTGAGACAAATGTACCGTACTAAGGTTAGGTGTTTTAGAAAAAAACTAGTTTTGAGTATATTAGAATGTTCTATAATATTTTTGTTATTTTTTTTTGTAAATCTAAAACCACTCTGAAATTAAATATTTATTGAGAGGAGGAGGAGAAAGGTGGTGTAAAGCGTAGAAGCTTTATGTACCCCCTCTGTGACCACACCAGGGATGCAACAAAACACAAAGCAAAGGGCAAGCAGTAGCCTGGGGTCTGGATGAACAGAGGCACTACAACTAAAGAGAGAAATAAGAAATCACCCTGAAGTAGTAGGAGGGGGTGGAAATGGGAGGTTACTTGGTCAGATGTGGCTGAGTGAGACAGAGGCTGCAGCAGCTGCATCCAACAGGTTTAGATGTTTTTCTTAAAAGGGCCGTAGCCACAACAACTTTTATGGTGATAGACTCACTTGTTCTGTGCTCCAGCGCCAGGTTGGCTGCTCGGTGAGGGGTGCCAGGGGCATACAGGGGGATGCAGAGCTGTGGCCGGGAGTGAGGCTTTCTCTGGGTCAGAAGTTATGGTGGCATCCATTTTTCCTCAGTTGAGCCCTCCCCACTCCTGGTGAGCAGGTGCAGGCACCGCCATAGCTGAGATGTCATCAAAGTGGATAACAGAGGTTGCCCCTTGATGAATGACCCCAAACCTCACACTGGTGGCATCCAGCCTCAATTTCTAGTATGGCCTCTTGAAGCAACTATAAGCACAGCACAGGTATTAACCATCTGGGGATTACTTGCTGAATCTTACCAGGCAGCCCTGGAGGGGCACAGGCTAGGGCTAACTTGTTCTGCAGTTGGACCTTTCTCAGAACTGTTCTACTGTACTCCTACTACACAAAGCTATGTTAGTAAGGCTGGGAAACTTAGGGGCTTTGCTTAGTACATAGAAATAAACACAGAAAGGCAACCAAAATGAGGAGACAAAGAAGCACGTCCTACAAAAATATCTACCAGATGCAGAGTTCAAAACACTCGTTATGGGGCTGCTCATTGAACTCAGTGAGAACTTTAACAAATAAATAAAAAATAAACAAACATAAAAGTGGAAATGGAAATTATAAAAGAGAACCAGCCAGAAATGAAAATACATTATCCGAATGAAGAGTATATTAGGGGGAATCAACAGAGTGGATGTAGTGAAGGTTCAAATCACCTATATAGAGGATAAGATAGTGGAGGACACTCAATAAGAACAGTTACAAGAAAAAAAATATCCAAAAACATGAAAATAATTTAAGGAACCTATGAGGCAACATCAAACATAACATTCACACCATAGTGGTACTGGAAGAAGAGAGAGAGCAAGATGTTAAAAACCTATTTGAAGAAATAATGATGGAAAATTTCTCTAACTTACTGAAAGAAATAGACATACAATCTCAGAAAGCTCAGAGAGTCTCAAGAAAAAGCAACCCAAAGGGGTACACATCAAGACATATCATAGTTAAAAAATCAAGTTTAAATATTAAGAAAGAATCTTAAAAGCAGCAAGAGAAAAGCAGTTAGTTACCTACAAGGGAGCTCACATAATACTGACAGTTGATTTCTCAAAAGAAACTGCAAAACAGAAGGGCTTGGCACAAAATATTCAAAGTGATGAAAACCCAGGATCTACAACCAAAATTATTTTATCCAGCAAAGCTATCATTTAGAGTTGAAGGACGGATAAAGAGCTTCCCAGAAAAGAAAAAGCTGAAGAAGTTCATCATCATCAAATCAGCATTACAGGAAATGTTAGAGGGACTTTCTTAAGAAGAAGAAAAATTATGTGGTAAAAATATGAATAAAGAATGGCAATAACTACATATCTATTAACCAGTACTTCAAATGCAAATTAAGTGTTTCAATAATTAGAGAGTGGTTGAATGGATAAGAAAACAAGCCCCTTACATATGCTGCCTACAAGAGACTCACTTCAGATTAAAAGACACACACAGACTGAAAAAAAGGGGATGGAAAAAGATACTGCATGATGGACCTAGAGTGTATTGTGCTGAATGAAGTAAATCAGACAGAGAAAGACAAATGCCATATGATTCCATGTACATGTGGAATCTAAAGAAAACAACAACAACAACAACAACAACAACAACAACAACAGAAACAAACTCATAGATACAGAGAATATTTTGAGGGTTACTAGATTGGAAGGGGGTTGGGACGTCTGTGAAAAAGGACAAAGGGATAAAGAAGTACAAATGGGTAGTTATAAAATAGTCATAGAGATTTAAAGTATAACATAAGGAATATAGTCAATAACATTTAATAAATTTGTAAGGGGCAAAGGGGTACAAGACTTGTTGGGTGATCATTTTATGAATTATATGGATTTCTTACCACTATGCTGTACAACTAAAACTAATATATTGCTGAATACTAACTATAATTGAAAAAACTCATCAAATTGCACACTGTAAATATGAGCAACTAATTGTCTATTTCAATAAAAACTTGACAGAAACAATTACTTAAAAATCAAACATAGAGAATTTTTATTAGATAGGCATATGAACCCAAGCCCAAGTTTCCACATCTGCACATCCAAAAATGTTTTCAACATTTTATGATTGACTGGGTTACTCAAATTAGTAATGATTATCATTGTTAGTAAAAAAAAAAAAAAAAAAAAAAAGGTTGAAACATAATGATTTTGTTTTTAGAAATTAAAAGTTTATACCAAAGAGTAATAAAATCAGCAAATGACCCAGAAAATTTTTCTTTACATGCTTATATTGGCCTTTTCTCAAATTGTGATCAGGGTACCACTGGCAGAAGAATCAGGGCGCTCGCTAGAAATAGTGATTTCTGAGGCCAACCCGGAACTATGAATTAAGAATCATAGGATAGGCTGGTATGGGAAAGCAGGAAAGGGGGAATCAAAAATATGAATCTTTAACAAGACTTTAAACTTAGCAAATTGTCATCATAATTTCTGTTAAACATTTATTATTAAACAACTAAATTTTAAAGATCTGTTAGAATAATAAAAAGCACATTTCATTTATTTATGAACGCCATAGATTAATGTGGTCACTTCTTTTCCTTTTTTGCATAAAACAATTAATATAAAACTTGTATTTAGATAATGTATAAATTTTTATTAACTTTTAGGATCCTGCTAGTACATTTTTTATTTGGTAATCATGGTAAATCAATTTATCTTGTTTTCCTAATTTGTTTTATAAAAAGTTACTAAAATTGTGTTTAAAGAGTTTTTTACATATATATATTTTTTTGGTTTTGGTCACCTTGAGTTTACCCAGGCAGATTTTTAAATAGAAATTTTAGCTAAATCCTAACAAAGTATGCATTACTCCATTAAACAATTAATTTTTCAATGAACTCTTATTTTGATACCAGCTGGTGAATCAATTTTTTTTTGTATGTGTATGTGTGGGTTTCTTTTCAATTTAGAAATCTTTTCATTTGGTATTTCCTTGGTTGAATGGTCATCTATTTCTGCAGAAATTCTAGTGAAGTCTTGAAAGTCCTAAACTCAGTTATTGGTTAATTTTTGTTTTTTCAGCTCTCTCTGATTTTTTTTCTCCAATTACGCTTTCAACAATTTAGATTTTAATACATTTTATATTATAAAAATAACAATGCTCTTAAATGCCACAGAATGGCAAGTGATTCATTTTCTCAGAAGCGATATTGTCATGAAATCAGTTTATTCCTGGGTTGTAAAAGCAGTAATAAAAATGACTAGAGATTAACAAGCAACAATAATAATGGAATGCGAGTTTGTTTTTAGTGTCATCACACACAAAACTTTCTGTTTCTCTTATACGTAATGTCTTTATAAAATATCACGATCACAATTTGAATTTTAGACAGAAATATAGAGGTATATTTTTTAGGACAAATGTAAAACCAAGGCTAATGAAGAAAAGTTACATAGAACTTATAAGAAAAACCTTAAAAGAAACTGAAAATTACTTAAAGATGGCGAAACTTTCACAAAGTGTAAACCCTCATCCCTAAAAGCATTATCAAAAGTTGAACAATTATTTGACACCATTGAGAAAGAAATTGAAAGAAATGTGATAAATTTTAGTTTAGTTAGTGTCATCAGTGTTAAGCCGAGTTTAATAAAAAAGAGGAGGGAGCAATAATCTAATATTTTAGTGTATTTGATATCATTTATATAGTTTTAAATTATTTTAATAGGTATAAAGATTTATATATAGAACTATGTGCTTGTTTTGATTATTATAGCTGCACTAACATGATCCCCAAATTTAGAAGCTTAAACATGATATTTTGATCATGAATGTACAGGTTAGGGATTTTGAAAGGACTCAGCTGGAAAATTCTTCCTTTGTGTTTCTCCTGTAGTCAGATAATGCCTGGGGCTGCAGTTATCTGAAAGTTTAACTTGAGTGGACATCAAGGATAGTTCACTCACGTGGCTGACAGTGGATGCTGACCACTGGCTGGGAGCTCTGCTGGGTTGACGACTGGAGTACTGATTTGGCCTTTCTAGTATGGTAGTCTCAGAATAGCCAGATTTCTTATGTTGTGCCTCAGTGCTTCAAATTTGAGAGTACATCAAAGAAAACAGAAGGTACAACATTTTTAATGACATAGCCTCTGAAGTCACATAATATCATTCTCATTCCTCTCTATTCAAGCAAGTCACAAGTTACATACCAGTTAGACTTGAGATATAGTGAGCCAGTTTCTTTAGCTAATTTTGGTTGGGAAACTTTAAAAAAATAAAGATTTTTGTTATCTCTAGATTATGCTATTGAATTGTCATTACTTTTTAATTTCCATGAGGTGAAAACCAGCCCGTATCTGAAGTACAGGTTTATTGTTGCTGACTATTCTTTTGATAGAATGTAGAGTCATAAAAAATGATTTCTGTAAGAAATATATTCATTTTATTTTTTAGTCATAAAAAAAAGTTAAAGAGTAAAATGACATTGTTGTATTCACTCATACAAACAGAGCTCTGTTAAATTTTGCCCAAATTTTGGCAGATGAACTAAATTTGATAAGCTTCTGGCTGACAGGGAGGGAATGAATTATCACTGAAATTTTTTTATTATAGAACAAAGGTATGTGGCACTATTTAAGTAAAAATAGTTTTCTCATCATTACACAGAGAAAATATAGCCTTAAAAAAATCTAAATTTTCAAAATATTAGAAATATCTTAAAAGTCCAAAGTTAGAGGAGTTGTCTGATGAATATAGCAAATAACAAGTAAAGTTTGAGGAAATTTAAATCACATGCAAAGTCATGGGAAAATGCTTGTGAGTGCTTATTAAAAAGTCAGAATATCAATTAATAAATGTCAAATGATTTTAAATAGTTAAATAAAAAATAATAGAAAAAAACAAAATTTTATAAACCATCAATAAGACAATTCATACAAAATTTTTTTGATTTAATTTATTTTTACACTGTATACATTTTTTATTTATGATCAAAAGACCTAAAACAGTTGTTTTTTACTTTAGAATGTTAAATATATGTATATATTTTTATACTTGAATACATACCCACTCAGATAGTAAAGGATTTACTATTTACATCTTTCAATTTTGTGTCTTACTACACCATAATCTGGCTCATTTTCTGATGATGTCAAAGCTATATCAAATACAACATTTTTGTTGATTTTTCTGATAGGTCCAGACAGAATTCTTTGCTCTTAGATTGTGCTCACATAGGACATTTTTTAAAATTGAGATATAATTTACAAGCATAAAGTTTACCCTATTAAAGGATACAATTCAGTATACTCTACTATATACTTTAGAAAACTTCAGTAGTTTGTACTATATTCACAAAGCTGTGCAACCATCACCATCATCTTAATTCCAGAACACTTTTATCACCTCCCAAAGAAACCATGTGTATATTAGCAGGGATACTTGAGTCTCTGTTTTCCCACATCCTAGAATTATCTTCTTTCTCTCTCTATGGATTTGCCTATTGTGGACAATTTATACAATTGAAATCATATAATTTGCAGTCTTTGTGTCTGGATCCTTTTAATTGATATAATATTATCAAGATCTATCTATGTGTGGCATCTACTATTACTTTATTCCTTTTTGTATAATATTCTGTTATGTGGATATACATTTTGTTTATTTTTCCATCAGTCAGTGGACATTTAGATTCTTTTCACTTTTCTGGCTATTCTGAATGATGCTGCTACGTACATGAATGTACAAGTTTTTGTGTGAACAGATGTTTTCCAATCTCTTGGGTACATACTTAGAATTGGCTTTGCTGGATCATTTAATAATTCTATGTTTAACTATTTAAAGAGCTACTAAATGGTTTTCCAAAGTGTTTGTACCATTTTATATTCTCATTAGTCATGTACAGTGGTACCAGTTTCTCTGCATCCTTGCCAATACTATTTATTGTTCATCTTTACAATTATAGCCATCATAGTAGCTATGAAATGTTATCTCATTATGATTTTGATTTGCATTTCCTTAAATCAAATTTTTATATTGAATTATAAGAGTTCTTTATACATGCAGAATATAACAGGTCATTACCTAATTCAAGTGCCCAAATATTTACACCTATGTTTGTCTCTAAGTATTTTATAGTTTGAAATCTTAGGTATAGGTTTTTATTCATTTTTTTAATTTTGTACGTGGTGCACAGAGCATTTTATACAGATCTTTTAATTATATTCTTTACTTTCTTTCTACTTTGATCTAGAATATGGCAAATAGTAACTGTTAGTAATAAATTCAGAAAAAAAATATTTTTTAACAGTGAATTGAATTCAATAGATAATAAACAGTAGCACTTATGTGATACCCATAATTTGTTAAATTTACTGGAGCTTCTATGATGATGGAACATATGCCAGAATCCTAGGAAGTATTGCTGAGGCCTAGAATTTCAGAATATGAAGCTTCTCTGTATTTTTAGATATGCAGTCAGAAGACAAACTTTGAAAATGCTAAGGATTTGACATCAGAGAAGGAACCTTGTCAGATGCATTTATTGAATATTAGCTTGCTATTCATGGTGTTAGTTAAATTATATATATGATTTATGCAGATAAATCACATTTAAAAGTAATCTGATAATAAAAATTCCCATTACTTCATGTAGTTTCAGTCATTGGGTATCAGAAAACCTAAATAAACCACTAACTCATTATTCACTCCTTTTAATAGGCAGGCAACTCTGTTGTAAAGTGCAGAACGAAGATGAACCACTGGGATGTAACAAGGTCTGATGGAATGGGAACCACACTGAAGACACATATGAAAAAAGAGACCTTTCTAGTAGGGAAATAATAAGTAAAAGCAAGTGTGAAAATTTCTGGACAGTGACCCAAGTAACAACCCAGACTAGAGGAAAGAGAAAATCATGTCTGACAGCAGAACAAGGAATAGAAGGGGTGTGCTTTGAATCAACCAGTGCTTTCAATGGCAGGCTGGTATAAGAGGGTCAGGTTTTTTAAACAGGTACTGAGTCCAAGAGGGTGTGAGAAAAAAATCTAAGCAGAAATGTATAGAAATAAGCTTTTACAAAATGAAGCACATTGAATTAAGTATTGAGAAGTATGTCTGAGGTGTACTTAAATTTTTGTTTTGTTTTGTTTTGTTTTGTTTTGTTTAGAATGCTTGCTTTATGGAGCATACTAACCTATTTATAGATAAAAAGTAGGAATTATAGCTATTTGTGCTTTTAAATTAATAGACATTTATAAAATAAAAAAACTAATAAAACTGTTTGTAATGCAAAACAAATCATAAACCAATCATAATAAATAGAACTTTAATGGCATCATCAATTACATGTGGTGATCCTAACAGACAATTTGTTTATCCAAGCTTAAATAAACTTAAATAAATACTCCCTTGTAGGTACTGTGTGCCTTGGGAGATTATAAAACAAAGAGAAAATGGCATATCCAAATTAAGGACTTTAAAGCTTTGGGATAATTTCAATTTCTAAAATAATTATCAACAGTATACTCAATGGCAATAACTATTGCTAAGAAAAGTCTGTGCTGGCTTTAGTAACAGCTCAGGTGTTCACGAAAGAGGCAAGGGAAAGACAAGAAAAATTCACTCTACCAATTTTCTTGTTTTCTCTTATGAAGTAAAATTGAATAAATATTGTATTTAAGAGTTTGTTAATGTAATGTTAAAGAAATACATTTTTTCAGTGAAATATTTATTTAATAGCATTTATGGTGTGCAAAACTGTATGCCAAATACAATTCTGTCATCTTATGCTATGACTGTAACTGTAGCAGTAGAGAATAGAGTTGAGAGCATGGGAAAAAATGGTTTAGGTTTTTATAAGTGTTTTTTCACATGCATTTTGAGGACAGTTTATACCTAGCTACAAAACTTCAGACGAAATCAACTTTTTGAAAGGTACAGAACTACAGAAGCTATTTAATGTAAGAAGTAGGTAAAGAGTTAAGTGATTTGCCTACAATTGCTCATTTAAACAGGAATGGTAATCATCAATTGCATTTCTTTGGCTAATCTGCAGAGTAGCCCCCCCACTGGGGACAATTTTCCTCAAGACTGTGGCAGTGGTGTCCTAAAGGACGCTAAAACACAAGATAGTCAAAAGTGAGCTTGTCTTCCTCATCTGGTGAAGCACCCTTCTCTCACGTTTTCAGTCTTGGTCAATGAAAACACCATCCACTTCACCCCAGAATCCAGCAATTTAGACTTTAGTGCAGACCATCCTCATACTTTAACTTCTCATTGTAACAAAATGATTTAGTAGAATTCTTTAATATCCCAATCATCCATCCCCTTTGTTCACACATAAAGAGGAAAAACCTTATCTTCTCTGCCTGGACCAGAACTATGGTTTCCTAACAGACATTCCAGCTTCTAGGTTTGATCGCCTTCCAAGTATCTGAGGCTACCAGACATAAAATTATAAATTCTCTTACTTTGTTACTTAAAATGTTCCACAGTTCCTAAAGGCTGTGCAGTAAAGTCTTGATGTCTTAACTCCTTAGCAAACATTTAAAGACTTTCTTAATCAGACCCTTATTTCTTCAATTATATCTTTAACTTTCTTGTGATCCAACAACCAAATAACTTACCTTTTACTGTATGTATTAGGTTGTACACTGTTGGAAATTCTCTCTATGAGGACTTCTCTTATCTTCATATCTGCCTTGCTATGTCTTCTTTACCCTATAATCCTTCAGTTTTTTATTCAAATGTGTTCTTCTCTGTGGGCCCTTTCCTAACTCAGAAGGAAAATGTTCATTTTTTTTTCTTGTCCTACATTTCTGTCTTGTACATATCTTTGTTATATCACATGTCATACTATGTTATTTTTTCATAATTCTTCTTTCTACTATAGTGTGAAAGGATATTATACTTAATCATTGTACTCACCGAGATTAAAAACAATTTTCTTTTTGTATTAAATTCTCAATATATGTTTATGAAATTAAAAATTGCCTTGGTGAGAAAAAGAGAGAAAATGAGTATTACATACAGAAGAAATGCAGGAAATTATGAAATGCTGCAGTATATCTTGGGAATAGTGGTAAGATGTAACTGGTGCATATGGTCACATGTAATGGGCACTGGTGGTATTGGTTGGGGTCAGATTACAAAAGACAGTATATAACAAATACAGGAGGCTATTACAATAACCTAGAAAATGAAAGCCTAATCTTAGCAGTGGCAAACTGGAGGGGATTTCATAAGCATTTCTGAGGGTAAAAATAGTGCCCTTATTAGATCTATGAAGTCAAGGAGGGAGAAGAGTAGAAAATTCCTCTGTGCTTCAGTTGAAGAAACTAGGTGGATAATGACATCATTATTTGAGATAAAGAGTATAGGAGGTTGACCAAATTTAGAGACATTGTTCAGAAAGAGGATTTCAGATATTGGAAGAGATTAGACCATGGCTATTATTTGCATGCAGATGAAAGTTGAGTGTGTTGGACCTTACCATCACTGAGATAATTTCAATTTAGGATTGGGCAACTTCCACACAAAGATTAGGGTAAATTCTCTTTATACCAGAAGGAAATTTGAAGAGGAATAGCATATGGCTACCTCTGCCTTACTATCATTCTTCTTTGCCTTGAAAACCTTCAAAATAAACAAAGAATAATTTCAAAGGCAGCTAAAAAATATTGCCTCTCTATGTACATCCTCAAAACATTTGGAAAGCACTGAGAATTTTGCTGTGCGGTCAAGGCTTGCATTTAATAAAATAAATAATGCTGTTTATACGCTTTTGTGAATACATTCGTGAATCACTTGGAACAGTGTCCCTGTCACTAAATAGTTATTTAAAGGTTATATCACCAAACAAGATTGTAAAAATCTACCAAATGAGTGCCCTCATTTTAAAGGCCAATCTGATAAATTAATTCTAATATTATGTGGACAAGGGTACAATGGTTTCTTCATGTTGTCGCTTGTCCATAAAGTTTCCTCACTGAGATCACTAAAAAACCACGCTTTCTATTTAAAAGTTTTATCTCGCTTTCAAGAGTCCTAAGACAAAGGCAACAATGTTTGAACTATCACAAAAAGATAGACCTCAGTGCAAGACAAGGAGTGAAACACCTTTATCATGTGACATAATTATATATTTATAAAAGACCTCTTCATCTTAGAGGAATGTAATAGGTCTTGGATATAACTTTGCTTTAGACACAACACAGCTAATCTTTCATAAGCATTTACCGACAACTCTGTTAGACACTGAAAATATAATAGAAACAAGTCCTCTATTTTCTAGACTTACTACTCCTGTGCTTCCAACTCTTTCTCATGTAATATGGATTCTAGGTCTGGAATCATTTTGTTTGTCCTATTCTGTACATATTCCATCTTTTTACCAATCAACTTGAACTATAAGTGGCAGAATGAATTTTAACCCTTCAACCATTGACTGAGATGTGGTATAAACACTAGAAGTCTCGATTTCCCAGACTGGAGAGCAATTATGCCTTCTAAAGAAACTGTATCTTACATTAAATTTTTAGGTAGACGTGCCTACTTTTGATTCACACTGAGCTTATATCAAGCTTGTATTTTTTTTACATAAATTGTGATTAAATTCTCCTTATTTACTTAATGACATGAACTTCTAAAAATGTATAAGAAAAGTTCTAACAAGAGACCATAACATGTATTCATATTAAATTACATGTTGTTTTTGCTCATTGCCTGAACATGCCAGGGTCTTTATGAGTGGTTATTTTGTCCTCAAGTATGGTACCTTTCCTAGGAGCATTATGGCACTGGCAAATTTAATCAGATTGTCTTCTTTATTCAATCCAATGACAAAATTGTAAAAAGGACATGGGAGACCTTGTTTTATACTTCTGTTGATTTTTCTGATTGTCATTCTCAGTAACTGACACATTGTATTAACCAACATTCTTGGAATAAAATTATTTAAATAAATATGATTTAAACTAATTGGACTATAATTAGTCCACAGGATAATTGTGCACAGGATGTGAGAAACATATTGCATGCATTTCCAAAAATCAAGATACCTCCCCAGTATTTTTAAGCTTCTCCTAGTTAGTCAATTATCTTATCTCATTATAAGTTAGCCTATGAGAATTTATTCTTTATACATGTATATTTGTTTATATTAATGACCAGTTTCTTCATTTAAGAAATTTATTAAATCATTTTTTCATAGTACTTTGTATAATGTATAATAAACTGCTATAAAATTTTTCAATATTTAAAATCAGTTCTTCATCTCCTTTTGAAAGATATTATGGTGACAATGGTACATCAAAAGTTAAAAGTCACCTAACACTTCTCTCCATATCTGTCTTAAAAAATAAAAAAGATTATTAATAACATTTCTTCACTTATGTCTAAATTTATTTAACATATTTTACTTTTACACAATTTAAGTACCTAAGGCTGTTTTACTATAGTTCATCTTCACTGGGTTTTATAACTGCCTTAATAAAGCTTAAGACTTCCCTATATTTCAGAACTTTCTCTTTAATTAAAGAAAAGCAGCAAAAATAAAAAACACTGAAAATAAGTAGTTTGATAGCATTATGCCATCTGCCTAAATGATTGTGCTTAGGCCACCTTTGCTCTTACTTAGATTTTATTTTACAAGGTTATATGTTTTTCTTTACACTAAAATAAGAATGGAGGTTTGACCATGTTTCATAAACACCCTTAGTTCTATGCTTTTCTTTTCAACATTAGAAATTGTGATTTCCAAAATCTTCATTCAATAGAAACCCCCTTTTGAAACTCATTTAGTTTCTTAAGAAGCTTTATTCTGTCAATTCAGAATAATCATGATTGTATTAATTTTAGAATGTTTCATCTCTGTTGAATATCATTCATTTAAGAATGTCTCACTATTAGAGCATATCTGTTTTCTCTATATATTTTGGAAGTGAGAGAGTAATGCTTGATTGATTATATCCAACATCTTTCTTGTCATTCTAGTGTCTGCCTATGTGTCATTTTTACTTAACATATTCTAATTTTTGTTTACTTTTTCCCTTATTTTTATCAAAATAACACATGAATGCGGCAATAATTGAGTAGTATTAAATAATTTGTAATAGTTATCTCATTCCTCATCATCTCAGTCTGATTCAGGATAGGGCAAATTTCCTCAAGTGATGAGAAGGCCAAGTCCTGTACCGAGAGAAGAGGTTCCTTTGGTGGAGAGTGAAGAAAGAATTCAACACACGCCAAAGTTAGAGTCAAAAGGAAAGTTTATAGAAAAGGGGTAACACTCCACATACAGAGTGTGGTCTCCTCTCAGAGGCAGAGTGAGAAGGACAGTGAGAGAGACAGTGTAAAGGCACTGATGGGGACAGTGACAATAGAGAGAGAAGAGGATAGTGAGGGAGACGGAATAAATGCACTGAAAGGGACTCAAGAGTGTTTAGGGAATTCAGTTTATATATCATTCTGTGAGTAATTGTTTAAAATACTTGGTTAACCCATTTCCTTTGATATGGACATACAGCGAGGAAAGGGAAAGGAAAGAACATGTAGCATGAAAAGGTAAAAATATGTAGAATGAAAGGCCTGATGGCAGTTCTTACTTAGCCTTTAATCCATGGGTTCCTCATGGGGTTTAGCCATTGGGAATGACTCTTGGTTCCTGTTTCCCTTTCACCCTTGTGGGAAATGGGCTGTTGGCAATCCTAGCAGAAATCTTCCTTTGTTCTGAAGGTGTCCTCCTGGCCTGGCTGCAGGGCTGATCAACACATAACAGTCTCTGAATGTGACTTGATTAACATCTTTATTTCACTTGCCTCCTCCCTACATTAAATCCTGCTACTGGGAAGCAAGCATATTTACTATTTCTTATAGCGATCCTTCTAGTGATTCTACAGTTATACTTGTAACTCATAAAAATACACAGATATTTCTTGATTTGTCAAACACAATTTTTTTTGTCCTATGAATTTTTAAGAATTTGCTCATTTTAAATATCCCTGTCTAGACACTCATAATATTCTTAATTGTATTAGTTATATTATGATTTTAGTTCAGTCTTTACTTGACTTTGTAACTTTAAGTATAATTATCTGTACATCTTGATCCATCAACTTCAGACATTCCTTGATTCAGTTGAAGATATTAGCTCTCCAATAGTTCCTCATCTTCCTCACATTTACCTTTTAAATTCTTTCTGATATAGCTTTATCTTTACAATGGAAATTTTGATGACATTTTATGTTCTTTTGTAACTGTATTTAAATTTACATGTTTATTCTTGAGACCCAATAAATTGTATTTACCTTATTATAGCTGGGTAACTACTGCCCGAGAAAGAACACACTGGTCTAGGATACTATTGTAATCACATACCCAGGACTACTTGAGAAAAATGTTGCTTAAACCTTAATCAAACAAATGTGCTTTTTGTATGCTTCTTCAATTGCATAAAATCATGACTTATTTTATTTTGTTTCATTAGTTAACCATGGCTTTGTAGTACAATTCTTTCTTTTTCCTAGAATGTTTCCTTTTTCCTACAATTTCCTGGCTGAGTGAATAAAATATACATTCTTTCATCTACTAACTGGAATTTATCCCATTCCTTTTAAAGACTACCTCTTAGAGACCACTGACTTTGAAATCTGATTTGAACCAGTTACTTTGTAGGCTTGCTACAGACAAATCATTCCAGTATTTGTTTCACTGCATTCCTAACTCAGTTACACAGATTCTCTTGCTTTTTACCCTCATTTTGCTGGAATACAACTTTAGAAATTTCTTCAGAGAGGGTACATCAAAAGTGAATTTTATTGCTGCAAGAATTACATTGTCTTTTTTTTTCTTCCACCCACAATTGAGTAACAGTTTGATAAGGCATAGATTTGTTTCAGGAAGCGACAAAGGACATTGGACACTCAGACAGCTTTGTTAGAAGGAGAATTTATTAGCCGGTGAAGTGCATGCGCCTTAACAGCACCAAAGCACAAGCTCCTCTTGGTTAGATTTCATACAGTTTATATACCTCTGCAGTGTCCATGCAAGGAGCATGTTAATTCCTTTGTCTGAGAATCTATGTGCAACTTGTGACTCAGGATGGGAAGGGAGAGTTTTGGGTGGGGGCTGCAAGGGCAAAGGAATTTGCAGAACATTGATTCTATCTATTTACAGATCATTTGTCTTTGTAGGTGTGGCAAAGAGTTTCCAGAAGGCTATTTAGAGATCTATGGAGTGTGGTTAATCTATAACCGGCTAAATTGGTCATTTCTGTAAGCCCTTTCCTTTGAATTTTTCAGAAGCCTTCTCTCCTCTTTTAGATTTGTAGGCTGCTTACAAATTTGTTGTCAGTAGAATTTTATTTTGTATGTTTTGTTTTTCTTCTCAGATTGTAACATATATATATTTATTCTTAGTGATATGAGATTTCACAGGGATGTATATACGTATGGATTTTTAGGACCCATCTTCCTATACATTCTATGGATCCTTTTTATTTTATGTTTTTTTAAACCAAACCAAACAGTTTATCGTGTTTTTTTTTTTTTTTAATCTTTCTCTTCAGTGTTTTTGGTGTTGTCTCTTAAATTTTCATACAGTAGAATTTACTTTGACATAGGAGTTTAGACAAAAAGTATAAACAAAATGAAAAAATGCAGAATTGTTTCCTTGTCCCCAAAGTTTTCCTGTGCTCTTTGTTATCATATCCCCTCCTTGTCCTAACTCCTGACGACTTCTGCTCTTTCAGAAGTTCTTCTCAATAGAATGTGCATTTGTCAGCCTGTTTTAAAATGTCAAATGTACTCTATTATACTTTCTCAAAGAACAATTTTATGTTTAATTCCCCTACCCCCCCCACCCAATAAAAAGAAAAATAGTCTGCCTAAATTACTTAAATTAGTTTTTAATGACCAAATCCACTCAGTTTTCTTTGAGCTAAGGGCAGCCTAGGCAGGATTTTTAGTCATAAATGGGTTTCCCTTTCGTTTGTGTTTTGTTTCAGTCCTACCAGGATCATACCAGGAGTGAAAATGTCTTCAAAAGTTCCCCTTTTCTTCCTTGTACTCTTCTAATTCTCCATTTTCTATTTCTCTACTTTCTTTCTATTTCTCTATTTCCCTATTACTGATTTAAAGAGCAAATTGAATAATTTGCAGAACTTTATGTGAATGAATTGTTGCTTTTTAAAATTTTGATTTCTTCCTTCATTACTGCCTTCAATGACATCTGACTTTTTTTTTTTTTTACTATCCCTCATTCTTAACTAAAATGCCTCAGTGACTCCCCATTGTTAGCTACATCAGTGCTAAATGCATATTGTTCAAGGAGGCTGAGCTCCTGACTTTCCTTACACCATGCTGAGTTTGCGTGTGTGTATAATAGAGACAGATATATCACTTTCACACCTCCATAACTTGACCTTCTTGTTTTCCAGAGATTGTGAAAAGAGCTGGGCACTGCACTGCTAAACAAGCCGTAGGTGTTATATTGTTATATAAAACTTGAAGAGCTAGCTGAGCATTGAAATATAAAATATTCACACTGCTACCTGAAATCTCTTTCCAAAGGCATGTACAATATTGAAATGTCAACACAAGAACTGTGCCAATGACTAAATTTTCTGAGGTAGTTTTTAAAACCACTTTATTATTCTTAATTTGAATATTATCAATCAGAAAAAAAGGTAAGAGAGAAAAAAAGGAATTGGCTGAAATGTCAGGAGGCTTTACTTTAATTTAATCTATGCTACTAGTTCCAGACTTGGTTGAAACAGGTGCCCAAGATTCCAAAACTAAATAGTCAAGAGGAAGGAAGGAAGCATGAGATACTCTTTAAAAGTGTAAAGCATTTTATTTCATTAGGCTTTTTAAGCAGAATCTTTTCTATGGGGAAAAATCCCTCCCATTTATCACAGGACTTATTAAATAAAAATTACCAAATTTCTAGTAAACTAGCAACATTTATCTAGAATCTACTTCATACAAATTATCATTCTAGCATTCAGAAGGAGTTTTGCTATTAAATTTAATTACTCATTTTGCAAAAGCAGTGCTTCTATAGGTTTAGCATATATATAATTATGTCTTATATTAGCTGTTTGTTTCTCATTTTCTCACTAGCTGTAAATTCCTTGAGAGCAAACATTAAGTCTTACCCTTCTATGTTACCCTCTTGGAATTTATAAGAATGTTTTCTACATATAAGATATTCAAAGAGTGCTTGCTAAAGTGAAATATTGGAGGAATAATAGACTGGTCACCCATGTGGGGTTCAGATGGGAGTCATGACTACAGTTCGGAGACAGGTTTAGCAATTAATTAACTCAGTTAATTAACTACAAATATTTATTTTGCACCTACTATATACCAGCACTCTTTATAATGGTTGGGATATAACTTAAAAAAGACATAGATCATGTAGTAAATACCTATATGGAATTTATACTTGTCTTCAGGCTCAAGACCAGATTGCCTTACTTCCAGCACTGCACCTGATGTGACACTATCAGGGGTAATTATACTTCTGCCCATCTCACCTTGGATTCTTGACAATTACACACTGGCACCCAGGATTCCCACACTTCATATTTGGTTGCTGACAGATGTGAAAGTAAGAATGTCTAACTGCCACTCATATTCTCTCTACACCCTAGCAAAACAAAGACCCAGAAATTTTCATAACTACCTCACTCTTCCTGGTGTCAGATTTTTTCCAAAATTTGCTGATTTTGCTTACCCTCTAGTAAACAGATAAGAGTCAGAAGCCATGTAGGACGTCCTGACCTTTCAGTAGAGATAGGACAGTCTAGGAGAAAAGACTTCAGAGCCTTTTAAAAGGTCTTGAGAGCCTAGGAGTCTGGGTTTAAGTCTTGGCCATAATAGATACCAGATATGTGGCCTGATGCAAGTCATTTAGTTTTTCTGAGCTTCACTTTTCTTAATTGTGCTTAGAAAACATAGATACTTACAAAGAAAAATTAGGTATGAACATTGTGAAATAGTAACAGTCTAAATTTGAGCATTGGGAAAACATTATCTCAAAGCTTGTTACCAGCTCAAATCTGGCCATAAAAGAAATTCCCCATCTGATTGCCCTGATGTGTGGAGTGGTTTCTTCAGCAGCCAGTGGGCTAGATCTGTATAAAAGACTAATTTTTTCACTGACATAAAGGACACCCTTCCAATGCCCTGTGATTGACTTAAGTATATTGCTTGAATACTACCACTTAATTGGACAGTAGAAATAATGAATTAGCAATCTGTCTTAGCTTGGGTTCCCCAATACACAGAGACTAAGATGAGAACTTCCGTGCTGGTAGTTGTTTGGGAGGTTGACACAATATATAGGAGTGAAGAACTACAGAGCTCAAGAAAGGGAAAGAAAAACCTTATATAAGTGTTCATCATCGAGATAAGTATTGTAGATAATAAGTCTTTACTTCTGCCAGTACTAAGAAAGTCCTCTCCCAAAATAATACATTTAAAGAACAGAAAGGGCTTCCAACATCATTGATCAAGGATTGCCTCAGGGTATCAATTCCCCCTATCTTTCCAAGATGCTTATAATGTGATAAGTAGGATGAAAACATGCCCATGGATATCTGGTAGCTTTAGAGAACCACTGAGGCAGAATGCAATGAAGCACAAATTATGCTTAATTCAAGATGCTACCAGTTAAATGTAAATCAGATCTACATGGAACTTTCTACTTCAGCTTCAGCTGGAATCAAAGTCAAGATTTAGAAGGTATAAGTTGGGTTCTAGATGCATTTCTTATAAGATTAGAGCAAAACAAGAGGTTTCTGGGGGGAAAAAGACTATAGGACAACCTGGGACATAGAATCATATATGTCTGTCTCCCCAGAACTTGTAAGACCTTATTTAAAGCATAAAAATCCCCAATAAACTGGCTGCTTAACACTTTGAGTTTAAATATTTCTTCTCCTCGAAATGAAACAATATATTTTAAAAATATTATATATAAGCCTAGATGACTTCACTGGTAAATTTTACTACATACATACCGAGGAAATAAAATTGATTCTACATAAAATCTCAGAAAATGCAAACTCAACTCAGTCTATGAGGTTGAGATTACTCTGATATCATAGCAAGAAAAAAAATTTAAAAATATGACAAACTTATATGTCTTATGTATGTAAATAAACAAAATTTAACAATATTGCAAAAAGATCATAAATTATGACCAATGAAGTTTATCATTGGAAATCAGGGTTGGTTTAATCTTACTAAATCAATCAGTGTGATTCACCATTAATAGACCAAAGTGAGGAAAAAATTTGAATACCTTAATAGATTCAGAAAAAGCATCTGACAAAATATAACCGTTACTGATAAAAGTTCTGAGAAAGATAGCAATTGAATCTTCCCCAACCTGCTAAAAGGCATCTATGAAAATACTGTACCTAACATCATAATCAATAACAAAAGAATGAGCATTTTCCTGCTAAGTTCAGGAATGCATCAAGGATATCTGCTTTCACCTCTTCTGTTAAATATTGTGATGTAGTTTCAAGTTAAAAACATAAGGAAAAAAGAAGGAAGATAGAAAGAAAATAAAAGGCATCAAGATTGTAGAAGTAGTACAACTATATTTATTCACAGATGACAACAATTTATTTAGAAAATTCTATGGAATGTACAAAAACTACTAAAACTAATAGGTGAGTTTAGCAACTTTGCAGGATAGAAGATTAATATACAAATATCAATTGTATTTCCAGATACTTTCAGTGAACAATTAGAAGTTAAAATCAAAAGTTTCATTTATAATAGCATCAAAATATGAACTTCTTCAGATAAAACTTACAATGAATGTCAGAGTGTTTTTGCTGAAACTACAAAACATTACTGAGAGCAATGAAGAACTAAAAAAGTGGAGAAATATGTTCTGTTCACGTAAGGATGTCATTTCTCCCCAAGTTGGACTTTAGATTCAAAGGGATCCCTGTTGAAATCCTGCCTTTTTTTTTTAATTGGCACTTGGATTGTAGAATTCATTTGGAAATGCAAAAAACAAACAAACAAAACACACACACACAAGCACACACACACACACAAAATGACTAGCAGATTGTCTTTGAAAAAATGAACAAAGCTGAAATATTTATACAGCCTGACTTTATGATTTATTATAAACCATGGCAACCTAAAGAGTATGGTATTGGCATAAAAATAAACACATAGATCAAAGTAACATAATACAGAGTCCAGAAAAATACATATATAGCAATTCACTTTTTTAAAAAGTTGCTAACACAATTTGGTAAAGAGAGGATTAATTATCTTTCCAGCAAAGGGTGCTGAAACAATTGTATATGTATATGCAAAAAATACACTTTGTATGCACATGTACATACAAAAACTTGCACATTAAAGCTAATTTTGTATTAGCCAATAACTGGAAAAAATCCATCAATGTATGAACAGATAAATTAGTTGTGATATATATATGCAATGGAAAACTACTCAGCAATACAAAAAAGTGAATTCCCAGTGTCAATATACACAACATGGATGACTCTCAGATACTATGATGAATGAGATAAGCCACAGAGAAAAAAGTGAATGTTATATGATTCCAATTCTACTAAATTTTAGAAAATAATCTATGGTGACAAGAGACAGAATGGAGTTTGCAAGAACAGCTTGATAAAAGGTAGGAGGAATATAAAAAGAAATAAAATTTTGGAAGGGATGAATATGTTCATTATGTTGATCATGGTAATGGCCTCATGATAGTTTCATACAAATACCACACACACACCCCAAAATTTATCAAACTGTGCAATTTAACATGTGCAGTTTCATTGTATATCAATCATATTTCAACAAAGTTGTTTTATAAAACTGCATAGTTCTCTGTCATCTTAAATATTGTATATAAATAAAATTTCCTTTTTCTTCCCAACTTAGGGTCATTATTGAGTATATTCACCACGTTTCAGATCACAACATACAGGTAATGTCAGCATCTCTAAAGTTAATTAGGCTCATTTAGCCATATATGGTCCTAAGTTTCTATGGTTTGTGAAATTTTGTTTCAGTTTTTTATGTTTTTTTTTTGTAGTCAGTGATTTTAAACATCAAAATTTATGTCTTTTGATTTATTTCTTTGAACTATTATAGAAATGTAACACTTAGCATTTAGTTGTTAAAAGTCAACCAAAAATTATGAGAAAATATGTTGTAAAAATACAATCTTTAAGGCCAATAAATTCAGGCTCAAATTCTGATTTTGCCCCTTACTGACTGTGAATCTTAGGAAAAGTATTTGACTCAAGCATCAGTCTTCCCATCATGGAATGGGACAGCTTTTGGCGAATTCGTAAGTTGGTTGGGAGAATAAATAAAATGAAATACTGTGTATGCGAAGGTCTAGTACACAGTAGACACCCCTCAAATTTTTTATTCCTTTCTTCACTGTGTTGGATGAAATGACACTAGCTTTGTAGCTGATAAACCACAAACCCTCAGTGGCTAAATGCAATAGAAATATGTTTCTTGCTCATAGAATATACAATTGGAAGCAGGGAGATATGTGGAAGTGTTTTTTAGAGTTTCAGCCATTTTCAGGACAAGGCACACTCCATATATCAAAATCCAGCCAGTCTAGAAGAGATAGGTAGTGGAAAATATTGTAAGAGGTTTCTGTGGGCCAGACTTGGAAGTAGCATACATCATTTCTACTTATATTCGCTTCACCAGAACACAGTCTTATGTGTATAACTATAAGGTCGTCTGGGAAATGTATATTAGCTCTGTGTCCAGGAAAACATGGGATCTAGTTTTGGTGAACAGCCTGCATGTTTCTACCACGTTCCCTGCGTAAATTAAGAATAAAGGTCCGAGGAACACTCAAATGAGCTTTAGGAGATAGCCTTAGTAATACCTACTTGCTGTGAAGAACTACGTTAGGGCTCTATTTCAGAGAGTTCAGGTTGCTACTATGTGAATTGTTATGTGATATGTTATCACTCTAAATACTAATGCTTACAAAAGTATTATTGTAGACATCATCAGTTACTATTTCTTGAATGTCAGCTTTCCACTTTGGATTCCACTATGGATTTTATTAATATTATACTATTAATTTCCACTTTAGAGTGGAGAATTCTTAAGGACAGAGCATATTTTGATATTTTATTTTTTCTCTCCAACTCTCTTGATACTGTGTAGAGTAAAAACAGACTATGATTCATATTTTTTGAAGGAATGAATATTAGAACTGAATCTTAACCCCCAGGAAATGTACCTCAGTCATTCCAGCTTCTAGATATGAATGCATACTCACCTTTTAAAAAACCTGTATCTTAAATGTCTTAGAATGGACATATCAATATTAATAATGCACATCTGGAAGTTATGCTTCTGAAGATTCAATAAATTATATTTTATGACTAATTTATATCTAAGGAAACTGCTTCTTAAGAGAATACAGCTTATTCACAGTAGTCTTTGTGAATACTCCATCCAGCTGTTCACACAATCACTGGAAATTCACTACTGACTTTTCCTAAATTACACATTCTTCACTGAAAAAAGAAAGATGTTTTCCTTTTAAACCTGCTGAACACAACAATAAAAACAAACAAAATTCTACATAAGTGTGCATATTCATTACTGGTTTAGTTGCTTGTTTATACTAATTTCAGGTCATTCCAGTTTTATGAATTATTCTTTAATCTAGATTCTCCTTAACAAGAGCTATGCTTAAAATGGCATTTTTTCTCCAGACCTATCACAAATGTATCTATCTTTATATGAAAAACTAAAATATGAACTGGAGTTGAAAAAGTCAAATTAAGTATAATGTAAAAAATTATTAAGATTAATAACATAACTATTCTTTCAGTTGACTGGATATATTGCATGTTAAATTAAAGGTCAAATTCTAATCCTATTACTTGTTTTTAAACAATTTTACTTAATGTAGTATGTCAAGAATATTTATGTCTGAAGAAATTAGAATACTACAAAATTATAAGCAATTTTTTGAAAGGTTAAATGTCTTCCTCAGTTAAAATACTTAACGGGGACTCTTTCAGCTTTACTGAGGTACAACTGACAAATAAAATTGTAAGATAATTAAAGTATACAATGTGATAATTTTATATACTTGTACATTGTAAATAGATACTTCCACTGAATTAACACATCTATCACCTCGCATATTTATCTTTTTTTCTTTTTATCTTGGTGAGCACATTTAAATCTACTCTGTTAGCAAATTTTAATTATACAATACAGTTTTGTTAACAATAGCTACCATATTTTACATTAGATCCTTGGATCTTAGATATTAAATGACTGAAAGTCTCTCCCTTTTTATAACCTCTCCATATTTCCCTCATTCCCCAGACCCTGGCAAACACTTTTCTCCTCTCTCTCTTTCAATGAATTTGACTTTTTCTTTTAGATTTTACAAATACGTAATACCAAGCAGTATTTGCCCTTTTCTGTCTGGGTTATTTCACTTAGCATAATGCTCTCCAGTTTCATCCATGAAATTGCAAATGGCTGGATTTTCTTCTTTAAGACTGAATATTTCATTGTGTGTATACGTGTGTGTGAGTGTGTGTATGTGTGTGTGTGGTTGAATATATATATATATACACACACACACACACATACATATATATACACATGCATGAATGGACATTTAGGTTGTTTTTATACCTTGACTATTGTGAATAATGCTGCAATCAGCCTGACCCAAACTCCTCGTTGTCTCTCAAACTTTCATGATTGTCCAAGTGTCCTTCTTTGTTCTTAGTAGCTCTCGGTAGGTAAAGGTGTACTAAAACCTGTCAGCACCTATATGCAGGCTGATTGGAAGCCGGACCTTTAGGCAGCAGCTGAGAAAGTATATAGTTACATTCCTTCCAGAAAGAACGCAGGAGAAGGGCATTTTTGCAGGCTCCCTCTTGTTGGACCCAGGAGTATAGCCTGCTTTAGGGGAGGGATCCTGCACTTAAAAGGTGTTCCTTTGTTTGCTATCGTCCTGTGAAGCTTATGAATGCAGGCCCCATTGTATGTTAAGGCTAGGAGATCTGGGGCCCTTTCTTTGGTGGCAGCGCAAAAAAGGGGCCACAGGTATGTATGCAAGCTCCTTCCTCAGAGATATTGGCACCTTAGTAGTATTATTGGACCAAGCTGGAGGGAGTTGCTGCGAGAGATGTTCACCAGCCTCCCTAGTCTCTGGAGAGGATCATAGCCAGCTCCTAATATCTGCTAAATTAGAAGCCTGACCTAAGGCAGCAGCATCTTTAAAAAGGTGCAGGTAAACATCTTTTAGGGAAAGACCCTGAGGGGAGGGGATAATGAGATAGAGATAGGCCAGGTAAGTGCTCACGCCCATTAAGAATTGTTTCTTTGTTTGCTAGAGTTTTGTGGATCTCAAGAATGAACATTAAACTTTTGGCTTCTAGAGAAAGGTTTTTGGGGAGCCAGCCCTCCAGTGCGTGTCTTATAAACTAGGGTGCTAGATGTGGGGTCCAAACCTGTCTCTCTTCAGAAAGAAGCTGGGAGTTGGGGGTTCCCTCCAGATTATATAGCAGTATCCTGGGGGTGGGGTTTATTGCTGCAGTGTGTCTTAGCCTTTCTCCTAACCATTTCAATATGAGTGCTTTCTCTTTTATCCAGTGTGTAGGATCACTCGGATGGTTTCTGGATCTCTTTCAGAGGGAATCGCTTTGTAACTGTACATCCAAGAGGAAGGGGATTCAGAAGCCTCCCAAATTACTACCTTGGTTGACTTTCAATCTGTTATTTATTCTCTATTTTTAATTTCTTGAGGAACCTCCATACTGTTTTCCATAGTGGTTGTACCAGTTTACATTCCCAGCAGCAGTGTAAATTCCCACATCCTCACCAGCATTTGTTGTCTCTTGTCTTTGTGATAATAGACAAACAAGTCCTAACAGGTCCTGTTTTATTTAATAGGTGCTTTGCCCATTTTAAAATTTGGCCTTTTTTTTTTTTTTTTTTTTGCTATCGAGTTGTATGAATACCTTGTATACTTTGAATATTAAACTCATCAAATATGTGATTTGAAAACATTTGCTTTCATTCCATAGTAGCCTTTTCAGTTGTTTTCTTTGCAGTGTAGAAACTTTTTAGTTTGATGTACATGTTTATTTTTGCTTTGTTGCCTTTGCTTTTGTTGTCAAATCCAAAAAGTCATTTCCAAGACTAATATCAAGGAGCTTGCCTCCTATGTTTTTTTACAAAAGTTCTATGGTTTCAGGTCTTATATTCAAGTCTCAAATCTATTTGAGTTGATGTTTGTGCATGGTATAAGACCGTGGTCCAGTTTCACTGTTTTTCATGTGGCTACCCAGTTTTCCCAACACCATTTATTGATGAGATGTTCCTTGCCCATTGGCTCCTTTGTGTAAATTAATTGACCATGCATGCATGGGTTTATTTCTGGGCTCTTGATTTTTTCCATTGGTCTATATGTCTTTTTATGCCAGTACCATACTTTTCGAAAACTACAGCTTTATAATATAGTGTGAAATCAGGAAATGTGATGCTTCCAGCTCTGTTTTCTCTGAAGAATGCTTTGGCTATTTGAGACTTTGTAGTTTTATACAAATTTTAGAATTCCCCTGCCCCCCTATTTCTAGGAAAAATGCCACTAAAATTCTGATAGAAATTCATTGAATTCATAGATTGCTTTGGGCAATATGGACATTTTAACAATATTATTTCAATCCACAAGCACAGAATATCTTTCCATTTATTTGGTCTTCAATTTCTTTCATAGCTATCTTATAGTTTTCAGTATAAAGATCTTTCACCTCCTTTGTTAAACTTATTCCCAATATTTTATTCTCTTTGATGCTATTGTAAATGGGATTGTCTAAAAGGAAATTCTCAAATACAACACTTCTAGACTAAACAATCTGCCATTTGTCTTTTTCAAAATGTGTCAATAACACACTAATTCACTTTTTTAGTTATCAATAAATTCTGATTCTTTTTCTCGCTTTTACTATCATGCTGATGTATAGTTGGCCCAGGGGCACGTACTATCAGCAGTTTCTAGTATATATGTGTGAATATATGTTCTTTTTTACATTGATTGTTCTTGGATTTGTTTAAATTCATTTTAACTATATATTGTCATTTCTAACCTGTTAACATTATTGTATTAAATTTTTAATCCAGTGTGTGAAGTCACTCCACTCAAATTAGTTATTTTGATAATTAATGAAGGCAAAATTGTGAAGAGCTTTGCATGTCATACATAAGGTTTTGATTTTATCTTAAAGACAAGGAAGATGTACTGAAAAATTTTAAGCAGTAGTGTGAAATAGATAGTTTATTGTTTTAGGAACTTGGTGACTAGATGTAATGGACCTGGCAAGAGGAAAAGTCTCAGAATGACTTCTATATTTCTAAATCAGTAGTGGGAAAACTGTGTAAAATAGTGCTAATGTTTGATGGACAATGGCCCTTTTGGTTTGTATATCCTGAGTTTGTGATAGCTATATATTTCTTGAAAGTGAGATGTTACATGTGTAGAAATGCTGGTTTGAAATTCAGCATCGAACAGTTCTATCTCCTCAAATTTTCTCATTTTTTGGTTTCAATGGAATTGCTGTTTTAATAAATTTGCTGTCCTGGGTTTCCTCCCACCTTTAATGTTGGGCTCTGTCTTCTTCACGAGTGGGTATTGCAGAGACTCCCAGAGTCCTGATCAAGTGTCCTTTCTCTTCAGAGAGCTCATTCTCACCAATGTCCTAAGCTGCCATCTTGGGGGCTGTGATAATTGCAGCTTAATAGAGGCAGTAGAAAGTCTTGAGGACAGATAACAAGAATAAAAACCAGGAGACAATAAGGTAATTGAAGTTTCTAGTGGAAATTTTGAATAATCAGTTATTCACAGTATAAAATTCTAATCAGAGATCAAGGAAATAGAAACTTCAAAAGATCTTTTTGTTGGAAAAATTAGACCACCTTTATCAGAACAAAGACAGACTGCAATGCACAGGACTCACACCATGCTGCAATGAGAGAAAAAGTAAATGGGGATGTGACAGAGGTGACAAGAAGAGGAGGCATCATATATAGATTAATGTGTAAACAAAATGACAGGGTATAAAAGAAGAGTTGAAACAGAAGCTAAATTAATTTTATTCCAGCATTTATATTTTTAATAAAAAATATTAAATAAAACATAAAGCAAAAATGTTCCTTGAAAAGTATTTGAAGGTAGTAAGATCATTTTTATTTCACTGGGTTGGCTATTAAAAAGAAAAACTAAATATGATGTCTTCATATGACCTCTCAATAATTTTTTTGGTATTTGTTAAGCATGAAAAGAAAGCTTTAAATTCATTAAACCTGAAGAGTGATGGTTTTTAAATTTGGCTACAGGTTATATTACACATATTCTTCGACTAAATTATATTACATATATACTGACATCATAAAATATTCTCTAAGTAGTACAGGTTAATTCAGTCCCACATATATGTATTGCCTTTCTATTGAGAAGCAATTACTATACTAGGCAATTACTAGGCTATCTAAATATGGAGAGCTACAGTCTCAAAAAACAACCTAGATAACCTGAAATTTTTAATACAATGTGTTTGAACTGAGATAGTAGTAGGTGTGATGGGCACTGGCAACACTTAATCCAACCTAATGATTCAGGCATGAGGAATACTGAAGCAAGCCTTGAAGGAGAAATAAATATTAGCTAGTTAAAAAAAAAAAAAAAAAAAGCAGAGAGATGACATTCAAGATAGAATAGTATGAGAAAGTTCCAGATACACTCCAGAGCATGTTACATGAATGACATTATAACTAGTAGTCTGATGTACTGAAGCATATTGATAAATCATGAGAGCAAAGGCTGAAGAAAGAGATAAAAAAATATTTATTAAGAGCTTTGTATGTTATTATAAGGAACTAAATTTTATGTTTATAACAAGCCTAATGTAGGTAAAGTGCTGGATTAACATGATCAGGATTGTATTTTAGAAGACTCTTGCTGCAATGAAGAGGAGTTAACACTTAGGGAAAAGAAAAACTTAGAAGGATACTAACCCAGAAGTGAGATGATGACAAAGCCTGATGGGGAAATATAATAGAAATGGAATTACAGGAAGGGTTCAAGATCAATTCATATGCTAAAAGAATTCAACAGTGTTTGGCGATGGATTAGAAGTGATCGGTAAGTGCAGAACTCTAGGATAACTCACAGGATTCTGGCATTGGTAACCTGCTAGATGATAGTGTCATGAAACCATAACATATAACAGGAAAAGGAATATATTTGAATGGAGGGAAAGGGCAAAAAGTGGTGAGTTTAATTTGGACTGTTAAATTTGGGGTACCAGTGGAAGTTCCAAATGGATTTGTCTAGCAGGTCTTTGGATTTATAAATATGAAATCAGCTGAGATGTCAAAGGTCAAAGCTGAAAATATAGGTCTGGGATCACCATTTAAATGTAACTTGAAACCATGAACATGAATGAGAATGCTTTGTTAATGAAAAGAAACACAAATGTCTTTCACACTTATCGTTTACATTGTCCTTTGAGATCTTTCTTCTTGCACAGATATACTTCATTTTAAGGAGATTTTTTTTTATTTGACCATACTGTGGTTTAAGAGGAAAGGCAGCATTTTGGTTTAACCAGAGGAATAAAAACTCATGAATAGGAATACTATTTGTCCACTCTTTCCAATTTCCTATTCTTACCAAAACATTGCTGATTTAGCTTGGCTTCCTTTAAGTTTTCTTCTCCAGAAGTTGGTATATCTTTCTGTATCTTCTGTACTGAGGGCTCTCATGATACCTGCTACCAATAGTGTTCTCCCAAAAGTTAGCTAAGAGGTCTATACCAGTTGCCTATGGCTGTTATTGCTAATTACTAGAAACTTGGTGGCTTAAAGCAACATGAATTTAATGTTTTTCAGTTCTGAAGATCAGAAGTTTAAAATAAACCCAACCGAGTTAAAATCAAGATGTTTGTAACAGATTGATATTCTTTCTGAAGGCTCTGGGGGAGAATCTTTTTCCTTTTCTAGCTTCTAGAGATTAGCTATATTCCTTTGCTCATGGCTACCTTCCTCCCCATTCAAGGAACATCTCTCCAACTTCTGCTTCTATCATCTCATGTTTTCCTTCTACCTTTGACTTTCTTGTTTCTGTCTTGTTTCCATGGTGATTACATTGGGACCATGGGGTAATTCAGTATAGCCTTCCCATTCCAAGATCCTTAATTTAATCACATCTGCACAGTGTCATGTAAGATAACATTATCCGGTTCAAGGGATTAGGATGTTGACATCTTTCCAGGGCTTTTATTCAGCTATCACATTGTCTATGACTACAAATAGACACAGAGGCTAGCCCTGGCCTTATAGTAGTGCTTATAGGCACTATGCTTATATAAATAAGGTAACTGGTTCTCCCTCTCTCTCTCTCTCTCTCTCTCTCTAAAATAAGCATGTGTATGTATACTTGTTTTAATTACAAAAAAGTAATTATCAATTTTACTTGCAAAATATCACTATTTCCTGATAACTAAGGATTTAATGTAAATTTCATAGTTAGTCAATGTAACAGACATTTATCTTTTTTTTTTTTTTTTTTTACTATAGCATCAAATTTTCCTTTCTAATAGCTCCCTGAACTTGTTTTGAGGAGTTACCTATCCCTAGTTATATATACTTTTGGAAGGGTGATAGATCCAGGTGCCTGTATTCTATTTTGGAAGTTAAAAAAGCCAAATGTTTTCTCTCCCTATGCTGGTACAGCCAGGGAGTGAGTTGTCTGACTGAGGTTTGGCCAAAGAAATGATCTATCCTTTGATCTGAATTTTGATCTAGCAATGTGAGGTTAGAAGTAACAGTTGACACTTACTCGTATTAACTGAGCAGCACCAAAGCAAACTGTTTCTGTTTTTCCAGCTTTCTAGCCCTCCAGTACTACCTCAAATCCTGCCTGTTTCCAAGACTGCTTTCTCCCTTCAATTACAGAAGCTTTCAATATCTTACCAATTAATTACTTTCTCTTAAGTTAGCCAAATTTGGTTTCTGTCACTTACAGTCAGAAAACTCTAATAATAGTAGTGTTATATAGATATTAATGTTGCTGGGTTAAATCTACCATAGGAATTTTGTAAGATTTACTTTCCTCCTCAATTTTTTTTTTTTTTTAGTAAAGTCACCTAATTTGGGTTAGGGCCTGACAATTATATTTGCCTTCTTATTTATGTGACCTCATTAAAAATTCTATGGATTAAACATATTTGCAAATCAGGAAAGGCAAGGTAGTAGCTTTTTCTAGATTATGAAGGCAATTTTTCCTATTAGTACTTTGCCTTTTCATGGAATGTTTTTAGAAGCAAAGTGCCCCTATATAGTTATTCCTAAATTGGCTGGTGATATTTATTAGAGCTTTGTGAAAGCAGTGCTGATCATGGTACTACAATGCTGAGGATTTACTTCCATTTCTTTGAGTGGTTAGTGGTTTTAAAGGATTTTTTTCTTCTCTTTAATGGAAAATCACTCAGTGATATTGTGGAAAAGCGATTATTTATCTGAGTCATATTTTTATAGAAACTGTTTTTCACTTCCCTACATTTTTAGAACTGTTTTCTTTAAAAAGCATATTCTATTAATATTTATAATTAGATATCACACAAAGCAGATGCTAAATCTTATGCTATAACTTTATGGGTACAATTACATAAAGAAGATTATATACGCTTTGGCATGATGTTCTCCCTGGGGACATTCTCCATGAAGATGACCATTCTTTTTTTGAGTGGAGGGAAATGGGAAGACAGTGGTTAATTAACCATGATTATTTTAACCATGTCATCCAGAACATTTAGTACTTGAGTGGGTAGAGAAGAAGTTCAATGAATACTTGATTGACTTTCTTTTCTTGGATCCACATCTCAGTTCACCTATCCACACCATATATCTATCTCTGTTATTACTTTAAAGCCACATGGATTCTTCCTATTTTTGGAGTACTTAGTGGTGAAGACCCCAGCCTATGTGAAGGAGCCTGGCTTCCAGATACCCTTGGAGGGAGGGTGGTGAGTTTACAGGGATTCATTTTTCTGATTACCTTTAGGCTAATACCAAGAGGAACTGGTGGCCTGAACTGTATAATCTAATCCACACATCCTTCCAAGATTTGTCGTTGCATGGATGGAGAAACTGAGGCTCTCAGGAATAACTAGTTGACAGTAATGGCACCGAATTTGAACATCGGTCCTTGTGAGACCGGACTCTTTTCACACCCTGTCTCTTCTGTGGCTATTACTTCTTCAAAAATGCTACTGTGGACCCTGAGAAGGAAGAGAAGACAGCAAACCCTCTGCTCATCAGCATGATCTCCTGTGTTAGAGAGTACTATGAGTTCCTAATGCCCTCCCTTAAAAAGGCAAGGTTGGGAACAACGGCTGTCAAGAGGGGAGGGGAAGGTTTAATTCTCCCGAGACGCTGCGCAAGGGAACGGATGGGGCACGCCCACTAACGGGCGGCCGCCTCTAGGTTCCTTACCTGGGGTGTAGGGCTTTCCCCTCCGTCCGGTGTGAGAGCTCTTGCAAGCAGAACCCGCAGGCCGGGAGCACGCTCCGCGGCCTCGGCGCACGTGCCTGGGCTGGGGCCCGGGCTAGTGGCTGCGCCGTAGTAGCTGGGGCGGGTGAGGGAGGCTGGCTCCCGGCCGCGGCCGCCGCCCACCCGCCGGCTCCGGTGGTTGGGCGGAGGAAGCGCGGGACTCCTCCTCTCCCCCGTATTAACATGCACCCAGGGGCGGGTGACCAGCCCAGCTTCGCCGCCCCAGCCCGCCGCGTCCCGGCTCTCGGTCTCCGCGCCAGAGGGGAGCGCAGCGCGCCGGGCGCCGCAACCCCCAGGACGCGGCCTCTCCGACACCTTCGGCCCCGGCGAATCGGTGGCAGCAGCGGCGGGAGCAGCCGCAGCCGCCTCGGCTCTTCTCCTTAGTCCTTTTCCTCACCCCGCTGAGAACCTGTCCCGACAGCGAAGACACCCCTTCCATCCTCCCACCGTGGACGACGGACGGACGCCGAGACGGAGGGTCGGACTGACGTGGCGGCAAGGTAACGCCGGGCTGCGCCGCGGGGCTGGGCTGGCGCGCGTGGCGGGGACCACTGGGGTCCGGGCCGCGGCCACCGCCGCTGTCGCGGCGCGCGCTAGCTGGTTCTTGGCCGCCGCGCGGTCGCCGCGTCTCTTGACAGTGGAGGAACTAGAATAGGCTAGGCTCCTGGCCGCCCTCCTGCGGGACCCCTTCACTCTCGCCTACCGCCGCCTGGGGCGCACTCGGGGACGCGGCCCCTTTAGGATCCCGGGAACCCCGGGCCGACGCGCCCCTTTTCAGGCTTGCAGTCCGCGTCGCTCTTCTCCGAGGCCTCGGGAGGGGATAGATTTCTAATTGCGACAGGGTCCTAGAAAGGGGAGACGAGAACACTAGTCCCAGTCATCTCCACCGGCCAAATTCATACCTCCTCCCACCCCCAACCGCGGATGCACCTTGCAGGGGAGGAAGGGGCTGCCCAGTGCAGGGGGTGTCTCGACCGACTCCTGGGTCGTTTCCAAAGCAAGTTGTTGCACTTGCTTTTTGGGTGACATTTTGGCATTGGTTGTGGAGAAAGCCTCCTCCGTGTGTGTGTGTGTGCGTGTGTGTGTGTGTGTGTGTGCGCGCGCGCACACACACACTTCGTAAGAGAAAAAGCCAGAGAAAAAGGCACAAAGAGAGACAGGCACAGGGGGAAACGGAGATACAGCGAGAGAGAGACACACACAGAGAGAACGGGGTCGAAGCGGGAGGTCACTGTGGAGTTGTCCCTGTCCGCGGCCGAGGCCAATTCCCGGTGAATCGCATGGCAAGCGATGAGACCCGGTATTCAGCGACTTGAATGAGAGGGACTGGATCCGAGACGAAACAGAGACCTCCCCTCTGGGCTGGGAGGGATAACAAATTGTACTTTCATTGAGGGTCGGCTGCAGCTGCGCGAGGGACCTTCCGAGGGCCGCGCGGGGATGAAGACCCTGCATTCAGGACTCGGGCTGCTGCGCCTTTTGCGCAAGGCGAGATGTCTCTGCTTGGCTGGGTGGCTCTGAGAGGCCGTGGGAAGGGGCAGCCCGCCGCTCCAGTGCCCAAGACAGAATGCTGATGCCTGAGCGTCGTTCCAGCCCTTGGCTCCTGGGCTAGCATCCCTCCTGGCCAGTAACGCTGAGGAATTTCATTTATTTATTTATTTATTTATTTATTTATTTATTTATTTATTATTACTTTCATCTATCTAGCTATCATCTATCTATCTATCATCTATCTATTTATTATTATTATTATTTTGTCTGAGAAGCTGAGGGCATGTGGAGAAGGGACTGAGGTGGAGAGACAGCCGGGATAGGGACACCAGTGAGTGAGATGTTATTTCTTTTGTGGACTCCGGCGAGAGTGTACACGCCTGACACTGTGAGCCTGGCTCTAGTGCATGAGATCGATGCTCTCTGTCTCCGCGGCATATCGTGAAGTTAAGGAATTACAAGATGAAAGACATATAATAAAAGTAGCAATTAAAGACAGATCTTTCTTTAGCTTTGAGAGTCTTCACGAATGGTTTTGTAAAGTCCTGATGGAGCAATCTGAGTTGCAGTCAGACCCCGGGATGAGGAATGTTTAGAACTAAGAAAGCGATTTTTGGACTGAATGCAGACACCTTGTAAATTATTTTTACCAAGAAAGAGCTGACTGTCTTTTGACTGTTATTTATAGCAGAATTTCAGTCACAGGAAACAACTTTCACTGGCCTAATTTTGCTTACATAGCATTAGTTCTCACCCTAACCTGAATGAAAATGACATGAAGGCAAGATATGTTATAAATACCCTAATTTATCTAATGTCAAAGGATAAAGTTTTCTTTGCTTAAATTTTTAAAAAGGAAATCCAGAGACATAAAGAAAACTTGAATATATCTATGCAAAATACATGAAATTTAAATGTTTAGATTATAAAAGCTACACTTGCCTAAAAAAAATTCATATTCTGTCATGAAATAGGGAAGTTCATAGAAATCTGATGTCAATTATCTTGTTATTAATTTCCTTACTATTTATTAGTTCGTTTTAAAGTTGCTATAGGGAAGTCACTCCTTGAAATATTCCTAGTTCCAGAACTAAAATTCTATGACTTTTAAAAAAATTAACTCATTTAAGAGAAGTATTACTTTATAAGAGAAAAAAATTGAGCGCATTTGCATATATTTTTTAAAACTTACATTTCTCCTTTTTTCTATGTATTTCTATTCTAAGATTAGTTTGCCAAATAAAATATTTTATCTCAAAAATTATAGGCCATATAAATTTTACCAAACTGAACTAGTTAACAAATTCTTTTAAAAAATTACCAAGTAATTTTCTGGCAACTCTTCAAATCACACAGGAACAATTGTGTTTTGGGGGGAGGGGACAGAATACTGAGTATATGTTTTCCTTATGTGAAATTTTTATGGTTTAGCATCTTTAATTTTGCCTTCATAGCTAGTCAATGTAACAGACATTTATCATTTTTTTTTTTTGACTATAGCATCAAATTTTTCTTTCTAATAGCTCCCTGAACTTGTTTTGAGGAGTTACCTATCCCCAGTTATATATACTTGTGGAAGGGTGATAGATCCAGGTGCCTGTATTCTATTTTGGAAGTTAAAAAAGCCAAATGTTATATTGCCTTCAATATAAACTTTGCCCTGTCAGAACAAAAACCTTGATAAAACATACCAGTGATTATTAAAATCAAGACCTTTCTCAAAATATTATGGAGCCCATACAGGGAAATTGCCTAAAACTAAGTACTGTTCTACTTTTAAATTCTTCTAAGCTCAAGTGTCCTATTTAATCACACTTGGAAATACAGATTACATCTGTGTTGATTTAACTTGATTAAGTATGTGTGCCTTTATTCCATATAGCCACCTTAACTGATTTTTAAAAATATAATATTAAAACTGGGCAGAGGGGAACTAAAGTTTTATTAACACTCATTTAGAGATATGTGCAGCATAGTAGTAGTTTCAGCTACAACTCAGTTGAGACATGTGCCACATGCTTTGAATAGCAACTTCTATGAACAAAGAATTCACCATTCTGGTTTTTATTTTCTATTTCAAATGCAGAAAAAATAGTAAAATGCTATGTATGTGTACATGTTTATAGGGACATTTCTAAGACAGACTCAAATTCACATTAGAGTCTCTTCTTGGTCATTCCCACAAATTGTTCTGCCCTTTGTCAGAGCAACTCTGCTTCATGCAGAAGGATTTGTTTCTTCTTAGGAAGTATTCAGTTGGAAGACTTTTATGAAGATATCATCTCTATAGAAACCACAGTTGCCTCTTCTTGCTTAATTTAAGGAAATGATGTAGTTGTAAATTCTTTTCTTTCTTTTCTCTTTTCTCTGGTAATTATTTTCTCCTGCTAAAGGAATTCCATTAAAGCAGGAAGACTGAAAGGGCTTTTGAAAAATCTAAATGCTTTTACCAATCTTCACCTCCCACACTAACAGTCTATGCCTTATGTCTGTGGTATGTTGTTCTCTTTGTACATTTTTATTTTAAAGAAACACAATCATAAAAAGGCCCTTTTCCAGCATTCTAAAAATTTTTGTGCTGTTGAGACACTTGGAGGTTCAAAAGCACTCCATGTCTTGGGCTGTCTTTTTTATTTCTAGAAGATACTAAGGGTTTGAAATTTTTTTTAAAGGGAATAATTTTAATGGCCCCCAAAGTATTTTTTTACATGATAATTTGCAGACTGAGTCCTCTTTTTGCCCTATAGAGATGATTTTCTCTAGATATGTAGTCTATCAGGAATTGCCAAAGATGTTGTTCCCAGGATGATCAAACATTTTTCTACCACAAAGGAGCATTTGGAACTAATCTTCAGCCATTCATTTTAATTTGTTAAAACATCCATTGACAACTCATTGTATAAGATACCAGGTACCAGCTCCTTTTTTTCTAACACCTATTTAGCTTATGCAAAAAAAAAATATATAATATATATATGTTATATATATTATATATTAATATATCATGTTAACATGTTAATATATAATATATGTAACATATATTATATATTCATATTAATAATATATATGTGCTACTTTTTTTTGTATCTCTGCAATACACAAACATGCAGAACAAAACATGTGGTTGAGAACAGGAAAAATGGGATGGAGCTAAAAAGTTAAAAATCTTCCTTACTCTGATTGTACAGAGGTTGTTATTGCATATGAAATATTGTTGACCCATCAATTTTACATCCTTCACTCTAGGAGATGGTAGGGACCAGACAACTGGTGTACTAGTTGAGATAGTAGAAGTTTTCTTTTTTCTTTCTTTTCTTTTTTTTTTTTTTTTTTTAGAGATTTTTCTTTGCCTTTATTGACTTAAGATTTTTCCTGGTTGGTGTTATGTTCTCCTTCCTTAGGAGCTAATGATAACTGGGTAACAAGTAACATTCCACTTCAGAAGACCAGCTCACACTCAGGAAGCTCTCTGTATATATAGCCACAGATATTTGGCCCAGATTCTTGGGCCTTTTCTTGGGTAGATGAGAACCAACATATTTGGGTTATGATTACCCCTTTAAATTTGTTGTAAACTAGATATCAGTGTTCTGAATCTGCTCTAGAGATGCAAACCCACCATCCTCCTTGTAATTGCTCAAAAGTAAACTGTTTGCTTTCATATTCACTTATCATAGTTTGTTCCTCTGTTGTCATTGACAATTTTTATGACTCTTCTCAAAGTTTTCTTATCAGGTTTGTAAGACAAGAGAAAAGCAAGCATGAAGAGTGTGATTTGGCAGTATATTAACTGCCCAACCCTGCCAGATTTTCTTAGTGTTCAGCAGAGGTCTTGTTGAAGCCATGGATAAGCAGGATGATAGGAAAGGACGATTTGTGTTGGGACTTGCTTATCTCCCCTAGCTTGTGCATCCCTGTCTGCACCAGGAGGGTTCAGGGACATTCAAGTGGCTCCCTCAGGCAGCTTATGAGAAGATCTCTCTTTCTAGGCACATTTCCAGTTCTGCTTTTCTCCATGACATGGTTTTGGCTAATTTGAAAACATCTGCTAGAGTAACTTGCCTTTTAATTCTACTACTGGAGAATGGTTATGAGTATATGATAGGACAGGCATTAACCCTCACTCTAACCTTGTGATTATAACCTTTCCTAGGGAACCCTTTCTATCTTGGTTTCAGTTTCAGTGGAAATGCAGTTTGAAGTCTATTTCTGGGCTAGAAATTTCCCTGCTAAATATCACTGAGATTTCTTTGTAAAACATATTCAGCAGTTTCAGAGGAAAATGCCATTTTGATCTCATCTTAGACTTTCTCAAACAACTATTCTTTGGTATGATCCATCATCATACTATTCTAGTGAAAAGACAAGGCACAGTCACTGCCTTCGAAGCTCTATTCCCAGCCATTAACTTAGAAGGCAAAGGAATTTTTTCATTCTTTCAGACATGTACTTTTCCATTTAGAGCTCAGAAAAGGCAGCAGGGGAACCTTGGAGCAGTAACACATTTAGAAGTTTATTGTGTGAGCCCTGGCTCAAGAGATTCAGATGAGACTCCCTTGACTCTATAGCTTCTATGCAGCTATATAAGATGTCTTTCCCCTGCTCTGCTTGGAACACTTTTTTCTGACATTTTCTCTTAACTGAACCTCAGCTGAAAAGTCACTTAGTAATGCTCGCCAGTTGAATGAAGTTTTATTTACTTTGTATTTTCTTTTTATCCTTTTATAGTAAATCATGAGTTGACTTTGGCGATTATCCAAATGTAGTACATTCTATACTATTCAATTGACTGTCTTCTCCATTGAATTGTGCATTCTGTGGCATCAAGAACTAAATATAATGTGTTCACCAGATATCACTGATGCCTGGCACAGTACCTGGCACTTAATAAGTGGTCAGTAAACACTGGTTGAGTGAATCAATAAATGAACAAACGAGTGAGTAGTTCAACTCTGTAAGGACCATAATGCTGAGGGTAGTATTATATGGTTTTTACATGGCAGATTTTGTAGTTTCAGGTTCTACATTCTTTGGTCTTAAGTATTTTCTGATAATACCCAATAGACACAGGGCTGAAATAAAAATAAATATTAAAAAAAACACACACACACACAAAAGACTCCTGTTCTTTCCCTTTTCTTCTCTTTCTTACTCAAAATAAACATACTAATAGCTTAACCACTCCACTTGCCGGTATATTGAATTTAACCCTGCCTTTCAAGGCTTAGCTCATTTCCCACCCTTTATCCCATAGGATTTAGTATTCCTTCCCTTACCTCTATTGAATTTGATACATATTTATATCTTGCTTTTGTTTTGTATTTAATTTTTTGTTTATGTTCCTATCTACCTCCATGCAACAACTCAAGAGATAACAGATAGTAGCATATGCAAGAGTTACAAACTATTCATTGAGGATTGAAAGATCACAAGAATGAGAGACAAATGTAGTAGGATACAGAAAAATAGTTACAACTGACTTTCTTGCTTGAGGTTGATCTGTATAGAACCTATGTGAGATGGCTTTCATTGATAGAGGTTATTGGAACCTAGCATTTAAAATTATATGGAATTATAGTCTTCTAGGTATATTTTGATTTTTGCACAAGATTCTGGCCAAACATGTAGTACATTTAATACTGTTCTAAGCTCCTGAGATACTTGAGTGATATGGTGAAGTAGGCCAGCTTTATAGATATGTTAACTTGCCACTTGGCACCCTGTTTTATCTGCTAGATCCGCTGTTGAGCCTTAAATGATCTATGAGAAAAGGTAAGACTCAGCATGGGAAAAACCCATGTTTTTACAAAGCATGATGTGTAATAATTTCTCTAGATCTGCCTTTCTTTAATTGACAATTTATAACATTCTGCTTTAAGACTCCTAAGGGATCTAGATGATAGATATTAGATATTTGGCATGTATGCAGCCTTTCCAAGTATCAGCAAACAAAAAAATATATAACATCTCCAGTGTAGCATTAGTATGGAGAATACAGAATTGCAAAACACTGTTCAAATCCATGGACAGCTAAAAATCTAATACAAAAGATAAGATTATAACGTAATCTGAGAAGTAATTGATTAGAATGTGTTACAAAATAAAACTAAGTGTTCAAAAGCCTGGTAACAATAATACTTTTCTTGGGCTTTTACAGAGGGCAGAGCTCAGGAAAGAATGGCAATATTGTGAAATGCTTCCTCAAGAGGAAGATTTTAAACTGGACTTGGGTTTTAAGATAAGACCACAACTGTTTACAAAGACACAGAGATGCTAACCAACCTGGCATATTCCTGGTTCAGGAATGCTCTACTCCTCTAATGCATTTTATTTAGACCTTGAAATGAATTTGAGAAGGCTGAAGATACATTATGGAGTGTTTTAGTGATGACTATACAAGAATATATAGAGTGGATAAGAGCATTGAAGGACTTTGAATAGATAGTGACCTGAAGAAGGATCCTCTTGGATTGATGGGAGTAGATCACTAGTCTATTACTAGATTGGGACAGAGAGAAGCATTAGGAGGTCGTTGCACTAATTAAGGCATAAATGATGAGAACTAGGTCTAGGGAAGTATGGTTGGGAGAAAAGATGTGAAATATGTTGAAAAAATTTTAAGTAATATTTTACTTTTTCCTTTCTCTTTTATATCTGTGTCACAAACTATTTTTCAATTTTCATTATTAATTTAAAATTATTGTGAAATATGTCAGTATCACCAAAAAGCTAAATAAATTGTACACCTATGTACCTACCCCACAGATTATAAAATAAGTAATTGTACATACTGGTAATCCCTGTGTACTCTCTCTCCGAACATAGCTCCCTTCAGGGATACTTATCCTGTATGCTGAATTTTGTATGCACCATTCCCATGCATTTCCTTATTCTTTGCTATATATGTATATGTACCTAAACAATATAGTCTCGTTTGCTTTTTGATGTTTTAAAATTCTATATAAATAGTCACATGCTCTTTATAGTCTTCTTCACCTTACTTTAATTGATTAGTATTTTGTTCATATACATGTATTTTATTTACTCATTTTTACTGCTATATGGTATTCCATTGAATAATATGTGGTGATTAATGTCTCAATCTTCTGCTGACAGTGACTCAGGGTATTTCCCAGCAGGGCTGCTATAAACCTTCATGTGTACATCTCTTTGTGCCAACAAGGAGAGTCCTTTCCTTAGGGTATCTTCTTAGGAGTAGAATTATAGGAGGGTAGGATTTGTATATTAACATTTAGTAAATAATGCCAAATTGCGGAAAAAGGTTGTGCCTGTTTATATTCTTAACAACAATCTATAAGAGCTTTTTTTGTTCTATATCCTTGCCAACACTTAGTGTGATACATTTTTTTTTTGCCAATTTTATGGATGTGAAATGATATCTCCTTGTAGTTTTAATGTGTGGTTTCCTGACTGCTAGTTATAGTGACCATTTTTCCTCTCTTGATTAAAATTTAAGTTTCTGTGGAATGTTTATTTATACATGCTGTCTACTTTTCTACTGTTTGAAAAAAACTTTTTATCAGAGCTATTTATATATTCTGGATACCAGAGTTTTCTGTAATACGTATCTTAACGATCTTCCAACTGATGGCTTGTCTTTTCATTTTTATGATGTCTTTGGGTGAAAAGATTATTTTTAAAATTTAAAAATGGATGTATTTTTTATTTATTTCTTTATTATTGAAGTATAATAGACATATGTTATTTTTGATTCTTCTCTATGATGTAGATAAAATATTTTGTTTAAGAAATCTTTTCCAATTCTGAAGTGATAAAAGTATCATCTTTTCATACGTATTAAACTATTAAAGTTTTATTTTCACATTTAGTTCTTCTAGACTTTCTTACCAATGATTATTTTATAAAGCCTTTTAATTACACTCCAAATTTGAACAAAACACATAACTTCTCTTGGCCTTAATTCCTTCCACATTAAGTTAGAATAAAAAGTATGAATTCTTCTGTAGCTGCTCCACTTCCAGTCTTCATCATTTTGTGCTTGAAATACACAGAAGACTCTTAGTGGAACTTCTTGTCTCCAGTGTCTTCTTATAATTAAACTTGCATCTAGATTTACTTTTCTAAAGAACTGCCAAAGTAATTGAAGTCATTGTGAGACTCCTCAAACTTTGTCCTTGAGAGCGTGAGGGCAGCAATCACATCCATTTTTACTCCCCTGCATCCGGCATATCCAAGCACATACCTGGACCTTGGTTGATGTTCAGGTTCAGGGTGTGTGTGTGTGTGTGTGTGTGTGTGTGTGTGTGTGTGTGTGAGAGAGAGAGAGAGAGAGAGAGAGAGAGAGAGACAGAGAGAGATTGGTATAAATGCATGAAGGCACAGGGACTTCCTTTGTTGCTCAGCTTCATTTTGTAATTAGTCTCTTACTTCAAACCTCTGCTCCACTGTGACTGTCCCTGATTGTCAGCACTGCTTTATTCCAACCCTTTTCTCTTTGTTTCTTTTCTCTTTGTGTATTTAAATTCTTGTCTATTTAAATTGCTAACAGCAGATTCTCCTGGGGCTAGGACAAAAGGAGTCAGGGATTCCCTCTCCACCCCTATGTCCTTCTGTACAATTTGAATGTTTTACCATGAACAAGGATTTCTTTTAAAATAGTTATTTCAAAGCCCTCACTCTTTCAAGGCCCAGTCAAATCGTACCCCTCACATGAAACATTTATGACTACTGTAGTCTGGGTAAACTCGCCTCTGAATTCCAGTTGCATTTTTCTGGTTAATTTACTTTATGGTTTACATTTTAAACATTTTATGTGAATACTCCTAGATTTTAAGCACCTTTAAGTGATGATTTGGCTTGTGTACTTTTGTATCTCTCCTAGGCCTAAACCCAGCAGCCAGCACAAGAAAGCAGCTGCTTTCTTGATGATTGGTGATTAGTTATTGGAGATGGCATAGACTGAGTGGAAATTTGGAAATAATGACATTACTGGAACATATAAAGGTTTAGGATAAGTAGCTAATTGGTAGTGAGAAAAATTGAGCTTTATATTGGTTTTGTTGATTTTTAAGATGATATTGGATATTTTGTAATCAGACATCAGCAACTTGTGAAATAATAAACCTGAGTTTTATAAATTGATAAAATCTGAGGTATTGATTAGGGCATTATCTGCTATAAAGTGATTGGTATAGCCCATTATACTATAAGTTGTTTCTATGTGCCATATAGGAATGTTACTACCCTGTTCTATCCTGATTCTACTATCCTGAGTCATCCAACTAGATGACTTTGGGCAAATTGATTAATTTTTTGGACCCAGTTTTCTCATCTGAAAAAGTAGGATAATTAAACTTACATATCAGAATTCTTGAAAGGATTAAATGAGCCAACCTATATAAAGTATATAGTTCATTGATGGGCTCATGGTGGGCAACAAATAAATGCTATTATTATCTATATTTTATCTGTAAGAACTAATCTGCTAACTATCATTTTATATGAAAGTAGTACCAAGTAAAATTTTTAAAATTACTTGTCTAGTCACGAAATATTTTTTCTTCTATTGAAAATTCCTACATCTTATTTCATTTTTCATTATTATGTGATAACAGCGACAGCAATTCACTGAACAAGTTTAATAATAGTTAGTATTTATTGAGCACCTTAGTCTTTGGGCTCGTGAAGCATACAACTTTCAGTATTGCCTGTAGGCTCCATGGTCTGCATTTACAAGAAAAGAGGCCCACAACCCCTATAGCCCGGCCCTGTCTGACATGTTACCATATGCTCTGAGGAGACTACAAAAGAAATCAAAGTCATGTTTTTCTCCGCAAAGAATATTAATTGAATATTTAATAAGAACAATTAATGCATCTAAAGCAATGTTCAAAATGTAAATTTTAATTTACTCTGGTCAGAATGCATATTTATTTCACAAGTACCTAACACAGACCTTAATGGTCTTTTCGATTATATAATCACACAGATTATATCTAAGGTTATAATATAAAATTATTTCAAAATATTTATTAAGGCAGGATAGGATATGAAAAAATCCAGAGGCTAAGCAGAGACAATTATGCTTGATCCTTATGGGGGAACATCTCCTAACCATCATGGTGAGCCCAGTGTCAGTTATGCATTGACAGGTGGAGAACACATGACTGCTGATTGCACTTTCTCTGCTCTTTAGGGCTTGTCTTCTGTCTTCGAGGCATGTGTCACAGTTTATTTTTTATAAGTTATTTTTCAGTTCACAGTTTTATTTTTAAAGAAATGAAAACCAATATAAAACAAAATGAGAACTATATTGATTGATTAGATGGGAAAATTCCATTTGTTTTTCACTAAAGGACAGATGTCTGGGCAGTTATATCTAGATTATTTGGGTTTTGTGGGTTTTGTATCTGTTGTAGTAACAATATTTCATATCCTGTGATGTAGGTTTAAAACCCAATAAAACCAAGTACAAAATAATTTTTCTCATGGCTTCATTCTTTCAGGTTCTTTTTGGGTAGAAATGTTGGCACACACAAAATGATTTGAAGTGCTCCAAAGAAAACTGTTAAACTTACATCAAATGTGATTTAAATATTGGCAATCCTAATTTAGTTAAGTTGTACATCAAAGGTATGCTTATAAACTGAATATTTTTGGACATCAAAACAGAATTATCACATAGAAATTGTGTTATTCCATGGTGGCTGGCTTCTAAAGTTAAATTTATAAAGTCCTTTTGCCTTTATTTTCTACAAACAAGACAATGCTACTCTAATGAAAACCATATCTATCTAAAATTCAGGACCCTATATCTATGAAAAAAATAAATTCTAAATTGTGACTAGGAATATGCCTCACCCCACTGCGACAGAATTAGGAGCCCCTCAATTCTTCCTGCCAGTGGTCTGATGCTGAATGATACCCAGGCAACAGCAGCTGTCATTCCTGAGGTATGGTTACACTGGATCTATGACTAGAACCTGGTGGGAGAATGAGGGAGCCAAAGATCTTACTTTGGGACACTAATAATTATTAAATATCTACCTTTATGTAAACTCCTGTTTTTTATTTGAATTTGAATGAAGGAAGGAAAGTCTGAGATTGCTCATTTATCTATATTATGTCCTGCATTGAGAACCAAGGTGGGTAGGTAATTTATAAGTTAGATATTAATAAGTTAGGAGTGGTATGACAATATTCCTTTGTGCTAAGGTCATTTTTGCCAGTTATTTTTCTTTTACACATTTCAGATTTTAAAGATGCCCACTGTTGAGCAGTGGCAATTGCCAATTCATTTATTCATTTATGATTGCATTTATCAGCCAAAAACAATTCATTGAACAACTAGTACATGCCAGACACTATTCTAGGTGCTTTGAACTAGTGTCCTGAACAACAACGGAAATAAAAGGCAAAAGGCATGCCTTTGTGGAATTTACATTAAAGTGGCAGGAAATGGACAACTAAAAATAAACATAATACATCTTTTAGAATGTTAGAAATAAATAACAGTTATGAAAAAAATAGAACCAGATGAGTGGTACTATTGAAGTATTGTTCTTTGATAGATTTCTGGCATAGGAGGACATAAGCTTTTTTATTTTATTTTTTGAAATTTAGGCTTTCATTTGGCATGTTCTAGCTTTAGGATTTGACAAAGCTCTAGGAGAGGTATGGGATTACTTTCACTGCTGTGTAATTCTTTTATCCTCTCTATTTTATAGCAGTCTGTATACTCCTCAGATATACTATCTACCATATTGCATTGTAGCTACTTGTGCTTTTTTAATCTCTCACTAGATTATGAATTGTAACATAGGCATGTTTCTTACAAAGTTATATCCTTGTAATAATGATTCTGGTAATAATAATAGTGATTATATATCTAATTAAATGCTTTCTATACACTAAGCCCTATGTAGAAAATGATATCATGCCTTACAGAATTTATTTTCAAACCACAGAACTACCATGGATGGAACTAGTAATTGAACAGAGGTCTGTTATTACTAGGCTCTGTACTCCCCTGGGACCTAACCCAGTGCCTGGCATTTGGTTGGCATCCAAGAAATTTATAGTGAAATAGAAATCTAGTAAGCTTCAGTATTACAAAACTGATTACTCTCAGAAATGTGTTTCCAGCCACTAGACACACCCTCCTCTGGTTTTAAATCATTTAATTTCATAACCTGGTTGGCACAGAAGGTGGCTATTTGGAAATTCTTGAAGTGACGCTTCCTTTGTTTTTCTTTAAATTCTTCTTTCTGCTTTCATATATCTCCTAGGTAGAGAACAATAGAAATATAATTACTTCTGTTAAAATCACAGCCCTATAGTTGGATGGTTGAAGCTAATTTGTTCTATAATGTCTGTTGTATTGAGGAAATGCCATAGCTCTTTTTTTTTTTTTGACTTTTAATAGTGCTTCAGAGGGTTCTTTCAGAATGTAGATATTCTGAAGGTATCAAGAAGCACATCGGTAGGGTGTGTTTGCCTTACTTTCCAATTTCAACCTGTCTCTTCCCACTTGTCAGAAAAGTTTTATATGACAGAGGTAAGTCTCTTTGGAAGCCTCTGGGTGTGTGACCATCTGCTTGTTATGAAGAAAATCAGTCTCTTTCTAGGAAAGGCTACAAGAGAAACTTCAGCTCTTTGCTTTACCCATTGAGCAATCTATTTGAAAGGATAAATGAACACATCCCTCAAAGACAAAGAAACATAAACACAGATAAAGTCTGAAGTAAGAACAAGTTAAGGAACACAGCAAACCTGGCATGCTTTTTGCAAGGATCAGATAAGACCTTTAATGTCAAGGGTAAAAGAAGATGTTAGATGGGACTCCTAATGTATTTCTGAAAGAATGTGCTCATTGTCTTAGGATTCTTTGCAATTCATCTGAAGGAATTAAAAACTTCAATCTGTTTAAATAGACATTGGTAAATCAACATTGTTGTATCCTTAAGATCAAGGTTATTCAATTGGCCTATAAAATGATAAAAAATACTAGAATACATACATACATACATACATACATACATACATGTGTGTGTGTATATATATATATATATATATATATATAAAATTTAATTTTTCAAGAAAAAAGGTTAGTTGACTCTGTAAGCATCCTTTCCTCAGATAAGTAAATATTTGTATGGGATGTTTGGCTCATGTAAATTAAAAGAAGGAGAAATGAAGGTGGACACATATAAAATTGATAGAATAGTGAGTGCCCTTTGTAAAGCTCTTGCTGTCCTGCTGTGTCACAGACAACAAATGCATTTTGTAAGTGAAATATCTTAAATCTTTTTTCCTGTGTTTTCATAAAGATTATTTCTAATGATTTTGCTTTGTTCTCAATTGCTTTACATTCCTGAACCAAATTAAATTTGAATGTTTAATTGACATAGGACATAAACTTAGTGAAAGTTCTTGACTAGTCCTAGTAAACATAATGTACTGATAGTAATGCAGTAATCTGTTGAAGACAGGAAATATGGCCGAAGGCTTGGCCATTTTTCAAACTACAAGTATCATACATTGAAATTCAAATTCAATTTACCTATATTATACATGGTCTTAAAATGAATAATGTTAGAATATGTGTGAGTCAAAATATTTTATTAGAAATTCTATAATTAAAACCAAGTAATTCACATCACATAGTCAGATATGTTTAGGTATAAGACGTAAGGATAACATACTTTCTAAGATATTTCATTTTATCTGCTTGGAATTTTGCCTCCTTCATACTCTTAATTTCTTTTCACATTACTTTTATTCTTTCTCATTAATGCCATTTTTGGCCACTGTTTTTAAAGTAGTTCAACCTGTCTCAATATTCTCTTTCTTAGCACCCTGTTTAGCATAGAGCTTCTTAAAAATATTTGTCAAATGTTGGTTCTTAATATGTGTCCAAAAAATGAAAGTGAGATAACAAAATACTTAGCAATTTAAAATTCTTGCTTATAATAACAGGCCATGTTTGAGCAAAAGTTTAAATCATTCTTAATTGAGGATGTGTTTAAAGCTTTGGTTTTAAGTCTGAATTCTATGAATATCTCAGCTCCTAATAAGTGCTTGGAACCTCCTCAATAGAAATGTCATCATCTGTCCCCCTTTCAGTGAATTCACAGATTAGTGAGAAAGAAGGGAAGAATGGGATTCAATCCATTGAGGGTAGCAAGAGGATGAGGTGTTACAGGGGATTGTAGTAGGACTGAGTAGGGTTACTGAACTCAGCAGGTAAATGTTGGGGATAGGTGATGTCAAAGGAACATCAGAGATGGGAAAGAAGCATGCAGTTGTTCTTTCCTTAGCCTTTTTAGACAGTTCATGTAAATCTCTTCTTTATGTTGCTGACAACAATAATCTGAGAGTCATGTAATGTGCACTTCTCTCACGGTCTCTGTTTACCTATGTGTCAAATGACTGGGATGACATTGTAGTTTTGAGGTTCCCTTAAAATATGAATACTCTGTAAGCTGTAATTCAGATGAGAGTTGTGTTACACAGTGAAATATGAAATCCCTACTGAAACTGAATTATTTTACAAATTGTAGGATTGTAATGATGAACTAGGGATCAGCAATCAAATTTTGAAACACTGGGAAGTCTGCGAAGGAAAATTGAATATGTTTTATGTAAACTAGTTAAGTAGTAAATATAACAAAAGATGCTGAAGATAAACTGCGCTTCTTGGGGAGACTATAGGATACACAATTAGGGTGACTGATGAAAGTAATGAAGAGAAAAATGAAGGGAGAATAAGGTATGGTTAGGGAGTAAGAGAGTGATCATTTGTTGGGGGTGGGGGAGAATGAGAAATTTTAAATAGTTGCCTTGAGTTGAAAAGCTTGGAAATAAGCTTGTCTTAGAAGAATTTTTAGTTTTTTATTTCATATGCTAGATAAAAAATCCCACAGAAAAATTGACATTATTTTTCAAAATTTCCAGAATCAGAATATTTTTAATTTATCCACAGAGTCAGGTTTCAAGTCATCACAACTATAGATATAACCTAATAAAAATGAATAAGTAAATATAATAACATTTTTAAGGATCCTGGGCTGAAACATGATAGCTAAAACTATGTTCTAAATTTAAAATAACATAGGACCTATTAGATGATAATATCAGTCTAGCACTTTAAAAACATCTATTGATTCTTTCTTTGTCATTTACATGTTTGATACTGGGGCACAAAGGTGCCAGGTCACAAAGGGTCCAACGCATAAGCAAAATTTGGCAATATGTTGTGATAAGTGTATATGAGTTATTGCAGTTCCTAGAGGAGGTGGTATGTAAATCTTCCAAAGGAAGCTGTGGAAGTTCTTGAGTTCTTTTTTCAAAGGGGACAGTTCATTATTTTGTTGACAAAAATTAGCCCTAGTGAAAAATCAATCTTTTTAAAAGCATATTTAGTAGATTGGAAAGAGAAATTGGTTTAAAAAAATCAAGATTATTGTTAATTGATCAGTTATTAAGTAATTATGAAAAATGCAAAACAGGTCGAACATTATCCATGCATTGAAGTGTCTCACTTGGTTATATATTGCAAAGTACTTAATTATTTTTCCAATCTCTGAAGTTGCATTAAAAATCATTGTCAATATTTCAGCCAGCCGATATTCTTCATCAAATTTCAGAAATGAACCAGCCTATTTGTTCTCTTATTCTTCAGTAACTTTATTGGATTTTTCTCTTGGCTGCTTTGTTGTTGTTTCAGAATTTTTTTCCCCCCTAAATCTTGGCATCAGGGATGAAGAAAACCAAGGCTTCCTTCCATTGTTAGAGATCTCTCTTTTGTTTCCTAAAGATAAAGTGAATCTTCTATGATGATTTATGAATTGTTGATGTTATTACCTAAATCCTTTATTGGCATAAGTAGGACTTTGATTGAGTTGGAGTTATGAGAAAAGTGCTTTAGTAGAATATAACCACTAGTAGACCCTATAGTCTCAAAGAGAGAAACCAGCTCCTCTTCAGAAAGATACCTTGCTGAATCCCAAAAAAAGCTAATTTATTGTCATTTAACTTTACATCTTTATATGTAATCAATTTTCAGCCATGACTAGACATTGGAATCATCCAAGGAACTTTAAAAATATATGATCTCACGCCCCATCCTAGACCACCAAAATTTTCATTTTTAGAGTGGGTTCAGGAACAAACATTTACAAAGCTTGTCACATGATTCTATGTCACATGATTCTAGGGTGCATCTAGGGATAAGAACTGATGGCCCATAGCAGTGGTTCTCAAAGTCTGGCGTCAGAACCAGCAGCATTGCATTATCTAGGAACTTAAAAGAAATGAAAATACTGGGGCCCAATTTAAACTTTATTGAATCCAAAACTCTGGAGGTGGGACCCAGAAATCACTGTGATTATGATGCACTCTTAAGTTTCAGAACCATTGGCTTTTAGGTTTCTACCTCCAGCCAGATATTTATGTCTCTTCCTGCAGGTCCCAGGCAATCGTGCTTGGCAATTGGCTTTTGTCATAGAGGAAAAGCTGTGAAAGATCATTGCTTGAAACAAGTTATCATTATTAGAGTCTTCTTCATGTGGCCATGTTTGTGTACTTCCAGACCACTTCTCTCGGAACTTTCCACTCTACCCACTTCCAGAAATGTTTCTCTGAGCTTCTGACCTTCCCTGTGCTACCAAAATCTTCTTGCATATTTTGAGCTTCTTTAATGATCATTCTGGCCACTTTTCATGCATTGTACTGGCTTCTAACCACCTAACTCATCTAATTCATGGTATCTGCCTTTACATGTACTTGGTTTTGAGCCCCGGAGCCCTCTGAGTAATTCATGCATTCATAGCCTTTCCTCAACTTTCCTGTTCCCACCTCTTGTGACCTGCTGCAACCCTACTTTGGGTGCTACGTGGTTTAATCACTTCATGTTTTGAGAGAGGGAAGTGAAAGAAAGAATTGAGACATTAGGCAGCTTTCATCTCTCCAGAATTACACTTTTGTCAAGTGATTTTATTACTGTGATTAAAGAGTTATGAGTTTGTAGAACATCTGGAGCAATTGCATTCAAATATACCAAAACTCTTTCCACAGTTAAATTATAGATGCAGTTAAATCATGGCAATTTTACATCACTGCCCTCTCTTTGTTAGTATAGGAACTGAGAGATGAATGAATGCTGCTATCTCTTTTGTTACCATTTTACCTTACCTACTTCAATTTTCCCTTTCTTTTACCTTATATATTGTTTTCTGGGATTATGAAAGTTACCTTTCTTTACTAATATTCTGTCTCTTTTCATTTTTCATAATACATTTCCATTATTTGGAATTTTATCCCAGTATTTTTGTGTGACTATTTTCTGTTTCATGTACATTATCCAACTACTTGTTCAAGCCAGAACCTGAGGCAATTTCTGAGGCAGCTTTCAAGTGAGTGAAAAATGAGGTTTGCTCCATTTTTACTTCCTCACATCCACTCATAAATTTTACTGATTAACTGCCTACCTTTATTCTTTATTATTCTCTAACTGCCTACTTACTTTCTCTCAAATAAACTTTTTTACAAGCTAGGTACCTCCAGCCTACCTGGTGCCTTCCCTATATATCTTTTTTCTGCTTATCCAAGAACTGCCCTTTCTGCTCATTCCATGTTCCCTTTCAGCTCCCTCCAAAGTATCTTCTGAAGTTATAGTAAATAAATCATTTTGAAATGTATTTATTTAGCTAAGTTTCCAAATTAAATCACTTGATATCTAGTCCTCATGACCTAAAAGATAAAGTTTCAACTTTGTTGTGTGGCATTTAAAGTTTCTTCAGACCTGGTTAAGTATACTTTTCCAGCTTTAACTCTTAACATTTCTCTATATCATGTAGTTTTAATCCTTCAGGCCACATTATTTGTCATTTCCTATATAACACCATGTTTTATAATGTTTTTTTTCAATGTCTTGCCTCCGTTTGTTACCAGTACTTGGGATGTCCTTACTTCCTTTTCTGCATGGCAGACCACTAAACATTGTTCCACATAGTGGGAAGGCTTCCACAGCTTCCCTTGGGAGATTTATATGCCACTTCCTCTGGGTTCCACTAGTATCTCATGTATATTATTACAACCTATTGTAAACCTTTGTTACCATGCTGGTCTCTCTACGATCTGGTTGAGAAGGACCATATTCATGCAGGACCAGAGTTGGGAATACTAGAGGATATTGTTGGAACAAATGAGAAGTATATGGGACCCAAGGTGGGTGAATTGGGTGGTGGAGGCCCAGCAATGTGAGAAGAGGAAAGATAGTGACATGCTGACTATTTTTGTAATCTGGACAGATTCAAGGAGAAGTAGGCTTTAGGGAAAATGTTCAGAAAATAAAGAGCTCAAAAAAGAAAGCAAGAGAAAGGAAAAGTTATTGTATCAGTTATATTCTGTTAATTAATTACTACAAAACAGTGATATAACACAACCACTTTATTATGCTTGAAGATTCTGTGGGTAAAAATTCAAATAGAGTATAACATTCCTGTTGGAGAGATATACGTAGATCAGTGTCTGTGATATAAAGCAGTAGAAGAAAATGCTACTATGTAGGAACTTAATGCTTTGGGGGTGAGAACAGGTTTTAATGAATAAAATAGAGAATAAGATGGAGAAGACTTTATGAAAGACATACTTTTTGGGCTGGGCTTTGAGGAAGTTTCATAGACAGGATCGAGTTCAAGGACTGAGTATATAAACAAAAGGGCTAAACATGTTTAGATAGCAGTGATTAATTTGTGATGGCTAGAACATAGGGGGTATAGCAAGATATAGATCACAGAGAAGCTTTGGGACATAAACTGAAGAGTTTGATTTTTTTTCATTATTCAACAAAGAATCACTATTTATTTATTTATTTATTTATTTATTTATTTATTTATTATTTATTTTTTGGTTTAAGCAGAACTATCTTTTTAGAGTCCATCCAGATTTTGATCGTAGCTTATTCTGGAAATTACTGAAGAAAGAATAGATGAGAGTTAAGTAGATTTTATGGAGATTAATGTCCCCAAATCTGTAACAGATAAAATGCTTTAAGATTCTGGTGGTGAGATTATGAAATAAATGGTCAAAGTGATGAAGAATATCCTCCACCTTCAGTCATCTTTCAAAATAGGTACTTACTTGGCTGTGCCAGGAATGTAAGTTTTTTAAGGACTGCCATATTTTTAGTGGTTCAAACAGTATCTAGCACATTCATAAATATTAGATAAACAAAAGAATTAGGAATTTTTGTATGTCTCCATCAGTGTATATACCCATTTCTCTTTAACCTCTTCAAAAACAACATATTCTTGCAGGAACTAAGTGGTTTTTATGTTTGGTTTTAGTAACTGATTTCCATAAGCTATTTGAACACTTTGCATTAACAGTTGATTATTTAGTAAAAGAAAAATAGTTCTCAAGAACTAACTTAAATTAGGTACAATGATACTATATTGAAACAGAAATTGTACTACACTGGTCCCCAGAGAGATTTTGTCCATTGCTGGCACCTTATTACAGATGACTATATTAAGGACTAGGGAAATTAAATGACTTAGCTACAGTTAACCAACTAGTAAATATTGAAGCCATGACTAATAATAGGCTTCTAATATGCAGTCTGGTATTATTTCCATTGTATAATGCTATGTGCTACTTTGATTTTAAAGTGAAATATTAGCTTGAACTTCATGAGGAAAAAAATCCATCTGGCTCTGCTAAATTTCCAGAGAGAAAGCCACCTCCTGTGACTGCTGAAAAATTTAAATCCTAGGGTGCCAGAACTCAAGAAAGAAGAGGAAATTAACAGTGTGGTATATTTAAATAACTTAGTGTTCTAAAAGACACAAGTAGACATTTGTACATTTGATTAACTTCCTGTGGACTTATTTTTGAGAACTGAATTTGGGTAGAATGGGCTTTCTCTAAGGTAGAAGGCTCAGAGATTTATAGAATTATAAGAATATTCTTGGGAAAAGACACAAGGGATTGCTATCTAAGATCTCTATTTCAGGTTGGAAAAAGAAGATCCCTAGAGAGATTAAGTAACGTGTCCAAGGTCACAAAATTATTAATGACTGTAACAGAACTGGAAACCAAAACTCTTAATTTGGGAAAAATAAATATTACTTTTCAGGTATGAAATGCACACCCTTAAAGGAAATGTTTGGGTTTGAGGTGATGTATTTTAAAAATATTTTAGCTTTTTGATGTCCATTTACAATATGAAACATAACAACTTAACAAATACCTCAAGCATGACATTGATCTTCAGAGAACCTCATCACAACCACAAAATGCTGACTTAACTTCATTACCTTTTATTCTCTGCAATGAACCATTCTGCAGATGTTTACTTTGTTATTGTTTTCTCTCTGTTCTTTATTATTTTGACATTATATGCATTATACCTAAACATTATTTCTTAAAATTTTGCTTGCTTTTGAACTTTATCAAAATGGCAGCAATATCTTTGTATTCTTTTGCAACTAGCTTATTTTTCATTTAACAATATTCTTTGAAGGTCCATTCAGACAGTTAATATATTTTCAGTGTTATACAAATTCCACTTTGACTGTTCAGCAACTCATTCATTCAGTTTCTCGTTTTTGTATATTTGGTATGTTTGATGGTCATTTTTGTTTGCTTGATATTTGCTATTACTTACCAGGCTGCCACATACATTTGTATGCATGTCTCATGATAAATATGTGAAAGAGCCCACTTTTCAAGACAATGCCCAGCCGTTTTGCAAAGTGGCTGTGCCAATTTGGACTCCCATAAGTGGTAAATAAAGTAAGAGTCCCCAATGTTCTAAATCCTTGCCAACACTGTCTTCTTAGTTTTTCCAACCTGGTGAGTGGATGTTTGCATTCAAAGGTTATTTTTATTGTGATTTTGGGTCTAATATTTTTCTGTAAGAAATACATGTATAATACAAAAGAATGCAAAATTAAGACATTTTATAAATACTCACTCTAGACAAAATGATTCAGAAAAACACATTTACATGAAGAAAATTTATAATGTTTTTGTCAGAGGATAGATGATATTTTCACACATACAGTGATGGTTGATATATTCAGCAGTAACACCTTTGTGTTGGTTAATATTTAATGATTATCTTGAATTAATTAAATAAAGTTCAATTTATTCATAATTATTCATTTTATCATGCTGTTTTAACTCATCCTGGACTAGAATATGGTAAGATGGGAACTCTATACGTTACATATATGTATGCACAATGACTCAGGATAAAATCATATATTGACCAAAATAGATGATGTTACAAAATTTACAGGAGTAATAACATTGTAACTCTTATGGCTGTTTTGAGATATTCACAATAAAATCTTTTTAAAATTCTTTAGACCCTTAGTTGAAAAGTGCCCTGGCTATGCTTATTGTATTACATTTAATGAGTCTAAATGCTATGACACAGGCTCATTGGCTCATGTTATAGGTTGTTTTCTCCTTAGTGAGATCTGATATGGTAACACGAACTTCCTATTTTAATAAGGTAGTAAAATTTTGGAATCCCTAGTACTCACTTCCATCTACCACTAATAAATAAGAGCAGTTTTATTATAATAACTTGTTACCAAAAATAGATGAATAAACTCAGAGAAGTGAAACATCGTTTGGTAAAGACCCAGTAAGTGCCCAAAGTTAAATGAGATTTAATAAATATCTCCCTCTATGATCACAGACCTGCACAGTTTAAATTCAGGTTTGACAGTAACGATTACTTTGTATTAAGCAGTTATTTTGTAATGAGACACTGAACATTGATTTAACAGGGTCACTTCATATATTACAATTGCCATAAGGACTCTAGGTGGTTACATATCAATGATCAGAAAGGATACAGTGAGGTGACCAAGTTTATTTTAGAGTCTACTAAGACCTCCACATTTTCTCCATAGCTTCCTAAACCAATGGATGACAGCAGGAAATAGCTTTTCTATCTGGAGCTGGATGGAACAGACATAGGCACTCTTCATTCGCATCTACCCCTCCTAATCTTTTTAGATGAGTTCTAGCCTTTGATGGCAGCAAGGGACACATTCTAAATTTCAAGCTGTGAAAATGCCAGAAGCTATACCAATTTAACAAAAGTTTTCAAAAGAATATGCTCTACTAATCCTAGGTGCCTTCTTTGTAGTATTGAATTAATGAAGTGCCAGAAGAAGATCGAAGCACTGTGGATTCCCATACCCATTTTACTTACACTGGCCGATTTGCATGATTCAAGATCTGAAGTTGACAAGTTCAGTATGCCCAGAGGTTTCTCTTGAGGTTCCATCCTTTGTTTATTGCATAACTCCCTTCCCAACTTCACCTCCAATCTTCACTCAAGGTGGACCTAACCCAGCTTATTGCTCTGTCCCCATTTATCCTCCATTTCCTCTGCATGTGGCTTGCTCGATATGATATCAGTAGCATGGGCAAGCAGTCTCTCTGCTCCATTTGGTTAATTAATCTCCAACTGTGTTTGTGGCTCACCTTGTTCTTATGTTTACAAGATTATAAAATCTTTGAAATTTCTTCTTCTTAGTTTTCCTGCTCCTTTACACATAGCACCAAACAAACTATAATTTCCAAAATTCACTCCATTAACGCATTCTATTTCTACTAATTCAAAATCTGTAATACCTCCAACATTAATAATCTCATACTACCTCAACAAAACTTTTTAACCAAATTCATTTTATATACTTCTAATTTAACCTAATACATTTTATCTTTCATTATAATATGTTTCCCCTGATTATTGTCACTCAATATTCTCAAAGGTACCCAATCACATTTTATTGGTTTTACATGATTTTTGATCACATTGAGATGATAATGCATATGTAAAAGGAAAACAACTATTTATTAATATCTAGAATTTCCTGAGATATTGTTTTGTCCTAGGCAGATGATAGTTTGCTAAGTGTGCAATGTGTATTATCATTTATTTCTTACAATAACTCTATGACATAATAATATTTTATCACCACTTTATAAATATGGAAACTGAAATACAAAATTGTGCAAGGTTACACCGAAGGTAACTTGTGGAACCAGTGGAGAGATGATGCAAACACAGGAAGTCTGGCTTTGGTCCCAGCATTCTTCCTCACCAGTCTTTACTTCTTTATTAATATGATACATATTTCATACTCTGTAAATCCTTTTTGAACAAGATGGGTCTTTTAAATAAATAAATCGGTTCCTTGGTTCAAGAGTATGGCCAGAAAGTAGTATAAGAATTCTAAAGCAGAAGCAATCGCAGCTGGTATTTATATTTTAAAAGAGGCTTTCTGTACTCTAACTCAATAGGACAGGACTTTTAAATGCCTTACCAAGATTGCTCAGGGAGAGATTTTTAAGTAGAGGACATCTGCTTTTACAATGGCCTCAAATCAGGCCATGGGGATTCACACATTAAGAGTATAGACATAAGAGTTAGAGTCATGGAAGGACCTGAAAGGATTGGCAATTTGTGTGCACATGGAAAGTCAGTGGTATTGTAACAAGACCAATAGAACCATCACATAAGCACCCTGTTCTACTGAGAACCTTTATCTATGATCTAAAGTGTTCAGGTTGCTATAACTTCCTTTTGCTATTGCTTTTACATGAAAATGAATATGATCTTATCCATTTTGCAGGAAAAATGCTGGATCAGTGTAACTACTAGGCAATTGTATGTTAGATGTCATAAAAATGTTTGTAATGAATGTAGGGTTCCTGCCTTCCAGGAATTTACTATCATATTAGAGAGAAAAGACTGGTACAATCAAATTCCCTAGAGGAAAAAAAAAATAATGCCAGGTTTTACAGAAGTAACTATAAAACCGATACAATATAGTGGAGTAGATGAAGGGAGGTAAAGAGTAGGTTGTTTATTTCCTTCCAGCCTGCCCTCATTATATACTTTGTTTAGGTTCCATGAAGATAGTACAATGTCTTCAGCATAATGCATAGCCTGTAGCAGATGTAGGGAAACAGTTTTCAGCATGTCCAAAAACAATTTCCAGAAAATTAGTTTGTGTCTTTAAACAAGAAGGTAACCATCCTTGGCACAAGTTTAATTCTATTTGCAGAGTTATGCTAAGTGTGCCCTCCTGTAGTGCCTGTGCCATTGAGCTGGTTTCTGGGAAGTGTTATCTGACACCTTCCTTCACCTTAAAATCAGCTGTGGGACAGTAGGAGCCTGTGCTTAAATCTGGCTCAAATAAGAGCAAGAGTGTGGTTAGTCACTGGTGCCCAGCTTCACTGGTGGCCAAATATTACGCAGTCAGCTTTACAACTGGATTTCAAAAATAATGTGCAATATGTTATTTTTCTCAAATATGAATTAAGTGTTAATTCTCTTGTAGTGTTGATTGTGGAACCATTTTTTCTTTTTTTAACACAATACTTTTGCTAGCTTTGAAATATTTTCCTGGATTCTGAGCATGAAGATATAGCAATAAAAAGTAAATAAAATACAAATCAAATTTTAACCCATTGGAGAATATGTACTTATGTTTCATTTCCTGGACACTCACACAGAGTTTGGTATATACTAGATGTTGCATATGCATTGGAGTGAATGGGTAGATGGATATAACTATATTTTAGTTTTAAAAAAAGTCTCTTCCAGTAGAATTAACAATGGCAGTAAATATAGATTAATGCTGTCAGGGAAATCTAGCACTTAATTATCTAGCAATAAATTGGTTTTGAAAACGTAAGTGAGGAATAAGGTACAAATTTATTAATCAATATCATCTCTTGAATTTGCACGTCCTTTCAAAAAAGAAAAAGAAAAACAAACAGAAGCCTTTTGAGAGATACTTAAGCAAAACTACTTCTTTCTCTTTTTTTCCAATTTATGTTTAATAACTTTCCACTTTCAAATATGCCATAAATTAAATCAGAACCCCACAGAGAACAGTATGTTCAATATTTGGTCACAGTTTGAAGGCATTCTCATGTGGTTTTAAAGAAAAACTAATTTCAAGAGAATGCGGTATAAATGACTAATTTTATCCTTGATATTATTAAGGTCTTTTATCTCAATGGCTGTGGTCATTGTATTATCTTTATATCAAATGTATATGATTTTAAATTTACAGTAAAAATTTGGGCCACAATAAAACTGGGAAGATGTCATTACAACCAGAAAGTGAAGAGATGAATTTTAGAAAATATTTGTTAATCTTTTAAGCTTTCTCTAAAATAGAATGAGGAATTTAGTTCTTGAGATATGGGACCTGGCATATCATCAACTCACTTATTTATCTGGAGTCAAGTAAAATTAGACAGGAGGAGAGGTTTGCTTAGTTATCCTTCTGATCTGCAAGGATAGTACATCCTTTTAGGATTCTTTGTCAGCCCCTACCAAGTGCCTAGTAAATTCATGTGGCTTCAAATTCTCTGCCCATTTCTTCCCCAAGATGAGACAAAATCCTTTCTGGCCATCTCTCATTTACCTATTGTCTTAGTCCCTCAGAGTCCTGAATGTATATTCCCCTTCCTAGGACATCTATAAATATCGTTCTGAAATAAGCAGCCCTTTAAGAATCCTATCAACTGACAGAATTGAAAAAGCTTTTTCATGATTAACTTCTGTATTAAAAGAGGATCATTTAGGGAGCACTGAGCATTCTCAATGACAGATGAGAGTGGGCATGTCTACCCTGGTTTTCTATCAGGCATTAGAATAATCTAGAACATTCTGCTGATATAATATGAATTTTGAAAATATTCTCTTACATTATTTATTATCTCAATAAAGTCTTTGTTGTAAAAAGGTTGAGCATTTCAACCTACAACAACAATTTAGGAAATCCATTTCTGTAGCTTGATGTGAAATGCTTTGTAATTAGTAGGCAAAATGATAGTCATAGTGAATTAAAAAAAATAACCACCAAAATAAATGAATTGTGAACTACTTCTCACTATAATACTAATGCAAATGTTCTGCCAATGGACACTGCACAGTTTTCATTATTTATTTTATGAAGAGCCACACAAAGTACTTCATAAAGCTCTAAAAGAACATTTTTTGATAATCCATTTTCCAGATGAAGGAGCAAATTCTAGTGGAAGTGAATATTTATTGGTTTTGGATGAATTGGTGGATCCCATTTAATGATAGCAAAAGAGTATTTTCATGATTTTTTTTTAGGTTTAAGCTATAAAATATACTCTGTACTAATAATATATGAAATGTCATTTTTTATGCATTATATATAAAATCTTGAAAGATGCATTTTGTAGGCAACAATTTCACTTATGATGCTTAATAAGATTAGAGCCTCCTCTAGAAATAATTAAATTTCATAATTTATGTGTACAAGTTAAGTTTGTAGCTGTAATTCATTCACAGTCTCATTTACCAGGCATACATACACATAATTGGCTTTTAAATGGGTCATAGATTATATTTCTAGCTACAGACTAGCTTTTTCTTAAATTGTGAACACTTATTATACTCGGGAATAGAGGTTTTATTCTCATTTATTGTATTAATAGATAATTCTAACATTAATATTTTTACTTAGGTGGTTCAAATTTCACATTTGGACTTTCTAATATTTAGAAAACATGTTTGTTTTTCTCCCAAATTCATGTATATTTCTATATAGTTTTCTTTTTTAATCAGAAGATAATATATGGCTTAATTATTTTAAAAATCTGAAATTTTGAGAAGGGTTAAAACATTTAGAAGAAAAGTTAACATGTGTCTGACACATTAATTCACTCTTCACTTATTTAAAGTTATTGTAAGTAAGCTCACTGACGAAAAATTCAAAATTATAAATAAAAATGAATAAAATTCCAGTGATTCTACTAATATTAATGCTTGTATGATCAAGTTATTCAGATTCTTTAGGTATACTTTTTTTTTACTAAAATATAATTGTGTTATTTATATCATTTTATAACTTTTTAATTTGATATTGTGAATCCTTTACATGTTATAAATACTGAATTACATTATCTATTTAATGGCTCTACATGTCATTGTGTAAATCACTATATATGTATAATCACTACATATATATATATATATATATATATATATATGTTTTATATATATATAAAATGCCCCTATTGTTGGGCATTTTATGCTAGATCTAGGTTTTCTTTTCAAATATTAAAAAGACTATGGTGAACATATCTTTATATTCCTAGATGAATCAAATTTTTTCTTTGGATAGAGCTCTAAAATTGTAGCTACTTATGAGAAGAAATATGTAAGTTTTCAAGACTCTTTTTTTGACTTTGCAAATTGTCCTCTAAAGAGATCATGCCAATTTAACTTCTGTTAATGGTGTATGAATATCCTTTCCCTGGTACCTTGCTAACAATGAGCCTTATTATTTTACATCTCTGACAGAGTCCTTGTAGTGGGCTGAATGGTAGTCCCTGAAAAGTTATGTTATGTCCTTATCCCAGAATTTGTCAGTAGCAACTAATACAGAAAAAAGGTGAACATGACGTTATAATGTAAAGATATAATTAAGTTAATGAGAAAAGTTCATCCTAGATTATTTATGTGGGCCCTAAATGCAATAGCATGTATCCTTCTAGGAGGGAGGCAGAGTGAGTTCTGAGATAGGTACATAGGAGGGGAAGGTAGTGTGAAGACAGAACAGAGAAAGATATGGCCACAAGTTACAGAATGCTGACAGCCAATTAGAAGCTGAGAAAGGCAAGGAACAGATTTTCTTCTAGAGCCTACAGGGAATGTGGCCTTTTCAATGCCTTAATTTTAGACTTCTGGCCCACAGAAATTTAAGAGAAAAATTTTCTGTTGTTTTAAGCCATCAAGTTTGTGGTAATTTGCTATAGCAGCCCCAGGAAATGAATATAGTGCTATATGGAATTTACTGTATATGAAGAGATATTATTATAGTTTGAAGGGAAGATTTCTGAACCAGATTCTCAAGAATCACTAATACCTAGTCAAGTGCCTACTTTAATATCTGTTTATAATTCTTTCTCTCTAATCATCTCAGTTGTCTTTAACAGGCCCCAGAGCCTTTGGTCACCTCTGTCGTCACCTAAGTTTTCTCTCAGAAAGTCTCATGCATTCAGTTATTAATATGTACTCCATGTCCAAGACTTCAGTCTATAGACTATGTTTAATTGTTGCCTAACATCTCACTGCTAAGCTGTAGACACTAGACATTTGCTTTCTAGATAGTTTATTAGCACCGCAGACCCTGTTATTAGACTTCTGTTATTAGACTTCATATCTTGTTCTACCTCCTTTATTGTCTACCATGGGGATTCTTACCTTCCTCCACTTGGATGTTTAAGTCAGAATCAGGCATCTTGTTTATCACCTCTACAAGTCACTCTTGATTAGAAACCTTAGTATCCCTTTCTCCACTCCATCCAGAAGACATGATACCATCATGTTTCGTATCTGTAATAGTTGCCATCTTGCTCTATGTACCCTCTCCCTTTCCCCAGCCATTTATTAAAAATCCTGTATAGTGCAGCCAGAGGCTTCCTTGTAACAAAAAGTTGTATCACCTGGACATTCAGCACCTTGTTACAAAATAAAAGCTAAACTCTTAGGAATGACAAGTGAGGTCTTGGATCTTTTGTTTCTGCCTACTTGCCTGCCTGCCATTCTATCTTTGGAAAACTCTGCTCTTGTAATTTGAACCAATTGCAGTTTTCCAGTTTGCATGTGCTCTCACAGAGTCCTGCTTTGCTCAAACCATTCTCTCCCTGGTATGTCTCCTTTAACTTATATAACTACTAGTTCTTTAAACCTTCATGAGAGGTCTACTCTATCTGAGAAACTTGCTTAATTCTCCCAGTTTTATAAGCAGTGTTTCCCTCTGGTCCTTGTTTTATATTGAGTAGTAATTTTTATAAATCTATTTGTCTCACATTAGACTGTGATATTCTTGAGGGTAAGGACTGTTTGTCATCCTTATCTCCAGTTTCTTCCAAAATATCTAATTATTAGAAATTAACAACAAATTAGCTGATATTTATTAAGTACTTAAGTTAAGCCAGATATTGTGCTATAGGTTCCACACAATCACATCTATTTCTTTCAACACCCCTAGGAAGTCAAAATTATTGTTACTTTCATTTTATAGGTGAGGAATTTGATCCATTGAGAAGTTCAAGCCAAGTGCCTAAGGACATACATTTAGTAGAAAGTAGGCCAATATTTGAAGGCTCTCAGTCAGACTTGAGAGTCATTTCTCTAATTTAACCCTTTTAATATCATGTTTCCTTCTAAGCATGTTTTAGCTGTATCTCATAAGTTTTAAGGTTGTATTTTTATTTTCTTTCAGTGCAAAATATTTTTAATATTACCTGACATATACTATTTAGGTCATAGGTTACTTTGAGAATATACTTTGTATTACTTTTATTATTTTAAAATGTTATGGCTTTTTCATAAGACAATAGCTTCTGTTGGTGTTTCATGTGAAAATGAAAAGACTGTATTGGAAGAAGTGTTCTATAAATGTAAATGTGCTCATGTCAAGTAGGTTAATAGCATTGTTCAGGAATTCTGTACTTATGATTTACTGTGTTCTTGTTCTGTCAGAGAAAAGTGGTAAAGTCTCCAGCTATGCTTACCAACCTGTGTATTTCCCTTTTCAGGGCTATCAGTTTTTGCTTATATATTTTAAAGTTCTGTTGTAAAGTGCTTATACATTTAGGATTGTTACATCCTTTTGAAGAATTGACCCCTTTATCATGACAGTAGTGTCCCCTTTATCACTGATTATATTTCTTTTTTTTTTTAAGTCTATTTTATCTACTCTTTATATAGTTACTTCAGCTTTGTTTTGGTGTTTGCATGTGTGTTTCTTGTAGATAGCGTATATCTGGGTCTTGATTTTTTTTTACCATCTTTATTAGCTTTTTTTGTTCTAACTGTTGTTTGTTCCTTTTCTCTTTTATTGCCTTCTCATATAAACAGAACATTTGTTATAATTTTATTTTTCTCTTTATTAACTTATTTTTATTTATTTGTGTTAATTTTAAGTATTTTCCTATAATTTACAATATATCTTTAATTTATTAGAGCCTACCTTCAAATATTACTATTTCACCTCTTAGATGTATAAAGTAATATAAGGATCTTAAATGATATATTCTCAATTACTCCCTTCCATCTTTTATGATGTTGTTTTTTATAAATTTTACTTTTACTTATGTTCTAAACATATAATATGTTGCTACTAGTTTGCTTTAGACAGTTATATTTTAGATCAGTTAAAAATAAGAATAAAAAAATTTTATTTTACTTTTTTGATTCCATTTTCTTTGTGTAGATACCATTTTTGTTTGTTCTTATATTCCTTCTGCATGAAGAACTTCATTTACCATTTTTTTTGCATGGTGGGTTTTATGGCAATTAATTAACAGTTTTCATTTGTATGAGAGTGTCTTTACTTCATTTCTGAAAAACATTTCCCTTGGCATAGAATTCTGGGTTGACTTTTATTTTTCTTTCAGCATTCCATTGTCTTCTAGCTACAGTAAGTCCCCTGTAATTTTCATCTCTGTTCCTCTCCATGTAGTGTGTCTTTTCTGGCAGCTGCCTTCAAGATTTTCTCTTTGCCTTTTATTTTTTCCAGGAGGTGAAATGTGATATGGTTAGGTAGATTTTATTTGCTTGTTATCCTGCCTGATGTTCTCTGAATTTCTAAAGTCTGTAGCTTGGTTCTGTCTTAATTTAGAAAATTTTTATTATTTCTTCAAATATTTGCTCTACTCTTTCTCTCTCTTCTGATATTCTAATTACATATATGTTAGGTCATTTGATATTGTCCCATCACTTTTGGATACTCAATTATGGCTTAAAAAAAAAACACCTCATTTTCTTTCTGTATTTCAGGTTGAGTAGTTTCTGTTGATGTATCTTCAAGTTCTTGATTCTTTCCTTGACTGTGTTAAATCTAATAATGAACTTGTTAAGGCATTCTTCATCTCTTACTGTGGATTTTTAAAATTCTAGCGTTTTTATTTGATTCTTTCATATAGTTTTCATCTTAATGCTGAACTTTCTAATCTGATTGTATGTGCTAGTCTCCTTTTCCATTAGATCCTTTAATATGTTAGTCATAGTCTTTTTCAAATTCCTTATCAGAGAGTTTCACCATCTGTGTTATCGTTGAATCTGGCTCTGCTGATTGCTTTGTCCATTGAGAGTGTGTTTTTTTCTTGCCTTTTCAGATACTCTGTGATTTTATTGTTGTTGTTGAAAATTGGATATCTTGTTTAATTTAATAGAGACTGAAATAAACAGTTTTTATGCTTAGAAATGGGCATGCCTTTCTTTTTTTCTAGCCCATTTAGTTTAAGAGTTCGAGTAAATCTAGTTAGAAATTGTATTAAGCTTGAAATTTGTTGTCACCATCATGAAGCTCAGTGATAGTGATAATCTTCCAATTCTTCTAGTAATACCTTGTGTTTAGGATCAAGGATGGGTTTTGTTTTCCTGCAGTGTGTGCTTCATTCTCAGCTTTAGGATTTTCTTTTTCCTAGAATCTCACATCAGGACTCTTCCAGACTTTTGTTCCTCTTTGAGCTGTGTTTTCTATTATTTTTTACTTGAGCTGTGCTAGTATGGCAGCAAGAGATGGTGGTGGTGGTGTGCTCTCTTGTTCTCATTTAGTCTCACTATGAGGTAGATACTGCATCCCTGGGTATTCTGAGTGTGGCCTCCTTAGTTCTATTGCCTCTTCTCCATCTGTAATTCTGAGTCTAGCGTGAATTCTTTTCACTCTCTCATGGATAGAATATTCGTTTTATTTTTCCCATAGCTGCATTGGGTTCTCTTCCATGCCCTGTGGTGGTGGTGTTAGTTTACCTTCTTCCAGCAGATTAAGACTTTTATTCTATAGGGGAGATGAAGAGAAGGCTCTAGGTAGAGTTCTATGCCCCTCCAGTGACAGTTACTATTTCCTTTCCCTGAATATGCATCACAAGGGACACTTTATTTAAACATTTCCATACTTTTCTATAATCACCTAGTGGGATTTGTGGGGAAACCACCTAAAAATGGTGTGGACTCCTCTAATTTTTGTGACTGCTAGGGGCTTCCAAATTTTTTTTACCTCTTTACCCTGGGCCTCCACTAGTTTGTCTCCATTCTAACTGAACTCTTCTTATTGGTGTCTGGTTGTGTCTATCACAAGTAAGCCAATGTTCACATTATCTCTGGCTATAGTCTACTCTCTCTCCACAATTGTTTCCCCCACAAACTCAGCTCTCCAGTGGGTACAAAATAATTAATGAATTTTTAATTTGTCCAACTTTTCATTGTAAATTTGGGAGCAATGTCTTCCCAGCTTTACATATCTCTAAACAGAAATTAGAAATCCCCAGAGCTCTTTTATTTAACTAAATCATTACATCTACCAACCCTTTTAGTTTCAGGACCCCTTTACACAAAAATCATTGAATAACCCAAAGATCTTTTGTTTGTACATGTAAAATATATATATATATATATATATATATATATATACACACACACACACACACACACACAAATACACACACATATACACACACATACACACACATTTATTGCAATTTTAAAAAATAATTTATTAATTCATTTAAAATATTAACATATTTTAATAAATTAAACATGTTTTATTGGACAAAATATATTTAGTAATAAATATTTTATGGATTGTTTTTAATTTTATTATCAGGTTTAAGAGACAATACAACTATAGTCTCATATCTCTTTTCTGCATTCAGTGGATTGCAATGTCACATTATATAACCTCTGGAAATTTTCACTGTAAACTTATGAGAGAAAGAGTAAAAAAAGGAAATGATGTTTTAAAATATTATGAAAATAATTTTGATTTGCTAACCCCCTGAACAAGGAGGATTGACCTCCTACCAGTGGATATGGGACAACTTTAATAAAGAATAAATGAAACTATACCCCTGACTTGTAACCCTCACACGAATAAATTATATATCAAGTCCCAGAGTATTAGAATGTTTGGTTTTCTTATAACAATCTACACTTTTGAGGTCTTGAGAAAGAGAAAAAATATAAAGGCAAAATTGAACCTAGTAACTGAACTCGTATTTGAACTCGTGTCTTCCCAACTGCAAAGCCTATGTTTCATCTCCCATGCCATTCTATGTGCCATTGGCACATATTTCCTATAGCATCTTTCATTGGCCTTCCAGAAACTGATAACAGCATCTCTTATCCTCTATAGCTGTAAATAAATGTTTAGAAGATTACTGCATCTTACAGAAAATTAAGTAATGAATGTTACCTTTGGATATGTAGAGTTATATAGGTCTATATTTGTTCAGGCAGTGCATAGATGTCTTACTATTTCAGGCATTAACTATATACTATTTTAAACATGTAATAGTTTTTAAAAGGTCATATTTTATGTAATATTATAAATATATTAAAATTTTTCCTTGAACTAAAAAATGATTGATATCTTCATGTAATTCTTTTATTTTTCTCAAATGAAAGAAATTCAAAGTATAGAATTTGTTATTAGTAAAATATGCCTATGTTAATATTCCTTTTAATGTAGCCTAACTCAAATTAGCAGCCTATTGACGGTCTGACCTTGATATAGCTCATCTATGGAATTCGAAATTGTTCTAAGTTATCCACAAAGGACACAATTGCCAGAACAACTGATAAATGATGACAGGATAGACAATATTATACAATGAAGTGTGAACATATGCTTGTTCTTTCTTAAAGGCCACTGCATCTTTGTAGAATTTCATAATGTATTAATATGTCATTACGCATTTAGGTCCTGAAGCACAAAATAAATTCTAGCCAGAATGCTTGCCAATATGCTAGTGCCAGAATTGAAATACTGTAATGTGTTTATTGAACAGCACAAACATAATAAATAGGGTAGCAGGTTTATTTTTTACTGTGAAACCTCAAAGCTATTAGAAGAGAGGGAGAGAGAGAGAGAACTGACAAGTTCTGTCAAAACTAAAATGAAATCAATTATCAGGCACTCACCAATATATTTCATAATGAAAATACTCATGATGTAAATAGCCTGTGTTTTTGAAATCCTACTGTATTTCAGTGTGTTAAGCTCTTTGCTGACCTTGTTTCTAGTCTTCACAGTTGCCCTCTGAGGCAGGTGATACTCCCATTTTACAGATGAACAAAATAGGTTCATGAAGATAAGAAACAGCCCAAGACCCAAAGTTAGTGTTAGAAGTTATATCTGAGCCTGAATAAAATCTATACATATCATTACATTCCACCAAGTTTATTTTATAGTAAAAATATTAATATTTGTTCTTAGAAACAAGTTATTAACCCACTGTTAAAAAGCATTATGATCTAATGAGCTTTGTAAATCTGTACCCTGATTAATTGCATTCAAGTTTTCTGATTTAAAACTTTTCATTTCTGAATCATATTTTATAATGCAAGTTACAAAATACATTTTAATATTACAAACACTATTTTTTACAGCTTATATTTTATAAAACTTTTTCATATTATCACATTTGTAAAGTCAATTCCATGATTCATATTGTGACAAACTAATTGGGGAAGCTATCTAGAACATGATGCTGTGATCTAAATTATGGATTCCATTTTATACAATTTTTATCTCATATATCATAAACATTAATTGATAATATATTATTACAACTCTCTGTGCTATGTACAAGTTTTATAGGGAGTATGAGACATGGTACTTGATTTAAAATCACTTTGAAAATTATTCATTGACTAAAGATCATTCCTCTAATATTAGCAGCCATTATGTAATTATAATTTCTTTGGCCACAAGCAGGAAGAGGAATGGAAAATATATGTTTCAAGTGACTCATAATTCTAAGCACAGTGCTGTTTTATATAATATCATAGAAAATCTTGTAAAGTGAGCATCATCTTCTTTATTTTGGAGATGAAGAACTATAAATTCAGAACATGTCATAGAAATAGTTTAAACTTACTTTTATCTGTTCATAAAAAGGAACCATAATAATTAACATGTTATTGAGTATTTTCTATATATTTTTTTAGCATTATGCTATTATCTTATGTAATAATAACAACAATTCTCTTTGACACTATTTTTATTCTTATTAAAGAATGGAGAAATAAGGTTAACACAATTGAAAATCCAACCAGTCTGACCATGCTACCCTGAACAAGCCTGATTCCATCTGATCTCAGAAGCTAAGCAGGGTTTGTCCTGGTTAGAACTTGGATGGAAGACCACCTAGAAAGCCCAGGTGCTGTAAGTGTAAAAAAAATAAATAAATAAGGGATTGTAGGGTGACAGAATTTTTGTAATCTGTGAGGTCAACCAAGGGTTGCCTCACCTAAAAAAGAAAATTAGAAAGAAAGAAAGAAAGAAAGAAAGAAAGAAAGAAAGAAAGAAAGAAAGAAAGAAAGAAAGAAAGAAAGAAAGAAAGAAAGAAAAAAGAAAGAAAGAAAAAAGAAGGAAGGAAAGAAAGAAAGAAAGAAAGAAAGAAAGAAAGAAAGAAAGAAAGAAAGAAAGAAAGAAAGAAAGAAAAAAGAAGGAAAGAAAGAAATTATAACCAGATTCACATGGTTAGTAAGTATCTAAGTCTGGCATTGAACACAGAATGTCAGATTCAGAGCCTAAGGATGAAAGATAACAATTCGTATTCATACTGATAACCTTGTGGTACCTCAAAAGTGAAATCATTTCTGAATGGTCAAGAAGGATTATGAAATGTGAGCTTCTAAAAAAATATTTTTCTTTAAGTATAGAATATATAAATAGAATGAAATAGACATAATTTCGAGCTTGATGAGTTTTTAGTGATCACATTCGTGTCAGTAGCTCCCAGATAAGAAACAGAACATTATCAGTTCTCCAGGAGCCCCTTATCCCTTCTTCGAACCATTATATCTCTTCAAAGGAAACAACTGCCTCTGATTAAACTTTTTATAGATATAATTATAATGTATACATTATTTTGTATTTGGTTTCTTAGATTAGCTTGTCTCGAAACTGACTCTGAGATGGAGATTGACATGCAGGAAGTTTATTGGGGAGTCTTCTTGACAACATTACCTGTGAAGGAATGAATGCAGAAAGGAAATTTCAGCAGGGGAGGAGGTTGAACTGAGATGCAGTTGCACAGAAAATCTCAGCCTATTTCACACAGAACTCTAGGACTGGATCACTCAGCTGGTCAAGGAGGCTGGGTCCTTGTGCCTTAGTCTTGACCATTTCAGTGAGGGAAGAATTGGGGAGGGGAATGTAGTGTCTATGTAGTCCACTCACTGTGCCACTGAGATTTGCTTGGTTCTTTTAGCCTCATGAGGAAAAACTCCTGCAGAATTTTGGTTGGACTGTTTTCCTGGGAAAACTTGCAAGAGGTGACTAGTGGGGTAAAATAAAGCCCTGTTTCAGCAGCTGCTCTCTGGGCTACAACAGATACTCATCATTTCTTTTATCTTCTACTAATTCCAGGGTTCCCTCACTCTCTGTACTTCTGCTTGTCTAGATGGATTACCAGGTAGAGTGATCCAGGTGGTCATCTCTAAAGGATTTGCAGTACTGAACACCATGACCTTCTCAGGCTGCTGCACTTGTCCATGTACTATCACAGTTTGTCAGGAGGATAACAAAAGTGCCCCAGAGAATTACATGAGTGGTAAACATGTCCTCACTGCCCTGTTGTAAAACATCAGCCTTATCTCCTCCTAATGATCAGAATGAAATATTTCTGCTGGAATTGTGACTTCTTTCCATGCTGGTCTCTTGATACAAGATGCTCAGTATCAGAGTGACTGGGTGACAGCCATAGCTTAAAGTTTCATTTTCCCCTTGATGCGTCCCCTTTAGAAGTGTTTCCCTTTGGGGAACCAGACCTTTACACCTTTAGAAAATAGAGTTTTGAGCTTGGGAAGCACAAACTTCCCAGATGGGTCGCTGGGAGAAATGATAAATGAGCCATTCTTATATATACCCCTTGGTTTCTAAACAATATAATCATCATGATTTAGGCTTTGTATTTCATTCTAGAAATATGGTACCCCATGCTGGAAAAGGATCATACCCAAACTGGAACCTCAGGTGCAAATTCAAAAGGCCATCCCATTCTCTGTCAGGCTAGCAGCTTTTGGGTAGTATAACATGTGATAGGACTGGTGGGTTTTCATAGTTATGTGTCCACTTCCATATCTCATTTAATGTTGGTAGTGCTCTGGTCCAGTCCAATGTTACGTAACATCCTATGCCAGGGAATTAAACACTTTGTAAGCCTGTGGATAGTGGTGGCAGCTGAGATCCAAAGGGCAGGGAAAACAAATGCATAATTGGAATATGTATCAATTCCTGTTGAGATGAATCATCGTCTCTTTCAGAATGGAAGGTTTCCAGTGTATTTCAGCTTGCCCTTTGTCTGATTGTTCTCCCAGAGGGATGATGCCATACTAGGTTATCAGTGTCAGTTTCTGCTGCTGGCAAATGTGACACGTGGCTGGGGCAATAGGTAGATCAATCTCAATGAATTGGAGCTGATGATATTGGGCTTATGCACAGAGTACATCTCTGCTATCATGGCCACTCTATTCACACACTATTATGCTACCACTGAAGTAGTCAAGGGGAGCTGGCTAATGTCAGCTGACCAAATCATTTGTCTGCCTGGTTGTGCCTACCTCTCCTGTGGTGGCTGCTCTCTGAGAGGCTCTAATGTCAAATGAGAAGCTCTTTAAGCTCTTCACGCTTCATGCTCATTACCATAGGTCTTTTCTGGGTTCCTCTTTCCCAGACCTCTAGTCTCGCAACTTTCAATCAATCCCCTTCCAGGCCTCTGACAAACCACACAAGTCATGCACTACTGCCTATAATTTTGTTTACTGTATCCAACATTCCTTGTCATGTCTGAATATTCCCCTCTCCCTAGTTTTGGATACTTGAGTAAATGACTGTAGGCCCCTTTTGTGGAGGGACTGCGGGAATCATTAACAAACATACTTGCCATGGGTTTTTGGGTCCTTCTTCATGGAAACCCAGTTAATGGGCTTGATTTATAAAAACTGGCTTACATCCAGAAACTACAAAAGAGTTATAAATGTTTATTGAAACATTTCTTTTTGACTTCAAAGTCATGTACGTTTGATTTGTTTTGTTCATATAATTGGACAGTACCCTTGTTGGCTGCCCATCTGTCTTTCCACAAAGAATGCTGAGTTGTATTAACCATCTCAAATACCCTGTATGGATCAACAATCCCTACTTTCTCTTCTGACTGCAATTGTTGATGATTGTGTTCGCTGTTGCTGTCAGAAGCATTGCTCTATAGCAGTGTCTCTTATGATCAGCCCTGGCCTTGGCAGACAGCACCACCAGGCACATCAGTGCTGCTTGAACCTACCTAATGAGCACATTTCTTATGACTTTGGTAAATTGTGTGTCCTCCAGGCCCTCTCACAGTATGTGGTTATGTGGTAGGTTTTCTAGCCCTAGTATGTCCTAGAACATATACTCTGCCATGCCCATCTTTCTGTGCCTTTTGATCCTTTTTTTCTATTGTCTGACATGGTTTGGACCATTGCTTCCTCCAAATTTCCAAGAGTTGTCTTAGCCATGAGTTACCACTGTATTCTAGGGTCATTTTCAGGGAATAATATCTATACAGTAGGTGATTGTTCCCATATCAGTAAATTGCCTTATTAAACTTTATATTCTTCCCGATTTGGTCCAAGACTCTCAGGATTCGGCCTGAACCTACTCTTTCAGCTCTGGCCATGCATATTTGTTAGGGCCCACAGCTCCTTCATGATATGGACCTGCTGCTCCCTTAGTGGACCCAGTACTTACCCATGTTATGTTGTGACTTAACTTAGTAATTTTTTTCTTGTAGCCTGGAGGGAAAGTAGGTTCTATCCCAATGGTTATACTTGTCTTGCAAGGCCTTGGTATGTCTTTATACAGGGATTGGTACCAGACATAGAAGAGTGAAGTGGTCCATTTGGTTAGTCTAAGGAGGTTCAGGGCAATCTAGTGATAAAATATTTGCAAAGGTATTGACTGAAATGTCTATATCTCAAATCTCAGGGTTCCTTTCCTTCTCAATAAGGGACCTGACCTTGGCACAGCAGACTTGCTGGGGCTAACTGTGAAGTCAAATTTTTCCTTATATTTAAGTCCAGAGACTCATTATTAGCCTTTTCTGCTCTCTGATTGAAGGAACTGAGAGTCTCTTTATATATTACCAAAAATGTATGTAGGTAGTTTTAAAAGATGAGAGTATTCTGTACTCCTGACAATTTTCCCTGTATAAACATGTCATTTCAATATATAAAGGTTATATCTGCTCTTCTTGAATCAGGGTTGGGTTTGGGACTGGCTGTGACTAATAAAATATAGCAGAGTGATGGTTATGTTCTTGGACTTCTGAGCCTATTAGAGGACTGGCAACTTTTCTTTCTCCTCTTGGAGCCCAGTCACTGTCTTTTTAGGAACATAAGCTACATGGAAAGGTCACATGAAGGGCAACTGAGGTGCTCCAGTTGAAATCCTAAGCTGATGTCCTAGGCAAGAGCCAGAATCCTATGTCAGCCATAAGAGTGAACCATATTTTATATTCCAGAACATTAGGCTGTGAGATGACTCCAGGCAACATCACGGGGAAAAGAAAAGCTGCCCAGCTAAGCCTAGTCAACCCACAGATCATAAGAGATAATAAAATGTTCATTATTTTAAGCCACTAAGTTTGGAATGGTTCTACAGAAATTGAGAACAGAAACAGTCCCCTGATCTTCACACTTTGCCGTAAATTGGTGTCCTCACTTTATTGTCTTTCTCTAGTGTGCCCTCAGCAAGAACCCTCTGATCCTATTGCTCTTACAATTACTACTTCACACAAAACTTTCAGACAGCCACAGTATTATACTCTTCAGTGTATTCCCTTGCACCATCAAAAATTTTAATAATTACATCACCATCACATTTCAGGGGTTATCAGTTCTCTGCTGGTGATGGATTCTCATTGTTAGCTGTCTGAGTCCACCAGGAAACACTCTGAAACTCAGATTTGCATGAAGAAAGTTTATTGTGGATCCCTCTTGGCAACAACATCTATAAGGGAATGAGAGAAGCTGGTTAGGCAGAGGAAGCATTTGAACAAAGATGCAGTTGTGCCAAAGGCCTCAAATCCATAGGGTGCTCTAGAGCAAGGGCAGCCCTTCAGAGATGTCCTGCACTGAAACAAAGGTACCAGGCTCACATTAACCATTCATCAGAGGAGGGTTGTTCACTTTGGCAGAGGAACTCAGTAGGCAACACTCCTGGCAGCCAGGAAAATGAATGCCTTGGATTAAGGTGGGATTCTCTGTGACACACTATCCTATCTACTAAAATTTCTTTCATTAATTATGATTGTGATTCATGTATGATGTTGAGTATAGCTGTTAATAGCTTATTCTCAGTGTGACTATATTGAAATGTATTGATTTGTTTTGTTGCTACGAACAATCTTGATTATACCTTCTGAAAAAAAAATATATATATAGATGTATGTATATGTATATATATTTTGGGTCATTATATACCCAAAAGCAAAATTGCTAGATTAGAGCATATATGAAATTCTAGGTTTAGCAAATGCAGTTTTCCAAAATGTTTTAACTGGTTTATACTTTCATTGATAATGTATGAAAGTTCCATTATAGTTTTATATTTCGTTTTAATTTTTGGAATCGTGATTGTGTGTGTGTGTGTGTGTGTGTGTGTGTGTATGTACTTCTGATAATTCTCAATTTGAATGCTAATTAATTTATAACTCACAAACTTTAAAAAAATAGAAGTTAATTTTATTTGCTTGTTTTGACTATAGTAGTATTAAAAATATAGCTACATTTATTGACTTTTTCTACCAATTTAATTTTTATTCGCTTAAAGCTTTAGCCTAAATAACTGGAGGATATGTTTCCTTCTAACATGTTCAATTTTATGTCTCTTGATTCATTCAAAGGAGATTAAATTTATAGTTGTTATATTTTCTACACTTGTGTGTTTTTTTGATAGAGGTAGAAAGACCAGAAGGTTGTTACTTCTCAGTATGAGGTACACCTATGATGTGCCCAAATTCATAGATATCATACTGTTGTTAACTACCTTTTACACTTCAAGTTTTATAAAGATTTTAATCTATTTGTTAAGCAAGAATATAGAAATCAAAAATGAAGGAAACAAATAATTTGACCATAGTCAAAGGTGTCATTTTTCAGCATCATTTCCTTTTTAAAGAACATTGTCAGCAACTGCCTTTTCTCATCTAATATTTTATAATGGTTATTTTCCTTGTCATTAAAACAAATGCTACATCATAATTTAGTTAATTTTTTTTAATATTCCATGGTGTGGATATATCATAATTTAAATAACTTACTTTTGGACATTTGGGTTGTTTTCATTTTTTGACTCTTGTAAATAATGTTAAATATATATCATAAATATTTTCATACTAGTTTGATTTGTTTATTAAGCTTAAACTCTAGAAGGAATTGCTATATTAAGTTAAATAGTTTTGCTAAATATTTTCAAATTACCTTCAGAAATATTGTTTGATAATGCTTTACCTCTGTTGTTTACAATTTTCCTACACTTTTGCTGATACAATATTAGTGATGATTATCTTTGCCAATCTAATAAATGGATATTATACCCATTTGCTTTAATTTTTATACCTTGTTTAGTAGTATTAAATATATTTGCATACTTTTATTGGACATTATTGTAAATCATCTTTACTCATTTTCAAGTTGTTTGTTCATTTTTTATCAGTTACAACCAACTATAAACCCTTTGCTATCTCATATGCCAATATGTCCCATATGTCATATCTTATATGCTATGTTTATATCTAGCTATTGCTTTTCAACTCCTATTGTAATTTTGATAAATTAATTTTTTTGTTATGGTTGATGATATGGCCTTAGGCTTATAATTACCTTTCCAACCCCTGGTTTTCCCTCTGATTTAAACATTGAGATGGATGCATCAGCCATCGTGGACTGCTTATTGTTCAAGTTCTGCACTTTTTCACGGTATTTGCTATGTCTGGCATGGCACTCCACCCTCACACATATAAATGTACACACCTCTAAAACTACTAGTGATAGGCACCTGATAAATATCAACCCTTTTGTCAAAACTTAGGTCAAAGATAATGGTTTTTTGGACCCTTTTCTGAGATTCTTCCCTTGTTCCCTTCTGTAAAAGTGACTATTCTTTTATTTATCATTCCCTCTGTTAACCCCAAAGTAGCTATTTTAACATTTCTAAAACTTCAAGGCCATAACTTGATTATAGGTTTGTATGCTCTCACTGTAAAGAACTGTAAGTTCTTTAGACAAAATTCATATTATGTTCATTTCCATACCCCCCCCCCCCACACACAGTGTACACTAGTTACACAACAGATGACTGTTGAGTACCTGTTGGGTACTTTCAGAAATGAGAGTGAGTGAAATGGTTTGCCCAGGCTTGGAGAGAGACTGAAAAACAGAGCCAAACCTAATCCCAGTGCTCTGTTCTTTTGACTGCACGGTGTTACTGCTGTTCTACATATGAGGGAACAAGGATCCATAAGGGAAATCTTCTGTGCAGATAATCCCAAAAGTTCAGATTCAAATCCCCCTTTTTCTTATCTAGGTTCCATCCAGCTAGAACTTATTTCATTTACTTGTGTAAAGATGGCATCTCTTTCTCATCTAAGGGAAAAACCTGAGTAGCCAAATAATACTTTGGGGTGGTTTTATGAAAGACTTTTCCATTTTCTTTAGAATGAAAAGTTCTCCCACCCCCAGTTTTCTCATTTCATACTGAAAATGTTACTTTTTTTTCCCTTTTAACTAAATTGTGTTTTACCCATTTTTTTTCTGGTTGGTAAAATTTGTATTGCTAAAGTGGGATTCAACTTAACAGTTATTGTTTTCTGGCTAGAATTGCATGAGATAAGTTACCTTCTTACATAAAATGAATGGATTTCATGGTTCAGCAACTAACACAAAACTAATTTAATGTGACAGGAGAGCACAGTTAAAAAGTAAAGATTTAAATGATATAAAATCATCTACTTCAAGTGGGAAGAGGCCGCAGAAATTGCTATGTCTTTAAATCACCAAAGTCTGTATTGTAGAAATGTGTTAATCTTGCCCTCGACTAAATTGTCTTCATTTGCATTTTCTCATAAGACCACTAATTTTATATAGTTCTAGTTATTATAAGGTTTTTCCTATTTCAAGTTCTCTTTTCCTCCTTATCTCTTCATTTGATGCCTATTTGTTGGGCAGCTACTAACTCCTCTCTTACTTGGACTTTTGTAATAATCTTCTAACTTCTTGTTTCCATCTAATTCACCCTGCCCCACAACTACTTCCAATTCAATTTCCACTCTAGTTCTAATGTGTTTAAGGCTGCAAAAGGACATCTGCTTACCACTGCTTCTCTTTCCCTTGTGAGAAATACTGGCCACTTTCTGGCAATGTGACCTTAAATATTTACAGAACCTCTGTTAACCTCAATATTCTCAGTTATAAAGGATGATAATACCTCTCCCACATTATAGACAGTTTCACAGTTTAAAAAATATGCACAGAAGGCACTATTACAATTACATGATATTTCATGGTAAATGGGACTATGTCCCAGAACTCTAAATCTCTTCTGTGGGCCTGTCACAAGAAATGTCTCATCCTATCCAACATAGCCTCCTGAATTTTACAGTCCCACTTGTGTATCTAAGTTCTCTCCCTACCCACACTCTCTCTAAACCTCTGCAGCCTATTCATGTGCTATTTACTGATACTGTATTTGTTTTTGTTTCTGCTCCTTGAGGGCAGCATATTTTTATTCAATTTTCTACTTTCTCTAGGTCTTAGGACAGTGCTTTCCATAGGGAAAAGCTCAGTATGCGGTTATTTTCTCAACTCTCTGGCTGCTTCCTTTGAGGCCATCTGTTCTTTAAATCTCATTTTGGTTCTTGGTGGGTGACACCACTGACCCTAGTGTTATAAGTGAATTCACTTGATCTAGTCTCTGTCCTAAGATAGTCTTATAAACACACAAGGTAAGCCAGTTAGGTGAGAAGCAGTGAAATTCACATTGTATTAGATGTAAGAATGAGAAAGGTCAATTGGGAGAACAATGAAAAGCTATTATGTCCTTCTCCAACCATCTATTTTTCTTGTTATTTTTAAAGTTTTCAGATGACAATTAATTTTCTGAGAAAGAGAAAATGGAATCTTGAAAAATAGTGCTTTTACTTTTTTTTTTAAATAGCACCTGACATTGTGTGGGTCTTAAGGGACTATGGGGTTTTCTCCCTCTTTCCCTTGCAGTTCATGGTGTGTTTCTATGTGGTGTCTGGATCACAGAAAGTGTCAAAGGAAAATGACCTAAAATGTGCTGCTAAATCTATCTTATGTGTAGTCCACCAGTGGGAAAGAGATCAAGATGTTGCCCTGTGATTTCGATTACATCAATGAACAGTTATGACATTAACACAACTTCTTTGCTCTAGCTTCATTCTTCCTACTGAATGAAGTTTCAAGTTGTAGTTAATAATTGAGTGGAAACTTACTTTTCTTTTTCAACCACTAACTGCACAACCACTGAAACTTCACTTATGAATGTGAACATTTTTCCAACTGTGTGTAACTGAATATACTTAATCTTTAGATCTCTGATATTTTTATTCTTTTCTTGTATAGTGAAAGTACCGTTCTCCAGGATGGTTCTTTTCTAGCTCAGTGATTTGCTATGAGATAATTGCTAGGATAATAACTAGGATATAGTTGTTTCTGTTTTTAGTTTTTATTTCAAAATCTCAGAAGTCATAGGAGAATTCTTCTTCTTTATTTTTTTTTCAGTTATACTATAGCTATCCTACATATTTGGCCCCTGTAAACCATGGGGGGAGGAGGGATATATTTCATTCTTCTACTGAGTCTTCTGTGACTTTGCTGTTTGCCATTCCCTTCTGTGTTTTCTGTGTATTCTAGCCTCTGATATAATAGGAATTGATGTTTATATTGATATTCTTTTCTTTGAAAGAATTTAAAAGGGATATATGACAAAATTATGCAGAATAAGAAAATATAGAGCCCATTCCATTATTTTAACCCTAAAAGTTATTTCCCAGTAGTGTATGTGAAAGTAAATTACTGTTCATCTATGTTATATTACATGTAACATAACTCATGGTATCTAAACTTAGATTATATACCTTGAGTATTACCTGTGAAAGGTATATACATTTTGTTGCATAAGTTTTATTCTAAATTTATCCTCCTACTTGTCACATTTTCTTACTGTATCACAGAGCAGTGGGTATATGCTTAATAAATGCAAACTCATTTAAATAATTGTTAGGAAGGAAGAGAGGCTTCATAGGGGAAAAAATCAAAATGTATTTCAAATTAAGCTAGAACTGAATTTTGAGTTATCTAACTCTGTTAAATGAGATTTCATTTGCTCGTATTTCTTAGTGCATATCTATTTTTCCAAGTAAAATGAAAGAAGGAGCTTTAGAAAGAAGGAGCTATTGTATAAAGAACATTTTCATCACCACCTCCACACCTTTCTCCTTTTCTCCCTCTAGTGGCCTGACTTTGGTGTCTGGCATAAAGCCTCCCTCGTCCAACACTGGCCATCTGTGGTATCTCTACAGACCCTGATTCTAAGAGCATTTTGCAGAGATGTTTTCACTGGACTTAGGAAACTTAAAGGTTGATGACCAGATAGATAGTGTGGAAAAAATAGGCTGCAGAAGGGAGTCAAGAGAGAAAAATAATAGTGAGATTCAGTTCTCTTTAATATTTTATAAACTAATATACACACAAATTTCACACCACACCCCCTCCCCTGCCCCCGGAATATAAAACCTAGCCTACAAATAATCCATGGACTCTTAACTAGAGTTTGTCAAAAAAAAAAAAAAAAAAAGAAAGAAAAAAGAAAAAGAGAGAGGAGGGTGGAACGGAAGGAGGGAAGGAGGGAGGGAAAAAAGGGAGGAAGGGCTGGCTGGCTATTTCTATTCCAAGAGACATCTCAGCCTTTTCAGTAAATTTTTAAAAATTTGTATGCATATAAGAACAAGGTTCCTCATTTTAAAATGTAACAAAATACTAATTTGCATAATTGAAACATTTCTTAAAAATAATTTAGAATTGGCAGGAATATAGACTTAATCAGGGAGAAATTTATTATCAGAATTTTTATATTTTAAAGTATGCATGGTGAAATGTTACCTATCATTTAAAAAGCTGTTCCCCTAAGGAGAATTTTCAGCCAAAGACATTGCTTTTTTTCTCTTTTAAAATATGGACAACATTGTCTATGGCCATGCTACCCAGAGCAAGACCGATCCTGTCTGATCGCCAAAGCTAAGCAAGGTCAGGCCTGCTTAGTACTTGGTGGGAGACCACCTAGGAAGACCAGGTGCTGTAGGTGTAACAAATAAAAATAAAAAATAAGTTAAAAAATATAAGGGATTGATAGTTTGCAATCTGTGAGGTCAACCAGAGGTTGCCTCATGTAAACAAACAAACAAAAAACTATTTAAGGACAGCATTAAACATGTTGACTCTAAACAAAAAGTCAGGTATTTCTCTTCCCAAAAAGGATTTATGCGGGGAGGAGAAAGAAGATTGTGATTTTAAACATGCAGAATTGTGAGCCACGTGCAAGTTTGCTAGAACATAGGAGATGAAATTCTTTTATAGAGAAGAGGAAGTTTAAGGGCTCTTATATGGAGTTCTTTCTGTAGGGCTTTGAGATTGATGAAGGGCATGAGAGCTCCCCCTACAGGCTTTCGTGATTCTAATCTTGATTGAGGTCTTTATTCATTTTGTTACAACTGTAATTATAATACGGAGTTTGAAACATGGAAATAAATGAACAGAATTATCTTGGTCAAATTAAATCATATTTTCTGAATTATAAAAATTCAGTCTATATGTTCCAGGTATATTGTAGTTGATCATAGAGAAGTGTCTTTTTCGGTTGATCTTAAGTACTTTGTAAATAAACCTGGTAAACATTATATGCTCTTAATCCCCATTAGTGACTGACCACTTATTGCATTGGAGACTTTTAAACAGCATTAGGGCAATAATTAAAAAGTATGTTATAATGTATCAACTTAAAAATTTGCTGACATTTCCAAGTCAGGACTAAGAGTACCCAATGTTTATTTAGGAAATAAACCTTTAGTTTGCAATATTATTCAAGAAAAAAAAAAAAGAAATGGTAAGATACCTTTTAATCTTATATTAGCCACGGCCGGGCCCTATCATGACTGATATACTGAGCCCTAACCTTTTGCAATATGATATTAATTTGAGGATTTCAAAGTATGCAATAGTTTTGGAAGTAAGATCATTTCTAAATCTGCCCAGTCTCCATCAAAGCTGGCTTGATCTGTAAGCTTTCCAAATAATTACTTTGTGGGGAGGGGAGGATAGAGAGAGAAAGAGGGAGGAAGAGTGGGAGGGAGGAAGGACTGAGGACGAAATATGAGGAGGAGGAAAGAGAGAAAGAGAATGAATGACGATGAGAATGAATGAAGGGAAAAGAGATTTTAATGGGAATTGTGGTGAGAACAACATACCAGATCCGATTTGCTGTTGGCTACAGACTAAGGAATGCAACAGTCCTTTTGACTTTTTTCTTTTTCTTTTCTCTAACGTTGCTTGTGGAATTTTGCCCATGGTCTGCCTATCAACAGAATTATTTAAATTCCTTTAAACAGAATTATTACATTGAAAATGTAAGTAGGAGAAAGTGAAAAGTGAATGTAATTTATAACATTTGAAAGACCTACCTGACAGGCATACATACAAAAGGGCTTCGGGTATTTAAGGATAAACCTTCCTTAGGGAAATATAAATGAATTATTTGTTTTGGACGGATTAACTTGTTTACAGTGCAACTTAACCAATTCCGTGCTTTTTATGGTAATAAAGCAATACGCTATAGCGATAAAGTATTAATGTGAGAAAACTTGGCTTTGAATTCTGATTCTGATGTTCATGCACCATGTGACCTTGGAAATGTTTTAGTCCATCTGAATCTGTCATTTGTATAATAGAATTAACCTTGCTTTCCCTTACTATCTCCCATAATTTTCTTGAAAAGTGAGGTAGTAAACATTATTTGTTATTTTGAAAATGACTATGTTAAGTGAATGTATGGGATTATTATTATTTTAGTTTCTAACATTAAAAATTTTAATGAAAATACCTGTTTCTGATTAACCTATGTAAAATAGTCAATATAAAAATGATTTTCTCAAATTTAGTACATTTAATAAAACATTGTAATAACATAGTTTGAGTTCAATTATGACCCCTCATACATCTTAGTGTCCTAAAGGAATAGTAAACCTCATATTTGTTGCCACAACTAATAACATGAAATTATTGTCCCTTAGCTATTGCTTCATAGGACAATAAATCTTACTGTTCTCTAAAAGCTTCAATCAATAGACCCTGCTATTGGACTGCACTAGTCTCTGGTTCCTTTCTTTCAAGGAACCCCAGGCATATTGCTCTCCCTTGTCTGTGCACCTCAGTACAGCTTAAAATCAACTGTTAAAATACAAATTCCTGGACCTTTTGCCAGTGTGGTTTCGGGTTACCCTTTTTGAATAAGACCTCCAGGTGCTACTGCATACACTAATGATTAAGTATCACTATGTAATGGTCACCTTGTGTTTTATTGTGCTTCGCTTATTGCTCTTCACAGGTGTTGTGTTTTTTACAAATTGAGGGCAAGGCCCTCCACCAGCAAAAAGATTATGATTATTTTTATTGCCATGCTCACTTTATTACAGTGGTCCAGACCGAATCCACAATATTCCTGAGGTGTGACTGTAAATTCTGTGCTGATGAGTCAGTAAGTGTAATTCTTCTAAGTTTTATACAAGGAAAACTCAGTGGAAAAGTAACTATCATGCCTACTATAGTGATTGGTACTTTTGTTTTAGATCTTTTTACTGGCAGTTGTGGCTAACTCCTTTGCTCTGTTCCAGATAAGCTCCATTATTTTTCCAAAAATATTAATAATAATTAATAATAATAATTAAAAAATGCAAAGGTGAGGTTTAAGAATTCAAAGTTCTTTAACACCTTTCTTTCACCGATATTATTCTAGATATCACGATTGTGTCGACTTCAAAGTAATTTAGAAGATTTTGTCACTTTTTTAATTATTCAGGGGGTGTTAGCTTGTGAAAGATGTTGGAAAAGAGGACATCCAGGGCTTGAAATGGCAGACCTTGGTAGGCAAAGGTAGACTGAAGTGCAGGGAAAAGGAAATCTTTCAAACTTTGAAGCCAGACTTGATAATTCTACAGCAATAGCTCTTAAATGTTTCCCCCTCACCAGCAGGATGAGGACACACTGTAACTTGTTAAAAATGCAAATTTTCAGGCCTCACCCCAGATTGAAGGAATCAGAAACTTTGGGAGTGGGCCCAGCAATCTGTGCATTGAACAGCCGTCCAGGTGGCTCTCATGCATGTTCAAGTTTGAGAGCCACTTCTCTGAAGCAGTATTTGAGCCCCGTGATTCAATTCAACGGGGTAGTCTTTCAGTATCCCTAACCTCGAATAGCTTCTGCTAGTTCAGCATGAAGCGGCCCACATGAAAGTATGTACTATATGGACACAGGAAGAGCCGACCTAAGGATTTGCTGCTTGTTGTTCTGGATCCGCGCTTCTCTGGCCCAGCCTTCTCAGAAGCACTGCTGGCCATCATCCGCCACTAACAGATGCTATAGCAGCAGGCTAGAAAGCTCTGCCTGTCCTTTTTCTGTTCAGAACAACAGCAGGAGAATTGTCCTTTATGATACACGTAGGACAAAACTTGAACATTTTTACAGAATAATCGAGGTCAACTTGTCTCTACCTAAAACAACCTGCTCAGCCACCTATTAACATCCTGCCAAAATCTTTGAAGGTGTCTTCTAGTCCTAAACCCCATACCAGCATTGTTTTTGGCTGCTTGTGTTATGGGGCAGATCCTGGATTCATGGGCAACTCGGTGCCTTTATATAATCAGGAAAGTTTAGTAATGATGCTCTTAGGGCCATTCTGAAATTCAACATATCTAGCTCATTGCCCAAATGAAGTTGCTATTTAGTATGCATAATAATTAGGCTGTACTTACACACAATTATGCATGGGAGGAGCAAAGGCAGGTATTGGGAAATATAGGGCACTTACAGAGTAGGTGATTTAGCTACACACAACTTGAGGGTTTCTTTCCTCTTTTTCCCTCCTTCCCAATAGCTGGCTCTTCTTCCCTAACTCTCTTAACAAAGTCTGCCTCAACACCTGTAATTTGAAAGAAAAAAGTTAAACATCATATATTTGGGGATTAATTGTGCTAAGTCAGAGTGCTGGCTCTACCTTCAATAGCTTCAATAAAAGATTTCTGAGGAAAGATGGGGGAAAAGCTTTCATAAACATCATAGCACAGAGAAAAACAAAACAAAGCAAGACATCCTACATCAGTTATTTTGTTCACATTTTTGTTTCTCTATTCATTCACTGTTTGGACAAATAGACTACTGACCCTCAGTTTCAATGCCTGTAAAATGGAATAATAATACTTAATTTTTTATACAAGGTTTGAGTGGTAGATATAATTAGTATAAGGTGCTTAAAAACTGACAGCTATCATTTGTTACTCTTGTTATTTTTAGGATTTCCTGTTGTTAGAAGATTAAATTTACTTGCAATGTAAAAAAGATAAGTAGTTTTTAAAAATAGAACTATATCTTTTCTTTTTAACTATTTGACATTGAAGTGAGTTATCAAAAAGATATTTTGAAATTACCATCCCTAAAGGTCTTTAAAATAGGTCATATTTGACATGGAATAGTCTGGCTTGTCTTAGCTGACTTAAATCTAAAAATTCTCTCCTATTTTGAGATTTAGTAACCTATCTCTGGCCTAATGGACATCTAGACAATTTATTTTAAGTGACACAGATGAAAGCAAAGGCATAACAGTTGCTCTCCATTTACCAATTTCCAGGATTTGTGAAGTGGTTTCTATGTTTATCTCTTAGTGGCAGCAATAATGCTTTCAACTTCCAACCCCATAATCATCTCCCATCAGTTTTAAAACATTTTCTGTAATAGCTATTAAGTTAATAGACATTTCAAGCCTGCCAGACTCTGAGTTGGTAAACTATTTGTCCAGGATAGAGAGGGGCCAATTTCAGGTTAGTATATCCACTAAACATAAATGCAGTTTCCTTTTTACTGTATTTGACTTCAACTTCTAAGATTTATTAAGAAGTGAAAAGTAATTTCTTATAATGAGTGAAATTGCTTTATTTAAATTGTTTTTCCTGTGTTCCTGCAGAAAAGCAGAGGAGACTGTGATATAATAAGAAATATATCTTTGGTCTTCATTCCTTTTCTGCTATAGAGCTCCTAAAACTCTTGGAATTTCCTTAGTGATGAGAGCAATTAAGAAGTCTCATTATGTTAATGAGGTGGCTTTCAGAAACCACCAAAGGATGCTGGCTGGTTGGTGGGTTGGTTGCCAGTGGAGCAAACCATGTGATTGGAGCATTGGAACTTGGAACTTTCAGTGTCACCCTCTGACCTCAGAGGAATAGGCAGGGATTGGAAATTGAATTAATTGCTAAAGGCCAGCGATTTCATCAATCTTGCTTATGTAACGAAACCTCCATAAAAACCCAAAAGGGTTGGTGAGCACATGGAGATTCTAGAAGAATCTGGTATGCTCAAAGAGAGCATTGAAGCTCTGAGACCTTTCACCATACCTTGCGCCATGTGTCTTTTTCATTTTATATCCATTGTAGTATATTGGTAAGATAGTAAGTATAATGTTCAAATTCTCTGAGCAGCTCTAGCAACTTAATTGAACCTGAGGAGAGGGTTGTAGAACCTCCAGTCTACAGCCCATGAGTCCAAAGCACAGATGACAGCCTGAACTTATGATTGGCTTCTGAATTGAGCCTTAACCTGTGGAATCTGAAGCTGTGGTTGAGTAGCTAGTGTCAGAATTCAGTTGAATTGTAGAACAGCCAGCTGGTGTTGGAGAAATGCTTAGTGTGGGGAAAGAAGCCCCACACATATTGGAATTGGGGTGCAGAAACTTAGGAACATATCAAAATGTGCAATCATTCACACTGGTTGTTACCTCCTGTTGAAAAAAAATCAACTGAGTGAATTTTAAAGACTTGATTCATTTTCTTCAAGGGTTCATGAGTCGGGCAGCATCCAGTCTAACAGATAGAATGGAGAGGTATATAAAATTAAAGATTTTTATGGGAGCAGGGAGTGGGAATGAGGAATTTATAGTGGGAAGTCAAGGCAGGTTGGTTATTGCAAAATCACTTTCCTTTAGGAGATGGCAGGGGTCTGTTGTGCAGATTACCTAACTAGTGCTGAACAGGTGATTCCTGATTGACTGGTTTAAGGTTCTATTTTGGGGAGAGCCAGAATCTATAATTAAGTTTTCTTGGTTTGGTGATATAGAACTTAGCATAAGCAACTTCATTTTGGGCTTATGACTTGTTTTTAACATTCAGTATGTTTACAATGCATAAACATAGATATTTTTTTCCTTTGCTTGCTTCACATGAGTATGCCTATCTCCCAGTATGATTTTATATGTCCCATGATTCTGACCACACAGTAAGAATTTATAAATATTTGTTAACTTTAAGTTAATTTTAGCTATACACTGATATTTCTAATATATATATATATATATATTATACACATAGTTGAATACATACAACATAACTAATATCATGCCATATGTTCCATTCTTATCTTAGAATTTATGTTTTAAGAAGTTATTAAATCTTAAAAGCACAAACTAAATTAAAGTAATATGAATGAATAATCTGTTAAAGAGCTTTATTCACTGATAAACTCTGCTTAATAGAATATAAATATGTCCTAGAAAAAATCAAATTAAGAAAATCTTTACCTCTAGCTGATTACATTTTAAATAGTATTGGCTCCTAAATTATGGTAAGATTGAGCTACAAAATTACCACTTTATCCTAATATATCCTAAATTTTATTAACTAGAAATGTAATAATGGTCAAAATTTACTAATTTTGGCTCTAATAATTTCAGATTTGTGACAGTTTTACCCTACTAAAAACTGTAGGACTTATGGCTGTGAGATACACACACACACACACACACACACACACACACACACATACATATATATGTATATATATATACACACACATACATACATACATACATACACACATACATACACACACATATATACACATACACACACACACACACACATACACACATACTTGTTATTGTTATACCTGTAAGTGTAATCAAGACAGTTAACATATTTGAGAAAAATATTTGAGGATTTTAACATATTTTCTTACACTATACAAATGGATATTGATAGTTTCAAGTAAGTGTTAACCTTTCAAAGAAGGTGAACATAGACTCCAGGATTTCTCTGATGTAAGTGTGGTTCCTAAGTACATAGAACTAATAAGAATTTTAAAACATAACATAAACTTTAGTAATTTAAAATGGTCTTTCTTAAACCATTAACAAAACAAAAAGACAATCTACTGAATTGTAGATGATATTCTCAAATGATACATTCGATAAAGGGTTAATATTCAAAATATACAAAGAACTTATGCAACTTAACACACACACACACACAAAAATAAATCCAATTTAATAATTGACAGAGGACCTAAATAGACATTTCTCCCAAGAAGATATACAGATGGCCAACAGACATATGAAAAGATAGTAAACATTATTAATCATCAGGGTAATGTAAATTAAAACTACAATGAGATATCACCTCACACTTGTTCAAAATGGCTATCATCAATAAATCAACAAATAACTGGCAAGGATATAGAGAATAGGGAACCCTCAAGCACTGTTGGTGGTATCATAAATTAGTGCAGCCACTATGGAAGACAGAATGGAGAGTCTTCAAAAAATTAAAAATAGGTCTACAGGCATGCTACCCTGAATAAGCCTGATCCCATCTGATCTTGGAAGCTAAGCAGGGTTGGGCCTAGTTTTACTTGGATGGGAGACCAGGTGCTTTAGGCGTGAAAAAAAAAATTTTAAATAAGGAATTGTGAGTTGACAAGGTCCTTGCAATCTGTGAGGTCAACGAAGAGTCACCTTATCTAAAAAAAAAAAAAAAAAAAAAAAAAGTGGAGCTACCATATGGTCCAGCAATTCCACTTTTGGGTACTTATTTAAAGAAATCAAAAACTAATTATAAAATATATTTGTATCCCTATATTCATTACTAGTAATAGCCAAGATTGGAAGAAACCTAGATATCCATCAAATGACAAATGGATAAAGAAGATATGATACATATATATGGAATATTATGCAGTAATAAAAAGTTGAAATGTTTCCATGTACAAGATTGGCTCTCTTCACCTGTATAGAGACACTCCTTCTGACTTACATGACAAGAAAAATGTAGATTTCTCTGTATTGTTCTTCTCTTTGGGCCACTTTTGGCCACCGCAAGCCCCCAGCATGAGCCCGTACCTTCTGAAACGAACCAGCCAGAATGTACAAGAAAGGGGAAAATGTTTAGCTTTCTCTCAGAGATACCCAGTACCAATGGCACTGTCTATCTGGTTTGCTATATGGAAAACCACCTCATTCTTTCATCGCTGGTAAAAACATTTTCTTACTATCTTTTGGACTTCAGAATAGCAGAAGAATATAACTACAGAGAATAAGCCAAACTCATTTAATTTTGCTATTTTGGAGGAACTCCATCTTCAGTCATGAAGTCTTATTCTATAAACTTCTATCCCTGCCCTTGGGGTGGTGATGGAATTCCAAGGTGGGTTTCCTAGTGGCCTTCCTCTTTCAAAAAGTGGGAATAATGGCCCTTTAGATGTATCTTCTTTGTTTCTTCATAAACTTTACATATAGAAGCTTCATCAGTTTGCTCTCTACCTTTCTTTACTTTTTTCTTCATATTTGGAATTTAGTTTTAAATTTGTATTTCCTCTTAACAAGTAATAGAGACAAAAATAATTTAGAAGAGACTAACTCAGCACCTTTTACAAGTTTACAACTTACAACTAATTACACACTCTTTCTTCTCGCCTGAAACCTATGGAGTGGGGATTTCTGTTAGTAAATCTCAGTCAAGCTCAGGAATGCTCCTCTATGTCTGTTTCACAGGATGCATGTTTCTTGAGTAAAATAGATCCTGAGTCTTCCTCAGATAGCTGCTCTCACTTTTCCAGTGGTCTAGGATTAGAGTGTAAGTGATCTGGAATTTGCCTTTATTCTGGGATTTAGAAACATTATGTTAATTCCAGCTTACGTATTCAGTTTTAGTTGGGCTATTGACTACAAGTGCTATAATGTCCATTTTTGTATTCATGAGAGCCTGTAGAGTGTAGAGTGTCCTCTCCTACAAATTAGGAGTTTTCTCAAAGGATATTGACTTAAGTGGTTTCTGTTATAAACTCTTACAGAATTAAAAAGTCATTAGGTGGTAAAAATGCCACGCAGCCCTCAAAATATATCTTGTATTTATCTATATTTACAAGAATAATTTGTCCTTTCATCTTCCCTGCATCTGTCTCCATCCTTACTCTTTAATTAATTAGTAAATATTTATAAAGTACTCATTCTCTGCCTGGTAGATTTACTATTTACTAGGTTAAGAAGTCATCAGCTTCTGACTAGAGGTAATGTACTGAGTTCTTTCAGTGAGATAGATGTTAGAAATAATAATTTTATAAATGAGACAAAATCTTAATTTTATTTTAATTCATTACTTGATTTAAACGTGTTTTGATTTTTTTTTTGACCCAGGAAACTCTAATACTTGCCTCCCTAATTTTTAGAGACAATAACAGCAATATAAAAAGAAAAAAGATAAGATTAAATAAAATTTAGTGCTCATTTGAATTTTTATTGTTTCCTCCTTTTTTTATTTTATATATAGATAGAGAAAAATGGGAGCTTAGGTAAGGAATTCAAAATGCAACATGCTATTTTTTTTACAACATGTGTTTTGTGTTGGAACACTTCAAAACTATACATAAAACTCAAATGAAAGACTGAAAATCAGAAACTGGAAAATTAACATTGGAATTTCTCTGTAAGTAAATAACTCTTCCTTCTTTTCTTTGACACTATTTAATACTATTCTCCGACTATTCTGAGGTAGATTTTATTTCTACTGATAACTCCTGGCTTATTTAAGCATAGCTGGGCATAATGAAGATATTCCCCATGTGTAGCTCTTGCTAGAACTTAGTGCTCTTTATTGTCAACAGGCCAGAACTAAAACCCCCGCAAAGCAACTTACGAAATCCTTTAAGAGAAAAGAAATCTTAGAATGTTGCTATTGGCATCAGAATATTATTAATTTCTCTGATGATCAACATCTTGATTTCTAAAAACAGATTTGTTCCCACATGTTTAAAATTATCTCATTTACTGGGGAGAGATTGTATTACAAAGAAAGGACATTTTAACAATAAAAATGAAGTTTTCATTTAGAAGCTACATTTTCATGAATTAAAATAATTAAACTAATTATTTCAAAAAGCAGTTGAGCCAGAGATTTGGGGGCTTTCCATTTGGGAAATTTTTTTTTCTTAAAATTCTTCTCCAAGACAATTTTTCCATCTACAAGTGCATCTCTTTATGTTGTTGCTTTATTGTTTAGTTGTTGTCATACTTATACAGAGGTCGGTTCTTTTCAAAATTTTGGTGAAATAGTGAAGAGAAAAAAGAAATTAATTTTTAATCTTTTATCTCAGACCTTCAATAGCTTCTTGTTTCCTCCTGATTAAAGAACAGTCAACATTTGATAATTGATACTTATTAAAATTTCAACAATGTATTTATCAAAATCCCTGTCATCTAGTAAATGTATACTTTTTGAGGCTCATGGGGCTCACAGTAGACCTTATTGTGTGGTGTTCTTCTTTTTATGATTTTCTTTGCTTGTGCAGAAACTTTCTTGTCACATCATATTCAGCTGTATAGCTACTTTTGTATTTATCTAATAAATATTGCATACCTTCTATGTATTTGTTTTACTCAGGGATAGAGAATCAAGAGTGAGTAAAACGTTGTGCTCATCCTTATAAAATTAGTAAGAGAGACAGTAAAAACAACCAGACAAATATAAACAAAAATGTAAGTAAAATTTTATCACAAAGTAAACAAATTGTTTTCTTAGATAAATAAGAACAAAGAATAATGGGAGGGGTGTGCCAGTTTAAACAGGTTGGTCAAGGAATGTCTTTTTAAGGAAATAGCATTTGATATGGGATCTAAATGTTGAGAAAGAATCAATCACATGAAAATTTAGAGGTAGAGTACATTGCTGGCATGTGCAAATGTGTGAAAAGGCCTCCGAATGGAAAAGAGATTGTTATGTTCAGGAAATGGGGGAAGAAGACTGTGACAGAGGGGCAGGAAATAAGATAAAAGTGTGTAGGTCTGTAGAGCAATGGGTCTAGGTATACAGTTTTCAAAGGCCGCAGTAAAGAGATAGGATTTTAAGTGCAAAGGGTGATCAAGAAAATTGTCTTAATATGCAAATGATAAATGTAATTCATGTTTTAAGATTATTTATGTTACTTCAAGGAAACCCCGACTATAGGAATTTGGCAGTCTTTTGGGGGTCTGCTCTAAGTATTAAAAGTTAATGAAAATCTGGTTCAAGGTGTTAGCAAAGGGCATATAGGAAAGTAAATCAATTCTTTATCCATTTGGGGATTAAGTAGACATAACTTCTAACTGATCAGGCATGAGGGCAGAAGGAAGAAATAGAGTGACTTGTATGTTTCTGGTTGGCACAGTTGGCAAACTTCTTCTAAGAGGGAGAAGCTTGGAGTTGGGAACACTGAAGTCATTCTAAGATTAAAATATCTTTGGGACACCTAAGATGCCAAGTAGATGTTTAGATATGTAAGGCTGTGTCTCCGAATTGAGACTTGGACTGGAGAATTAAATGTGAGAATCATAAAACATAAAGATGATATTTAAACACCTGGACCTGAGTAAGATTATCTTAGACTATGCAATAATTACAAAGAAATCAGTATGTTATAAAATTTCCTATTTTATATTAGCCTTTAAAGTTTAAGCAGGGTGATCATCCAACATCAGGTATTCTCTTTTATTAGTTGTCCTCAGCAAGGCATTTTTCAGTGTAGGCCAAATTCCTTGGCTTCCTGGAGCACCTGAATCTTGACTCTCATCTCAGAATAAATAATACTTTAGCAAATGGTCTGTATTGAGGACCCCTGGTTCCTTGTTAGCCTTTTGTGAAGAAATTCTGATATATTCTTACTCTCTCTGATTTTAAGAATCCAGTCAAGCAAGGACTCATACATCTTCCAAAGGAAAGGAGAATAGGCCCGCCAGGGTGTGACCAGCTCTTTTACCAACAGGCCATAACGTTGCATTAAGTAGGTTTTTGTCAATGGATCTCAGATTGTGCTCCTTATCACTTGTCTGTAAATAGGTTTTGGGCTAACTATCTGTGTTGCTTATGGCAATTGCTGGTAACAGGTCTTATTTTTGTATGACATATGACAGTCATGCAAAGGAACAGTCTCCATTTTTTGTTTAGAGGGAACAGGCTCCATTTTTGTTTACCCAAATTCACCAAAAGGATAAATCCACTCATTACTCTCTCTTGGACCAGCAGTTCAGTTTTTTCCCTTAAGAGTTTCTAACCCCAAACAAACACACAAATAACAACAGATCAGTAGCAATAATAAAACCAATTGCCTTAATCCCCTTTTAATACAAACATTTTTAAAATTTATTTTTAGATTAGATAAAGAGGGACTGGTATCAAATCAATACATAGAAGTGATGGGATCAAGGCCAGACTTCTCTATTTCAGTAAACTACTGTCTGGTGAAATTAAGCAAGTCTTTTGGTCCCAGGGAGTTGATTGTTTAGCCTTAGAACACTTGTTTCTGGGAGAATACTTTAAGAAAGGGAATAGATATGCTTGACCATGAACCAACATAAAAGCCAAAATTTCTAATCAGCAGACCTGAAGGTTGCTACTCTGGGAAAGACCAGCTTATTTAAGTTGCAAGCCATTTCATTATTCAAAGGTGCCACTGTGGGCCATGTGGTTGTTTCTTCAATTTATCTTCAAGCTAAAGGTGTCTTCATTAAATAGTGCCATTGAAGTCATTGAAAATAGGTGGCAGCCTGCTATCCATTGGGGCCAACATCACTCAGCATTCAAAGTTGCAAAGAAAATAACCAGTGACTTAACTTTAGCAATTAGTGTAATAGGTTAATAAGGCTGTTAACTAAGCAAGGAATTGAGATCCTAGACATGTAAGAAAGCCCACTTTGGTTCAAATTAGCCATAGGCAAAGTGATGATGAAAAAAGCATATCCTCATCAACTGGACTCTCATTTTTCTTGAATGGAAGAAGGGTAAGGAACATAACTTGGTTAAATTTCCCTAGTTACAGAAGTCTTCTACGCAGTACTGTTGAAAAACAGGTGTCTCTATTTCAGAAAGTAATTACAGGAGGAGCAACCTTCCCAAGGAAGTACTTCATTTTGTGGGATATACAGATAAGCTATCAACTTATTGGAATAGGCTATTTTAAGTTGCTGAAGCAAACAATGTTGCTATGGTAAGTGTCCATTTTGGACTAATTATAGTCTTGCATGCAGCTCCTATCTTCCAGGATGTGTGCAGGTTAAAGGAGCTGGCCCAATGTAGAGCACTTCCAAATACCAGTCAGAGAAAAAAAGAAAACATGGAGGAACCATGAGAGAGGTCTTAAAGATTTGCTCAGAAGGGGCATATGTACCTGCACATGGATGTTAATAGCAGCTTTATTTATAATAGCCAAACACTGGAAGTAACCAAGATGTCCTTCAGTAGGTGAATGGATAAATAAATGGTGGTACATCCAGACAATTTAATATTATTTGGTGCTTAAAAAATGAGATATCAATCATGAAAAATATGGAAGATACTTAAATGTATACTTCTAAGTGAAAGAAGTTATTCTAAAAAGGCTACATACTGTATGATTCCAATTATCTAATATCTGGTAAATGGTATGGCTCTGAATACAGGAAAAAGGATTAGTGGTTGCCAGGGGTGAGAAGGTAGGGAGAGGTGAATAGGTGGTGGAGTGCAGGGGATTTTTAGGGCAGTGAAATTATTCTGTATGATAACATAATGGTGTATACATTTTCTACATCTGTCAAAACTCATAAAATGTACAACACCAAGACTGAACACTAATATAAACTATAGGCTTTGGGTATTAATGATGTATCAGTGAAGGTTCATCAATTATAACAAATAGATCGATCTGGTGGGGCATGTTGTTAATAGGGGAGGCTGTTCATGTGTAGAGGAAGGGAATATATGGGAAATATTTATATCTTCCTCTCAATTTTTCTGTGAAACCAAAATTTCTGTAAAGATATTTTATTTATTATTTAAAAAGGGCAGCATATACCACTTGTTCTCACAGTTCACTGGCCAACATGGCATGGATAAATATTTCATCTGTAAGAAATGGAATACACTTTAAAAATATTTTAAAAAATAATATCCTTCAAGATCAGAAACTTTCTGATTTATCCCTGTAACCATCATAGTAACTAACATGGTACCTTATGTGTAGATGGTGTTCAAATAGTTCATTAGAATTAAATTTATTAATTTTAAAGGAATATCTTACCAACATGAAAGAAATAGTCTTTTGGATTTAATATGAAACCATTCACCAGTAGTATTTAAATTATCCATCATGAATTACAGATTATAGTAATTGATATGTCTTAATAGGTTCATTGTACGCCACCAGCAGACTCATGACATATAGAATATTTATATAATAATTCAGTTGATCTGAAGGCATATTGAAGATATACATTCAATTGGTATATATTAGATGGTCTGGACTTGATTATTTTAATAGCTTCCATTTTGATTATACAAGATAAATATCTTATTGTAGTAATACATGAAAGTAAGAAAATAATACAATCATTTAATTCAACCAACCACAGAAAACCTGTTAATTCTTTTTTGCTGTCACTATTCAGTTGATCTTTAAAATTTTTAATCATGATAAATGAAACAAAATTTGTCCTCTTAACCATTTTAAGGTATATATACAGTTCAGTAGGGTTAAATACATTCAATTGTGCAGCCAGTCCCCAGGAATTTTTCATCTTGTGAAACATTGCCAATTAACTCCTCATTTCTCTCTCTCCCAAGCCTCTGATAGCTACCATTTTATGTTTCTATGAATTGACTACTCCAGATACCTTATATAAGTGTAATTGTACAGTTTTTCTCTTTTCATGACTGGTTTATTTCACTTAGCATAAAGTCCTCAGGGTTGTTCATCTCATAGCAAAATTTACTTCCCTTTTTCCTTTTACCTTTTTCTAAAATTGTGCAATAAGTTTATTGAGATAAAAAACCTCCAACAAATTACATATATTTGTAATTTGATAATTACTACTAAGTTGACTTTCATAGATCTTTACCAATTTACATTCCTACTAGCAACATGTGAGTGTCAGTTTCTCTACCATCTAGATGAGCAGTCTCTAACATTTCTGGCACCAGGAACTAGTGCTTCTATGAGAATCTAATGCCTGATGATCTGAGGTGGAGCTGAGATGGAAATGCTAGTGCTGGGGAGCAGCTGCAAATACAAATGGGGCTTCTTTCACTCACCTGCCCATCTTGCTGTGAATCCTGGTTCCTGGGGGTTGGGGACCCCTAATCTAGATAAAAAAAAAAAAACATGTTATCAAATCTTCAGAATTTTCTAGTGTCTTATGTGGAAAAAAATTCTAGCTCAGTGTTTTTTTTTTTTTTAATATTAGTTTCAGGTATAAAGTACAATGGCTAGACATTTATATAATTTATGAAGTAATACCCCCCAATTACTCTAGCACTCATCTGATACTAAACACAGCCATTATAATAATATTGATCTCACCTCATGCTGCACTCCACATCCCCGACTACTAATTTGTACCTCTTCATCCCCTACCCGCTTCACCCAACTTTCCACATCCCGCTCCTCTGGCAACCACCAGTCTACTTTTTAGTATCTGTGAGTCTGTCTTCATTCAGTTTGTTTATTTCCTTTGTTCCTTAGATTTTGTATATAAGTGAAATCATATAGTATTTATCTTTCTCTGACTTATTTCACTCAGCATTATACTTTCTAGGTCCATCCATGTTGTTGCAAATAGTAAGGTTTTACTGTTTTATGGCTGAGTAATAGTCCATTGTATACATGAACCAAAACTTCTTTATTCCATCATCTACTGGTGAGTGCCTAGGTTTCTTTTACGGCTTGGCTACTGTGAATAGTACTGCCATGAACATAGGGGTGCACAGATCTTTATGAACTAGTGTTTTGGGCTTTTTTAGAAAAGTACCCAGAATTGCAATAGCTGGGTCAAAAGGTAATTCTATTTTTAATTTTTGGAGGAACCTCCAAACTGTTTTCCATAGTGGCTGTATAAATTTGCAATCCTACCAAGTGGGTTCTCTTTTCTCTACATCCTTGCCAACATTTGTTTTTTGATTTGTTGATGATAGCCATTCTGAGGGTGTGAGGTGATATTTTATTGTGGTTTTAATTTCTCTGATAATTAATGACCTTGAGGATCTTTTCATATGTCTATTGGCCAACAGTATGTCCTCTTTGGAGAAATACCTGTTCAGGCCTTCTGCCTACTTTTTAGCTGGCTGGTATGTTTTTGTTGTTGTTGTTGAGTTGTGAGTCTTTTATAAATTATGGATATTAACCCCTTGTCAGATGTATCGTAGGCAAATATCTTCTCTCATTCAGTAGGCTTCCTTTTCGTTTTGTTTATCATTTCCTTTGCAGTGCAAAACTTTTTAGTTTGATGTAATTTCATTTGTTTATTTTTCCTTTTGTTATATTAGAAAAAATTACTAATAGCAATATCAGAGAGTTTACTGCCTAAGTTTTCTTCTAAGAGTTTGATGATTTCTGGTCTTATATTTAAGTAATCCATTTGAATTTATTCTTGTATATGGTATAAGGAGGTGGTGTAGTTTTATTTTTTGGCATGTGTCTGTCCAGTTTTCTCAGCACCATTTGTTGAAGAGACTACCTTCACCACATTACATATTAATGCTTCCTTTGTCTTAGATTAAGTGACCATATAAGAATGAATTTACTTCTTAGCTTTCTATTCTGTTCCATTGATCTGTGTGTCTGTTTTTATAACAGTACTATTTTTGAATTACTATAGCCTTGTAGTGTAGTTTGATATCAAGTAGTGTGATACCTACAACTTTGTTCTTCTTTCTCAAGATTACTGTGGCTATTTGGGATCTTTTATGGTTCCATATAAATTTTTGGATGGTTTGTGCTGAAAAATACCATTGGTATTTTAATAGGGATTACATTGAATCTATAGATTACTTTTGGTAGTATGGCCATTTTAACGATGCTAATTCTTCCTACCCATGAACACAGTATATGCTTCCATTTATTTGTATCTTTTTCAATTTCTTTTTTCAATGTCTCATAATGTTCTGAGAACAGGTCTTTTACCAAATTGGTTAATTTAACTCTTAGGTATTTTATTGTTTTTTTTTTTTGTCATTGTAAATGGGATTGTTTTCTTAATTTCTCTTTCTGATCATCATTGGCATATAAAAATGCAACTGACTTCTGAATATTAATTTTGTATTATGCTACTTTACTGCATTAATTGATCAGTCCTAACCATTTTGTGTGTGTGTGTGTGTGTGTGTGTGTGTGTGTGTGTGTGTGTGGAATCTTTATGGTTCTTTCTATATAGTATAGTACCATGTAATCTGCAAATAGTGACAGTTTTACTTCTTCCTTTCCAATCTGGATAACTTTATTTTTTTTTTCTTGTCTGATTTCTGTAGCTAGGACCTCAGATACTATGTTGAATAAAAGTGGTTAAAGTGGACATCCTTGTCTTCTTCCTGATCTTAAGTAAAAGTCTTTTAGTTTTTTCCTATTGAGTATGATATTAGGGTTTGTTATCTGTGGCCTTTATTATGTTGAGGTATATTCCCTCCATTCCCATGTTGCTGAGAGTTTTTATGTTGGATTTTGTCACTTTTTCTGTACCTATTGGTGTGATCTTATGTTTTTTATTCTCATTTTCTTTATGTGGTGTATCTAGTTAATTGATTTGAGGATATCGAACCAATTTTTCACCCCAGGGATAAGTCCAAGTTGCTCATGGTGGATAATCTTTTTAATATATTGCTGAATGTGGTTTGCTAATATTTTGTTGAAGATTTTTGCATCTATGTTTATCAGGGATATTGACCTATAATTTATTTATTTATTTTGTAATGTCTTTGTCTGGTTCTGGAATCAGGGTAAAGTGGCCTTGGAGTCTTTCCTCCTTTGAATTTTTTTGAAATTGTTTGAGAAGAACAGGTTTTAATTTTTTGAATGTTTGGTAAAATCACCTGTGAAGCCATCTGGTCTAGGACTTGTTTTGGGAGAGTTTTTTGATTACTGATTCAATTTTGTTGGTGGTAATCAGTTGGTTCAGATTTTGTTTCTTCTTGACTCAGTCTTGGGAGATTGTATGCTTCTAGGAATATATCAATTTCTTACATATTGTCCAATTTGGTGGCATATAATTGCTCATGGTATTTTCTTATAATTCTTTGTATATCTGTGGAGTCAGTTATTCTCTTTCATTTATGATTTTCTTTATTTGGGTCCTCTTTTTTTCTTGAAGAGTCTTTTTAGACTCCATTTCATTTATTTCTTCTCTAATCTTTATTATTTCCCTTCTTTTACTCACTTTGGGCCTTTTTTGTTCTTTTTCTAGTTTCTTTAGGTGTAAGGTTAGATTGTTTAGTTGAGATTTTTCTCCTTTCTTTAGGTAGGCCTGTATTGCTATGAATTTTCTTCTTAGGACTGCTTTCACTGTGTTCCATATACTCTAGGTTGTTGTGTTTTTATTTTCATTTGTCTCTAGGTATCTTTTGATTTCTTTCTTCATCTCATTGTTAACCCATACAATGTTTAGTAGCATGTTTTTTAGCCTCCATATGTTTGTGTACTCAGTTTTTTTCTTGAAATCAATTTCTAATTTTATAGAATTATAGTCAGAGTAGATGCTTGATATGATTTTAGTTTTCTTAAATTTATCGAGGCTTGTTTTGTGGCCTAACATGTGATCTATCTGGAAAATGTTCCATGTATACTTAAGAAGAATGTATATTTTGCTGCTTTGGCATGATACATTATTAAAATATCAATTAAACCCACCCAGTCTAGTGTGTCATTTAAGGTCTCTGTTTCCTTATTGATTTTCTGTCTGGAATATCTGTCCATTGCTGTCAATGGGATGTTGAAGTCTTTAACTATGAGTGTATCACTGTTGTTCTCTCCCTTTATGTCAGTCAGTATTTGCTTTATATATGTAAGAGCTCCTTTGTTGGGTGCTTATATGTTTACTAGAGTTATGTCCTCTTGTTGAACCCGTGATCATTATGTAATGTTCTTTGTCTCTTATTATAGCCTATGTTTTAAAGTCTATTTTGTCTGATATAAGTATTGCTACCCCATTTTTAAAAAATTTTTGTTCATATTTCCATCCCTTCACACTTGGTCTGTGTGTGTCTTTCAATCTAAAGTGGGTCTCTTATAGACAGCATATGTGTGGGTTTCATTTTTCTATACATTTAGCTATCCTATGTCTTCTTATTAAAGCATTTAATCCATTTACATTCAAAGTGACTATTGATAGGTATGTACTTATTACCATTTTATTATTCACATTTATTTTTATTTTCTTCCTTTTAAAAAAGTCCCTTTAACATTTCTTGTAATACTGGCTTCTTGGTGATAAATTCCTTTGGCTTTTTCCTGTCTGGGAAGCTCTTTAACTCCTCCTCAATTTTAAATGATAGCCTTTCTGGGTAGAGTGTTCTTGGTTATAGGTTCTTGTTTTTTATCACTTAATATTTTGTGCCAATCCCTTCTGGCCTCAAAGTTTCTGTTAAGAAATCAGCTGACATTTTTATCAGAGTACTGTTATAAGTAACTAGCTGCCTTTCTATAGATGCTTTTAGGATTCTCTCTTTGTCATTAATCTTTGACATTCAAATTATGATGTGTCTTGGTATGGGTGTGTTTGGGTTTCTCCTATTTAGAGACTCTTTGCACTTCCTGGACTTGTACGTCTATTTCCTTTGCCAGATTAGGTAAGTTTTCTGTCATTATTTCTTCAAATATGTTCTCAATTTCTTGCTCTGTCTCTTGTTCTGGTACCCCTATGATGTGAATTTAGAACACTTGATGTCGTCCCAAAGATTTCTTTAACTTTCCTATTTTTTTTAATTATATTTTTTTATTGCTATTGACTGGGCATTTTCTGATCCCTTCTCTTCCAACTCTCTGATTTGATTCTCTGCTTCATCTAATCCACTGTTGATTTCTTCTAGTGTATTCTTCATTTCAGTTATTGTATTCTTCATTTCTAATTGGTTCATTTTATGATTTCTGTGTCCTTTTTTTATGCTACTATCTCTTTGTTGAAGTTCTAACTGAGAGCACCTATTGTTTCCTAAGTTCATTGAGCAGCCTTATAACCAATGTTTTGAATTCTATCTCTGGTCAGTAGCTTGCCTCTCTTTCATTTAGTTTCTTTTATTTTTTTCTGGAGTTTTCTCCATTTATGACATGTTTCTTGGTTTTCTCATTTTAGTTGCCTCTCTGTGTTCATTTCTATGTATTAAGAGGATTTGTTTTGTCTCCCAGCTTTGGCCAGGTGCCCTTATGTAGTAGGTGTCCTGTGTGGCCCAGTGGTGCAGTCTTTCTGATCACCTGTGCTGGTGGCTCTGGGCATGTTTTTTTGAATGGATTGTGCATGTTCTTTTATTGTAGCTAAGCCTTGATTGCTGTTTGCACATCAGTAGATGGGATTGAGCCTTGGGCTGAATGGCTGTGGGCACTGGCCATGCCTACAGGGTATAAGCTGCTATTTGGAGGCTGATTATACTGAATGGGATTCACCCATGGGATGCTGATCTGGAGGCAAATGGGGAAGACCACACTGTGAGCCAAAGTCAATTATTCCCAGTATTGACACTGGGATGAGTCAGCAAGAAGACCAATGCATATCAGTGCCTGAGGCTTTCTGCTTGTTAATTGTACTTCTCCAGAACTGCAAGAGCCTTTTGTTGGTATGGGAATTGGGTAGGTGGGGACCCAGGGAGTCACCCCGGTTAATTGTGCAGATTTCACCTGGCCAGTGCAGTGGAGTGAGCCACTTCCATCAGGTCAATGCAGATTGCTGCCCATGCTGAGCCCATTGGCTCCTGCAAAAGTTATGGATCACAGTAACACCAGCTGCCATCTGCCTTGGTTTCACAGACCCCAGCAAGTCTGTGTCATCACATTCTTTCCATGTCACTCAAATTGCCAGAATCCTAACTGATTTTAACAGTCAGATTGTGTGGGAACAATTCTTCCCAAAACTGGAATTCTGAGTTGGCAAGCCCCTGCATGAGGCTAGGGCCCTTTGTTCTTTCAGGAAGGTTTATACAGCTGTGCTCTCCCTCTCAGTGCTCAAGTGCCACATGTGGGTGTAAAACCAGTCCACTTCATTCTCCATATCTTACTAATCTCGATGTGGCTTTTTCCTTATATCCTCGGATGTATGTGTTATGATCAGCTAGACTTCAGGAGGTTTGCCTTGTTATTTGTTTTATAATTTGGTTGTAATTTTAATGAAGTTGTGGAAAGAGTGAATCTTGCTTTTACCAAGCTCACCGTCTTGTCCAGAACGAAAATTTCCTTCCTTTTTAAGGTGAAATAATACTCCATTTTATACATTTGCCACATTTTGTTTATTCATTCATCTGTTGATAGACATTGTTTGCTTCCACCTTTTTGCTATTTTGAATTATGTAGACAGGAACATAGGCATACAAATATCTCTCCAAGATCCTATTTTCAGTTCTTTTGAGTATATACCCAGATGTGGAATTGCTTAAGCATATGGTAGTTCTATTTTTATTTTTTTTTTAATTTTTTTCATTGGGTGGATAAATACCTTTTATTTTAGATTAGTTTAAATTTTCTAGATTTTTTTGTTAAATTTTAATTAAGTTTATTGGGGTAACATTGGTTAATACAATTATATAACTTTCAGGTGTACATTATCATTTGTCATCTGTATATTTTACAATGTGTTTACCACATGAAGTCCAGTTTCCTTCAGTTACCATATATTTGATCCCCTTTACCCACTTCACTCTCCCCCTAAACCCTATATTTGACCCTTTTTACTCCATCTGGTAGTTCTATTCTTAATTTTTTGAAGGACTTGATGGACTGCCCTACTGTTTCCCATAATGGCTGTATCATTTTAGATTACTACCAATAGTGTGCAGGGGTTCTAATTTCTCTATATTCTTCTTCAATGCTTATTTTCTTATTTTCTTTTTATAGTAGCCATCCTGATGGGTGGAAGCAATATCTCATTTTGACTCAGTTTCTTTTTTGATATGCTTTGGAGATATACTTTGAAATATTTACATGAAGTAATTAAAAATACATGTGTTAAAATATATGAGTAAGATATCTTTGGTGGCAAGGAACATATAACTTCCATTCAAATACACTGAAACAGGGGTGATTAAGGTAAGTATTATAGTGAAATCTCACATTATATTTTTGAGAATTTCTCCATTATAAAACCTTGTTTTAACTTATTTTACCCCAAATAATGAGTGAAATTTATGGAAGTGATGTCTCAGGGAATTCACTTTGAGAAATGCTCTTATGAGGGAGCTGTAAAGGTTGTAGAATTAGGAACATCAGGATTCAAAACCCAGTTTCATCTGTTTTAAGCTAAATGACCCACAAATAAACTCATCGACTTTATTAGGCCATAAAATGTTCTAATATTTTAATTTTTTACATAAAATATTGTAATAGGTAATTCACAATTATCCAAAGTCCTATCCAAAGATTTTCACTGATTTCAGTTATTTCAGGGGTCAGTAAATATTTTCATCCCTGGGTTCTGATTCAGGTACCATTCACGTGATAGAAGCTAGCTGTCATTCTCTGCTATCTTCTCTGAAATATCCAGCTGTCTTCTTATAAGTGTCTAATATTGCAGTCTTCACTGTCTTGTCTCCTGTTCATAGGAGTTCCCTTCATCCTGTTTCCAAATCTATCACCTTCTTTCATGAAAAAAAAAAACATGATGTTTTGGGGAAACTCTAAGCTGTCTAAAAATGCTGTTATCATAGAGAGATGAAAATGAAAAAGAGATGAAGTTGAGGAGGTTAAGTAAGAACAAAACAGGTAATGAAGTTTCTCTTGTAAGTTTTTGGAAACTGGAACTTTTTCTACAGAGATTGAGTGCCTAAGCAGGAAGTATGTGGTAAACTGTATGGCGGATGGATTGGAGACTAGCTGGAAACATCAAAATAAGCTCAGAGAGCTTTGCAATGTTCCAGGAGAGAAATGAGACTCTGTGTTATGGAAATAGCAATTCCAAGGAGCCAAGAAATTGAATGGACAGAATAAGGTAAAGTAAGATATGGAGAAGAGAATTCTAGAATGACTTGAAGTTTCTGATTAGGAGTCAGTGAAGCTAATGACTGAGAAGAAGAAGAAGGTTTTGAGGAAAGGAAAATGGCTTCCATTTTGGACATGTGTGCATGGAGCATCCATTTGGAAATGTATTGTAGATAGATGGGTATGCAGGTCTGGAAACTAGGAGAGTCCTTGACCTGAAAATCTAAAACTAGGAGTCTTCAGTGAATAGATGGTGATTAGAACTATGAGAAAGGATGAACTTGCCTAGTGAGACCATGTAGTTTAGTAACAGAATCATCAGGTCAGTGGCATTTCAGGGGTGAGCAAAGGCAGAGAAGACAGTAAAGAAAATAAGAAGGATTAATGAGATAATAAAACCAGTTCAGGCAAGATGCCCAGATTTTTCTTAAGCAAGGTCTTTATTAACTTCAGATATCACATTAGCAATGAAAAGCTACTTTCCCCAACCTTCTTTAGGTGATAATTCAAAACATGTGAATTTGGTGCTTGTAATAAGAGGTATTTATGGTCTAATATAAATCAACAATCTCAAGGTAAGAAACAGACCTCACAAAAACTGTTCCAGAAGAGTGAAAGTGACAGGTGATAGAAGGAGCTTGAGAAAGTTGAAAACCTAGTTCAGATTTTTGCCTCTGAATATTTCTGTGATCTTCAACACTTAATTTAATCTATCAGGGACTCAGTTATATCCTCTGAAAATTATATATTCCCTATGTTTCCTTCTTACTATAAACTTTTGTTACTTTTAAAGCTAAGTTTATACATTTTGCTTATTCAAGGACAGATAAGTCTGCTCTAAAATAAATGGTATAATATTAAATTAATTTTAAATAAGATACACTTATTTTCATTTGTGAAATAAGTTTACATTACAATTACTTTCAATAACATTCTAAAATCTAGTCAATGATATGGCCTTGCTTTTATCTTTAGTAAATAAATTTTTTAAAATATATTTTTTTTGTTTATTTTCATTTTTACATTACAATTACTTTCAATAACATTCTAAAATCATCTAGTCAATGATATGGCCTTGCTTTTATCTTTAGAAAATAAATTTTTTAAAATATGGTCTTTTTGTTTATTTTCATTTATGTCTCTCTTATTTTCTCATTAGGCCATTAAATTGTTTTTTACTCCCCAAAGAGTCTAACAAATTGCCTTGTAGACATGTTTGTAATAGAGGCTCAATAAATATCTTTTAACTGATTGATATTAGCTATCTTTTCATTCAACCGTACCCCACCGTTTCTTCTTTCTACCTTTTTTATCCATTCCCATAGTTTTTATTACCATTCCAATGAGGATCTGAGCAGTTAGAACACTGTAGTGTTCAATAAATGTTAAAGAAGAACAGCATACTTCCAATTCTAACTTAAATCTTGTTTTATTTATAAGAAATTTAGATTAGGTAGCTTTACTCTTATTTATCTTTTGAGTGTTACAAAGACAGCACTTCTCTTTTACTCCAAACACTCTTGCTCCACAGATTTTATATCTTAATTATATCAATTATGCAATTGGGATGCTTCACTATGTTTCTTTCTTTGCCTCATTTCCTTTGTTTTAACTGGCATCTCTGCTATTCTAAATATAGTGCTACTTTATGCATGTTTATTTTCATTCTCAAGTATCTAGGTCTTACAGTGTTGGTTTCTTAGTCATCTTCTAATGGTCTCTTAAATAGTTACTGCCTGCTAATTCATTTTCTAACATGCTATGCATATGTGATCCTTCTTATTAATACAAGGAGCTCAGAAGACTTCTGCCCGTATTTTCCCATTGCAACTACTTTTGACTCTTAACCAGCTCTTCGACCTTGGGTAGGTCTACTGGCTTATTCTGGCATGGCTAACATAAAATGTGTGATAATTGCAAGTCTTTCTTTTACACATTGCTAATATAACTTTAAGCATGATGAACTGTAGTTATATTTGGTAATTTGCCATATCCATTGGACTATAAGATCCGGAAGGGATGTTTTATTTCTCAAAGGAGGTCATAGCAATCATTGTAATCAACCCCATGGTCTATCCCTGGTCATATACGCACTTAAAAATTTTTGAGTAAATGGTCCTTAGCCTTAAGACACCTCATCAACCCACATCATTACTTTTTCTAAACCCTTGGGGCAGATTTTTAAAGTCATGGCTCATACTCTATATATTTCCTTGTGTTTTACTATGATTTCCTTTAAAGACCTAAACAATTTCATATTCGCTACAGAAACTATTTGAATAACAGTACAACATTATTGTCAATTTGGGGACATGTTTATCCTAATTCTATTCCACATTGCTTCACAATTAATATAAGATTATTCATAACTTAAGTGATAAAAGTAAAATATGAAAAATAAACCTACTTACCATTTTATTATGTGTATGTATATTTGTATATTTTTATTATATATCTTGTTTTAAAAGTCTCTGGATGCAAAGAATCCTGAATGTGTAGATTTCTTTTACTGTAACAGCCTGTTAATTGTATGATACCATGTGGCTCTTTTAAGGTCCATATGCTAATTCCCACATACTTATTTATTTAAACAATGTGGTATACTATTTCTTACAGGAACAAGTAATCTGCATATCTCAAAACAAAGACTTTCTGCTAAGTTATGAACCAGTGACAAATGAATGTATTTCAATAACATAACTGAAAAAGAATGGAAAACAAATATCCAGTCCTTGATACCACTTTGAGCTAGATTTGAGGGTGATATGAGAAAAGCATTTTAAGAGCTAAGTTATCCTGAATATGGTTGTTCTACACCAGTTAATTACCTCAAATAATCATAGAACAAGCTTTATTGTCTCACCATTATTTGAACATTTTTTTAATTCAAAATTTGCATGCTGCCTAGTATCATTTAGGAGTACATATATGAAAGTGAAAGTGAAAAAAGAAAAGAGAAATCTAGTGGGTTGACGGCTAGATCAAAGGAGTAGTTGTTAGTGTCAGTAAGGCTGAGTTCTATTTCTAGCTCTTCTCTCCCTCCCTGGCTATGGTGCAGACTGCCTAAGCTTTCATTATTACTTGTTTTATTGTAGTGTATTGTTTTTTAAAGTGATTATTTCCATGGCAACGAGGCACTGTTCCAGGCATCAGGGAGGCATGACAGTCACAGTGGAGTTGGGAATCAGCAAAGATAAAGGGAGAGGAGAGAAAAAGAGTGGGGATATGAAAAACTTTGAGGGCAAATATGTGAAATGGACCTGGCAAAGCACCAAAGATATTTTAATTTAAAATGCCAGTTAGTGGAATTTTTTGGTTTGTTCTTATTGACTAAGTTAAGTGAGTAAAGTAGCTGTTTTATTTTTCTAACAGTAAATTTAGAAAATTACTGTCCTGAGATGATATTGCTAGTGAAGTGACAAGGTCTAACTGCCAAAGAACAATAGGTAGTCTTTTTTTGATATGGCCATTGTACTTATCTTTTTTTGGATGTCCAAGTGATCAGTGGTGATAGGATAATGTTAGCTATCACAATATATGGGAATATATACAGAGTATTTGGTCTTGAGGCAGCAGCTCTGATGTTAAAAAAAAATACTCCCACTCTTTGCTGTTAAGGTTCAACTTTTTCAGAGGTGAAGGAATACAATTCTTTTGATGAATAAGACATGGTATATAAAAATTGATTAATCCTTGCAATTCCGTTCTGTCATCCATTTGGACTGCAGTGGTTCTATCGGAAAACAAAGGTAGTTAACAAATCAGTCATAATCATCATCATCTCAATTTCTTGAACACATAAGATTTAGGCACTGATCTAATCAATTTTAATACATTAACTTAATAACTTGTCTGATAAGAGATTTTTTTTAGAAATCATACTGTGTACAATTACCTTCATAATGAATATTTAGTTCAAAAAATGTTCTCAGTGAATCCCAAGAAACCTAGATAAAGCTAATATTATGTAAGTTACTCTTTATTATTTGAAAAATACAATATTGAGTCACATTTTTTATTCTGTCATCAGTAGTCACCTTAGAAGGAAGCCCTATTGCTATTGACCAAAGCCATTTTGGGGCATACAAGTTGCTTGCTGCTTTGAGAAATAATTTACTGTTATATGCCATTGACATAGTGTTAAGAGACTTTATTTTCTTTTTAACTTTTGCACATCTTATTAACAGAGTGAAAGGACATTTTACACTTATCTTTTCCTATCCACTGAGTTTCAGAGAACTGTTCTAGAATTACTTTATTATATGGGAGCCATTGAAGTGACCTCAGTTAACCTTATTCTCAAACTTGTGGATTAGATGTACAATAGTAGAGAAAAAAAAGTGGTATCGTGACATACAGGTTTTATTCATTTGGTTACTTAAGAAAGCCATGTCATATTACATGGGTTAAAAAAAAGGAAGAATAATAATTCATTATATTTGAATAGTTTGTATTCTACATAGCATAGTCCCAAAACAATTCCACTTGATTCTCATGAGTAAATATGACTTTGAAGTATATATTTCCCTTGTTTTGTGGCTGAGGATGCTTAGTTTTGTACAAATCCATATATAGTTAATTGAATGAATAATCAGTTTAGAATCCAAGTCTCTTAACTCCAAGTCTAGTGTTATTTCTAGCACAGTCTCTTGTTGTTAAACCAGAGAGAGAGACTTTATATCCTAATTTTATTAAAATTATATTTTCAAAATTTAATTATATAAGGAAAAATAAAATGAATGCTGGGGAGCAGGAAAAATGGCATAAATAATACAGGATCTTTTCATTCCTCTTATGACTAAATCAAAGTCATGATAGAAACATGGAACAAATAGCAAGGAAATTCACCTGGGATCTAGACAAACAGAAGCACTACAACTAAGGAGAAAAATAATGGTAGAAAGTAGGAGGGAACTAGCAGCTGAACGGGACAGAAGCTGTAGCAGTGGCAGCTGCAGTTGCTTCTTAAAGGGGCCATGTCCATGGATGAACTTTTGTGGTGATGAACCTGCTCACTCTGAGCACCAGAGCCAGGTCAGCTGCTCCAGGGGCACTAGGGACTAAAAGGTGGAACTGAGTTGTTGGAGTAGGGCCAGAGGTGAGGATCTCCTCATGACAGAAGTGCTGGTGGTATCTATTATTCCTCTGTTGAGCCCTCCCCACTCCTAGTGTGCAGACTCAGCACCGCCATAGCTGAGATATCATCAAACTGGATAACAGAGATTACTCCATCCAGAGGCTTTTCTGAAACTCTGCCTCCCCCAAATCAAGGTCCCACCTAAGCCACATCCAGGTGTGTCCTTTGCAAGTCTGATGCTCTTTTCTGAGTAGCCTTAAGATGCACACTGGTGACAGCTGGCCTCAACTTCTAGTGTGGTTTCTTGAGGCAACTATAAGCATTACATCTGTGGATTGCTTGCTGAATCTTAACAGGTGGTCCTGGATGGACACAGACTGGGGCTAAATTTGGCCTGAAGCTGAACCCCTCTCTGGACTGTGCCACTGGACACCTACTATACAAAGCCATGCTAATAAGAATGGGAGACTTAAGAGCTTTGCTTAATACAGAGAAACAGACATAGAAAGGCAGCCAAAATGGGAAGACAAAGAAGCAGAAACCATATGAGAGAACAGAACAGAGACCCAGGAGTAATGGAGTCAAACAATCTAATAGATATGGAGTTGAAAACACTGGTTATAAAGATGCTCAATGAACTTTGGGGAAGTGTAGATAAATTCAGTGAGAACTTTAACAGAGATTAAAAAAACATAAAAATGAACATGGAAATTATAAAAGGGAATCATTTATAAATGAAAAACGAATCTGAGCTGGAGAGTATATTAGAGGTAATTAACACAGTGGATAAAGAAGAGGATTGAACTACTGACATAGAGGATGGGGAAGCCAAGGATACTCAATCAGAATGGCAAGAAAAAAGAAGCCAAGACTATAATAATAATTAAGGAGCCTATGGCACAGTTAAATGTAAAAATATTGGTGTCATAGGAGTACCTGAAGGAAAACAAAATATTGAAGAGCTATTTGAAGAAATAATGTTGGAAAACTTGCCTAACCTGATGAAGGAAATAGATATATAACCCCAGGAAACTCAGCTAGTCCCAAGAAAGAAGAACGCAGAGGCCCACACCAAGACACATCATAATTAAAATGCCAAAGGTTAACTACAAAGAGAGAATCTTAAAAGCAGCAAGAGATAAGCAATTAGTTACCTACAAGGGAATTCCCATAAGACTGGCAGCCAATTTCTCAAAAGAAACTATGCAGGACAGAAGGGTTTGGCACAAAATATTCAAATTGATGAAAACCCAGGATCTACAACCAAGATTACTTTATCTAGAAAAGCTTATCTGAGCCAAAGGACAGATAAAGAACTTCCCACACAAAAGAGCTCTAAAGAAATTTATCACCCAAGCCAGTATTACAGGAAATGTTGGAGGGACTTTTTTTAAAAAAAATATATGTATTAAAAATAGGAATAAAAAATGGTAACAGCTACATATCTATCAACAAGTGCTTGAAATGAAAAATAATTAAATGTTTCAAACAATAGGGAGGGTGATTTAATGGATAAGAATAAAAGACCCTTACCTATGTTACCTACAAGAGACTCACTTCAAATTAAAAGACACACAGACTTAAAGGAGGGGAATGGAAAAAGATATTACCTTGATGGACCTAGAGGGTATTGCACTGAATGGAGTGGGTCAGATAGAGAAAAACAAATATCACATGATTTATTGTATGTGCAGAATCTAAAGAACAAATGACAAAAACAAAAACAAAATGGAAATAAATTTATAGATACAGAAAATATTTTGAGGGCTGCTACATGGGAGGGTAGTTGGGAAGATGGCAAAAAATAAAGCAAAGGGATTAAGTAAGAGGTACAAAAAAGATAATTACCAAATAGATGTGGAGATGTAGAGTGTAGCATAGGGAAGATGATTAATAATGTAATAAATATAAAAGGGGAATGAGGGATACTAGATTTAGTGGGATTATTGCTTTTGCAATTTATGTGGGTCTCTTTTCACTATGCTGTACAACTGAAACTGGTATGTTATTGTATGCAAACTATAATTGAAGAAAAACTCATTGAGCTGTATAATGTAAATACGAGCAACCTATTGTCTATTTCAATAAAGCTGGGAAAAATAAATATTTGATGTTAAAAAAAGAATGCTAATAAAAAGCATGAAAATCTCATTAATATATTGAATATTTTGAGTTCAAGTACATAACATTTTACTCATTAATAAATATGCCTTCACAGTAGTTGAATTTTAAAAGTTGAAACTCCAGATACTGTTTTCATGTTTTGTTTGTGCTTGTGTACTATCTGGAAGATGATGCAGTAATTCTTAGGACATTTAGCCTTTGTAAGAAGAGGGTTTAAGCCTAATTAACCTCTTATTTCTTTGCTAACCTCTATTACTGGGGAGATCAGTCATTTGACCTTTATTAGGCAAAATAATGTTGTGCAAAGACATGGCCAAGAATCCTTTGTTAATTCTAACTACTGTTACTGCAATATAACTAGCTTTATGCATGTTACTTGGTTTCCAAAGTATTTAGTTGCTCTACCCTTGAAATAATTCACTGCACTGCTAATCTACATTGCTGGCATGTAGTGTCAAATTCATGTTTGATTTCAAGAATTTAAGGAGACCTATTCAACAATCTTCTTTGAATTCTACTATATTTCAAGTACTCTGACAAAATGAGAATTGTATACATATGAAATAGTATAAAATATTATATAAAAAAGGTTTCATTTTTCATGGAGCCTTTTCAAAAAATGGATTAGATTTCCTATTTTTGCGGGTTAGTGCACATATATCAAAGTTTAGTTAGGTGAACTGCAAAATGGAATCCAGATGAATCCGACTGTAGACCAGGGCTTAGTAACTACATTTCACTGTGTAAGATGAGAACAATTAGAAAGATATATTCAAGTGTCTGGAAATTTAGGGTAGGAAGAAACTCCTCAGTAGGAAAAAATTTAAAAAGATTCATAAAAATGATGGTGGCTTTAGTGGGACTTTGGAGAATAAATAGGATTTGAACATACACATGCTAGTGTTAAAAATAACATCAGATCAATTAAAATTTTAATTAAGAGTTTATTGTGCATAACAGAGCAGTTCATGATCTGGGAGTCTTCAAACTGAAAGTGGAATGAAGCTCAAGGGTGCATTGTTATAGGATAGCTTACAAAGCAAAAATGCAGAAGCTGTTTAACCTTTACAACAGTTGGTTATAACAATGGAAGTTTCCAGATGGCAGGGAGTTGATTAAAAGTGATTATCTTATAACATTTTAGGGAAATGATTTGTTTTGCTCATTATTATTAGAGGCATTTATAAGAAATAAGAAGTTAGGTTTTGTTTGTGTTGCAGAATAAACTAGATTAGATTATGCTTACATAGCTTAACTGGTTTAATGTGTGAGGAATTCTTAACCCAGATCTCCATTTTATTTTAGTTTACATTAGTAAGTGAAAAGTTAAACACTGAAGTAATAGGAAATAGAGGTCTCCTATCTAATTGGTTCTTATCTGTTAGAACATGGAATGAAAAGCAGGACAAAATGTTAGAAAGGAGGTGAGAAACACATTGTGGAAGATTTTAAGAATGAAACAATGAAAAGAGATAATAGTCCACTAATCTAGATACTTGCACTTTACTCCATAAAAGATTACTTTTGAAGATTTGGAAAGAAAAATCAGATTCATCAAAAATGCCTGTGGACTAATTCTTTCAAAATATTCTCCCTATAACGTCTAGCATTTTGATATCATTTTGATTATATTTTATGGTATAAATACACCTCTTAATATTTATCACATTAGTCTTTCATTTTTCATAACTATCTGTCTATATCTATCATCTGTCTGTCTATCTATCTATCTATCTATCTATCTATCATCATACCATCATCATCATCATCTATTATATATCTATCTTGCTATCCATCCATCCATCCATCCATTAATCCAATCTCTGAAAACAACTGTTGGCCACTACAATAGATATAAGAATATACATACAAGGTCTCAAACTTCTAGGTCTTAGCGAACAGAAGCACAATAATTTTAGCGTGGGAAAACTTTTCAGTAAGTCATATGTCAGTCATTTAAAATAGTACCTATAGAGTGAATAGACTGTTGGTTAAAGCTCCTTAAATGTTAAATAAGGGTGTGCCTAACACCTTAATACATCTTTAAATAGGTTGTCAGTGAAGGAAGTTTTATGTACATAGCAGAGTAGAACTAAATTGGTAACTGCATTGTTAAGTTGCCTTCTGGAATGTAGCTCAAGAGAGGCTGAGTCCCGATGCCAGAACAGCTATCAAAGACAAAAAATATATCTCATCTGTGTTGTGTCTGAGCAGAAGAGATGAGATTGGTAAACTAGTATACAAAAAATGAGTTGAGATCCTTGGAAACATATTAATGGCGTGGCAAAGCTTAAATGAGATGGACAATAGGAAGTCAGAGGTTGGTAAAGATTAAGAGATAGTTCATGGTGAATATCTGCTAGATTAGATTTTACTCTCAATGATATTTAACACTCAGCATACTTCATGGGATGGAGAGGGCAGGTCTACAATATAATCAACATGCACATATATCTTTAGTAAATGGGAAGAGTTAGTAGTTTGGGAGAAGAAAGAGAAAGAAATATGGAGAAGAATATATATTAATATATATCAGATTTCCTTTCTCTTATGACTCTTTACCCTCCATTTTTATTTTATTGGTAGACTTATTTACTTCAGACCAGGGCAAATATTATTCTATTGTATGTATTGAATTGGCAGCACCTTTTTAAAGATTATTATAATTTAAAAATGGTAGTTATTTTATTATGTTTTAGTGGAAATGATAAGAATAATTTTCAAAATTTAACTATATTTATTTTTTTATAATTAATAATATTTGGTAAATCATCAAAGATTATAGATTTGTGATGCATTGTATTACCCATTAGATTACAGCTGTTAATAATTATGAGAATAATTTTACTTAAGATTTGCATCTATCTTATTTATTCTATTCATGGAAGAATATTTGTGTATAGGGATACAGCACATCAACAGTAATATTTTATTGCATTTTTTCTTTTTCCATAAAATCACATCTGAGTTTTGATCATGAAATTGGTGTTTGTCACATGTACTTAAAGTAACTCTAAATTATTAAATAGTGTATATTGGTTTATTCGTTTTTTTCAAAATTGGCTCCCTTTTTTTAGTATATAGCATCTCTTTAGAGACATATTCTCTCATTTAAATATTTTTATTAGATCTTAATGGTAGAATATATGTCATACTTATTTCAATAGAGTGAGATTCAGTTATATTTTTGGAACATAGGCTCAACAATTTAGTCAACATATTTCTTAAATGCCTACAAGATGCTCAACATACTGAAATAATTGAAGAGATGGAGCTCTTTACCTCTGCCTTAAACAAAGTCCCAGTTTATTTTCTCATTCATGTCAAAGTCATTGCATCACAGATAGGAGTTGCTTGTATTTAAGCTTAAATTGTGAGGCACAGACTGTGTGTGGTGTATTCAGGGATAGAATAATTGCTATAAATTGGAATTTAAGAATGAAGAATTTAGTTGGGCCTTGAAAGACTGGTAGATTTGGAATGAACATAGGGACAGTCCAGGGAACATTCTTTACCAAGTATCTAAGATAAGACCCAGTCAAGTTAGCTTCACTAAGAAAACATTTATTAAAAATTATGCTGGTATTAAATAGGACCAAAGGAAATGAAGAACCACTTAGCTTTCTCATGGGTAAAACTAAAAAGCTCTTGGGAAGAAAGCAGTTGTGTCTGTCCCCTCTCCTCTCCTCTTTTTTTTTTTTTCACTCTTGTTCTTACTGATATCATTTGGTTCTTGTTCTGCTTTCGTCTAAGTGCCTGTAACCTTACACTCTCTGTTTAATAACTAGCACAAGTAGCCCCGGTGGTTTCCATGGCTCTAGAATCTGTGTTTTTCCAACTCCAAGAACAGTTAGTAATTGATTCAGTCTTAGAGTCTATGACTATCTTGATGAAATTCTTAAGAAGAAGGATCGGATTGATAGATGATTGGTATGAGTGGACACTCAAGTCTACTAAACTGTGAACATGTGAGACAGGAGGTCACTTGCTGTGAACATGGAGGCAGGGACACACTCTCTGGAAGGAAGTTGTGAGTATGTAGTTGTCAAAGAACTCTCAGCAAAAGGAATGTTGGATAAGGAGGCACTCCAAGTACATCAGATTTAGAGATAAATAGTAAGAAAATATGGTATTTATAGAATCGTGAGAAAACTAAGCTGTTGGGAGGGAGGATTGGTGTTGGGGAAGAGTAGGAAATAAAAATGAAAGGGCTGAGTTCAGAGTAAGATGCAAGTTAAAGTTCACAAGAAGAAAGAATACTAACATGGAATGAATGTTATGTATCAAGCATTTTAGATGTTTTCATGTTGTGTAGGGTGCTGCCTCACTTCCTACTCAGTCTATAAGTATGTGGGGCCCTGGGGTTTTTTAAAATTTAATTTTGGTTCTGTTTTTAATCATAATTCGGTCTGTAGATTTGTAGAAAATAACTCTGGACTTTGTTTCAAGGTGCCATGCAAACAAATTCCATAGGACCACCACCTTGATTTGAATGTTAATTCCATTTCCTGAGGATATTCTTTAGTGATGTAAGTTTAATTACTGCATATTTTGCAATTTAAAAAGTTATATTTTATTGCATTGCTCCTGTTAACTTGCCTTTTATACTGTGAATTAAAAGGTGATACAGAGTACATGTTCATTGTAAAACACTCAAACAATGCAAAACTAAACATGAAATATAAAATGCAAAATGTGAAAGTTACTGATCTACCTCTTGCCTGGTCTCACAATTCTCCCAGTTCCACACTCTTCCCCATTCTCCAGTCTTTCCTATCGGTAACGATAATTTGTAATATTCAGAATTTTTTTCTAATACACAAACATAGATGATAGATTAGATAGATATATGGATAGATGATAGATGTAGATAATTTTAGTTTTTACACAAAAGAGATCATATTGGATACATGGTTTTGTAACAGTCTTACATGTTTCACATAATGATGCATCTCTATATTAATCTTTACAAGTCAGTTCATGTGGCACTACCTCACTATATTTAACTGCTGCATAGTATTCCATAATATAGATTTAATTTAGCTATCATCCTGTAAGTACATGCTCAATGAAAGTTAAGGAATTATAGCATTTGTATTAATGCAGTAATAAACTTTTTATACATATTTTGTACATATGCAATTACACATATTGAATTCCAAATTGTAAAATTTTTTAATCATAGGTCATGTGCTCTTTAAATTTTGATACAGCCAAGTTGTCATCTACAAAAGCTGTACTAATTTACACTCCTATCAACAGTATATGAGATAACCTGTTTTCTACTCCCTCGATAGTTCTATAAAAAATGCCTTTTTGGCAACCTTTCAAAGTGAATTATGATTGTGTTTATATTACCTCTGTGTTGTGAATTATATATTTTATAAGAAAGTAACAATGTCCATGTCACAATCTAAAGACAATGTAAAATAAGTTTTACGAGTGATTGAAGTTGAATTTAGTTTTAAAATCTTAAGGAATGTAATCTCTTCAGTAGAACTGGTTTATCCTTTAAAGAAATGTTTATTAGATCCAACTCTTTGAGATAAAAATATATTCCATATTTTCTTCAACAAGGAAAACATGGCCAGTGACTAAAGGTTTTAGAGCTTTTATAAATACTTGACATTTTTTAAGCAGTGTATTTTAATGAGAAAATTTAGCTCAGTCTAAGAATAATTACCTTAGAGGAATACGCTAGTTTTTCTCTATTCTGAACTTGATTATCTTGAGATTAGAATGGTAGTAAATGCTCTCTCCTGTTGTCAAAGGAAGAATGCATCATTCACCTTTTCTTATTCTCTTTGTTCAAATCTAGTCGGAGCACCATCCACAAATGCAGCCACCATGTCTGAACTCGTGTGTGTGTGTGTGTGTGTGTGTGTGTGTGTGTGTGTGTGTGTGTGTAATAAATAACAAGTATCAGGAATAGATCTTTGAAGATTCATTATGTTCAGAAGGGAACATGCCTCTTGTTGATTGACTAAATGCAGTCATAATTTATGGAATCATAAGGCTCTGACTCCAAATAACCTAATATACAAGTAATCTAGATAACCATTGTCAAGAAAATTGTATTTTAAATGGACTCCGGATGGTTGTGGGTTAAACTTGCAGTGCCCCGATTCACAGTGGCAAGTTTTAAACACCAAAAATCTGAGGGAACTGCTTTGTGTTCAATAGCACTTAATCTATTAAGTAAAATTTCTTTTATCTCTTAAAGGAGAGAAATATACCCAATTAAGAATCACTGACCAAGTGCTCAGAATCATTTCTTAAATAAACCTGATCTTTTTATTTTTAAAATAAGATTGCACTTTTAAGACTAAAGACCATTTATTCTTCTGACTTAGAAAGTTTCTTGTTAACACTAGTTATACCTTGGCTAAAACAAATATTTCCTAAATTGATAGATATTCCTTCATAAGAAATGACCTAGATCACAGTCTTACATGGGAACAGTAGAGTTCCTATTGAAGAAGATTGTGGTAAGGATACATCACTTAGGTTTCCACTGAAATTTAAATAACCATTTATTACAGAATAAGGCTATATGAAATAAAGTAGAGGGAGGAAAGACAGAGAGTTCAGCTGTTTCTGCATGGATTCCAATAAGAAAGTTGTGGTTTTACATCATGGAAAATGTAATCAGACTGAAAGCTCTCGAGATAAAGAGAACAAGTCATAGAACTGGAGTATGTGCCCAAAGTAATTACTGGATGTACTGAAAAATAATTTTAATAAGTTGCATAGGAGAGCTCAGTGACATTAACAGCTGGTTATTGCCCTGACCCATATACAGCATTTGAAATAATGACATTATATATGCCAAGTGTTATTTAATCTTGTTAAGGATTTTAGGTAGCTATTTGATATTTTCTATGATCAAATATGATTCAGTGTTTACACTTGGTTTTCATATTCCTCTGAAAATTTTTTTTTACTTTAGGATCTACATATTTTCCTTTTTATATTGATATATCAAATATATTCTGAGAATGGTGGTGATACTAGGCAATTTTGTCATTGTGCAAACATCATAGAGTGCACTGACACAAACCTAGATGGCATAGCCTATTATGCCATCTATTATGCCATCATGGTATAGCCTACTATACCTTAGCCTTCTAGTTACAAGCCTGTACAGTATGTTACTGGATCAAAAAATATGAGATTAAATCAAGCATAAGAGAAAACAATGTAATCAAAAGACCTGATAAACATGGCATGTTTGAGGCTGCTGCTCATGTAATATTGTATACACTTATATAGCAAACTTTTTTATAAGTAGAAAGAGTAAACTCTAAAATAACAATAAAAGCATAGTAGAATAAATAAACAAGTAACATTTATTATTTTTATCAAGTATCATGTACTGTAGAAAATTATATGTTCTATACTTTCATACGACTGGCAGTGCAATAGGTTTGTTTACACCAGCATCACCACAAACAAGATAAATGCCTTATGCTATGATGTTATTGTTGATGACTATTATGTAGCAAGGGTGACAGGAATTTTTGATTTCCATTATAATCCTTTGGTCCCACCGCTGTATATGTGGTCTGCCATTGACTGAAATGCCATTATGCAGTACATGGCTATAGTTAAAAGTTGCATATTTCCTTTTTTTAATTACCAATCTAGTAGTTATATTTAAACTATAAACTTACTTGTTACCTAGAATTATTTGTCATTAGACAATATTTTTAACTCCCTAATATAACTGATCTTGAAATCAGTATATTTTGTTTCTTACTTCTTTTTCCCACCACCTGCTTATGTTTCTTAATATTTACTTTTTGCTCATAAATTCACTTAAAGCTACCATTGTTTAATTTATCATATTTAAATGTTACATCTTCAAGCCCTAAAGGAAATGAGACTCTTTAGATAACATACCATTTTTTACTCTATCTCTTTCTACTTTTTTGATAGTATTTGCATTCTCTTATATAACTATAATCCTGCATTTGTTTTAGCTTCAGTTCTATTACTGAATAGATCCAGTGCCCACTGCCAATCTTTTGCCATACTTTTCCCATTCATTTCTTGGATGGCTCTAGTAGTTTCAACAATAAGTGCTCATGGGAAAAGTAGTACTATATATTGGCATATAAAACATATTGGTAAGTTACTTTTTACCCACATGCCATCTTGGCTGAGTATAAAATTCTGAACTCATTTTCTTTCTTTTTTTTGTATGTTAGTGTGTGTGTGTTTAATGAATTTTGTAGACATTTTTCCATTGTCTTCTAGACAGAGATCTGAAGTAGTCAGTGGCCATCTTCGTCATGTTTTCTGTCATAAATAACTCTTTTTTCCTGACTTCCCAAATACTCTTTTATTATTAATTTTTTTTGTCAAGTAATTTTATTAGCTTTTGTCTCAGGGTTGACCATTTCTGTGAAGAGTTTTCCTGGAAAACAGTGTGTCCTTTGAACCTGTAGAGTCAAATATTTATTTTCTTTAAATTTTCCTTGAATGACATTGTTAAATATTTTCTGGTTCTTTTTAGGAACTTCAGTTATTACCTGCTTGTAACAATGTATCTCAAACAGGACTACTTAGCTTTTCTTACAAATTTGCTCCTTTCTACCTATTGGGCCTTATAATTATTTGATAAGATAAATATGTTAAATCAAGAATTTACTCTGACTTTCCCACTCTCCAGGCTTGTAAGAAATGCAGATCTGGGGAGAATCTTTTCTTTGAATGGAGGAGTGTAGGGGGACATATTGAAGAAAAAAAGGCTAATAAGTCATTCTACATAAGAAAAGAGAAAATAGATAATTCCAAGTATATATGTTAGAGGAGTAAAAAGAGGAAAATGAGAAGATGCAAATGAGAAGAAAGAGTAACCAATAACTCTGTGAGTGTGTGCATTCATGTGCATGTGTGTGCGTGTGCATTGATGCTGATGCAGTGTTGGACAAGGCTGGCCTAGGGGTAAGCAATGTGTGTGAGCAGGGGAGGTGTGAGATAACCTAGTTACATTCCACTCCCACGTGGATCCTTTTTCTGATCAAAGTCAGAACCCTGGAATCTTAATTATTTCCTATTCTCTTACCTTATTTTCTCACCTCCATTGCCCTATGATATTAACCTTCGATTTCTGTTGATTCTTCTCATCTGGGCTTTCCTGTTCATTACCACTGCTTGTCTTCATTTCCTGCCTTAGTCAGGCCTTCATTATTTCCCCTTGCGTTATTACTATAGCCTTTTCATTCCTTTCCCCTATAATCAATTTTAACACTATTATTAGAGTCATCTTGCCAAAATTTAAGTGTACCTTTCTCCAGATTACGTTTACTTAGTGGATAAAGCATAAAGTAAAGGATAAAGCCCAAACTCCTTAGCCTGGCATGTGAACTGACTCTAGGTTTTTTGTTAACCATCTCCCAATATCTATGCCCCAGCCATACACAATCACATGCATTATTTTTGTATTTCTTATATTTGATCTATACCTTTTCAAATGATATTTCCCTCTGCCTCCTCCTCACCATAGCCTCAGTTCTTATTTTTTTTCAAGACTCAGCTGTAACAGCACTGGAAAAAAAATTTTTTTTTTTTTATGTTGGCATACATATTCACTCTCCTCCCTTTACCACCTAGTACATCCAATCTGGGTAGATGACTCTCTTCTGTTTATACCATATGTGTATCTCAGTACACATTATTTTGAACTCATTATTTAAGCAAATATTTATAATCATTACCATGGACTACTTACAAGGCCATATCCTGGCTCTCCATGGCTGGCATCTCCCATAGTGCTTAGTGTTGGTAGGCAAATGGTAAATGCTTATTGAATAAAATGGTGTTTAATTAATGTTTGTATTTGTTTACATGGTATGTGTAATATGTCAATGTTAACATTAATTAGCCATTTCATCTCTGATTATGGATTCCTGTAGCCTAAAAAGCTTAAGATCCACAAGAAATAAACCATGTACTTTATCTCTCTTGAACTATGCCCACCCTATCTCAGAACATTTTTTGTTCATTTAAGTACATTAAAATTACATGGCTGAGAACAGTAACCTGATCTTGTTAACAGCAACCTGGTCTTTGTTTTTTATTTTTAGAGAGATGCAATATTTCATGTTAATAATTAACCCCTGTTCCTGTGTGCGCCTTCATGATAGGAAAAAGAGCAGCACCTTGACAAGAATTAGACCATCATGGTCGTGTGGCAGTATTAAGAACAACATTGAGAAGGGTTGCTAAAAAAAGGACAGAAAAGAGGTGAATTCAAAAACCAGGCCTTGCCTGCTTTGCCACTTTGCCTTTGGCTAATCCAAATACCAAATTATTTGCTCTCTGTTTGAAAGCCTCGTCATTTGTCATCTTCCTGCTTTTTCTATTCCTAACTGACATAGATGCCCAAAGCCCAATTTTAATAGACAATGATTAAAACCTCAATAATTAAAACTAGAAGTTATAAGGGTAATTTAAAAAAAAACATTGAGCAATGATGAAATAGAGCAGGAGAGCATAATGACATTTGAAGGAGGAAGGGTTTGAGTCATTCGAGTGTCTGTGGGTTAAGGGGGTTGTCTGTTCAAATCACAAATGCATGCCATATGACCTGCACTAAAAATACTGTATGGATAAATGAAAAGAATGTAGGTTTTAAAGCCAAGATGCTTAAACACAGGAGTTCTTAGTGCCATGCTTTTGTGCAGTAGAGGTAATGGAGTTTTCTTAACATTTCTCTCTTCAACTGCCTCCCTACTCTGGCCCTAAACTTAGCCACATACATTGTGCTTAAGAAGCTTATTGTAATTGTGTATTTACTTGTCTTTTCCTTGCCAGATTATAAATTCCTTCATAATATTGACAATCTTTATCCACACTTATATTGCTACTACCTAGCAATCTATCTAATACAATAAATTGATTTTGAATGAATATTCAATGAATATTTAAATGGACACATACAACAGGAATTAGGAATGCAGAAGCAGAGAATGGGAATGAGAATAAAAAGCTGGTATATAGAGCCACTGTTTTGCCTTTCTTCCTCAGGATCACTAGCAGCTCTATCACCTATGTCCCTTTAGGGGAAACCAGAATCTAGGCTCTGCTTCATTCATCTCTCTGGAGACTTGAGGCTGGAATGAGATTTTGGTGCCATGACATCCTAAAGCAAGATTAGATAAATAATATGGATAAAAATATGTTAAAAACAAAAGAAAAACTCAATGAGAAGCAATTCTATTTAAAAAATAGTGTTTTATCTGAGTCATCTCATTAATTATTGTAGTTTTAACTACTTGTGTTGTGTTTTGTTGATTCTCAAATTGTTATTTCCACCTTGACTTCTTTCATAAGTTCCAGGCCTCCACATTCAATTGATGAGTTTATATCTACCTTTGAATATTTCATAAGAACTTTGTAGTATTTAGGATGTTATCATCTCCCTCCAACTTTTCCTTCTCCCCCAGATCTGTTTTTCTGTTGACCATCCCTTGCTCAGCTAAAATATTTATATCATTTGTCACTCCTGCCTCTTGCCCCTCCATACTCTAAACATTCAGTAGGTCCTGTTGATTTTGCCTCCTAAATAGTTTTTTAAACTCACCCCCTTCCTCTAGTCTTACCACCTTCGTCCTAAGACTTAAGTCCTTTCTTTAGCCTTTCTCATCTGAACTAAAGTGCTGGCCTCTTAATTCATTTTCTGGACTTCAATCATGCTTTCTGCATCCACACTGGTAACAATAATTGTTATAACAATGCATTCATGACTATATCACTTACCTACTCAAGGCTGCTCCAGCTTGAGCACCTGCCTGGTTCTTTGTGTGTCCATAACACTGAATTGCTTTAGTTCCATTCTCTCTCTCTTTTTATTTTTTCTCACTAAGGCAAGAATCATACCAGACTTTATTTTCTCTAAGAATTTTTTATTAATCCTATTTGCCAGTACCCCAACCCATCCACACAACCTTATGCCCTTTCATTCTGGGCAAAATTTCAGTCCTTTTTGTTCTCAAAAAGACTGAGCCTATTTCTGTCAAACACTCACTGTGGGATCAAGGTGAGGCATTTATTTCCACTCTCCACATTGTACTTGACTGTTCAATACGTATTTTAATTTCGCTACAGAAAGAATAAAACAGGGTCCTTAGATGAATATCACAATTCAGTGGCAGACAATGTTAAATTATTTGAATTAGAAAAAATAAAAAAGTTGTGGGTAACTAAGGAATTGCTTAATGATTCTCGTTCTTGATGGTAATTATAATCGGAAGATAATACTGGGGAGTTTTTGTCAGCTAGAGATAAAATAGAGCAGATTATTAGACTTTTCAGTGAAATATATATACATGCACACAAGCAAACATACATGTGGGTCCTAGCGCGCGCGCTCTCTCTTTCTCTCTCTCTCTCTCTCTCGTTCTCTCTTCTCCCTTCCCATCTAATAACAGTTTTATTTCAAATAATATTACATGGGGGAGTTATTATGATTTCTCTATTAAAAACTTTTTAGTAAGTTTTCCCACCTTTAAAATTAAGAAAGCATTGTAAACCTGTGATAATCAGAGTTCTCCAGAGAAACAGAATCAGTAGGATGTAGAACGTGTATATAGAGATCTATCTAGCTAGCTTTATTTTAAGAATTTGTCTCAGAATTGTGAGGGCTGACATATCTAAAATCTGCCAGGCAGGACAGCAGTCTGGAGACCGAGGGCAGAGTTAATGTTGCAGTTTGAATTTGAAGGCAGTCTGTTGATAGAATTCCCTCTTAGTAGGAGGAAATCAATCTTTTTCTTAAGGCCTTCAACTGATTGGATGAAAACCATCTACATTATTGGAGGAGAATCTGCTTTTATGGTGCTCTCATCTAAAAATACCTTTACAACAATATCCAGGTACGTTTGCCGAAATATCTGGGTGCTGTAGCCTAGATAAGTTGACATAAAAAATTAACCCTCATAATAGTTAAACCATAAAAATTAAATGCCATTGGCCACATTGGGAGAAAAAATTGGTGATGGCTAGGAGATAAACATTTGTTAGAAAATTATTAAAAATTCAGAACAAAAATTTAACCAACATGCTGCCTCTGACTTACCATCATTAAAACTACTTAAAATGTTTTTTTCTTCTAAGAATTATTAATTTAGAGTTGTCATACAATATGTGCAGTGCTCTTTGTTTAAAAAGTCACTAATGAACTCATTGCTTATGTCTTTTACACAAACATATGTTGAAAAAAATAAGATTCATTACTTTTTTTAAGCATTGTGAGTAAAATATTTGATCAACTAAATAGTAAAGTAGTGCCTTTTTACAAAACCAATTAAATTCCTTGGAGAAGCTAATTTACCATTTTTTAGTGTTACCTTGTCTATATATATATCTCTATATATCTATATCTATATATCTATACACACACATACACATATATATGTATATATATATTTGCATAGCAATGAGTAGAATTGATAAATTTCTTAAGAAAAATGTGATTTCTTAGTATTTCTGAAAGAAGTAGATCCATTTAATTAGGAAGCTTTGCAGGTTTTTTTTTTTCTTTTGTAAAATCAAGTTTACTTTATAAGATGAAATGAAAACAATTTAAAAAGGATAAAATTAGAAAAGTGGTCATACTGGATATATGTTTGAATCTAAAAATATTGAACCAAATCATTGACTAGTTTATTTTTTAAATAGTTCCGAAAGCAATATGCCAACTCATTTTCCTGAAATTATACTATGCCAGTTCCTCTAATGTACCTACATTGCTATTTCTGAATAAGTAACTATATTATATGTTAGATGTAATTGATGTTTAAAATTAGTTTGCCTGATGGTCTTGAAGAAAGTCCTTTATAATTTAGGTCAACAAAGAAAATGCCATGTACTAGATTAGCACAGTTCTCACTGTTCTTGTTCAGCAGCTGCAGGATAAGAATATGATGACAAGATTCTCCTCTTCCCCACCGACAGAGCTGTATACTAAATTACTACATAGAATTTACATATTCTGAAAGTAAAGAGCAAAAAATCAATTTTCATATGAGATTACTTTGCTGTCAATCTATATGGTGTTTGATTTGTGGCATGAAAGATCAGAAACACTACTGATATTTTGGATATAGCCTCTAGAAATATACATAGAAGGGTTTTGGTATCCTTAACATTATCTCACAAGCTAGAAAGAATTCATTTTTGTCAAGGTAACTGACAGCTTCTTACCTATAGTGAGAATTTCAAAAAATGAGGAGTTTTATTGCCAAATTGTAGCCCCTAACTATATCAGATGAATATATTTCTGAAATTTTTTGACAATATTTGTATGTTTATAGGTCTTTGGCCAAAATTATCATGATCTGGTGCACTCTTGGTGTAATTCTACTTGAAAAAATCAAGGTATCTTCCTAAAGAGGAGAGACGAGACACATTTATACTGATACTATTAAAAAGTCAATGGTGAATTACTAAGTTAACCACATTATTGTTGGACTAATGATGTAGCTTTTTACTTAATATTAAATATAAATTTTAATTAAAAAAACTAAGAGAATAGCAAAATAGTTTAAATATTTTATTTTAAATGTATAAAACTAGAAGATATAGTTTATTGACTATAAAATTATAAAAAGCAGGATTAAATAAATTTATTTTTTTATTTTTAAGTCTCTGCCTGTGGTTAGCACAGGATAGCTAAATTTAGTAATAAGGAATTTCATTTATTTGTGATGGTTACAGATATGCGTATTCTTCCACTGCCAATCAGGTTGTTTGTATATTAATAGTTTTCTTAAGATATAAATTACATACAATTAAGTTAATTAATTTTAGTTGTATAATTCAACTATTTAAAGTACGTTTATAGAGTTACACAATCATCATTCCAATTCAGTTTTAGGACATTTTTCATCACCTCAAAAAGATCCCTTCAGGTTGTTTACAGTCAATTCTTGTTCCCTCTTCCTAGCCCCCAGGTAACCACTAATCTGCTTTCTGTCTCTATAGATTAGCATTTTCTAAATTTTTCATGATAATGGAATGTGCTCTCTTTGAGTTAATTTGCTATTCTGTTTCTAGTTTTTGGCTCAGAGTACTTATTTGAGATACTTCTTTTCTAATACTGGTGAGCAAAGGTATAAATTTCCTTCTGTATCCTGGTTTACCTGCATCCCATAAAATTGGTATGCTATATACATTAATTCTCATTCAGTTCAAAATATAGTTTGATTTTCATTTCATTTTCATTTCTTCTTTGACCCTTAGGTTATTTAGAAGTGTTTTATTTAAATTCCAAATACTTCTGATTTTTTTCTATTGCTGATTTCTTTTCGTTGTGATCGTATAACACACTGTATGATTGTTTTCTTTATAAATGTAATCAGAGTATTTTATGGCCTAGCACATAGTCTATTTTGGAATCTGTTCCACCTGAACTTAAAAATTATGTGTTTGTTGCTGTTGTATGGGGAAATATTCTATAAATGCTAGTTACTTCGTGTTAAGTTGATAAGTTATTCAGAGTCTTCTAAAGCTTGATTCTGTCAAGTTCTTGCAATCAATTATTGAGAATGGGGATTTGAGGTTTCCAACAATTATTGTCAAATTGTCTGTTTATCATTTTAATTTTGTTAGTTTTTGGTTGTGTACTTTGAAGCTGTCTTTAGGTGCATATACATTTATAATTGTTATGCACTCCTTTGAATTGACTCTTTTATCATTATGAAATGTCCCTTTTGGTTTTTAGTTAAAAATTTTGTCTTACATCTGATAAGGGGTTAATATTCAAAATTTATAAAGAACTTATAGGACTCAACAACAAAAAAACAATAAATGCAATAAAAAAAAATGGGCAGAAGACCTGAACAGATACTTTTTCAAAGAGAAAATACAGATGACTAATAGACATAATAAAAGATGCTGAACATTGCTAATTATTATAGAAATGCAAATTAAAACCACATTGAGATATCACCTCACACCTGTCAGAATGGCTATCATTAATAAATAAAAAAACAGCAGTGTTGGTGAGGATGCAGAGAAAAGGGAACTCTCATATATTGTTGGTGGGAATGCAAATTGGTACAGCCTCTATGGAAAACAGTATGGATATACTGTGGATATGGATATACTTTTTGACCCAGCAGTGGCAATTCTAGGTATTTATTCAAAGAAAACCAAAACCATATTTTGTAAGGATCTATGCACTCCAGTGTTCATGGCAACACAATTTACAATAGCCAAGAAATGTAAGCAACCTAAATGCCTATCAACAGATGATTGGATAAAGAAATTTTGGTTCATATATAGAATGAAATGTTACTCAGCCATTAAAAAAAAATGAAATTTTACCATTTATAATTACCTGAATGGACCTAGAGGTTATTTTGCTCAATAAGTCAGACAGAAAAAGATAAATACCATATGATTTCACTTATATGCAGTATTTAAGGAACAAAAGAAAAAACTAATCAAAAACAGACTCAAAAATATAGTGGACAATTTGGTGATGGACAGAGAGAAGGGCGGTTGGGAGGCTGGGAGAATGGGATGAAGGGTTAAAGAAGTACAGATTAGTAGTTGATAGTTGGGCACTGGGAGCACAGCAGAGGGAATGCAGTTAGTATTGGTATAATAGCTAAGTGGAGGGCCAGGGGTAGGAGGGAGCAATTAGGGGGATCATTTTATGAACATTAGATGTCCAACCAATGTACTGTATACTTAAAACTAATTTAAATAAATAAATTTATTTAAAAAATTTTTTTCTTGAGGGGAAAAAAAGTGGCGTAGATGATAGAGGCTCTGTTCATTTCTCTGTTGACAAAATCAAAGATGTGATGGAAACAAGGAGCAAACGGCAAGGAAAAATTGCTGAATCTGGATGAACAAACCATACAGCTAGGGAGAAATCTAATAAAGCACGCTTCAGCAACAGAAGGTAGGTTGGGGTAAGGATACAGGGCTGCTCTGTCAAGTGGCTGAGTGAGATGGAGACTACAACAGCCATAGATGCCTCTTAAAGGGACTGCATCCGCAAGTGGATTTTTGCTGTGACAGACCTGTTCTCTCTGAGCACTAGTGCACAGGGGGCACCAGGGACTTATAGAGAGACACTGACTTGTCCAAGTGAGGGCCGAGGTGAAACTTGCTCTGTACAGAAGTGCCAGTGATATCCATTGTTCCTCTGCTGAGCCCTACCCCTTCTTAGTGTGCAAACACAGTGCCACCATAGTACTTTATAAAACTGGATAACAGAGGTCACTCTGCCCAGAGGATTTCCTGAAACCATGCCTCCCCCAACTCATGGCCTCACCCAAGCCACATCCAGGAGTGTCCTCAGCAAGTTAGGTGCTCCTTGATGAGCAGTGCCTAGAGGCACATCGGTGGCAGCTGGCCTCGGTTTCTAGTGTGGTTTCTTGAGGCAAGTATAAGCATTACAACTGTGGATTGTTTGCTGAATCTTAACAGATCGTCCTGGATGGACACAGGCTGTGGCTAAATTTGGCCTGAAGCTGAATCCTTCTCAGGACTGTGCCACTGGACCTACTATACAAAGCCATGCTATAAGAATGGGAGACTTAAGAGCTTTGCTTAATACAGAGAAACAGAAAAAGGCAGCCAAAATGGGAAGACAAAGAAGCAGAAACCATAGAAGAGAAGAGAACAGAGATCCAGAAATAATGGAGTCAAGCAATCTAACATATACAGTTGAAAACACTGGTTATAAAGATGCTCAATGAACTTTTGGGAAGTGTAGATAAATTCAGTGAGAACTTTCACAAAGAGATAAAAAATATGAAAATGGAAATGGAAATTATAAAAGGGAACCAGTCTGAAATGAAGAACATATTATCTGAGATGAAAAGTATATTAAATAGAATAAACAAAGTATTAAACAAAGTGAATAAAGAAGTAGACAAATGCCCTATCTAGAGGATGGGAAAGCCAAGAACACTCAAGCAGAATGGCAAGAAAGAAGAAGCCAAAACTATAATAATAATTTAAGGAATCTATGGAACACTATTGTTATCGTTAGGTAAACACGTCTGTCTCATGCCTGTACCATAAGGAAAACAAGATGTTAGAGAGCTATTTGAAGAAAAAATGATGAAAAGCTTCCCTAACCTCATGAAGGAAATAGACATACAAACCAGGAAGCTCAGAGAGTCCCCCAAAATTAGGAGCCCAAAGAGGCCCACACCAAGACACATCATAATTAAAATGCCAAAGGTTAAATACAAAGAGAGAATCTTAAAAGCAGCAAGAGAATAGCAGATATTTACCTACAAGGGACCACCCGCAAGATTGGCAGCTGATTTCTCAAAAGAAACTATGCAGGACAGAAGGGCTTGGCACAAAATATTTAATGTGGTGAAAACCCAGGATCTACAACCAAGAATACTTTATCCAGCAAAGCTATCATTTAGAGTTGAAGGGCAGATAAAGAGCTTCCCAGACAAAAATAAGCTAAAGGAATTTATCACCAGCAAGCCCGTATTACAGAAAATGATGGAGGGACTTTTTTTAAGAAGAAAAAACATGTATCAAAAACAGGAATAAAGAACGGTAACAACTACATTCCTATCAATGAGTACCTCAAATGGAAAAGAATTAAGTTCTCCAAATAAGATAGAGTAGATTAATGGATAAGAAAACAAGACCCTTACATGCTGCCTACAAGAGACTCATTTCAGACGAAAAGACACAGAGACGAAAAGGAAGGGGATGGAAAAAGATATTGCCTTGATGGACCTAGAAGGTACTTAAGTCAGACAGAGAAAGATAAATACCATATGATTTCACTTATATAAAGAATATAAAGAACAAAAAAAAAAAAAACCAAACTAATCAAAAACAGACTCATAAATATAGTGAACAATTTGGTGACAGACAGAGTGAGGGTTAGGGGTCTGGGAGAATGGGGTAAAGGGTTAAAGAAGTACAAATTAGTAGTTGATGAATGGTCATGGGGCTGGGGAACATGGCATAGGGAATACAGTTAGCATTAATAAGTTGGCTTGATGGAGGACCAGAGGAGGGAGGGAGCAAATGGGGGGATCGTTTTATGAACTATATAGATGTCTAACCAATGTACTGTATACTTGAAACTAATTAAAATAAATAAATAGATAGATGATAGATTAGATAGATAGATAGATAGATAGATAGATAGATAGATAGATAGATAGATATTGTCTTAAAATCTACTTGGTCTGATCTTAGCAGAGCCACCCCAGCTTTTTTATGGTTACTATGTGCATATTATTTCTATTTTCATCCTTTTACATTCATCCTATTTGTGGTTTGAATCTAAAATCTGTCTCTACTAGACCACATCTATTTCAATCTTGTTCATATTTTTTTAAATTCCAAATTGATGCTCTTTGTCTTTTGATCACAGTATTTAGTTCAGTGACATTTAATGTAATTGTTGATATGGTTGGACTTATTATTTTTTACTATTTTTTCTCTATGTCTCATATCTTTTCTATTCCTCTCTTTCTCTTATGATGCCTTTTTGGATATTTTCCAATGTGCCATATTGATTCCATTGTTGGTTTCTGTACTCATTTTTGTACTATCTTTCTTGCTGGTTGCTCTAGGAATTACAATATGCATCTTGATTTACCACAATCTTACTTCAGGTCAACATTAATTCTAGTAAAATTTAGAACTTCTGTTACAATAAAGCTACAATAAAAAGGAAGTAAATACTGATAAGCACAATAGCTTTGATGGGTCTCAAGTGAATTATGCTGAATGCAAAAAGTTAATACCCAAATTTTACATACTGTATGATTACATTTACTTAACATTCTTAAAATTACACAAGTATAGAGGAGAGATTAGATTAGTGGTTACCAGGGTTTGGAATGAGGAGTGTGTGGCTTTGAAGGGTGGCACAAAAAAGCAATGTAGTTGTGGAAAGTTCTGGATCTCGAATGTTTTGTTGGTTATACAAATCTACACATGTGCCTTTTAGAAATATGTAATGAGTGATATATATGTACATATATATAATAAATATTGTTACAATATACAATATGCAATGACTGAATATTATTCAACTTTAAAAAAGAAATAAACTCTCTTATTTGTGGCAACATGGATTAACCTGGAGGACATTATGTTCCATGAAATAAGTCAGACATAGAAGACAAATACTGTATGTTCTTACATGTGGGATATAAAAAAGTCAAATTCTTAGAAGCCAAGAGTAAAAAGCTTACCAGGGGCTAGTGGGTGGAAGAAATAGGGGAGATGTTGGTCAAAAGGTACAAACTTTCATTTATAAGATAAATAAGTCCTCGGCATCTAGTGTACAATATGGTGACTATAGTTTATAATGTGTTTTATACTTGAAAGTTGCTAAAAGAGTAGATATTAAGTGTTCTCATCACCATAAGAATGGTAGCAATGTAAGGTGATAGATATGCTAATTACTCGTGGCAATCATTTCACAATGCATTTGTATATCAAATGTACACCTTAAAGAAACACAATTTTTATTTGTCAATTATACATCAATAAAGCTGGAAAAAAAAACAATTTTTTTTTATCTGAGGTCACTAGGATTGAACAGGTACCTACTTTTTCATTTTCATTTTCTATAACTCCCTCTCTTATACCTTATGCTGGAAGTACACTGGCTTCATTACTTGGTTCTCAAAGATGCCACATTAGTCTCTAAAGGCCTTTCCACTTCTTTTTATACTTTTAGAATCATACTGTCCTCAGGTTTCACAAGACTAGTTCATTTTAATTATTCACATTTGTGTTCAATCTTGCCTCAAAGAAATAACATGATCTCCCAATTTAAAGAAATTTAGTCATTTATCATTCTATTGTCTTCACAAAACCAATTATCTAAAATTATATTAATTTACTTGTTTGCCTCTATATTGTTTGTTTCCCTCCAATTCTAGAATATCAACTGCATGGAAAAAAACATTGCCTGTTTATTTTTTTTCTACTTTACCCTGAGTATCTAGAATAGTGCCTGATTCTAGTAGGCCCTTTGTAAAGATTTACTGAATGAATGATCAGATTATGCTTTCTGTTATTCTATATGATGCTATGGAAGACAAACTTTTAATTAAAAGCTCCAGTCCTTAGCAAGCATATATGGAGATATTTATAACCTAACAACTCTCAAAATATTGGCTACACTTGTATTCATTTCAGATGATATGGGATGAGAGAAAGCTAGAAGCATAGGTAAATATCTCCTCCCAGCTAAATTCCTTACTGCCTTGGGGTTGTAGAATCCTGGGAATGGGAAGCAGATAAACTCTGCCCTTCAGGGTGGTTCTGTTTGTTGTTTAGTGGAGAGGTATTGTGACAGTAAAGTACTTGGCCATCTGACTGGCAGACCTTGTAGAAATGAGATGTTTGCTGCTCTTGCTAGACAGCTCAGTCATAACATAGATGAGGTTCTCTGTGGTTTTCAGTCTTATAGAATTTTTAGATTCATGCTGCACCATACTCCAACTCTCTTCTTGCTTGAAAGTAGAGAATTACTTGCATAATTGTTTAAGTAAATAATTCATTTGTACCACAGTTATATATTGTTCCAGTCATGATTTAGACACTGGCAATTCAGAAAGAAGAAAAAAGACAAAAACTCTTATTCTATGAAGTTTGTTTTCTAATGGGAACTTACAGATAAAGAATTAATGGTATACATACCATTTATCAAAAATATGATTATATACATATATAATACCATTTATGATGGGGTGGTGATTCCTCTGGAGTACAGTAAGGCATAGAATAATAAGACTCCATCTTAAAAGGTGACATTTGAATTACTGAAGTGGGAAAGGGGAGAGTTATCCTTGTGGCTACCCATGCTAGGGTAACGACAAATTCAAAGGCTCTCAGCATGTATTTGGTAAGTTATACAAAGAGCAAGGAGACTAGTAAACTAGAGCAGAACAAACAAAGGAGATAATAATAAGGTATGAGGTGCAGAAAGTATAGAGTCTTCCTGGGTAGAGGAATGTCATGATCTAACTTATGAATTAGAAGGATCACTTGGATTACTGTATTGGGCCTATACTGTAGGAAGCAAGGCCAGAGCATAGAGTTAGAAATCTATTTCAAGAATTCAGGCCACAGATCATAGAGGACTAGATTAGGATGATAACAGTGGAGACTATGGGAAGTGCTTTGATTCAGGATATATTTTGAAAGCAGAATCAATAGGATTTTCTGACATGAGAGAATGAGAGGATAAAATCATGACATCAGTACTTTTGGTTGTGTTACAAGAAATATGGAGTTGTCAATTTTGGATATAGGAAAATAATGGAATGGGCAGATTTGGTTGGCTATCAGGTGTTTAGTTTGGGGCATGTAACATTTAAGATTCCTATTAGTTATATGAATTTGCAATTTAGAGATTTACAATGGCTGTTGGATATAAATCTGACATTCAGGGATGAAGTCTGGACTAGAGATATACATTTGGAAGTTGTCAGTGGATAGAAAATTTTTAAACCTAGGAGACTGGAAGAGTTTACCAATAAATTGGTAGATAGAGAAGAGATGTCTTGGGGAAGTAAAGAGGAACCTCCAAGTGAGGCTGAGAAGGAGCCACTCATGAGAGAAAGGGAAAACAAGGAGAGTCTGTGAAGTAAAGATAGTACCCAGGACAAATGTGATCATTTCTGTCAAATGTGGTCATTGAGTCAAAAACGATAGTTATATGATAATTAATGACTGACCTCCAGACTGAGGAACATGAATGTCATTGGCAATCTTGAAAAGAGCACTTTCACTGGAGCTAGTGAAGGAATAAGAACTATGACTAGAACAGGTTCAAAATAGCAGCCTAGAATTGATGTTAGAGTCAGAAACATAGACAACCTTTAAGATTTCTATGAAGGGAGCAGAAAGAGAAGCAGAGAGTAGTAGCTAGAAGAGTGTGGAAGTCTCAAGAGAAAATTTCTTTTTTTTAAACATTTTATTTTAAATTACAGATTCACAGGAAATTGCAAAAAAAAAAAATCTATAGGAGGTTCTATGTATCCTTGGCCCAGTTTCCTTCAAAGGTAAAACTTGTATAACTATGCTCCAATAACAAAATTAAGAAATATACATGTAATCCACAGTGGTTATTAAGATTTTACCAGTTATACAGGCATTTGTGCATGTGTGTGTGTACATTTTATGCAATTTTATCACAGATATAGATTTGGGTAATCACTATAACAGTCAAGATCCAGAAGTTTCCATAGTCCCATAGCTCCCTCATGCCACACATCCCTCATCCCTAACCCCTGGCAACAATTAATCTGTTCTCGACCTGTATAATTTTGTTACTTAAGAATGTTGTATAAATCGAATCATACAGTTTACAACATTTGAAGATTGACTTTTGCGTTCAGCATAATTATCTTAAGATTCATCCAAGCCATATGCCTATCACTATTTAGTTTCTTTTACATGCTCAATGTTACTCCATGGTATGCATGTGCCTATTGAGGGATATCTGGACTGTTTTCAGTTTTGTGCTATTATGAAGAAAGTTGTTCTGTGTACAGGTTTTTATGTGAACATAAATTTTCATTTATCTGGGACAAATACCCAAGAGTGGGTTGTTGGGTTGTATGTCAGGTGAATGTTTAGTTTTATAAGATGTTGCCAACTTGTTTTCTGGAGTGGCTATACAATTGTGCATCTTCACAATGTAAAAGTGACTCAGGTTCTCCATGTCCTGGCCAACATTTTGTGTTGTCACTCTTTTTCATTTTAGCTATTCTGATGTGTGCGTAGGGAGAGATTTCTTTCTAAGAAGAGAGTAATAGCAGAAAAGTCAAAGCCTACATGTACTTTCAGCCTTTTTTTTCAGTAGCTTCAAGATTGTAAAAAACTGCCCATATATAAAAATATCGAGCAGATATTGTGACATGTATGTACAGGGACATGACATTTGTTTAAAAGATGGTTGTGTTTAGTAGATGTGGAGATGTGGAAATTATTTCAATCTGTGGCATGAAGGGCAGCAAGCTTGTGCTTTTCACAGAGCCCCCACACCTGTTGCCAGAAGGAGCAATAGCCAGTGTATATTTTTATTTATGCCTCAGCCTGAAAGCTGATTCATCTAAGTTGTGAACATCTGGGCATTAAAACTACTCTGCCTCTAGGGTAAAATGTCATGGTGACAACCTAAGAATTATAAATTTGAGTCTTGTATTTTGTTTTATCCATAGATTTGTTTTTTAGAGGGACAGAATAAGTTCAAAGTGCCTACAAGTTGATATAAGCTTATCAAATACTGGTGAGTCCAAAACTAAACTATATGACAAAAAATACCTTGAAAAACAGAATTGAGAAAAAAATATATATATACTTCAATATATGTAAATATATACACAAATAATACATATTTTGTTATCTGTATATATTATATATTTGCATATTTAAAATATCTTATAGGTGTTCAATATTTCCACATTTTTAGGAGATAAAATGCTTTTCATTCATTGTCTGAAAATAATATTTTCTCAAGCCAAATTTGTTCATCATAAAAAATTAACCAAAAAGCAAAAGGCTACAGAGAGCCTTTCATAATGAAGAGGAAATAATCTTTTGATGGAGAAAGTGAGACCTGAAAAATAACAATCACAAGAAGTTGCAGCCACTTGGGAACTTGAAAGAGACTCTGCTGTGGTTGTTTTTCTCTGTGTGGGGCTCCCTCTTGAAGCTACTTGTAATAACTTGACTGAACAAATGTAGCCACTTCAGGTCACTTGAAGCAGGTCATCTCCGCAAGGTGATCCTCAAAGTGTCCTGACTTTCTGCCCCATGCTCAGGGTGAAGCCTTTATTGAGCCAACCTATCCCCTAGGACCTTTAGAGAAAGGAAGAACAAGACAAAACAAACAAAGCATGAGATAAGCAGCCCAGTGTTATGAAAGCAGAGAGTAAATACCAGAAACATCAGTGTGTGTTGGTTTGTATTTTAAATGCTGTAAACTCCTGACTTATAATTTAAAACAGAGTTTTCTGAGAGCCAGAATTGTTACTCAAATACTCGCTTTCTTATACTTGGTCACTGTATTTGATGTATAGCCTTTGACAGACAATTCTGCCCAAAAGAACTTTCCAGAAATGAGTGAAGGAGTATCTATAATTCCAGGTTGATAATCGTCATAATCATGGAGGATGTTAGTGTTTAATTGTGCTGAGAGCTCAAAAAATCACAAGCAGTCCCTCTTTTCTAGGTATTTATAGCTATATACATGAAAGAAATGGAGAGTCACATACAGAGAATCACTGATAAAGAAGCATGGAGTCAAAAAAGATAAAAGCTCACAGATTTCCATAAAATACTATTCTTGATTTAAGGACAAAAGGCAAGAGTGTGTACGGAATTCTGGTGATGGTTGTTGGGGGAAGGGAATATTGGTTTTTCTTAGTTCAAGTCTCATGGAAAAAACAAGATGTCACATGTGGCTAAGTGAATGAAAGATTATTTGACTCCTAGGAGATGAAGGAAATTTCAGGCATCAGGTACTGCTTTATACAACAAACTGGAATTACAGGATATTTATCTCTAAGTAAAGCTGTTAGTATCCTATCTATATGTGCATTCCTCACAGCAAGTAGAACAATGACTTACACCTAGCCTGTGCTAAGTAAAGGTCATTGGCTAGATCAATACTCTTCTAAAAGGCTGAGGGGAAAGCTTTTCACGCCATGGTAAGAGAAAGGGGTGGTGATAGTATGCTAATTTCACACAAATATGAGGAATAAGGTGCCGAGAAAAGGGGGAGCATTTGAAGGCTGGAATTCTTGGCATGTATTCTAAAATGGGCCTGTCATTTTGCAGATAGAAACTAAAAGCCATATACAATTTTTCCTTTTTATGTTGCATGAGAAAAACTGTCAAAGTTGGGTAAGAAAGAAATATGGCAAGAGATAGGGAGGTGTATCCTTGTTTTGATGAAGTTGGCAAATGCCTCTGAGTGATTAAATAAAGGGGTTGAGGTTATTGTAAACTTTTCTAGAAAACAGTACTATGAATATTTTTCTTCAGTGATGAACTTATTGTTTGGCACATTTTAGTGCCTCATATATTTTTAACCGATTGGTAAATGAAGTGTGGAGCAGCAAATCTGTGAAATATGATTCTTGTTATAGCTTATAACAGAAAGAAAAAGTACACTTAAATGTTTCAAATATGTTGAAACCAACTCCTGCCTAAAGAGGGTCGTTAATTTTTAATCTTAACAATTTGTATAAAATGAACAAAATAAATGTGAGCCTAGTATAGCCTAAATATGACAATGATTCTATTTTATATCAAATCTAGGTTATTCATGATGAAACTAATATTTTGATAAATGATTACTTATTCATACTTATCTTTATTGAAAGGAATCAAAGTAAGCTGAAACAAGTGCTTAGTAAATGTCATTAGCTTGATCAATGTCATTAGCTTGATCAAAAACACGTCAGTTTTATATATTGATTCTTTCATTTATTTTTAAATGCTATAGATTTTAAAATATTTTATTGTGCTGTGTGTATATGTATCTTCTGAAGTTAGAAACAGAAGTCTGTTCATTTAAGAGAACATTTGGTAATTTTTGAATCAGAATGATCTAAGATTTAAATGCATGCATAATAAAATAATTTATCTCAGAGCTCCAAAGAACTTATAAATGTGACCCTGGAGTACATAAGAATGGCTATTTTTATAAATTCTTACAAACCAGAGAACTCCTCCCCAAATATGTCAAGACTAATTTTCTGCTCTGTGGAGCACAGCTAGTAGGATAGCAAAGCCCAGTGACATTTTCCACAGTGTGAGTTGCCAACCATTAGAAGCCTGTGGCACTGTTTAAATCTACAGCAAACAAGCTAACAATTGGTTTAAGAAAAGATTATGTGATTCTTCTTTAATATTCCTTTCTGTGGTATTGATACCACTGTCAGAGAGAATCATAAAGGCAGAACTGGTGATGGTCTGCTAAGGTAGCATTTTATTATAGCTTTGAACTGAGTCTAAGCTTTTCTGAAGGTTATTTAGGTTAACTTCTCCATCTTTTGCTAAACTTCTAAAGAAATGAGTGTGCTCGCTTCATTGTGTGTTAGGGTTGTGATTTCAGCGGTCATTATTTCTGCAGAGTAGCCTGTATTAATTCCAAAATCTCCTATAGAGCATTAACTAGTATGATAATAACATCTCAACCTGAGTTCTAATAAAACATAAGTAATTAGATCCGACTACAAATGGAAACACTGGTAATGGTAGTAGGAAGAGTTAAATTCAGAAGAACTGAGTAACGTTATTCTGTATACACAGTGGAACAAAATTCAAATGAGAACCTCTACAGTATAATGATCAAATTATTTATATATTAAGAAACTAAATTCTAGGGAAAATATTATTTGAATGGTCCTATTACAGCTCTCCCCGCCCCCCTGAATCTATAAATGACATTGTGTGTATACACAATAATACCTCTTTTACCTAGTAATACTGTTCAACAGTAGGCTAATAAATAACTAAATTTTCTAGGTAATAGGAACATATCCTAACTGCTGGGTTTAATTTATTTTATTTTACTTTTTAAAATTGAATGTGTGTGTGTGTGTGCGTGTGTGTATTTCCTGGCTTTTTCTTAGCAGAAATGCTGATTATAATTGAATTTATCCTTTTTGCCTTTAAGAGTGGAATTTAGGAAAACAAATATTGATATCTGTCAATGTTCAGGACATTATATAATAGGCTCTGTGGGTAGTATAATGATTAATAGAGATCTTGTACATCTCACGTCTTGTTTGTAGAACTCACATTTCATATATATTAACTGTAGTTTTGGTTACCCCTGTCTTCCATAACAGAATGCAAAATCCTTAAGGAAAGGGACGGTATGTGAGTGTGTACGTGTGTGTGTGTGTGTGTGTTTGTGTATTTTTTGAAGTGAAACTTTTTCTGAGGTAAAAACATGATGACTGCTGATTAAAGACTTTAAATAAACTAACCAATGCCTGTTGAATTTAGTTGATTGGAATTAATAGAAATGGAAAATTCCAAGAATTTTATCACTATTCAGAGAAACTGTAAACATATTATTATTTAAAGTTAAGGGAAATTGAAATACATTATTTTGCATTAGCACCTTTATATAACTGAAGTATTTTGTTAGTTTAGAAAATTTAATGCCTCCTTTTGAAATTTGTTTTTTGTCTTCAAAAACAATCAGATTTGATACATATAAATTTAAAAATATTTTTCTAAGATATCCCAGAGTGCCAAACTCTACAATATTCAATAAGTAACATTTTATTCTATTTTTGAGAAGAAATAAACACTGAACAGATGAGAATAATCAGTTTATAGTAAAAGCCAGGATATTATTTTTTCTTGTTCTGCAAAGTAATAGACAGATAACTAAAGCATCCATTTTTAGCAAAGGAGTTTAAAGACAAACAGTTCTTTTTTTCTGTAATTTTATGGAGAAGTGCATTCTCAGACATCAATACTTGATTTTAATTGCATCCTTCAGAAACCTCTGTCTGATAATGTGGCATGTTTAAACTATGAAAACTACAACAAAAGATTTTGTTAAATTTTTTAAATATTAATTTCCACTGATTTATAAATTACATACAGTAAAGTTCATAAATTTTAAGTGTAAACATTGGTGAACGTGATGGGTGAATACACCTGTGTAACCCCCACTAATATAAAGACACAAAATACTATCACCAGGACAAAGAACTCCCTTGTCATAACTCCTAATGTCCCTCCCAAGGTAATCACTATAGTTCATTTTTCCACTACAAATTTGTGTTTTCAGTTCTTTTAAGTTACATAGATGGAATGATGTCTGTGCTCTCTTCATATTTTTTATTTCCATATTTCTGTGGCATTAATCCATGTTTTAGTCAATAATAGTTTGAATTTTATGGTAGTAGAGCATTCGATTTTATAAATACAGCATGATTTATTAATCTTTTCTGTAATTGATGAACATTTGCCTTCTTGTTGGAGTTTGGCTTTTATGAATAAAACAACTATGAAGATTCTGCTAGACATCTTTAGGTGCACATGCATACTTATTCTCTTGGTTACATATTTAAGAATAGAACTGGTGACAGTCTCTTCGTTTGTTCAGCTTTAGCTTTCAATTTACACTTAAGCTAGTCACATATGAATTCTGCTTTCACTATATCTTTACCAACACTAGATATTATTAGTTTTTGTAATTTTAGCCATTTTTCTAAAAGCCATCTTGTTTTTACCTTTCATGTTAGTACAATCCATCTGGCATTATGTTCATGTTTTGGATATAGAGTGAAGAAGTGACCAAAATTCATTTATTTTTCCACAAGCATTTTCAGTTTATCAAGCACCATTTATTCAAAAGACCCAATTCACTGTTTTCCTATTCATTGAGATGGTATCTTTGTTATAAATAGGGTAGCCATGTATATATATGTGTGTGGGCATGTTGACTCTCTGTTCTATTTTATTACTGGCATAAAGTTTTTTCTTAGACACTTTCCTTTACTGTAGGGATGCCCACATTTGTAAGTGGTATTGCTAAATTTCATTTTCTTCTTAATCAGTCTTATTAAACATTTCTAGAAACAATTTTTGACACAGTTGTTTTTCACTTTGTTTTGTTCAACTCAACTTACTTCTAAATTCATTATTCATTCCTTTCACCTATTATTTTTTAATACAGTTTGCTCCTCTTTTTCTAGGTGCTTATACAATGTTTTTTTAACTTTCATTTTGAAAGAAGTTGAGTTACAAAACATTTATAAAAACATTACAAAGAGTTTGCATAAAGCCATCATTCAGCTTCACTGAATATCAGCATATGTGGTATTTGCGAGAGAGTGATTTTATATTTGCATCATTCCACCTGTTTTTATTAATTGAATTCTGCTGTAAAAATGAACTGTTCCATCCTTATTTGTTTATTCAAATACTTATTTGTAGTATGGAATCAAGAATATATAGTTTACTGTATAAGATGAAATTAATTGTTGTTATTTAGTTGGCTGTTCACTTTATCTTAATTTTGGCTCTTGGGAGCTCCTTCAGGCTGGCTTTTCTGTGACATGCCATCAAATTTTGAGCACTTGTTTACTTTCTGGCACCACAAGATCTTGCATGCTCATTTTGCCCCATTCCCTTATTATGCATATCTCTACCACATTCCTGAAATTGGTGATTTCGCTAAAGGTTTTGTATCATTTTATTGAAGAAGGGTATTTGGAAACCAAGATCTGAGGTCTAGGTGTGCTCATTCAACTTTTGCCATTGCTCTAGGTCCTTGCTCACCTGCCAGAGTTAGAATGTGTGTGTGTGTGTGTGTGTGTGTGTGTGTGTGTGTGTGTGTATGCACAAACACACATCTATAACTCTTTATATTTATTTTTAGATATACACACATGCACACAGACACAGTCATGAGTTCATATTGCCGTATCTGATTTCATTCCAACATCACAGGCTTCATTCTAGGCAACCCCTACCTGTTACTAATAACTCCTCTTTTTAACATTGAAAAACCTCACTACTCTCATTATCATCGATATATTTATTTATCCAATCTGAAAATACACATAAAGTAGTTTCACAATTGCAATTTCATACCTCTGTGAAAAAACAAATCTTTAAATAGAGTACAATGTGTGTGCCAAGTTCCTTTTGTCCTTAGCCTTAGAATATGCAATCAAAACTCTGTTTCCAAAAGTTACGTAGGTTAGTTTTATTCTTTCTTATCCCTTTTCAGTGTGGTTATGTTGTTTATTTATAATGCAGTATATATGAAAGCTATTAATTTCTGAATGTTAATTTATATTCTGTTGCCTTACTAAATTATTTTATTGTTGAGAAATACTGTTTTGATTCCTTAGGACTTTCCAGATGCCACAGTATCACAGAGGACAAATGTTCTCTCCCCAAAAATGTTCAAACTGTATGATTTCATTTATATAAATTTCATAAAAAATGTAAAACTAGTTTATGGTATTATAAATGAGGATACTATTTAGTCTTGTGGGTGGGAACTGAAGACTAGAAAAGGGCAATGTTCCGTTTCTTGGTCTGTGTGCTGGTTTCAAGGGTGTGTTTAATTTAACATATTCAGTAAAATGAACAATTTTGATTTCTAATTTTCTGTATGTATATTATAATACAATGAAATTTACCTATGGATAAAATAAAGAAAAGAGAGAGAAGGATAGGGTGGGGGTTGGGAGAGGGAGAGAGAAAAAAAGAGAAACGGAGGAAGAGAGGGAGGGAGTAGGGAAAGAAGAATGGGAAACAAAGGAAAAATAATGAACTATAATGGAAAAATAAAATTTCATTCATAATAATTTTTATAATTCTTTGGAATAATTTCCATGAGGAATATACATTATAAAGAAAACTATAACATTTTAATTGAGAGTTATACAATAAACTTAAGAAATTGAATAGACATAATGTTTTCTTAGATAAGAAAAACAAATTTTATAAAGATGTATCTTCTTTTCAAATTCATGTTTGATAAACTTTCCAAATGAACTTCTTGGGGCTATTTTGGAAAAATGACAAAAGTATTATAAAATTCATTCAGAAAAATAAACATGTAAGCATAATGATAAAAATATATAAAAAACAATGAGTATGATCTATAGGTTAAATGTCATGTTAGATATTTAATACAATTTAAATCAGCAATAATTGAGTGTTACAATAGCAAAAGAATAAATGGAATATTAGAACAAAATAGTAACTCAAAACGAAATATTCAAGCATGGAAAAATGATAAATATATTTAAGAATTTAATACATGACAAGAGATACTGCATCACTACCAATTTGGAAGAAAAAATTACTTATTCTTAGCTTTACACTGTAAATTAATGTATTCTACACTGTTTAAATAGTTTTATGTTAAAAAGCATTGTCTTAGCCTGGCTGCTCTAACAAAATGCCATAGCATGGGTGGCTTAAACAACCCGACATTTATTTCTCATAGTTCTGGAGGCTGGGAGAACCAAGATACAGGTGCCAGCAGATACAGTTCTTAGTGAGAGCCCTCTTCCTGTTGTGTCCTCAGACATCTTGAGGGGGAACTCTGGTCTCTCTTCTTCTTATGAAGGTACTACTTCCATTACAGGTGCTCTACCCTCACAACTTCATCTAAACATTTAAAGTCCTCTTCTCTAAATACCATCCCATTGGGGAGCAGGGTTTTAACACATGAATTTGGTGGGAGAGGGGGGCATAATTCAGTCTATAGCAAGCATAGGTCATTAAGTTTAGAGGAGAAAGAACAGTAAACATTTATTAAATTTCCAGAAAGGGCATACTACTTAAAAGTATTATCAGTCATCAAAGAGTGATATATTTGACTTCAAAGTATTTTAATATTTTCTATTCAAATCAATTTAATAAGTATTTATAAAGTACATCCCAATGTTGGGATGCAGCTGTGAATAGGGGAAACAACACATGTTTGGTGCTAGGAGTAGAGGCACCTAGTGATTCTGAGGTGTCAGGGAAAGCTTTCTAAAGTGACCTTTATGAGGTTTCCTGGAGAAAGAGCACCAGCAAGCTAATCCAGTGTAGATCAAAACTGCAGAAGGATTAAAGAATTTCAGACAGAGAGAGCAGTGCCTGGCAAACATTGAAGTAAGGAAGTGTAATAGCCTTTTAATGAGACTGTTCTCCTTGCCTTAACATTTTGCCTAAAAATTCATAGCTGAGAACAAAGAATAATTAATGTCCCACATATATATTAAAGAAAGACATGCTTGCAGGATTGGCTGAAAAATAGTTGAAGTGGTGTCATCTCCAGCTGAGATTGCTAGAAAGTTTTTTTTTTTTAAGAAAATTTGTAGAAAGAAAAATTGCTATGACTTTTTATTTTTTCCAAAGCCAAAGGTTAGCAGAGGTGCCAAGAAAAATATCAGAAGTTGGGAATGTTGGATGAGTTATTCCCATAATAAACAAAATTTATTCATTGAATAATGAAGGATGCCCAAGATGGTGGTAGATGATAAGAATGGGTAGAATACAGTAGTGCTGAGAAGTATAAACTTCAGAGAGACTGGAGTTTCTGAAAGGTACCAGTATTAAAGATTATGAGATATTACTGACTCCTGAGAAGCTGCAACGAAAGAGGAGTCTTAGAAGAACATCCAAGGGAGATCATAAAATTCATCTATCAGTTCCCCAGTGAATGGTGAGGGTAGGGGAAGGAATAAGGGAATGAAGACGATTAAGAAAATTAGCTAGAATTGACTCTCTGAATTGACTCTGCTTTGGATGAAGACTTCTTCTAGGTGAACATGACCAGAGTTGTCAAGCTCTTCCACAGATGGGAGTTGGCAGCATCCTGGGGCTGATGGCTGATAGTGACAAGTCTAGGAGAGGCCATGCAGGTTAGCATGAAGAACAGGAATATCCCAATATGTAAGTACAAATCTAACTAGGCATAGGGTCCAAAAAAGATAGTCAAAGGAAACCAAGCATGGTAACAAAAATAAGCAAACACATTCAACATCATTATCCCAAAAGGCAAGTTAAAACCAAAACAAACCCCAAAAAATGTTTTTGCTTTCCAAATACAAAAATTTAAAAGTATATTACAACCAGTGCAGCAATGATATGAAACTGCTTGAAGTTCTCAGTCACCACAAATGCCATATTCTAGGAAGACAGTCTCTTGACAATATAAATCAATACTTTAAAAATGTTTATTGATTTAGTAATTCTTATGAGAGCAAAGTATAGTTATTAAGAATCATGACTTCTGTCAGTTCCTACCTATGTGGACTTAAGTCATGAAGATTTCTTATGCCTCAGTGTCCTCATCTGTAAAATGGTATTAATTATAGTACCTACCTTGTCCAGGTGTTGTGGGATTACTGTATGTAAAGCAGTTAAAATAATAATGTGCCTGTAAAAGGATAAATACCATATAAGACTGTGTTACTATTATATTAGCTCCACAACTGCTCATCCAAAATTTAAGAGTTTCAGAATTCAGACATTTTTAGATTTAAGGAAGGTAGTATGAGATAGACAGGTTATATTAAATAATTCTCCTTAGAGTGTTTTGGGGCAGGATTCTATAATCAAATCCATTAATAGTTCTAATGTGAATTGTAGGACTTTTCATATCGTATCATAAATGATTTTAGTAAGTGGCCTCACATCAGGTCATATCAGATTCAGGTTTTCCTGCTGATTCAGAGACAAGAAAATCATATCTTCAAGAGATATTTATGGAGTTTGGTATAGAAATTATAGATCTGTATTCCATAATAATAAAAATATTAAAAGTGAAAATTTTCTATAAAATGTATGTTATTGCATTATTTAATAAAGAAAATGTTTACGAACTGTCAAACCTTGAACTGTTTATGTTATATTGTAAACAGGACAGAGAATTGTGTTATATATCTAGAAAAATACCTAACTATAGAAAAAAAGTCTAGAAGAAAATATACCATATTGCTAACAGTGACTATGATGATGTGGTGGAATTATGATTAAATATTTTTATTTCTTTTATACTGTTTACAGGTTTTTAATAAAGATAATAATTTCATAATGAAAAAGTAATTTTTTTATCAATTAACTTTGTACAGTCTTAATCTGTAAATTTGACTATAAACAATTTGAAAAAGAGTACCTTTTTTGTTAGTTATACCTTTAGGATGGTAAATGTCACTATAATTTTCCATGATGTAGAGGGAGATAGAGAAATTTCTATTGTTTTCATTTGTTTCATATGCTGAATTTCACTGGCTAATTTCAGTCTCATTCTGTCTCCTAAAACTTAGTATAAGTAAATATGTCAAGTTTATATTTAAAAAAATAGTATCTTATAGTAATTCATATTGAAGAGTTATATTTAATATATTTTGCTGTTCTGCTATGGACAGTGTCAAAAAATAATGCTAGATGGCCCCTCAAATATGAAAGCATTCAGAAGTAGCAAGGACTCTGAAAAGCAGAGTCCCAACTCTACTGCTTTCTTCTTGTCTAACTTTGGCGAATTACTAATTCCCTAAATTTCATTTTCCTTCTTTGTTAAACAAAATAATAAAGTCTTATTTGAGGATTAAGTGAGACAATTTCTATAAAGCACCAACCTAGTGCTTTATATTTCATGGTCAGTAAGTGAACATTCTCTCTCTCTTCCTAAGTTTTAACCAAGAACAGAAAAAAAAATGAGGAAAAAAAAATGAACACTGCTAAAAATACTTAACTTGCATTAATTATTCTTTTTACAGTGCTCTGCAGAAGGCCTACACAGCTTGTCTGAAGAGCAAGCCGTGCTCTTTGGCTAAGCAGGGATACTAAGCTTGATCATTTGACCCAGAGCCCATGATCTTGATGACTAGACTAGCCTGTCTTTGATTTAAGAGTTAGAAGAAAAGAGTAAGGCTGTTATTAATGTAGTTTAAAGTGTATAAATAATATCGACAAAGTAATTTGGAAGCTCTGTTAACAAATCGTTATTCCTTTCGTCCTCTTCTGTGTTTCAGCACATGGTGCATGGTGCTCTGGAGCGCCTTCTGTGATTACAGCTCACACTTTTCTCTGGGACACTTTCTTGAAAGAATCAGTGGACATCCTATCTACTCAGATATTATCCCAGATTAATGGAGTTGTTGTGGAGCAGAATACATTTGTCTCACTAAGACTGGGTAAGAGTTTACAAATACATTTACTCTTTTGCAAGTGATATTTGATGTCTTGACCTGTGCTGAAATATTTCTGCCTTTTCATAAATTGGAAAGTTACATTAACTAAATAGAAACATGTGGAAGGGAAAAATGGGTTACCACAAAAAAGATATGTTGATTGATATATTTATTATGAGCTAAGCATATGCTGATATATTTAAAGATATTTTATTACTTATGAAAGCATAGGGAGTTATCATGTAGTGCAAGAGGAATTTAATGACAAGCATTCTTCTTTTAAAATATCACTGCAAACAGGTTTATGAAAACTGTAATTGCTACAGCCTATGTTTTTTCTACTGCTGTAAAATCAGTGACTATAAAATGGAAAGGCTATCTCTTTGAAATTGGTTATGATGAAAATGTACCTATTATGATTATATTTATGCAAATATTTCCCTAACTGGGAGCTATTCTTACTTGTATTTCTACTGCATGTAAATTTACTTCTGCATTTTTTCCTCAATGTCAAAATTTTCTCTTCCAATATACTAAATGCCAGTCACTCTGGTTGAGGTTAATTAACAAAACAAAGACTTGAGATGGGGAAAAACAGTGACATTTAATGAGATGGCAGAATAGGAGTAGTTACTGCAGGTAAACACATGGAGGAGATGAAGATGAGTAAAGATGACTTTCCATCTCTTTGAAGTATACTCCAGTGGCTGCCATGAGGTCAGAGTTAAAGGATGAAAATAAGTGCTTTGGCAAGGACATGAATTTATCTTGGTAGATAGATGTTGAGAAATAAAGGCCATCCAAAGATTTTCCTTTTCAAACATACACATTATTCTGCATCTCAAATACTCAAGATTCAAGATGAGCCAAGGTACCTCTGAGACATGAAAAGATATTTATGGACTAGACCTCTTGAATACATATTCACCTACAATGTGTAACAATTTTTCAACTATTTTATGCATAATGCAAAGAAGGGATATCTCAAACATTTCTAGTAAGCAAAGCTTGGTAAATGGAAACAGGAAGGTTGAAGGTCTGTAAACGTCCCTGTTTATAGTATGGTGGCTGAAAAGCTGGGCATTTTGGGAACAGATTATTTTCTTGGGTTTGAATCCCAACTCTGCCATTTTTAGGCCTGACTTCTAGGGATAGTTGTGAGAATTAAATGAGCTAATTTATAAAGAGTGCTTGGTATTGGACCTGGCACACAATGTGTTCATTTACTGAGTATTAAATGATTGTTTAATACTCAAAATGATTGACAAGTATATGGGGTTTTGCAGATTATCAATCCTTGATTTTAAAACTGTTTTTCTCTATAAGGACTTTAATTTCTCATCTATAAACCTTCCTACTCTATAAACCTACCTAGTCTATCTAATCTTTCTGAATTTATATTTGGTCATATATCCATGGTTCTGAGTGTTTAGAATTTGGTTCCATAATCCAACCTTAATGCCCAACTCCAATTTAGATTATATTCACCATGGTACAATACTGGGTTTGAAATGACCAGCAAATTTGGGGAAACCAAAAATTATTTCTCCATCTCTTATATTAAGATCCAGTGTTTACCATGCAAAGCTACATAACAGGCTCAATGATAATGTCCTCTATTAATTGTTGTAAACAATAAAATCAAAACTATTTTAAAGATTTTTTTTATTTTTTTCATTTTTGGTTTATTTCTGAATGTTTTTAAATAAGTTAGTTGTTTGAGCAAGCAGAAATAAGAGAATATCAAACATATCAATATGCATCCAAAATTCTGTGGCATATGTAGAATTAACCAATAAAGTAAACTTTAGATAGAGCCAGTTTAGCTTTTTAAGTAATCTGGACCTCAGCCAGATTTTTCTTCTCTTTTGGCTTTTATTTCTTTTGACCTTTATTTATTTTAACCTTTATTTATTTTTTAATTAAAATTATTGAGATGATTTTAATTAATAAAATTATATTGGTTTCAAGTATACAATTTAATAATACATCATCAGAATATTTCATTGTGTATTCACCACCCAAAGTCCATTCTCCTTCTATCACCATATATTTGATGCCCTTTACCCTTATCTGTCTTCCTTCCACCCACCTTTCCCTCTGGTAACCACTAAAGACTTGTGTGTGCCTATGAGTTTTTGTTCATTTGTCTTGTTTGTTGCTTTCAGTTTTTATCCCATAAGTGAATGAAATCATATGGTTCTCAACTTTTTCTGTTGGATTTATTTCGCTTAGCCTAATTATCTCAAGATTCATCCATGTTGTCACAAATGGCAGTATTTCATTTCTTCTTATGGCTAATATTTCATTGTGTATATGTACCACAGCTTCTTTATCCAACCATCTATTGATGGGCACTAAGTTGTCTCCATGTCTTGACCACCATGAATAATGCTTCTATGAATATCAGGGTATATATATATCTTTATAGATAAATATTTTTAAACTTTTGGGGTAAGTATCCAGGAGAAAAATTTCTGGGTCATATGGTAATTCTATTTTTAATTTTTTGAAGACCTCCATACTGTTTTCCACCATGGTCGTACCTATTTACATTCTCTCCAGCTATGTATGAAGGTTCATTTTAACCCACAACCTCTCCAACATTTGTTGATATTATTCATTCTAACAGGTGTGAAGAGGTATCTCATTGAGGTTTTGGTTTGCATTTCCCTAAAAGCTAGTGAAATTGAGCATCTTTTCATATGTCTGTTGGCCGTTTGTCTTCTTGGGAAAAGCATCTATTCAGATACTGCACTTGATAAGATATAGTATTGATTTATGATTAAAACAGTTAATAAAATGGGTATAGAAGGAAAGTGCCACACATCATTAAGGCCATACATAATGAATCCTCAGCTAATAGCATACTTAACAGTGAAAAACTGAAAGCTTTCCCTGTAAGATCAAAAACAAGATAAGGATGCCTACTGTCACCACTCTTATTTAGTATAGTATTGGAAGTCCTAGCTAGAACAATCAGGCAAGAGATAGATATAAAAGGCATCCAAATTGAGAATGAAGAAGTCAAATTGTCACTCTTTGCAGATGAAATGATTTTTTATATAGAAAACCCTAAAGACTCCACTAAAAAAACTATTTGAAACAATTCATGCAGTAAAGTTGCAGGATACAAAATCATTGTATAAAATTCATTGTGTTTCTATATACAAACAGTGAAATTTCAAAAAAAAAAAAGAAATGAGATTAAAAAAAATTTCTTTTGTAATTGCAACAACAAAAATACCTAGGAATAAACTTATCAAAGGATGTGAGCCAGATTTTTGCAAGAACGAGGTAATTAAATTATTTTATCAAAGCATTTACAAGTATACCATGAGATTGTTCAGAGTGGCCAATGAGGTAACATTAGACCATCTAAACAAATTTTATAACTTTTTTTTTGCCACTTAAAATATCTGTATAAATAAAAGGACTTATCATGCAATTATATATAAAAGTTAGAAATTGTTTTCATTGGAAAGGAAAGTTTCTGAAATGTAAGATCTTTGAGAATGTTTATCTAAACATTAACATATTTTTCTGTTTGTCCTTGAATATAATTTATAATTCAGAATTATAAATAAGTATTCAAAAATCTTATGCCTACCATTAAAATCCAAACAGTATTAAATTCAGGGAATCTGTTTTAGGTGATTTTAGTGTTTCTTGAAACACTCCATTGTCAAATTAGGTGATCAGAGAAGATTATTACTTTTAGAGTATTGTGTGTTATCAGTTATTTAACCTTTTTACTTTTAAAATTCTGTGGACTGGGAAGGGAAGTAACATTTGTTTCCTGCTCACTACATGCCAAGAACTTTGCTTATCTGCTCATAAATCCTGGGTATGATCTTGGGAGGTGACTTCAGCTATTCCTCTTTCACTTAGGGATGAAATGAATATTGAGGCATTGAGTAACTTGCTTAAAGTCACAACCCCAAGAAATGCACAGAGACATGAGTGGGTAGGCAGTGTCCAATCCAGATCAGATTAATTTCAAAACTATCTTTAATTTTATTTTTTTCACACTTTACTATTCTATCAAAGACTTTTTCAGAAAACAAAACAAAACAAAAAACCTTCTTCCTCCCAAGTAAGGCTTAAAATGAATCCCTCCTGGTTTTGATGTCTAACAGAAATATACAATGTCAAGTACATTGATAACATTTTTTGAAAGATTTTAGGTGATTTATCTATTTTTTTTTGTATGATCTCTGAGGACTGTCTTGATTGTTTCTTGGATAGGGCAGAAGAGTAGGAGTAGTTTAATAGAATGGGATGATTAAGGAGAAACCATTTGTCTGACTACATACTGCTAGTATACTCTGGACAGCTCCCAAGAAGAAAAGTTCTTTTACTTCTTCAAAGTTATAAATTAAACTAAACATTTGGTACTGGTATTGGTAGTTAATGGAAATTTAAAGCCAACTTTAATTGCTATGACCTGTCATGAATTTAATACCTAGTCAATTTTGGTATTGCTACAGTGTTCATTGATAACCCAATTGTCTTGTTTTGTTCATTTAAGCCATACTGGGATATCTGTAGACAAGAAAAGCTTTTTGTACCTAGAATATTTGTTTTTGTTTTCCAAAGTGTATAATGTATAATTAGTACTTAGTCTTTGTTCTTATTTAATTCTATTTTTGCAATACATGAAAGCTGACACTTTCCCCCTTTTGCATTTTCCTTTTTTATGTATACTTATACTTAAAGTATATAGATAATAGCAGTAATTCATAATTCTTTTTATGAATTGACAGGAAAGAGCCTAGAATTTCATACAGGTCTGAAAATAACTGGATTATATTTATAAAACATTTAAGTGTCACTTACTCTTAAATAATATTGAAACTCCAATTGTTTTAAACATTCTAGAGATTCATCTAAGAGAGTCATTTCATATGTTATCTCTTACTTAGGTTTACTTCTGTAATATAATTTTAAGATCATGGTCTAGTGAATTTTTCTTTGATATTCTTTGTAAAAGTCCATTTTATCTAGAAATAGCAAAAATTTTAGTATATTTCTGGGAAAATTTACTAAAAATGATATACTTAGGTGTGTTGAAAATCTGACAGTATAATTAAGATGTAGGGATGGCTGTAAAGCAAGTAAGAATAAAATGGAAACATGAATATATTCCAGCTTTTTATAACTTAGTCCTAAAACTAAGTCTATATGAGAGAAAGGGCACTGGACAAGAAGTCAGAAGACCAGCTTGTGATTTAAGACCACTCATTTTTTTGGCCTCTTGACCTTCAGTTTATTTTTTCTAAAAATATCAGTGGCTGTGGCAATTAAATGAGATACTGTTTGTGGAAGTGTGCTTTTGAAATATATATGGTACATACAAATGTTGCTATTACCAATAGTTATAACATGGAAACATTTATTATAAGAGTTTTAACAGTATGAATGTGAAAATTTTCACATATTTTAATTAAAGAATTCCAAAATTAGGCATTTTCAGTGGACTTGACATCCCATTATTATTTATTATGACAAAGCATGTTTTTTCATTTAGTGGTCAATGATTTGTGTCTCTTTCATTAACAGAACTTGTACATTCAAAGTAAATGGCAAATATTGACATTTAATATTTTACTTTTGTTAAATATTAAACCCATGCTGGATTATTTAGTCTCGAAGATTAAGTTTCCAGGTATCATTGTCAGAGAAATTTTAATCTAGAAATTATAAATACTACAATTTCAGTAGTCTTGATGAGGTCAAATAAAATTATATATATTCTACAATATAAATTGGAAACTGGAGTGAGCCCATACTTTGAAACGATCAGGAGAAATAATTTATAAGAGGCATCAGTTTGTATGAACTGTATTTCTTGACACCAGCAATAGTTTTTAGGTTGATGAAAACTTACTCCTGACTTAAGGTAGATGACTCAGTAATTTACAGGGGTGGAGCCAAACCCCAGTTTTCTCTTAGCCCAAAGTCAGGGCTCGTTAGCACTTAACTATATCTTATAGAAGAAATCAGTAATCTCTAGTGCGTTAAAATACTGTTTTGTCCCCATTGTGTGACACCATGTTTAAATGCTATAAAAATTATAAAGTGCTTATAACACATTGTCTTGAAGAAAATTTTTAATACATGATCATGAAAGATATTTTTGAATATCTGCTACTAATTTTAGGCTACTTGCATCTAATAAATGACACTTTTGATATCCTGATCAGTACCCTGTTGGCCTATAAAATGATTCATTAATGACAGCATAGGAGAAATAGACAACTTATATAAATTATATATTAAAAATAAGGAGTTCCTTGATGTAAGTTTATTTAATGTCTTATAGTTTCACACTTGTTCTACTTATCATTTTGTCTTACAAAGGATTACACTCATTCAGTGTACCCTTTCACTGTGAGTGCCTAGAAAGAACCACCTCTGATCTACTCATCTTGGTGTCCTTTCTCCCAAACATCGTTTCTGAAAAATAAGAGGCATTCAATAACTATTTAGGAAATGAGTGGTTGAAAGATAAAAATAATCATGTACATGCCCAAGGTCATGTAATAAGCCAGTGTTATAACTGATTGTAAAAGTCTTATTTTTATTTTCTATCTACATTCTGTGACTCATTTATTTACTCAGGAAGTATTTTATTAGACATTTACTATATGATCAGCACTTTGGGGGATACTGCAGGTATATTAATAAGTGAAATTGACAAAAAATTTCTACCTCTTTGAATCTTACTTTGTAGCAAATGAAAGTATGTCTGGTAAAAAATTTAAATCCTTTATAAAATAAAAACAACCTTTTTCATGAAACTATGTATGATTATGATTTTAAAAGGGATTGTCTTAGCAATGGAAAATAAATATAAAGTTTCACAAAATATTCAAATGTCTATGAATTCAGATTGCTTGGAACTTTTTGATGAATACTAAAAATAGCATTACAATTAGATCTCTACTCAATATCTATCATCTTAAAAAAATTCAGCAGATAGACAAAAAACATTGTTTTATTTTATATTGTTCAACTCTTTTTAAATATGGTAATGATTGATATACCAGTAATAATTTAAAAACACACAGAAGTAAGGGAAATGTTGAGATAATAGGAATAAAAAGAGGACCAGTGGCAAAGGACACTGTTAAAGGAATATTGTAAAATACAGCATCTGAATAGATAGATTTTTAGTTATGAAGAGATAAAATAAAACCAAACAAAAAAAATAAGGTGGCTCCAATATAAGAAAATGTAAGAGACTGACACAAATATTCTAATACTATCAATAATGCTCTGTGATGTTTATGAGATTATCACTTATTTATTTATTTTTTGGTTGGACTGGTTGATAACTCTTTATTAATCATACCTGACAATCAGTTTCTGAAACATGCTCTCAAGAGTTAATATAAAAGTCAATCATTGATCCAGGCCCTTATATGAGAAAAGAGATTAGCTGTCATAGAACCATTTTGTTATAAGAAACAATCCCTGCCTAGCTAGCTTAGATAAATGGGGTTTACCCAGGTGACACAAGAGGAAATATTTTATGTAGGTATGTGGGAATTCAGCCTGGCCTAGCTTATAGTATCTGTGGGCCTCATGGCCTTTCCTCTTTTGTTCTTTCTGTGAATCTACTTCATCTCTATCTATCTTCAGAACTGCACCTTCCACATGTGCATTGTGGCCAGTGCAGTGGCCCCCAAGTAGAGTTTACACAGACTTTTCATATCAGCTGTCCAGAGCTAACCAAGTCCATCTCTGTGGACTAGATTCAATTTCTGGAGAGGATCTTATTGGTCCACCTTGATCAGTTATTCATTCAGGGCCCAATAAGCAGTAGTTAGAAGAATGAGATTATGCAATATAATATAAGCTCCTTCTGTGCTAATGATCAGCATAGAACCCAAGAATGAAGTATGCAGACAGGAAGGAAGCTTTGGCATCTGTATTATAATAGGCATGTCACAATGTATTAATAGTGATTATAGGTAGTTTGGCATGTATGGTTTATTTTGGTGCTTCTTATGTGATAAATTAAAAGCTTATTTTTTGGAATATATCAATTTGTGCCCCAAATAGCAGTAGAAACCAACCAATAATCTTATATTTCTAAATTATAAAAGTGTCACAACTGATTCATAGTATATATTTAATATGCACACTTCAAATACCTGAATGTGATAAATTGCTGATAGAATTTTAAATTTAAAAGTCCAGTGGAGTCCCCACTTTTTCTAACACCCTAGCATTTCAATTTCATGACATTGCTGTTTGCCTCCTTTAAAATATATTTTTTATCAAAAATTTAAATTAGTTCCTGAAGACTTATAACAGTTTATGGAGAATTTTATCTTTCTCTTCATACATCATCAGTTTAGTGTGTAAGCTTTGCTGTCCAGACCTGGAGTTAGCCACATTGCTCAGAAAAGGGACTTTATTTTCTTCAGACAATGCTTTCTTATGCTTCCCTCCTTTACCAGAGAGATCTAAGACTATAGGACTTGCCATTTCAATCTCAATAGTTTGAAATTTTCAACTAACATATAAACCCAAGAATCTAAGTCCAACTAAAACAAGGGGTATAATGAGGCTTCTTGGTTTTTTTACTATTAAATTATGTGTTAAACAATTTTTATTACTTTTATTATGTAGAACATCAAGTTCATTGCAGGGGACCTAGTGCTGATCTTGTTCTTTCTTTTGTGCAATGATACTGTTGTGAGAGGTAGAGTGGAGTAAAACACATCTTTGTTATTTGATACACTTTTGGACATTCTCACTCATAAGAAATTTACCTCTATTAGGATAACTGTGTCTTGCTAATCAACTGTTTTATTTTATTTTTATTTTTGAGGAATTAACTGTTCACTGTTTTACTGTATCTTCCTGTAGCCATTTGGCATATAATGTATAAAAAGAGATATGTTTTCCTTCCTTGAGGTATAATTGACATATAACATTATATTGGTTTAACAGTATACTAGTTTATTCTAGGTGTACAACATGATTCAATATTTGTATGTATTGTGAAATGATCACAATAAATCTAGTCAGCATTTGTCACCATATATAGTTAAAAGTTTTTTTTTGTGATGGAACTTTTAAGATTTACTTCCTTTCATCTTTAAAATATGCAAAATAGTATCAACTATGGCCACATTGCTATTTATTACATCCTAGCACTTATATATCTTATAACTGGAAGTGTGTATCTTTTGACCCCATTCACATTGTTTGCCCACCCCTCATCTCTTTCCTCTCGCAACCACCAATCTGTTCAAGAGAAAGATTCTTAAAACTATTTGTTTGTAATAGTATTAGAGTATCAATACATCTATTGCATTAACTAATATAAATCTGTGTTCGGTTATTAATTATTGTTCAAATGTAAACACTACTGAGCTTTTAAAATTTACATGTTCTTTCTTCATCATTTCTTTGATTTTTCCCAAAGCCTTAGAGTACTACCAGAATGTATCACAACTGCCATTTTTCCTATAATTTAGACAAAGTCAAAACTCAAAGGAATATGTTGTTTTTATTTTAAAGCATTCTTAAAATAAAATCCAAGCTCAAAGAAAGGTGGGTCTGAAAGCGAGGAATAGTATTCTGGTTGTTGCTACTGTATTTGCAAACCTCGTCCCATCCTGACCTAGGGTGATAGGAAACTTCTGCCCTCTCACACCTTATATTCCTGTAGAGTTGATCCCTATGTGGAATATAATTTGAAGTTTACCTGTGTGACTTAAGGCTATAAAGATATATCTCTAAAATTCAGACTAGAACCTTTTCCAATCACTTTTGCAAACTGAGGACTAAAAGCTGCCAGCCATCATTAGAGTCATGGAACTTATTCTCTACACATAGTCACAGAGAGATGATTCTGCCTAACTAAATCAGGTCTGGAAATCAATGGCGATTCACCGGTTTTATGTCACTCAATCAAGAACTTGAGTTATCCCATTACTTTTGCTACACTTGTATGCAAAAGACGTTAAAGTGATAATTCCAAAAATGATGTTGTCACAGAGACTAAGATATGAAATGAGCTGAAATGTGGGCTCTTTCATCTCTGTTCATTTATTTATTTAGTTAGTTAGAAATGTATTTGGAGTGCCTTTCATAAATGGGTAGCACTGATATGAGGACTCAAATGCAATTTTTATTGTTGTTTAATCTAAAAATATAGTCAATTATAAATATGACCACAAAGTCCTTCTTTCCTTGTATTAATGGTGATGTTACAGATCTTCCCATCTCAAATGTGGGACATTAGCAAAAGTAATTGAATAGAGTCTTGAAAAGTGCTTGCACAGTGGTGCTTGACTCTTGATTTCAGTACCTTGTATCTCACTTATAGCATAGGCCAGCTTGCTAGATGATGAGGGTCGTATGGTCCAATCTTCAGCCACCTGTCACAGCTATGAATTAAGTCATCTAAGACTAGCAGTGCCCAGCTGAGTCTCAAGGTGACCTCAAATACATGAGCTAACTTAGCTGAGATTGGTTGAACCTGACCCAGACCAGCAGAATAGCAACAGAAACCAATACTGAGCTAATTAAATGGTTTTTGAGAGCTAAATAAAAGGTTATTGTTTTCAGCCAGTGAATCTTTGTGTGATTTTTTAAACAGCAAGGGTTAACTTACACAGGATGTGAAAGCAATGTACCTTTTAAAAAGTTACATAGGAACATTTTTATAAAGATGTGAGAAGTTAAAGAAGAGTTTGGGTTTAAGCTTAATTAAAAAAAATAAATAGGATTTGGGTAAATATAGATGTGCAGAGAGCACATTATAGATGAGGAGAATATTAATTTCAGCACAGCTGAGAGACAAGGAAAATAGGACTTGATTATAAAGTCTTACATTTCATTCAAAGGAATATATCAAATGATGTCATACCTCTGCTAGATAACATTTGAGGTGGCAGCCCAGAAACAAATCTGAAATATTTTAATGTCTCTGTCCCTTATATTTGTCCATTATGCCTCTAGTTTTAAGTTCAGATGAAAAGAAGAATAGGATTGAAATATTTGGATGAGGCCTAAGAAATGTATTTTTGGAAATATAAGTATTTCTTGTTTTCACTACATTAAACTCTGCAGTTGTATAAATTTTTATTTTACTAAGTTTACAAATTAAGAATAAGAATTTCAAAATACTATTCCTCTATTTAAAATAATAAACCCATAATTTTGTTTTTAGATATATTATGAGATTGTGTCAAGTTGAGAATTGTAACTAATTATTAATGATGATATATCTAATCAAAATATTCATAATGTATTATATTAACAGTATTGGAGCTAAAATTTCAGTTAATATGCTTTTTATCTTTAATAACATCACAATATGCTATTTAACTTTTACTCCCCCATCTGATCATGGTCAAAAATCCCTTCCTTAAAGAAGCCGATTTATACAATTTCAGTCTATTTCAGTTTACTATGGATTTTCATAGACCTATTCTCACTTTTTTAAAAATTAAATTTATTGGGGAGACATTACTCAATAAAATTATGTAGGTTTCAAGTGTGTAATTCAATAATATGTCATGTGTATATTGCATTTTGTGTTCAACACCTGAAGTCAAATTTCCCACTATCACCATATATTTGATGCCCTTGACCCTTATCTACTAGTCCCCTTCCCCGCTTTCCCTCTGGTAACCACTAAACTGTTGTTTGTGCCTAGTAGTTTTTGTTTGTTCATTCATTGCTTTCAGTTTTATATCCCATGCATGAGTGAAATCATATAGTTGTCAACTTTTTCTCTGACTTATTTTGTTTAGCATGATTATCTCGAGATCCATCCATGTTGTTGTAAATGGCAGTACCACAAGCTATGTTGGTTGTTGTTGAGTTTTATGAGTTCCTTATATATTTTACATATTAGTCCCTATTGAAGGCTTTGTTTGCAAATATCTTCTCTCATTCAATTGGTTGCCTCTTTGTCCTATTGATGGTTTCTTTGGCTATGCAGAAGCTTTTAAGTTTGATATAGTTCTATTCATTTGTTCTTTATGGGACATTTTTAAATGAATATTTACAACTATATTGAATAATAGCTGTCTTCCTCATTGTATTGTATGCTTCCTGAGAGCAAATATTGCATAATTTTAGATTTACCATTTTATTTTCAGCATGGAGCTCAGTGTCTGGCATCTAGTATGCATTAAACAAATATTTGTTAAAATGATGAGTTAATGAAAAGATAGCTTTTTGCATGCCTGGATCTTAATTTAAATGCTAACAATGGAAAGTTTTGAGATGAATTTATTCCATTCAGAAACAAAAGCTGAGGTCCAAAACAGAAAAGAGTTTAACAGAATCAAGAAACAGAACCACTGGGTGGAACCAAAGCTTGGCTGTCCACAAGGAGTAATGGGTTTAGAGAGGGAGTTATACAGGGTTTTCTAAGTTATTTGGGATTTTTATTCTAAGTGTAATGGGAGAGATCACAAGGTTTAAAAGACTGCTGCTGTGCAGGAAATGGAGTGGATGTCTATAGGAGTGAGAGATAGGAGATAGGTCAAGAGGTCTAAAGTAGTAAAGATTTTAACCTCCTTTAGGTTCACGATATAGATAGATATGAAGAAACGTAGTTGAATTTGTAACATTTTCTCAAGAATCACTAGGATGTGCTTGACAAATAAGAGCAAAAAAGGTTCGGAATATTTCCCTGGTTTCTGTCCTGGGCCAACTGACTGCATGGTGTTCCATTCACTGTCATGCAGAAATACTATGATATGATATGGAAATGCTTTGGTGTAAAGGTGGAGAAAACACAAATCTGCAAAACATCTAAGTGACATATTAAAAGGAAAAATCTGGAAATTGGTATATCATGCAATCACTCATCAAAAATAAATCTAGAATACGTAAATACAAGTAAATTAGAGAAGAAGGAATATAACCATGGGAAATGAGACATTTCATAATGATAAAAAGGTCAATTCATGAAGGAGACAAACAGTCCTAAATGTGTCTGGACCTAATAACAGTCTACATCACAAGAAGCACAATTCAATAGAACTGAAAGAAGAAATAGGTCCACCCTCGATAACTGATTAAACAAGTAGAAGAAATCAATAAGAATGTAAAAGACTTAAAAAGACTTTTACATCACCTATTTGAATATTTCACACAGAGAATGTACACTCAAAACATTCATCAGGAGAGACCATATGCTGGGCCATAAAACAAGTCTCAACAAATTAAAGAGAATTAAAATCATTAAAAGTATGGTCTCTGAACACAAAAGAATTAAACTAGAACTTAGTAACAGAAGGATATCTTGAAATTTGGCAAATATTTGGAGATTAAACAAGACACTTATAAATAATCCATATTTGAAAGAAGTAAACACAAGGGAAATTAGAAAATACTTTGAACCTATGAATGAAAATAAAATAACTACAGATCAAAAGTGGTAACATGAAGCTAAGCAATAATTAGAGGGATTTTTTATTAATAAATGTTTATATTATAAAAACAGTATCAAATTGATGGTCTAAGCTACTACCTAAAGAGATAATAGCAAGATGAGAAAATTACATGCAAAGGAAACAGATGGAAGGAACTGATGAGCATAAGTAAAGAACTCGATGAAATAGAAAAAGAAAAAAAAAGAAAATCAAACAGCAGTTCTTTGGAAAGATTAATAAAATTGGGAAATCTTTAGCCAGACTGATCAGAAAATAGAGAAGAAACAAATAATATCAGGAGAGACACATGGATATCACTATAGATTCTACAAACACGAAAAGTTAGTAAGAGAATAGTATCAGTATATTTAAAAAATAAATTTGGCAACTAAAATGAAACAGAAAATACATAAACATGTCATATCTCTTGAGAACTGATAAATGAGGAAAAGCCTAATATCTATTAAGCCTAATATCTTTGCTTAAAAATTCTCCATATAAGGAAAACTCCAAACCCAAATGACTTCACTGATGATTTCTACTAAACATTTAGAGAAAAATAATATTTCCAGTACTATGGGCACACTGTCAGAAAATACAAAACAATGTAATTTGTTTTGTATTATTTTATGAGGTCAGCATTATCCTGATATCAAAACCAGACAAAGATATAACAAGAAAACTACAGACCAATACCTCTCAAAAATCCTTAATGAAATCTTAATAAATGCTATCCAGCAACATATAAAAGAAGATAATATAGGATAATCAAGTGAGTTTTATTCCGAAAAAGCAAGGTTTAATTCAACATTCAGAAGTCAATGTAATTGGTCATATTAATCAATTTAAAAATTTAGCTCATATAATTATATCATTAAATATGATAAAGTTTCTAACAAAACCTATAACAAAAGCTCTCAGCAAATAGAAGGAAATTTCCTCAGCCTGATAAAGGAAATTTCCAGAAAGCTTGTAGTTAACATCAGATTTGACAATGAAAAATAATACTTCTTAATATTATGAACAAAGTAGAGAGGTCTATTTTCACTGCTTTAATTCAGCATTATACTTAAAGTCCTTGGCAGTACAATAAAGTAAGAAAAAGAAATAAGGGCATACAGACTTAAAATGAAGAAGTAAAGCTGTCTTAACCAGAGGTGACTTGATAGTCTGTGTAGAACACCTTTGAGAAAGTTAAAAAAAAAAGACTTTAGAACTAATATAAATGAGTTCAGCATGTTTTCAGGAAATATAAAAATCAGTTATATTTCTCTATGCTAACCACAAACAATTGAAAAATTAAATTTAATAAGCAATGAAATATATAATAATACAAAATATTAAATGCTTAGAAATAAATTTAATACAACATATTCAGGATATATAGATTAAAACTACAAAATGTAACTGAGAGAAATTTAAAAATAAATAAATTGAGCGATATCCCCTGTTCAGAAATTAGAAAATTCAATATCAAGATTTCTTTATCTCCAAAGTGATCTGCAGTTTCAATGTAATTCAATGAAAATCTCATAAAATATATTGATAGATTGACCATTTGATCCTATAATGCACGTGAGATTGCAAACAATAAAAAAAAAGGCAGGGGGAGGGGTCAAAACAATTTTAAAATAGAAAACAAAGTTGGAAAACTTACGTTACTTGATTTCAGCTTTTACCATAAACTACATTAGTACATTGGATACTATATTAGTCGAGACAGTGTGATGTTAAAGTAAGAATATTTATATAGATCAGTGGAAAAAGTAAAAAGTCCATCAATACAGTGAATTGACTTTTGACAAAGAAGCCAAAGAAATTTGATACAGAAATGCTAATTTTTTCAACAAATGATGCCGGAACAATTGGATATCTGCCTGGAAAAAAGTAAACCTCAATTACTTTATTATCTCACATCCTACACAAAAACTAATTCAGTGTGGTTTATAAACCTATAAATTATATGTAGACCTGTAATCTCTAACATGTAGGTAGAGACAAAGGAGAATATCTTTTTTACTTTGGGTGAGGCAAAAAGTACAAGTCATAAAATTTTTTTTAATTGATAAATTGGACTTTTAAAATTTAAAATATAGCACTTTTCACAATACACTACTTAGAAAATTTAAAGACAGGCCATGGACTGGGAGATTATATTTGTAAAATATAGATGATAAAAAAAAACATTTGTGTTCTGTATATATAAGAACTCTTACAATTTAATAATAAGACAAGCAACCTGATTTTTTTTAATGTGCAAGCTATCTGAATAGACACATCATCATTGAAGTTATAGGAATGGCAAATGGGCTCATAAATGGAGGTTCAACATATTAGTAATTAGAGAAATGCAAATGAAAATCACTTTGTACATGTTGAAATGGCTAAAATGGAAAAAAAATACAACTGACAATAACAAATGCTGGTGATGCAGAACAACTGGAAATACAAATTACTGATTATAAGGCACAGTGGTAAAACTTTGGAAAACAGTTTCACAGTTCAAGTAAAGCAGACATTTCCTGTGTGGCCCACCTACCCCAGCACTAGATATCTCCAAGAGAAATGAATACACAAGTTTACACCAAGACTTGTATTCAAATGTTTTTGACAGCTATTTTTATAATAATCTAATTTGAATATACTCTCAAGAGTTCACCAACTGGTGCACATATAAACAAGTTGTGTAATATGGATACAAGGGAATACTATTAGATTTTATAAAGAAACATTAATTCACACCACATGGATACATCTCAAAATCATTTTATAAAGTGAAAGAAGCCAAACAGAAAACATAGAATACTGTATGATTGCATTGATATGAAATTCTGGAAAAGGCAAAACTACAATGACAGAAAACAAAATAATGGTTTCTAAGAGCGGGAAGTGGGGCCAGAATATTGACTACCGACAGACACAAAGGAACTCTCTGGGGTGCAAAATCTAATCTGCATCCTGATTGAAATTATGTTTACATTAGGACATATATTTTTTATTAAGTTGTATGTGTGCAATTGGTGAATTTTCTGTGGAGCTTTTATTTCAGTGAAACCCATTCTATACAAATACTTGTTCAGTGAAACTCATTCTATACAAATTCTTCTACCGAGGCCATAAACATGATACATTATGTTTACAATCTTGAGTAATTTCTAATTTTATTACTGGATCTCTAGGTTGAATAAAAAATTCCAGAATAAAGCTCCTGATTACTTAAAATTTGTGAAGTAAAAAATATTGGGCAAATAGTATTGCTTAGAACAACATTAGTCTTGAAGCATAAAGAAAATATTTATGAAAAATTGTTTCAAGGTGTACACTTAATTTTCTAGTAATGCCTCATTTATTCCATTATATTCAGAATCAAGGGATATCTTAAGTGGTTAAATATAGAACTTTCATGCAACAGTTTCCTAGGTTTCATTATTATTTTTAATTATTGAACTGAATTAGTTTAGTATTTTCCCTCAGATGACCTAATTGGTCTGCTTTGGCTTTTCTTGGAGCACTCAAAACTACCTTTGATGTCTACATGGATACTATCAAATTTGTAAATCATTTGTGTCCTTAGAGTCTGATTTCAAAGTAAACGTATTCTGTAGGTTTGGGACTACTTTAAGTTGGAAGTTATAGAGATAAACTCTCAAGTACTACGAGAAGCAGCCCTGCTGTGTTGCATCATAATTAAAGGGTCAGTGACAAACTGTTCCATCTCCAGTCTTGGAGCTGTTGAGTATTTTGCTGTAGTTCTTCTCCTTGTCAATGACTGAACATAAAGCCTAGTAACTGGCAAAATAATCACAATGATACATTGTAATACTTATAATTATATAACTTTTCTTATGGCTAACAGAGTGATCTTTTGCAAATTATTTCTGCTCATTTTTTATTAATATTAATCTTCATAAATTTGTAGTGAATATAGATGCTGACAGTACTGAGGAATCTCATTTTTCATATTAAAAATTATGTTTTTTGTTTTCTGTATTCAACTGCATAGTCTTCAGACTAAGGAATGAGAAAAAGACGTTAATGACATTGAATTTAAAAATATTTAACCTCTTTTTTTCAATTGCATCTGGTAGTATTTATTCAAAAATATTTACTTTTCCATCCTGAAATTCTAGAATTAAAATTGTTACAAAACTTATTTTAATGTTAGCACCCAAGAAGTCTTCATTAAATTTCATAATGCATAATAGACAAAAGGACAGCAACAGTCTTTGGTAACTTTTCACTTTATTTAAATTACATTTGAAAATTGTGAGTTAGTCTTTTTCTTCAGCCATCTGAATTTTTTTCCCCTATGGTATTATTTCTCTGTATGTGTGTGTGAAAAATTGTAATTAGTATTTCTACCACAGATTTTTTATTAAATCTTGGAAAGGCAACTTTAATTCATTATAAATGAGAGCAAGAATAAATTAAAATCATAGTTTTTGATTGTGCTGATAGGACAGAGAATGGGGGCAATACTTAGGCATATGGATTATTCATCCCCACATTTGACAGATCTGTGGGCTTTATGTATTTGTCTCCTACACAGTTTTGCTACTGCTTTGGCTAAGAAGAGAGTCAGAATGTACTGTGGGGGTGTGTTCAAAAGAACAAGAGAATTACAACTCCCAAGACTATAACAAAATATATCATTGATTGAGGTTTAATAAAAAATAAATATATTTAATTCAATCAGACCTCTAAAACATAGGTTTAATTAAGATCTTCAGATTGAATGCATCTATAAAGAAAAACTAAGCTCATCAAATAGACATCTTCTTTCATATTTGGAGTTGTTATGGTCAGTTTCCGTAGCCCCTGGCTAAACTGATGAAAGCAGCTGCAAAAGTGTGGGAGGAACAGTGGCAATATGAGCAATTTACAATATCTCACTCCCTTTCTGAGAACTGCCTTCTTTCAAAGCATGCTGTGTTTAGGCTGGAGGAGGTAGGGTGGAGAATTCTCCTAGCACCTTCTACTGTGTTTCCATAATATTTTTGAAAGTGATTCTCCTGGAACTTAATACTTGACAATGAAATTCTTACCACGAAGTATTAATGGCAAAGACTAAGCTGAAGATAGAAGGAAGAGGAGAAAAGTGATTGGTCAAGTTGCCTCTGAGAGTGTGAAGGCTGAGACCTGAAAAGGGGTGAATTGGTTGGCCTCAGGATCAAAGAGGAAAACAAAGATGTAAGTCAAGGAGTGGGAGGTGCTGAAAGTTCCTCCAAGTACTTCTGAGTCCTGTTTTTAAAGTTCAAATGCTATTTTTCTACTCAGAAGCTTTCAGTGGCTATCTAAAGTATATAAACTAGATGGGGATTTGAGGACACAAATGGACAATCAATCTTATCTCATAAACTTTTCTTCATTCTTACTTTAATCCTATTTCTTAAAATGCTTCATACTGAGTGCACTGAAATAGATTTGAGCCTTTTCAAGGATATCTTTCTCTACTTTGTATTCCTGTTAATTTCTGCCAAAATCTTCAGAGTCAAAATGTTTCCACCTTTCTTTAATATTCTATGATAACTGCCTAAGAGATAAAAATAAATTCTCTTCCTTCTGGTTTAATAATGCAACTATAGTAGAGCTTGTCTCATATACTAGTTTTGTTCATTTTGTGCCCCAAACTGGATTCTGAACTACTTTGTCTTTTTAGTCCTCAAATTCTTAGCTCTTGTTGTCATGTAACATGATTAGATGATAAGATATTAAATTAAATATTTAATTTAAAATATACTAAAGATAATAATTTAAGACAATATATTCATGTTTAGAAAAACATACAAAAAAACCCATTAAGGCTGTGTTATATAAGATACTATTATTATTCTTTGCTGTTCCAAAGATGATGTATTTTTAAACTTTGATGACATAGGTTACCTATTAGTAAAGCAAGAAGATACTAGGATACTTGTAAAAAAGCAAAACAAAAAACAAAAAAAAAGAAAAACAACAAAAATATATATTTCTTGGGATGAAAAATTCTACATTGTTTTAATCAGAGGCCCTGTAAAATATTTTTATATTAATAATAAACAGAAGATACTTTAAGACCTAAATATAAAAGATTATTTTCAGTGTAATGTACCTTTTTTGGCATGTAAATACACTGTTTTTTTTTTGTTGTTGAAATATGGTAACTTAAAATGGCTGTTCTTAATGAACTTGCAAATCAAAAATGACATTTTTGAAATATAAAGAGAACTGATCCTTCCCAGTTTTCTTTGCCTCTAGGTAGAACTCTAATATCTTTTCCAGGAAAGCATTTATGAGTGTATTCTTCTGACACTCTTCCCTTGACCTGTTCTTTCCTACTTGTAAAGCAATTCCACATTGTGTAAGCAAAGATTCACAGTGAAAGTTGGTTTACTGCATTATTTTAGTTTTCACCTGCACTTGAATTGGGCTAACAACTTTCAGATGTCCTACCATCTTTCACACTGTGCAGTTTTATAGTTCAACAGTTCCCATCTTAATAATTCCTTTTTTTTTGCTAAATGATCAATTTTTTTTAATTTTCAGTAATTTGTTACAATATTACAAAAAAAGCCCAATGTATAAATCAAGAAGTAATGGACTGCTCATTATTTATCCAATACATTTGAGAGTACCACAGTAAGCTGTATATATATATATATATATATATATATATATATATATATATATATATATATATTTGAGTCATATTTTCTGCCCTAGGTTAGTAATTCAAACTGTCTAAAATTCAAGTGTGTCAAAAAGTACAAAAGATGGCTCTTCCTTTGTACCTGAAGACACACAACAACCAGTAATTGTGTTTCAATTGTAATGAATGATACACCATGTAGAAAGGCAGGAGTCCAAGAAATGTCATGGAAAAAGAAAACAGGAAATTTTTTATTAAGACACTCTATGGTAAATGTTTCTTGTATTTTAGATATTCCCAGGAGAGCTAGAAGAGAGGAATTAGCCACCAATAATATTTCATGAACATGATGCCCTGGGAAATTCATATCAGAGCACATTGGCATGCATATGATATAATATTTCTGAAAATTCTTCCAGATGTATTCATGTATTTGGGAGTGGATTTTTTTTTCTTTCCAGTATTAAAAAACTAACTGAAATTTTGGATCAATTTATAGCTTTCCCATAATGTTCATTCATTTCCTGTAATGTTCTATTTGAAATAAAAATAATCTTTATTTTTTTATGGCAATGAAAAAATTCCTTTTGGGATATAAAATGGGATAGTCAATAAATAAGAAAGAGTTAAGTAGGACATTTTGATTAAAGACAATCTTTTATTTTGATTTCTTAGAGAAAAAAAGAAAGTTTATTAATAAAATTATTTATAAAAACAGTACAATTTAAACTTAATTTTGTTTTTTATTCAAAAACTGCTTTTGATTTTTTTTCATAAAATTTCTAGGACCCTTCTAATTTAACTGTTATTAAATTATTTTTAGAATCATTTTTCATGGCTGTGCCTGTAAACTTCAGGTTTAATGGTTCAAACTGTGATTGTTATAACTAATAATTTTTTAAATTATTAAATAAAAATATTTTATAACAAACACTAATGCAAAGAAAAAGGAAATGATGAAAAAAAGAAATGTGAATGAAATTTACCACAAAGTGGAAAAAACTCACATTGAATTACAAAACATGGGTAGGACATAAAACAGTTTTACTGGCTCCTAGTGAATTGAAATATTTATATATTTCCCAATACAAATGAACATTTTAAGTAAAGATTTTCCTAATAAAGTACAGATGCAACAACGCAAGTAGCACTGTCTGTATTAAAGAGGTTTTGTTTCTTTTCTGTAAGAGTTTCTCCTTCTTTGCTTAGTATCATGTTAATTAAAACTTAAGGTTGATATATTCTGTGCCTCATTTTTAGATATAAAATTCTATGACTATATATTTACTATATTTTTCTCCCGATAGGAGAAATTAATTTTGTTGATTATTTCCCTTTTGCATAAGGCAAATACTGGTACATTATAACCATCAATCATGTACTGAACATATTTTAAAGATTTTTCTTCACTTAATGAGCACTCAACCACATTTTACTTTAAAAAATTTCAAGGTTAAAACTGAAACAAATGGAGATGTTATTGGGGTTTTTTTTAATAGCAAATATTATACATTTCCTTAACACTTCTATTTACTTTTTACCTATTAACAGTATATAATTTAATTTTGCAAAAGTTGTTCCAAATGATACCAGGAAGGGGGAAATTTATTATGGTTCCAACTACCTTTTAACAAATTAAAATCCAGGAATTTATGAGACCCCGTTTTTCTGAAAAAAAGCAATTTCCACATTTAGTTGCTAATTGATTGCAACATGAGGGAGACCAGAATAAAGATCAGTTATCACACAGTGGTACCCACAACACAAGGATAACTGCAGTTAGGAGCCTCTAAAAACAGATTCAGTCAGGATGTGTTTCTCCTTTCTTTCAATGAATGAGGATGAAATCTATAATTTATAAAACTAAAAATTATGGTACAAGAAGTCTAATTTACCCAAAAGAAAAAAAAATGTGTTAACACTCCTGTTTCAGTTCTTGATATATTACTTCAGAAAAAGTTCTTACTGAAATTATTCATTTATGTTTTAAAAAAGGGCTAATTTAATGTTCTTGCTTTTACATATAGAGAAACAGACAGAAAATTAAATTTAACTATATCCAAGGAATATGATTTAAGAAAAACACACATTTTTTTTCAAATGTTGAGTGTTAAATCTGAGAAACTACTGTAAGCAGTATTATAAGAAGAATATTCTAGAGTTGTAATTATTTAGTATTTTTATAAAAAGTTTACTAGAAAGATATACTCACATACATAATTCATTTTAGTTTGAAAAAATAACATTAACAGAAATTAAAAAGTTAGAGGAAAAAATGATCCAGGCAAGATAAACTTTTCATAAAAATAAACATGTTTCTGGTGATCTCTATTACTTTTAGTTTCCAAATTTTAGAGATATAAAACATTCCATACACTTCCAGGTCCGGAGACTATGTTTGGGTTATAGATTAACAATGAGAATGGGCAAATGTTTTGAGTTTAGCCAAGACAGAGGTATTAACCATATATAATAATATAGGCAGGGAGGACATAGTCAAAATAGGAGAAAAATCACGTGACTTAGTATGTCCATGCAGGTGGACAGGGTACAGAGGTCAAAAGACTAAGAGTGACCCCTGTTTTCTTCTTGGCATAAGCATTCCTGTATTCATCTTGGCCAGGAATTGATCAGAAGCATACAATTCAACCTGACCCCTCACTGAGGCAAGATAATGACACTTAGATTTATTTAACATTCAATCAACAATTTTTTATTGATCATCCATTGACGATGTGCCTGGTACTCTACAAGGTACTGTGCATACAGTGGAGGACAAAATGCATACAATTCTAATGGCAAAGGCAAACAGTAATCGAATTCACATGTACACAAATAAAGTCTTAGTATAATAAGAAAAACATAGAGTGCTGTCTCATGTTGAGTTCCCTAGTAACAAAGCCCTGATCAATATTTGGATGAGGGCTATGAGGGGCAAATCTTAACAATTTGTAAATTTTGCTGTCAAACAGTAGAAATACACTGAATTTTTCTGCAATTTAAGAATGGAAAGACCATAGGAAAAAAAATGTTATTGTTTTAATGATGTCTGAAATAAAGCAGAATCCTGGGAAGTTTCTGAGCCATTTGCTATATCTGGATGCTATGATGTCTTTCTTTTTAACTAGATCTATTTAGTATCACCTTCTCATAAGCAGAGAAATATTCCTCTTAAAAAAGACAACTTTTAGTTCTTCTTACATAGATTAGTCACTGTTCTATATGTTTTCAACTGTAACAGCTGTTAAAGTTTGTGTTTGATCATTTTGGGGATCAAAATCCAATTATTCTTCAGCTCTCTGCCCTTCTCTTCCATCTCCTATTTGTACTTGAGATTCTGAAGGGAAACGAGAGCGATACTTAAATAGAAACAAAACCATGGGTGAATAGGGAATATGTGACTCACTTTGGGGAGCTTGTTAACTTTCAGGTTTTTTAATATCAGTGAAAGAATTGTTCACGAAATAGCAACTTCTGAGTCCTGGGAAATATGTTTTCCCATCAATCCTTTATTCTCAACTTAAAGAACAGAAAACAGAACAAGAAATATAATTCTTTATTGTCAGAGTATATACAAGAAATATGTTGAGTAAATTTTGAAAGGTAGTTCTATGCCACGATACCTTAAAAATTTTGATACTTTAACTTTTTAATTAAACTTAAGTACTTTAAAACAATTACTGTGCATCTATTTTTTTCTGCCATATTATGATTGGTCACAGCTTGTCAAATGTTATTAGAGCAGAGCAAACATGGTAATGAGTCTAGCCCAGTTAGCAGACCATATCATTTGTAAAAGATGGTAACAGATGAAGAATTGTATAAGCAAGTGAACATGTCGGTAACAGAGTTTCAACAGCAAGTAATAAATAGGTATTCCAATGGGTGTAGAGCAGAGAAACAGGCAATCTAAGATCAATAGTATGACTATGATCCAGTGTATGAAATAGGAAGGCATACAGACTTATTTATCTTTATCTTATATGCTTTTTCAAATTTTGAATGGAAGTAGTAAAACCTGGCTAGATTTCAAAATAGACAAATGATGAAAGTGACATAACCACTTAAGGTGTCTCTGACCAGGATATCTCTTAGTGTGAGCCTGGACATTCCTGAAGGCCTAGGTAGAGGTCATGTGGTGAGATTGGCTGGGGTAGGAGAAGGATAACTGTTAGAAAATGCCCTCTTCCCCACCAAAAAAAAGAAAAACACCAAAGAACTCACTGGAGGCAGGGTGGCAATAACGGTCAAAGTCCTTGTCCTAAATAAACTAGATAATTCAGTAGGGATATTGGCATGGGAGAAAAAGTCATGGGTCTAGTGACTAAAGCATGTCACAACGTAAAAAATGGATCTTAGAAAAGGGTGACCCTAATCACGTAATCATAACTGGGCACAGAGCAGAGTCAGAACTCAATGCAAAGTGTAAATGTTCATTCAGCTCAAGAGCCTTAAATCCTGCCTGATATAATCAATATGTGGCTACAGCTGTCCAGGCAGAGAATGTATAATGGCAGAGGACTGTGGAGGACACTCTTCATCAGTGGGCTCTGTCTTTGTTGTCTTCTGTGTTTGGAGACCCCTGTACTCAGACATGGTCCTCCAGGACACAGTCGTAGCCGGCAGAGAGAAGTGAAGTTTTCTGGGTTATCTCTGAATAAGACGGTGTCACAATGGCAGTTGAAGCAGAGTTGCTATCTACAACTGTGCCACCCTAACCCTGCTTCCCATCTTCCCCAAGTATACCCTATAAGAGTACTTCACCCTGGGAATGGAGTAGAGACAAGAGCCACTTGTTTTCTCTATTATACACCTGTGCATAGTAAACATAGCTTGCGGTGAGATTGTTATTAATATTGTTTCTCATGATGCGCTGTGCTATGTAATACATAGGCAAATAAACATTTGCAGTCCAAAGTTGAAAAATATTTAAATGAGAATATCAGTATAATAGATCCAGCTGGGTATTGGAAATGTGCTTTTTCTGATTTTCTTGTAATCCATCATATTTTCAACTGGTAAAAAAAAGTCATACATACCAATGGAAGATTTAAAATTTTTTTTTTCTTGTGTTAGTTCTTCCACTTTTTTCCTTATGTGTTTATTCTAAGTACCTATGCTACCACTTTTGGTAATATGTATAGTAGTGGCGGAGCCCAATCATTTATGAGCTCCTTAGCCCATAACCTATGAAATATCATTAGTTCAGCCATTCATTCATTCATTCACTCAGTACTTTTTGAGCACTTACCATGTGCCAAATATTGTGCTACTTCACAGTAAAAACAATATTATGACATATCATGCAAATATTAGATATGACCTGAATATTTATGAAATATATTAGAAAGGGTTTTTTATTTTTATTAATTTTTCTGTAATATCTGGTACCTGAGCTAAATTAACTTTCATTAGTTTAATTTTGAATATTACTTTATCTTAAAGTTAATCAACTTCAAACTAATTTAACCTGTTTTCCATTCACCCTGAGAATACTTGCAGGCGACACTTGCAGCTACAGCATTTACCCCAAGATAACTCGTGGATTACAGTCCTAATCTTACCTTGAAAGTTTGCCATGAAACATCTCACTTTCATTATTATTTTCATATCGCTCTAGTATATTGATAGTCTTTGGAAATAAATGACATTTTTATATTTGTAGCATTTTGTTTTTATTAGTGATATTTCCATTTACAAAAGAGTAATTCTTGATTGCTGAAAGTGTAAAATCCTAGAAAACATAGCATTTCTACATGTGATGTTAAGCAAGGTGCCAAAATTTTTCCCTAAATGGGAAAGAGGTTAAAAAGGAATAAAACGCAAGTGTAGGAATGCTATGTTTAATTCTCAAAATTTAATTTTTGAAAAAAAACACAGATTTGTTCAGATAAATGTTTCTTACATTGTCTCTCTTTAAACCAAGAAGGAATAATCATGTTTAAAATTACTGAAATCAATACTTTTTTAGTTTTGTAGACTCTGGGTGTTTCATTATCTCTTCTTTTCATCTGGCTTTTCACCTCTTAAGATTTTTTATCTCTGACTCTCTTTACTACACTCCTATGCTCCCTTCCACTAAAATAACTGGCTACATTTTATGTTATCATCAGTCCTGAGGCTCTGTTTTCTCAATGTGCCTTTATTTATTTGTTGGAGGGACTTTTATTTTGTTTCCTTTATCTATCACTGGGCTAAGCACTGGGAGAACATTGGGAGGGCAATAAGACCAACAAACCTGGTTCTTGCTTTTATGAAGCTTATGTCTTAGCAAGAGAGACATGCTTAAATTACTGTCACATGATACAATTATAGAAGTCCTATGAGATTGTAAAGCCAGTCAATTTTATGTAGTAAGGGATTTGGGAAACCTTCTCTGAGGAAGTAATATTTGAGTTGATAAATAACAGTAACAAAAATTAGAAATTTGCACTAAGGGAAATTACAGAAGTTCATAAAATCTTGTTAAGTACTCAAAGCAGTTATTGCTTGGTTTATATTTCCAGATGTCTTTTCTCAGATCCCAGTGCATTATTATGTAGTATGTAGTGTCTTCCACACATAGTTTCTAGATATCAGAATTTTCTTACCCAACTCTGAATCAATTTATTGCTAACTTGCTCAGATTTTAAAGCTCAGGCATTTGAAAATATCAGTTTCCAAATATTTTCTATATGCAGGACTCTTGACTTTTCTCTATCTACATCTACATGAGGAAGTCGGGTCTATCTCTAGACTACAAAGATTCCTCTTCTCTCTTTACTCTTGTTGGGACTGCAAGTTTTGAAGCTGGCTTCTGAAACTACCCTTATTCTAATCCTTGGTCCCATGATGTAGGCGTATGGTTCACCATTTGGCTTTCTCGTGAACTGTATTTCTCTAACAGACCCAACTTTATTCATCATGGAAGTCTTGTTAAGAAAGTTGTAGTAACATCTTTGTTATCAGTTTATTTTATGTTCCTGCAGCATGCTTCCTAGCCATTTTTATGGTCCTAACCTTTGGTGAAGTTGAACTTGATACCTATTTTTTAAAATTTATTATATTAGTAAATTCTATTATTTCAGGAGCCTGAATGTTGGTTGTCTTCTTGCTCTCACAGTTCCAAGTTGATCACCTATCTTTTTGTCCAGAAAAAAGCTTAGCAGTTTCTATTTCTTACTCAGATATTCTTCTAAGCCAGAGGCCACCTGGAGAAAAGAAATAATGAACATCTCAAACTGTCAAATTATCAGACTAGTTCTTTACAATTCAAATATTCTCTAACACCACATTTGGATGTTCCTAGTCACAAAAGTAAGATTTTACAAGTAGTTTTAATTAATAAAAGCGCCTTGAATGACCAGGATTCTCTTTCTTCATAAAGCTGCATGGCTGACTCCTCTCTTCCTTCAAGTCGTTTCGCTCAGCACTTTCTCAATGATACCTACTTGGACCACCCTGTTTAATGATCTACCTTAACGTGACTCCCATTCCCAGCACTTTTTGTTAACAAACCTAGCTCTATTTCTTCTTTATTCCATAGACATGTCACCTTTTAACTTACTGTAAATGTTACATATTTATTACATTTATTGATTCTTGTCTTCTGATGCTATAGTGTAAGTTCCATGTGGCCAATGTTTTCTATTTATTGATATATGTATGCCAAACACCACAAATTTTGCAAACAACAAATATATTCTGGATGATTGAATATAATATAGAGAAAACATTTCAAACATTCAGTAGGAGAAGATTTGTGTCATTTTAAAATAGCTTTTAGAAAGCTAGGAAGAAAGCAAAGTAAAGAAGTATATGAAAAAGTAAGGCTTAAATGAGCTGGTGTGTGCATGTGCAAGCATGTATGCTTATGTAGTTAATTCCAAGATGTTACTAAGGAAATTTAGTTAATAAATTATTTTTCTTTTTCCTACACAAGTTTTCCAAAATTATTATTATACTTTAAAAGTATTTGTATTTTAATTACGGGTAATAAAATTCTGTATGTTGGTATAGAACTTATTATGTAAAAATATTAAGTATGAAATTAATAATAAAACATGTTTCAATAAAACTGATAGCTAAATATAAGTCTAAAAATACTACAATAAATTTTAATAGTTATCAAGAATTTTATGATTCAACTTCAATTTTCAAAATTAAAAAATTCTCAGTGTGTTATAAACTTTGTATTGGATGTGGTGGTTAAGACAATGGAATCTAGAGTCAATCTGTGCTCAAATTCTAAATTTTTATCTTCTTAGTTGTGAGACACAGGTAAAGTTTCAAATTATTTCTCAAAAAATTTTTTTTATGTAAATCACTTTTCCTGGCAACATGTAAGCACTAAGAACTCTCTTATTATTGAGCTGTCCCTTACAAAAATTTTAATGAAATTATTGTCATTAGGTCTAGAAGAAATCATATGTATGATTCACATGTAGAATTAAGTACACTGCTAAGAATGTTCAAGAAGAGAAAATTCTAAATGATATACTAATGGCCTATAATTTCTCATGTTGGAATCAATATAGAAATCTAAAGAAAATAAACAAAACTTGATTTTAATATAGCCCCTAGACTATTCAAAAGGACTTCTTACAAAAAGATATTAAAAGCCTAGTATTATTATTTCACAAATGTATGCATATAATGTATTTAGTGCTATAGATAGAAGCTACAAAGGCGTCCCTGGCCTTTGGGCTTATTATCTAAATAAAGCAGACAGAAGTGAAACAACCACTGTAATTATCCCAGTGGGCACTCTAAAAAAGTGAGGCTGATGCATAAATATGAATTAGGAGGTAAAAGAATTTTGTCTTTGTCAAAGTTTAGCTATATGTAATAAAATGTTAGATAGTTCTGTTCAGCTTAGTGCCCAGGAACACTGATGTAGATAAATTTTGCCCAAAGAGAGAACACTTTCTTATCAAATAGGGTGCTTGGGCCTAATGCATTAGAATTGTACTTTAACTAATGCCATTTGTTTAATGCTGCAGAAATTTTTGAGTTGTTTTTCTATTTAGACCTAAAATTAAAAGAGAGAATTTATATGCAAACATAGAGTAAATGTACATTTAGTGAGCTAAATAAAAAGGAACTTAAAAGAATTGAATTCAAGAGAGAATTATAGTCATGCACTGCATTATGACTTTTGTTCAATGATGGGCTATATATATGCAGTGATGGTGCCATAAGATTTTAATGGAGCTGTAAAATTTTTATTGCCTTGTGATGTCATAGCCATCATAACATTATAGCTCAATGCACTGTTCACAGGTTTGTGGTGATGTTGAGATAAACAAAGCTACTGTGCTGCCAATCATGTAAAAACATAGCACAGTTCCAGTCAAGATGGTGAAATAAGTAAACACTGTGCTTGCCTCCTCCCATGGCTGCATTAAAATTACGACTAAATTATAAAACAATCATCCTGAATAATCATCTGAAGACTAGCTCTACAAAACTTCAAAAACTAAGGATATAAAAAAGGCCACCTCAAGACTGGTAGGAGGGTTGGAGATGTGAAATGCGCTGGCTGCACACTTGAGTGTGGTGTTTGAGCACCGGGAGGGATACCTTGGCTGCGAAGGACCCCCACCCCTAGAGGAGTGAGGGACCATAGCCCACACTGGGGTTCCCCAGCCCAAGGTTCCAGTGCTGGGAAGAAGAGTCCTCACAAAATTTGATGTGAGAATCAAAGGGGATTCCAAACATCCAGGTGAGACAGAAGGCGGCTACAAACCCAGATATCTCATTAAAGAGCCCATACACAGACTTGCTCACTTGTAGGCAGTCAGTCACCAGGGGCTCCAGCAGAGGGACAGCAGCTCAGGAGGTGCCAGAAACATACAGGGAAAGACTGAGTTATATGGCTTTGGGGTGAGGGCTGGAGGGACAGCCATCATTGTCCCTTTGTTGAGCTCTCCTTCTGTGCAACCTACAGGAGGGCACCATCTTGCCTATGTTGAGCCCTCAACCCACAGGGCCAAATCTAAATCTGTATTGGCCTAGTGAACTCCACTCACTCCACCCTGGTGACTCCCTGAGTCCCAACTCACATGTTGCTGGAGGCATTTTTATGGGTAGCCCACCAGCTCTACCCTGAGCTCTCTACAGGAGGCTCCCTCAGTAGCAATCTACAGGCCTCCACTCGAGTCTCTGGAGTCACTTTTGGTAGCAGGCAACCAGTCTTGGCACAAGCTGAAGTATTTCTTGAATAAATCTTGGGTGTCTGGAGGCCTGAGACAGGCAGTGGCTGTCCTTGGTGTAATCTGAGACTTTTTAAGTGGCCATAGGCTCAGAACTGACACCAAATCTAAACCTGGGGAACACAACTTGTATGTTCTGTTAGACAGGCAGCAGCCCCATACGACTCGTGTTTACTGCGTCTCCTGATTACATCTTTTTCTCTGACGCTTGATTTAAAATTATGTTGTTTTGTATGATAATATGATGTACAGGCTGATAGCCTGGGAACAGTAGTCTATTCTACATGTCCTAGGTGTAGAAGGCTATATCATTTAGGTTTCCATAAGTGCACCTAATGATACATTTCTCAGAATGTATCCCATCATTATGTAGCTCATGACAGTACTAAGGTGGTTTATAAGGCATAGGATTGGAAAATTGCTTACATAAATAAAACTAGGACAGGAAGGTATTATATTTGAGAGTGACTTGGAAAAGCATTGAGACAAGAATGAATGAAACTTTCCCTTTTTCACATATGGAATAATATTTACTATTTAAATGAAAATGCAAAGGGGGACATTTTTGTTGCTTTTACATAAGTATCATGTTCTTAACCACCGAGCGCCTCATTACATGCCAGGCAACTAAACCCAGGACACAAAGAGGAATTAGTTGGTTCCTGCCCTTAAAGAACTCACAACCTAGTGTAGGAAAGAGTATAAAAATATATATGCTATGGGAAGCACAATACTACAGATGTGTTTAATGTATTAAGAAATCATGTAAAAGAGACATGTAACCTAATTGGAAGAGAGTAGTGCATCTTAAAGAAATGACAGATGAACTAATCATAAAGAATGAGACGGGAAACTTCCTAAGATGACAATTGCAGATTTTTAACTTCAAAAACACCAAATTAACTACCCATGTGTGCATACACACACAGACACACACACACACAAACAATAGTATTAAAAAGAGAATGAAATTAAAAATAAAATTTATAACTTAATGCAAAAAAAAAATTGTCAGCCAAGGAAATGAGGTGTATCTTCTGAATAAAAACTATCATTTCTCACAGGAGTGATTCTAAGCAGACCAAATCTTGTCTAAGTCTTTTTTAGTGAAGTGTCCCATAAGTGAGAACAGAGCCCAACTAAATGCCTCAACTAAAGCTTTCTCATTTCTCCTGCCTTTTAATTAGAATACAAAAATATGGATAGATATAAATTATTTAGCCCTAGACTTTGAGAAATGGTATGAAGAGAAAGGAGCTAAACATTTCATACAAATTTTATTTTCAAAAAGTCTGAATGGAGTCTTACTGCCTCTGTCTTATAGATAAGAAAACTGAGATTTAGAAATGTTAAATAACTTGCTGTAGGTGACAACAATAGGAAAGTTCCAACATGAGAACTTGCTGTTATTTCTAGGGAGCCAAAACTGTTGATTTTTGAAACATCATATTGTCCCCTTGGCTGTAATAATTATCTTTCCTTCTCTACTAATCTTGAAGACAGTGGGCTAAGGAAGAAATAATGAGCTAAACTGAAATCATTTTATTTCTCTTTGTGTCTCAATTCTATGATTAAAATTTTAGAGAAGGCTGAGGCTAGCTTTTGGAATGAGAAGCTCAGTTCATTCGGAAACTTAACCTTTCAGACCTGACCTCCTCATCATACATCTCTTGTACTTTTCAAATCTCATCAAAACTCTAAAACTCAGTGCAGATTCCCTCATTATCTCTTGCTTTTGAAATCTACCTCAGCATTTTAAAACTTTTCTCCCTTGATCCACAAAAACCAGTACTGGCTTATATTCTCCCATATATTTGATATTACTTCTGCATTCATTATTTTCATTTCCTTAAGAGGTTTAAAGGCCCAGTATACATGGATTATGCTCTAACTTTCTCCTTTAGACCCCAAAGCACAATGCTGAGCAAACTGCATTCTCAATGAACACTACTATCAGAGTGTGTATTGGTAATCAATCAAGTCCTAACTTGAAAATTAAACAGTATGTTGCCATATTTTGACTACCTTCATTGAACCTAGTCATTGTAGAGGTCTATAGTTTATGGAATGTTTCCATGTGTATTATTTTAGTTTACATTGCATTAAATGTATTTATATGACTCAGCCCTTGTAATGATTGGGAAGTGTTCACTTTTCAACTTACTTGCTTATTAATGAAGCAATTATAGTTGTTCTTCTGGCCTTATATTATTAAAAGTCTTGGATTTCACGTTTTACTATTTAATAACTTAGTTTAGCTTGGTTGTAGCATTTAAAAGGTGAAGTTAATTTTATTTGGTAGAGTGTGATAGTAGTTCCTTTACCTGAGGCTTTGAGCTAATTAGGTTGGCTGACAGATTTTTACATAGGAATTGAAGTTTTCCCTTTTTCTTTCCTTACTTGAGATTCAACAATAGATCTATTGCTGTTTGGACAAATTTAAACCTTTAATTTATGAACCCAACCTCATCTTACTTTTCTAATTCTTTATTCTTAAGCTCAAGGGCAGTCTATAAATTTTTACTTTTAATCTCATGGAGAGGTTTTATGATTTTCCTACACTAGAAAAAAAAAAGATGTTAAAAATTATATATATGGTACAAAAAGAGAGAATCCTCTCTGTACTTAAGGTTTTCTAGTTAGATTTGTCTTCCATAAAATTGAAGATGTCACAGGAGGTAACTATTACAGCTTACAATATGTGAATTACTATAAAGAGCAGCTTTTATGTAGAGTAGTTTTGATCACAATTTCATATTTATGGCATTTTTATATTTTTATTAGCTCCAATAAAATATATTTATTAAGTATTTAGTAGAATTCAACACAAAGCTATAAGATACCTTTGGATGGCTGCAGATATTTAATTGACAAGCAATTTACACCCAGAGCAAAGGTGACAATGCTCAGCAAGAAAGAACTTGGGCTCAGGACCGGGCAGCCCTGAGGTCATGTATCTACTTAGGCACTTGTCAGGCATGTAATCTTCCTCAAGTTACTTAGTCTCAATAAGCCTCAGCTTCTTCATGTATATACATAATAGTAGTGCCTTGCTCGTCAATTTGTGTTAATGTTCAAACAGGGTGACAGGTGTTTGATGTGTAATACAGGGGCTGGCATAAAGTAAACTGTCAAGTTCACTACTAGTGTGCAGAGCAGCAGCAGGCCAGATTAAAGAGAGCCCAGGCTCTGGAGCATCGTTCTGCTGTTCCCTACTTCTGTGATGGGGCATGTTACTTTTCTAAGCACTAGTTTTCTCTCTGTTAAAGAAGATAATTTATTGGATGATTGTTATATAAAATTTTTAAAAATATATGAAAAGTATCTAGAATATTGTGTAGTATTTAGCAAGATTTAAATGGTGGCTCTGTCAGCATACATGTATATGAAGAAATATTTGCCAAATGAATGTGTTGGTGTGTTTTAAAGGTAGAAATAAGAGATGGCATGTGAAAAGTTCTTGCAGAATGGAAAGTCTTTCATTGAAGTGACATGGAGGAGTAGGAGTTTGCCTTCTGGTAATAAGCATCCCAGAAGAGGGGAAAAGAATCTTCTGAAATGTTTCAAATACATGCATCTATTCACTCTTCAACATGGAGATTCAATTCTATTGGATTAAGTTTGTCTATAAGGATGTATTCTTCCCAGGACAACCAGCACACAAACAATATCTCTATTATACATCATGCTAACATTCAGTTTTATGGAAGAGAAATCAAACTAGAAAACCCTTAGTAAAGAGAGAATTCTCTATTTTTAAACCATATGTGTAACTTTAAAAATCTTATTTTTCCAGGTGTAGGATAATCATAAAATCTCTTCATCAGATTAACATGGACTGCCCTTGCATTTTGGTGCTCAAAGAAAAGGCTCATTGCATAATAACTAAAATTTCCAACTTACTAATTTGACCTGTTTCACTTATTAGCACTAACCACTGATGACTGTATTTGCATTTCTTGTGTGCCTTTTAAAGTTCAAATTAATATATTATTGCAAAGGCAAAACAAGAAAGCTTACTCATGCTCTAAAAAATTATTATATCATTTACCTATAACATAAGAACATAAATAATCTTCTCTACAATAGAGGTTAAGACAGTAAATTCTCATGAAAATTACTTGTTACCTTTGAGTAAATAACTAGAATCCTAGGTTTCAGAGTTACAAATGCAATTTGAAATAAATATACCAAATCCCCCAAAGAGGCTGAGAAGACAGTAAAGTAAACTAAATTGTTAAAAGTAGATAGTCCAAAATCTCTACTCCTCTACCACTTGGGAAATTCATTATAAAAACATAGTAATAAGTTATAATACCTTTTACATTTAATATTTAATTGTTTTTAAAGGAAACAATTTAAAGCCAAATAGTTTTACCAGGCTTCTGTTTTTCCCTCTCTTTCCTTTCCCTTCCTTTTCCTCCCCTCCCCTCCCTTCTTCTCCTCCTCCTCCTCCTCTCTCTCTCTCTCTCTCTCTCTCTCTCTCTCTCTCTCTCTCACTCTTTCTCTCTCCCCCTCCCTCCCCTTTCCCATAATTATTTTCTGTCTCTTTTTTCAAATTTGTATATTCTCCTATTATATCAAAACTTTTGGAAAGACAGTAGCCAGACTATTTAACAAAGAGACCAACCACGGTTTCCCTTTTCCTTATATAAGATTTTTCTCAACCACACTACTGGTACCCCTCTTGTGGCCTACTTTCCTAGAAACCTGCGTGACCTGACATGTGAATCAACTTGCCAGTTAGCTTTCTTCACTCACATCTTAGGCAATAATCTTCCTCCAGTCTGATTAGGCCATTATTAGTCATCCATCAGTTTTTCAGATACAAAATGTTGTTGCCATTATATCCTTTTCTGTAATTCTTTCTATGTGGCGTTTCCAAAGCAGCATATTTAGAATAGAAAAGACTATAGATGTATACTTTAAATTACTGACTCATAGAGAATGCTGTTGAATCTCTCTGAACATGATTTTATCATTTGTAAAGTTAGAATAAATAATAACAATACTTCACTCAGAAAGTTGTGGGATCAGATGGGATGGATATACATACATACATACATATATATATGTGTATATATATGTACACACACACATATTTGTGGACTCGACATGACCTATGGTTTTTCTTGTTATTATTAATTTTTGTTATACATTCATTTGTCTCTTTTCTCTCTTCCATCCATATTCCCTTCAGGATCTGTTCCTTTTCTGTATTCTCACCACAAGACCTGGCATATGATAAGAGCAGAAATTCTTATTGAATTAATTGAATGAATGAATGAATGAATGCATTTATTTAATAATGTTAAGGCTAAAAAGGGTGGATAAGGAGAATAATATATAATGTTAGGAAGAACGTTGGATGAATTATGTCAACAAGTTAACAATAGCTATATTAGTATGTTCTATTCAAAATACTAAGCTATTAATTTTAGAATACATTTACTTAAAGACACTTCTACAGTATTGTTTATACAATCTGCAATAGTAATAGGAAGTCATCAGCTAATTACATAATCCAAAAAATTTCCCAGAATCAGCCAGTAATTGTTATTCTAGTGGAACTGTATTATGTATAATATAATAACAACATCAAACATTAATATGAGTAACCACAAATAGATGTAATAGAAAAATTATTTGAGCTTCGATTTTTAATTATTGTGTTTTATCCCACAGGTAGGTGCCTGTCATTTGTATTTTTATTATGGTAAAATATACCTAACATAAAATTTGCCATTTTTACCATTTTTAAGTATATAGTTCTGTGGCATTAAGTGTATTCACATTGTTCTGAAACCATCATTTTCAGAGCTTTTTCATCTTTCCAAACTGAAATTCTGTCCATTCTACCCACTAACTCCTCATTCCCTGCTATAGCCGGCCCCTGATAATGATTATTCTACTTTCTGTCTCTACGAGTTTGACTACTCAAGGACCTCATATCATTGGAATAACACAATATTTATCCTTTTGTGACTGGCTTATTTTACTTAGAATAATGTCTTTGAGTTAATCCATGTTGTAGCATGTGTCAGAATGTCCTTTTTTAAGGCTAAATAATATTCTATTTTATGTATATATCACATTATGCTTACCTGTCTACCTGTTAATGGGTACTTGGGTTGCTTCTACCTTTTGGCTGTTATGAATAATGCTGCTTTAAATGTAGGTATACAAAAATATATAGTATAACCTTTATTGACGATAGAAGAAGAATATATTGATATACACATATATAGATATATATCTGTAAAGAAATTAGAAAAAAAGGTATCAAAATTTTTATCAGTGATTCATTTTTGAAATTACAGGCTTTCTTCTTTGATGTTTATGTTTATTTTTTAAACTTTCTAAACTAGGCTTACATCATATTTGTAAAGAAAAACCAGTAAATGTTTACTAACAAAAAAACCATCAACTGAAGCACTATCTTTTTTTATCACATTCTAATTTAAACATTTTATTTAGCTTTTCCCATATTGTAAATAATACTTTATTTATATCTAATAATTGCATATGATTATAAATATAGACAGATAATTATAAGGATATTAAGATATGATATATATGTATTTGTGTGTATATATATGTATATATATATATACACACACAGATTCTCCTCTAAATGCCACCAGTAAGTGATCTCCTTACTTTCAAGAAAATCACCCCTATGTAGGAAAAATCTAGTGTCTTGAATAATACACTACAAAAGAATTAACTTATAAAAGTATGTGTCATATATATTTGTGTGTGTCTGTATGTCTCAACTACTCACTAAATACCTATTGATTAAGCAAGTAAATAACATATTCACAGTTATAGTGAGTCAATGAGTAAATAAAAAAATTCTCTGTTGACAGTACATTTATAACATGAATTTCATTCTAAGCCCCCAAATTAAAAATATATAGATATGTTTGTGTGTATACATACATGTGCATATGTAGTTGGTTCATGATCCCTTTGGAACAAATAACAATATATAATGATCCATGCACCATTTATAACTTTTCTGAGAAATAGCACATTGGTATTCCTTTTTTCTTGATATTATCTTAAGTCATCTTCTCTTTAACACTTTCAAAACCAAATGTTAACAATCCACCAAGAATGTTATTGTAAATAAACCAGAATTTTCAAGACTAAGGTGGTATTTGCAGCCCATTTGACTTTCTCCCTTGCCTAAAATACTTCAAAATAGACTCCACTAGAATAACAAAGACCATTTCTCTAATAGGCGTAGAAACCAGAGAGCATTCACATAATTTGAGTCTGAGAGGGTTCTGGCAAAAAGTGAAGTGTTATGCACTAGCGTCCTCTCTGCACAATTCTGGTTGGTGAGTAAGCAGAGTCCTGATCTTGCTCTGTTACTTCTCCTCAGTTAACATTACCAGTTTGGAGAAGAACCTGGAATTGCCAATGCAGATCAAAACCTAATGGTGCTCTATCCTCTGACATGGCACTGTTGTCTTTGGGGACCGGCATCTTAAGCTCTCACTGCTCCAAGAGAGGCCAACCTGACTAGAGATCAGAAAAGGAAGTTTTATGGAGGCCACTTTTGGCTTTGAACTGTTGACACATTGCAAATATCTTACCTTGAAGAATGGAGCTCCCTACTTGCAGCTGTGACTCTCTGGCTACAGTTTGGTCCTTGTCTGTATTAATCTGGACTCCTTGAGTTACTATGAGAATAGAAGAATAAAACTTTTCTTTTGGCTCAGGTAGAAAGAAACAGAAGCCATTCAACTGAGCTACCAATATTGGAGTAATTGGAATTTAATCATTCAGTCATTCACTTATTCATTTTTTCCATGGCTCCTATGGACCAGTTACTATTTTGGGAGATTGGAATCCAGCAGTCAACAGAAAAAGTTCCAGGTCTTAAATTCTAATGTAAGCTAATAAACTATAAACAAGTACTTAGATGAGATAATTTTCTGTAGTGATAAGTGCTACAAAGAAAGTTAAACAGGCTAAAATAATGAAGAGTCAAGTGAATATCTTTGTAATGGGTGATTAGCAAAGAAGGTGAACTTTAATCTAAATGTCAAACTTTGTAAGTGGAGGAGTGCCTTCTCAAAAGGGAACAACACAAAGACCCTGATGTGAAAGAATATATGAAGAATTGTTATCGATCAATAATAAACATCATTCAGGGAGTGATGACAAAAAAGAAAACATGTTTCAACACGTCAGGACTCAGAGTATATAACATCTACATATAATATCATGAACAAGGCACTCGAGGAACTATTTTACTCTAAACATACTCTGAAAGGGAAGAAATTTAGAGCTGAAATAGTAATGAGTAGTAATAATATTAGAACTCAGAATCCAGTTTAAGCTATTATTGTTGTTGGTATCGGTGTAAAGTTTAATGCAAGTCCTTCAAAGGATTTTTAGAGAAGAAATACAAGATTTTTTAACTTATAAAATCAGGAGGGGTGTGGAATATGTGTTTGTGAGTGTTTGTATGCAAAATAGGTGTTGGGGAAAACAATGAGTAAAATTCTGCTCAAGCTTTTGTATTGCATATGACATTGATAGAAATTTGAGTATTTTAAAATTTATAGATAAACCATAGTAGAATGTAGTTGGTATGCATAAGTGATTAAGGACTTTTTTTGGAATCTGTTATTTTAGCAAAATGAGACAAAATGTGAAATAATAATAACATAATTAGCAAAAGCATAAGTAAGATGGAAGAATAAGATCAAATATTGTTATTTTGTGAATTAAATTTTCCTATTAAAAAACAAACCTACTTAGAATTAATCAAAATGCAATATTTATCTATATGCTTTATATAGAAGTTTCATCAGAAATGAAAGGACACACTTTTTTGCGTATAAGGACATGGGCAAAGCTTTACCACACAAATAGAATACAAAATTTGCTATTACAAATGAGATAATTTTTTTTTAATGTTGTGAGTGGATTTTGTTGGTACACAGGAAAGCTACTGCTATTCGTATTAAACATTTTCCAATCTCTTATTTGTTTTAATACTTTTCCACCTGAATTTATCTTAAAAAATTAGACCACTGAGTAATAGTTTTTGAAATAAAAAGTTTTAAAAATATAAACTTTTATGTATACAGTAGGGGATAGATTGGTTAAAAATAAATTGTAGTTTGGAAGAATAATATATAGTCATTAAAACCTATTTATTATCTGATATTATCCTAAGGTAATCTTTTTTTTCTTTTTGTAAAACTATTCTGGAAGAATGTAGATCAGATGTTAATAGCTTTTAATTCTTTTATTATTTTTCATGTACTCTGTGTTTTTTATGATGAATAATCAGAATTTTAAAAAATCAACAATTATAATTTTAGAAGGAAGGCATATTTTTTCTTAGGAACAGTATGACAAAATAAACTTTTCATTTTCATAGATGCTCAGTACAGATTATTATTTTTGGCTGAACTAAATAATATAATATTTAAAACTGAGGAAACTCTTCTGAGTAGCACTAAATCAGAGTCCTAAATGTAGAGTTTGCACTACATCAGAGAATTTTATAATCAAAACTCAAAACACATAGGAGTGATCTACTCCAAGAAATGGAAAATGTTTACGAGATAGATCTGTTGGTTGTTCTCAAAATGGATTTATGTTACCAAGGCACAATCACATGAAACTATTTTAATTAAAAATATATGAATAAAAGTATTTCAGTAGTTTATAAACTTTACTGTGTATCAGAATTACCCAAATGGCTTATTAAAGATTAAATTGCTGAGCTCTAACCCTTGAGTTACTGATTCAGTAGATTTCTCCTGAAGCCCAATTATTTCTTTTCTGTCAAGTTCCCAGCTGATAATAATGCAGCTGGCCCAGGAACCCACTTTTAGAACTTCTGGCATTAATTCTGAAACTGGAAAGTCTCTCAGATTACCCTGTTTGCAAACTAACAAGTTAGCCTGCTGGTTTTATACACATATACTAATAGAAGACACTAGACTCTGGTTTAGAGACACAGGTGGTTTATTACTCATAGCAAAAGCAGTAGCTGGGGAACTATCTTTGCTACAGTTATGGTTACCCACACCCCAGTCTTCACAGGTTAATGCTATAAGGCCAGATGTTTACCTGCACCTCCAGTAGGTTTGCACCTAAGGAGAGAAGCACCCAAATTAGGAGGCTAAGCTTTTATTAGCTGCTGGTACATCTGCCTGCTTTCTATTGGGGTGGAGGGAGGGGTGGAAGCAGGATGCTTTGTCTCCAAATCTCTCCAGCACTATCTATTCTAATAAAGACTTTAGCTTCTAAGGCTATCTGTTATGCAAACATCCTTGCAGTAGAACCATTTGTTCAGAAGACTCAGGGTCATATGGAAATGCGGGGGTGGGAACAGGGATAATAAAGTAACCAGGCATCATTATTTTTCAACAATGGGTAAAAAGGACATGTTAAAATGATGGCTATTTTAAATTTCTGATTAAATAGCTTTACATTTTCTCTTCATGAATACATTTTAAAATAACGATTTGTTAATTTTTCCATTTATGTATTATACTTCAATAATTTATTTGCCCATGGCTTAGAGCTTCTTAGGCACTATTAGGCATAGATGCATTTCTTCCAGGTCACAGGCTGCGTAGGTAGAGAGAAGGGATCTTCAAAGTCAGACTCACCGGCATGGGGATCCCTCCTTTGCTACTTAATATCTTGATGTTAACCTTACTTATTCCCTCTAAGCCCCAGTATCCCCCACCTGTGAAATAGACATTATTTTCTTATTCTATTGTTAAAACATAAAAATGATATTGATTTAGTGCTTTGTATAGCACCTATTACATAATATGTGTTTAAAAATTGTAATTATAATTATTAGGTGTGCCACAGAGTCCCCTGCTAATCTAAAGTACAGACCTGTTTCATGCCCAATTTTTGTGAAGTACCAGTGTCATTACAAGGCAAAAAATTCCAGATGATGCACCACTTATGTCAAAGTGCTATTTGGTGATTAATTGGAAGTTTAAATTCATCCATTGTCTATGCCAGGCATAGGAGAACCGCTTGGGCAGATGCTACCTGTTCCATCAATTACTTCATAGGTGATGGAAGAAGACAGGAAAATATGGCTGCTGATGGTGATAGCCTGGCCTCAGAAATTTGGTTCTAGGTGGTTATTCTCTTGCAGCTGACTTTGCCAACATCTAGAGATAAAGTATTACTTAGGAACACAAAATGTTTCATCCAACAGAGAATGTAGACATTACAGAGCTATTAATCAAGGCAGCCACGCTGAAAGTGATACTAACTGCAGGATTTAGGAGAGAAGGAAACTGGAATTAAACTATAAAATGATTCAAGATTGAAGGTGAATGAACTAACTGAATTATAGATTTTAGAAATTCAACCAATTATACCAGAGAATATGTAAATAGGAGAATATGAGCATTTGTTCCATTTGGGTGGTCTAGTTTTATTTGTTCATTGCTAGAACGTTTCTGAGCCTGGCCTTTCCTTTAATCTGCTAGTTTGTCACCTTCATCTCTCTGTGTGTGTGTGTGTGTGTGTGTGTGTGTGTGTGTGTGTGTGTATACTCCAGTTTTGAACTGTGAGACCTATAAAGGTATGTGACACAATCTCTGTCCTTAGTTAATTTACAATTGAATAGGAAGATAATGCATAAAATGAGAATAAAGCAAAGTCTAGCAAAATCAGGACTGATGGCAAACTGGGCCGTAATGTGTGGCTATCTTTACAGAAGTTGGCTTGAGTGTTGCTTATTTGCTAAGAGCTTGATTATGAAGTGAGAATCTCAGTTTCTTCTTTTTCTCTCTGATTAATCTTGAGCTTGTTATACTCCATTAATTCTATTTCTTCATTGATAAAATTGTATGACACAGTGAAGATGAAATGAGATGATGGATGACTGACTCATAGAAAGCACTCGATAAATACTGCCCAATTGACTCATACTACTTTAATCATTAGTATCTTTAAGCACAGTTAATAAGAGATTTTCTTAAGGAGTATAGGAGGAGGCCTTTCAGTAAACTGTATGATAATAAATAACATTTATTAAGCATAAACTTATGTTTCAGGTACTTGCTAAGCACTTTACCTACCTTTATTTAATTTTATGAACAGTTCTAAGAGCTAGGTACCTTTTCTAACCCACTTTACAGATGATAAAATAGATTAGAAGGTTTATGTAATTCACCTAAAATCTCATAGCTATTAAGTGGTAAAGCCATTAATCTATCTATCTATCATCTATCTATCTATCATTTATCTTATTATTCTGTCCTCACCCCTAGACACTGCTAGGAAAATCAATCTTTATTTTTTTCATTCACTATTTCAATGGTTATTTTTGAGCTCTCCTACTAAGTGCTAAACATTGTGCTCTAGGAAATAAGGCATGATTTCTATTCTGGAAAGACAATACAACACAGCTCAATAAATCTTTATTGAGACCCATCTAAGAATCAGGCTCTGGGGCCACCATTATTCTGCAGAGAAAGCCAGACATATAACAAAATAACCACAGTGCATTGTGGTGAGGGCTATCATCCAACTGACCATGAATTCCTTTGGAACCACAAAGGGCAGAAAAAGTACAGAAAAGGAAGTGTTTTAGTATCTGTACCATGCTGGATGCCACACATGCCTTATCTTGTCTCCTCTTTAAACCTGGCTCTGAACAATCACAAGGACATGTGTGGTCTTGCCACTGTATCCTGACTCTTGTTCTATTGAATCAGGAAGGTTGGGACATTTGAGTGGTGTCTAGAAGCATAAGCGATAGTCACTGGGGAAGCCATTTTACCTGGTAATATAACAAAATAATTGTGTTCTGTCTTGGAGGTATGTACAGTTTGGCCTGATTAGAAAATTGAATATTTTCAGAAGAATTAGCAGGAAGTGAGCTGTGGAAAGTTGTTTAAAATCAGCTGATGTCATGGTAAGGAGGGTTCTTGATTCATAAGTGAAAAACAAAGGCATGTCTGAAAGGATAAAAAATTGGCTAAATTTAAACCCTTGAAATATATAGCTCACTGATTTGCTTATAGTTTAGAATGGGAGGGAACAGAATAGAGACAAAGAAACAGAAGATACCAAGTAAAAAAATAAATGACACCAAGGCATACATTTTTGGGCATATCCAAAAAATTAAATCATTCTATAACTTGAGAGAGTGCTCCCATACGTCTGATTTGCTCTCAGTTTAGACAATACATAGAATAGGGTATAATTATAACATTTTTAAGGAAATGATGATTTGCCCAACCAGTACTCTGAAAGCGGATTATGCCTTAATAACTTATATTTGATCAATTCTTGAATATGGACTATTAGTTTTACAGATTTTCCCACTGTAATAAAAACACAACCTTTCTTAATTAAATTTTTAGTCTGCTTTCTCCTGGGACTGTAGGAAAGCACCTTAAAAATGGATTAAATTAAGGATATGAAGGAGAAACATCTTATTTTAAAGTGATCTCTCTTAAAATCTTAAAACTGTTTTTAGTAGGGTTTTGGGCTGAAGGTGGTGTGAGGAGAAAATGAGCTGTAGAAAATCATTAAAATGCTACATTCTGCATCATAGTTATTAATGATTTGAAATGCTATAAGAGTTTTTCCAAGCTAAAAGCTTTTTGTCATAAAGACATTGATTCTGTATTCAGGAAAACACATACAAACATAATCTCTTTAACAAGTGCCAAATGGTCTTATATAAATATGAATAAAAATGAGTTTTAGTAATGACATATAGTCTAGAGAATTTGATATTCTATGACCTAACTGTTTGCCTTTGCATATGGAAACCTCCAAGAGGACACTGTACTTTTAAATGTCAGTATTGTTTTAGAATGTAGTTTAATCTGATTTTGCCTGAAGCAGTGTTCTTATTTTAATCATTGAAACTATGATTTCTATAAATATTATTAAATGTAACATATAGACTAGACCTTACCTGTCCCTTCTCCTAGAAATTAGAGGAATAGTTTTGGAGCCAAAGTTGAGAATCCACTAACTGGCTCTATCGCAGACATTTTTCAGAGGTATTATCACAGGCATTGTTTTTCTCCATTCCCAAATGACATATCTGTAATAATTGCATGCTTTATTATTGGACCCAGCCCCTACCTTTTTGCCCATTTCCTTCTATCATTTGGCTCTATGCAAAGAAGGAAAAAATTTCTGTGGCAGCTTCCAGATATTAGAATCATAATTACCTTTTGTCTTTAAATATCACCTTTACTCTGTCTCCTTTTTTTTCTGTGTTTTTTGGAAAACTGTGTGTATAGTAATCACAGTTTTATCTAATTTCGTAAGTAATAATGTTTAAAATGTCAAAGCTGTTCCTTCCATGGCAACCCAGAAGTGGGCTGCAATTGCCCACTCATGCTGTTGGTAGGCTCTAGGAAGATGAAGACAGGGATCACCAGTTGCTTAAAGCAAACTGCACCTCTTTTACAAGGTATTCAGTTCCATCTACACCATTCCTCACCATCTTTCTAGCCTGCTTCTCCCTTATGTTACTTTTATTTCCCAGTGGGAGAAAAAGGTTGTCCTGGAAATTCTACCTGGCCTAATTTTTAATTGCAAGAAAATGCAATACACAATTATATGTATGTGTATGCATGCATGTGTGTGTATTTAACCTCGAAAGCCATTCTTGAAAATATATTAATTTAAAAGATGTAGGGAAAAATTATAATAAAGACAAACTCAAAGAGCAATATTTAAAATAGATATTTTTTCTAAATTTTTCAAATAATAGGAAACGAGTACTATAGCACAGCAAAAAATAAATCATGAAAGTAAGACTATCTGTTATAAGACTGTCTGACAACATGTGAAATGCTCATATGTTGCTACATAAAAAACTCACTAGAATACAGTCTAATTATCTGATTTAAAATGGGGAAAAAAGAATCTCTTACAGTGCTGATGGGAATGTAAATTGGTACACCCACTATGGAAAACAGTATAGTGGTTTCTCAAAAAATTAAGAACAAAATTACCATATGACCCAGCAATCTCTCTTCTGGGTGTCTCCCCCAAATTTGAAAATATTTATCTATAAAAATATATGCACTCTGATGTTCATTACAGCAATAATCATAGTGGCCAAGACATGGAAACAACCAAAATGCCCTTCAATAGATGATTGGATAAAGAAGATGTGGTACATTTATGCAACATAATATTACTCAGCAATAAAAAGGTTAACATCCTGCCATTTGCAATGACATGAGTGAATCTTGAGATTATCATGCTAAGCAAAATAAGTTGACAGAAAAAGTTGAGAACCATGTAATTTTATTCATTTGTGGGATATAAAACTGAAAGCAACAAACAAGACAAACGATCAAAAACTCATAGACATAGTCAACAATTTAGTGGTTACCAGAGGGAAAAGTGGGTGATGGAAAGGTAGATAAGGCTAAAGGAGGTCAAAAATATAGTGAAGGAAGGAGATTGGACTGGGCGGTGAACACAATACAATATATAGATGATATATTATAGAATTGCACACTTGAAACATATATAATTTTACTAACCAATGTCACCCAATAAATTTAATTAAAAAAAGATGAAGAATAAAACATCTAAGAGGATAAAAATAAAAATAAATTATCAATTCCATCAGGCACTCTATATCAGTAATACTAATACCTTAGCAGAAGAGAAAGACAAATAAGGAAATCACGAGAGTCTGTCTTGGGACAATAAAGAACACAGATAACATGGTAAGGAATGAATACAAAGTTCCAACCTGATCCTGTTACAAATATAAACCTCCAGACAGTATTACAGTCTTGCTACATGATGGTACTTTAAATATCAAAACTGTGAGGCTGTGATAAACTCATAAGCACTCCAAATATTGGTTATTTTCTTTACTAAAATGCTGATTGCCCTCAGAATTTCAAAAGTAGGAATATATGGAATTTAAAAATATGATATAAAAATAATAAAACTAAAATAAAAATATCTTCAAACATCTAAAGAAAACTTTCATGGCAGTGACAATCACTGTACATTTTGATAATGTGTGATTATTTAGCTTTTCGTCTTTATTTCTGTCTTCCAAAAACAGCCATGTCTTATTTATATAATTAAAAATTTAAACCTAGTGAGAAAAGTTAATAATTTTCATAAAAAGGGTCGTTGTTTTACTACTATGGCCCATTTTTATGGTTGCTCACTCTGCTTAATTAGGGCTATTCCCTGTTACCTGTGATGTCCAAGTTTAAACATTGAGGTCATTAATGGCAGAAAATAGGTGAAAATAACTTTGTAATGTTTTAGATGAAAACCATCTAACAGTGATTTCTGTACATTGCTGGGATTCTGGCAGAAAAGTTTATTGGCCGCCTACTGAGCTGAAGTCTGTATGTGAGACTTTGACAAACATATTTTAAACAGCGCTCCGAGCCACTCTAACATCCATCCCATACTTGGGAGCCGCCCGCCTAGAGGGAGCTTTGATAAAATACTTTTTCTTGCTCATTTCTAATACAATTTAAACTTTTTTAAGTTTCGTAATGATCTTCCTTCAAAATCAATGCTTCCTAATTTTCTCACATTTATAACAATATTCAGAAAATTTGTAAGTGCCGATAAGGCTAGAACTTTATGGACTTCCTTTGCCCAGTGATATTTTAACAATAATCTCATTATAAGTTAATAGCCATAAAGTGTTACATAGCACCATATTTGCCTCTCTCATGGCAGATACAACTATGCCTACTTTATTATAATAACTAAAACCTACTGATGGCGTTAAATATGTGTGTATGTCTGGAAACAATCCAAAATGTATTCTCTAAGAAATGATTTCTGTCTATCCATCTCCCCTGATAACAGCTGGAGTTTGGAAAGCTAGTTTTCGGTAGGTCTCTTTGGTTGTGGAAAGGTCTGTAAACTGTCTGCGTAAGTGAATATTTGACAGTTTCTCATAAAGACCATACCTATTGAATAACAGCCTCCCAGGGTTACCCTGCCCTTGGACAAAATCAGTAAAATACAAGCAGCTCTGTAGTGAGTTGGACAGACCTTCCACTCCTTTTCTCATGGATCATGGCGTCTTCTTCTCAGTCTGTATTTTGATTTCCATTTATTCTACCTGCTTGAAGTCGACTGAGGGCAGAAAGCCCAAATGTCCCCGCCGACGCCGTCATATTAACAACAGATAACGATATTTCAGTTTCTATCGTCAGATGTTTATTTTATTATTCATGGAAATAAGAAATATCAAAATACGTTGACCCCTCTCTGCAGGGCAGTTTGTGTTCAAGTTGTAAAAAATAGTGCATAGAGCGAAAGAGTTAATAAGTAGACCACAAATGTGTTTTCTTTCTTTTCATATTTTCTTAGACATTTTTCATTTTCTAAGAAATTTCAATATTCATAATTTGATGTAAAAACGATGTTTGCAGGCTTATAAACATTAGCTATCAAAATCTGAATGATCACTGATTGACAGCTCAAGTAATTGGCCTTCTGTTTGCTTCAGTTTTCCTGGATTTTTTGTTTCTTTTTTATATGTTAACGTATTTTTTAGTTATATTTGGTTTACAATATTGTTAATTTCAAGTGTACAACAGAGATTATACTTCATAAACCTTATAAGTCTAGTACCCATCTGACAATATACATAGTTATTGCAATACTATTAACTATATTCCCTATGCTGTGCTTTACTATTTTTATAATTGGCAGTTTGTATTTTTAATCCTTTTTACCTTTTCACCCAGCTCCCCAACCAACCTCCCTTCTGGCAATCACCTGTAAGTTTGTTTCTGTTTTGTTATTCATTTATTTTGTTTTTTAGATTGTACATATAAGTGAAAACATATGGTATTTATCTTTCTCAATCTGACTTAGTTCATTAGCATAATATTCTCAAGGTCCATCCCTGTTGCTGCACGTGGCAAGCTTTCATTCTTTTTATGGCTGAGTGATATTCTATTGGAGATATGTACCACATCTTCTTTATCTGTCCATCTATCATTGGACATTTGGGTTGTTTTATATCTTGGCAATTGTAAAAAATGCTGCAGTGAACATAGGAGTGCATATATCTTTTTGAATTAGTGTTTTGGAGTTCTTCAGACAAATGTCCAGAAAAGAGATTGTTGGGTCATATGGTAGCTATATTTTTAATTTTCTGAGGAGCTTCATATTGTTTTTCACATTGGCTGCATCAATTTATAATCCCACCAGCAGTGCACAAGGATTCCTTTTTCTCCACATCCTCTACTTTTCTTGAATTTTAGTTTGCGATCTATGTTCATCTTTGGGAATCCCACACTTACAATTCAGATCTGCTGTCTTTGGGAAATTCAGAGAGGTAGTTCCAGACAGACTAAACTTTACTCCTACAATGATGAGCAGCTTTTCTCTGTGATCATGCTCAGAGAAGAACTCTGCCTTCCAAGGTGGTACCCATGCTCTTCTCTTCTACACAAATGTACTTAGCTCTTGTGTCTTGCTAACTGAGAGAGAAAGTCCGATGGTTAGATTTTACAGATCACCTCAATTAAAACTAAAGTTATCTATAATTTTCAATTCTCTGTTTTATACTGATATTCTATATAAACATCAGTTTTTAGTAATTTAAGTATTTCTACTAACACTGTGTTTGTCCACTGATTTCGGAAAGCATGTGCACCTCATATAAATACTACCTAGTATATAAATACTTACTAATTAAAATATTTTGTGCAAGATTCAAAATGCTCACTGTTCATTGTTCTAGTTAGAAGGACAGAAACAGTATGTACCTAACAGCAATTCAAGCCTTGGTATTTATAAGGCCTGCCTTTCAGGTGAAACAAAATATAATAATTCACTGGGTACATTAGCACTTCTTTAAAGTAACACCTGACTTTATTTCTACTTTACATAGACTATTTTATGAGAACAATGCAAAGATAATAGGATTTAAGTTTCAGTAGATGAAGAGTCTCAAAAATAAAAATTGAAAGGAGTCAGAACAATTCTCTTAATAAGTGTATGTTATTTACAAAGTTTTGTATACATAGATCTTATAATTATTTAAGGCTAGGTTGCAAAATAAGTGTAATTGTTCATAATTACAGAGTGACTAAGAAGGGTTTAAATTAACAATTTCAGGACAGATACATTTCCACCTAATAGAACTTTAAAGCTAGTCTTAGTTTCTCTTTTTGGTTTCTAATAAAAAATTTAAAATATTTTGCTGCTTTTATAAAATCAGTTTTATTACTTTTAAAAACTATTGAACAAAATACCTCCTTCTCTTCCATCATCCTTCCATCCCCACTGATAAACCTTATACTGTACAGAGTGCTTTAACAGCTGTGGAATGAAACTTGGCCGTCAAGGTGTTCACATTGATGTTAGGGAGAATTAACACAGTCATGGAATTAATGGAACAATCTGTAATTTGGATGATATATTCAGCAGCAGTTCATTCACCTTTTACATTTCTATTTTAAACAACTCATGGCATTCTTCAGAAGTTAGAAGACTGCCAGGCATACAATTTTGATGTTGGGCCATACAAGCTTTTCCATTTTATCACTTACTTTTCCTTACATGCTTCTGTTTTCTGCTGGATAAACAGAGACTCGTTCACACCTTTGCATGCTCCCCCCCCACACACACACACAGTACAGCAGTGACACAGAGAAACACCTGCCCTCATCTGCACTCAGCCAATTCTTTGGTATTCCTTGTAGAGTGAGCAGCTTGCCTCCAGAGACTCTGAAATACATCATAACAGGGCATTTCTTAAATCATCTCCAAGAACTCTTCATATACTAGTTTTAAGACTCATCTATTGTTCTATGTCCCATCTCACAATATGCCCAGACACCTAGTGTACTTCTTGAGTAAGACATAAGAAATTTAACAGTAGCACCACGTGAGAGTATACACACTGAAGTATCAGCTACAGAAAGCTCCCCAAATTAAAAGATGAGCCTGCCTCTATTATTAACTTATTTTCTGTAAAAAGAAATTTAAATTGAAAACAAAACTGGCTACGCAAACTAAATTTCAACAACACCAAAGAGTAATGTTTCATGCCTCCCAATTTCTTATTCTGCTCTGTGTAAGACAAATGGTAAACCAGTGCAACAAGTGGATCAATTTTAAACTGTCTTCTAATACACTCTACATTTAAATGGTTTTAACACTAAAACATTCATGTATTTGGTTTTTATTTCAATTTTCCTCCCGAGCTGTGGGACACATGAAAATTTCAAAAATATTAGCAAGTCCCCAAGATGTAGAGCAGTTATCCCAGGCAAATTCGTCTAAACTGTCAATTTTATTCCCTTCGGCATTTTTACCATCATGGACAGTGATGCTAACCAACCCTCACTAAATATTTCTTGAATGAGAGACTAAGGCAAAAAAAAATCCCCATTTCCTGTTCTCTTTGTCTCTCCCCATAGCAATATTAGTTTTGCACTAGATGGAACTGTGCTCTTTCTGCCTTGAAATTCCAGAAGTTCAAGAATCCTGTCTCCTGGGCGACTTCTTCCTAGGCTTCTTACCTTTAGAGTCTTCTCTGATAACTGAATTGAGTCATTTGTAGATATTGATGTTTTTCACTGATTACACCCCAAAAGACCCCAGATATTGTCTTCCCTTAGCTTTGAATTGTCCCGCTTCTGAGGAGTGGTCTAATTTGAGTATATTTCTACTTGTAGCAAGATATCAGCTTCCGGTGTTTAATTTCCTTTCAAACAGGTTCAGCTGTGTCCATTTACTTGTTTTCAGCCTTGTTTGTTTGATTTTATTAACAGCCACTTAAGTTGGCCTATTTTTCCTCTACCATACAGTACTTTTACCTCACAGTAATTTCTTTATTCTTCCTTCTTGGCTTCTGGATCCTGAATTTTTTTTTTTTTTTTTTTTGATCAGCATGTTTGTCTAGACTCTGTATCTTCAAGTGTCTTTTGGTAAAATATATAAGCATAATTTTCAAAGGATCTGTTTTTCAAACTGATTTTGACCATATTCCTCTCTCTGAGTAGGATAATTTTACCATCAGTCAAATACCATCAGATTTGAATCCATCATCCATATTTTCTTACATGTTTCCTTTGGTGTGAGATCAACAATATTTCTTCCCACATTTAGCCCTGACCTTTACATATTTAATTCTGTTTGCCTATGAGGGAATTTGGGTCCCAGCTTTCTGGAATCAGACAAAAGCGTATTTATTCTGCAGCTTCAATATAACTGTATTCTGTTTTAAATTAAACTTATAAACAGTTTGATTACAAATAGTACTTTTAAAATTATGTATTAATATCATTCAATGAAATTGTGGAAGTTTGTGGATGACTTCTAGGCAAAGTCTGTTTACTAATTATGTCTTCATTATCAAATTTAGTATTTTTCAAAATATTTTTTACCAAACTATCTTTCTAAAATTTACTTTACAAACTCTACTGATGATGACACCCTTCATATTCTGCCATTTAAAGTGGCAGGCAAGTTTTTATGAAAAAAAAGATATCTAGAGTGAAACATCATGAAATTATTTTCTCAGAGTTGAAGTCCCTGTCAGTTATTGTTTTTAATTTTATATTTATTTTGCAGGATCCCTTACCCCAAAGAAGTAAGTAATATATGTGGTAATATTGGTTTAAAAGCCAAAATCTAAGACTTTGCTACATAATATCACTTAAGATATTTAAAGACACAAATATTTGCCTGACTATCCCATTTTACATATTTAACATTCTCACTTTCTTTGACTATTGCTCATATTGCAAGGTTTTAGGAGTATTTTATTTAGAACGCACTTGAACTTATCAGTTCCTTTTGAAAAGTGACTCCCAGAATTCACAGTACATTTGATGCTGAGTCAAATGAGATGATCACTTTTTTTATTGTGTTTACCACTTCAGTTCTACAACCTAACATTTTATTAGCTTATTTTGACAACCGTATATATAACACATTGATACTGAGCCCACAGTGTCACTTCCTATCACTAGTTCCATTTGTTTTGTCTTTTTTCTTCTGACCCAATGTCAAAACAAGTTTTCCCCATCCTGTAGTTAAGGTTGACACTGTAAACAAATTCATTAATATTTTTGAAACTAAGTATTTTTAAATGATGTGACTGAGACAAAGCATTCCAGACAGTTTATTATAGTGTACAATGATGTATCATATATTTCCTGTAATTATTTGTTATGACAATATCCATATTCCATACAATTTAACTTTAAGTTGAAGGTGTACTGCTATGGCTTAATTTGAAAATATGCTCTTTGTTTTCAAAGCTAACCCCAGTTATATGCTCATAGAAAACATTACGTCTACCTTTTAAGTCCATAAATTTAGTGGGCTTTGCTTCCTTGACAAATATAATTAATGATTTGTTAATGCTTTAACTATCTCATTAAATCCTTTCTTGGCAAATCCCTCTTTCTAAGACTAAGGCATTTTTACTGTTTTCTGAAATGCTGGCAATATTAAACATATGTCAGACTTATCACTTAGCTTGAGTTGAAAATTGATGAGTTTCATTAAAATCAATTTATGGCTATGTACACATGGCTTTCATTGTTGCTTGGGACTAATTTGTTAGAATATATGTTATCATCAAGTACCTTATATGCACCAACTCTATTCAAAAAATCATTTTGTTTCACCACTAGAAAATTCTATCATATTTACTCTTTTATCAAAAATATTATTATAGATATTTACAGCAATTAGGAATACTGAAAAAATAGATTATTAATCAAAAGTGACACAAGCACTCACAACAAAGTAGAATAAATTTTAGAGTTCATTAAATAGACTATTTTTCTTATAAGAGTTTTACTCAAAAAAATTTTCTCAGTGATATAAAGTATCATAAAAATAGGAAGTATGTATAGTTATTTATATGTATATTTATATTATTTTTATTTACTGGTATGTATATATCTATATGTTTGTTTGTTTGTTTATATGGAGTGTGTATCCATGTGTGTGTAAGTCTAGGGAAATTAAAAAGTGAGCTCAAAACAAAAACCAGTGTGCCATATTTGATACAATCAATTAAAAAATGTAAATGTCAGAAAAAATTTTAGAAATATTGCGAGAAAATAAGAAGCTTAAAATGATAACTTATTTTTCATTCATTGTAATTGAAAAGAAATTGGGCAAACTATGACATAATGACTTTTTTGTGAATAAATCAAATTTTTGGTTAAAAATAGTCCCAAGTATACCTTGATAATTTTCATAATAGTTAAATGAAATAACATCAATAAAATTGTCCGGCATGGTTAATGATTAGTGAGAACCACAATATATGCTTACATTTTATCAGTCTTTAAACTGTTGAAAAATTATTTGTTAATATTAGTAAATTTGATATAAAACAATAAAACAATAGGGATTATTTACAAGAAATATTTGGTTAAGAAATAAAAGGGCAAATTTTTAGAGTTTCTTAATAATATTTAGAATTTCAAACATATTCAAACATTTTTAATTAAAGATATAGGCACTCAAGTGTTTGTTGAACTACAGGGAGATCAGATAATTTGTTTACCTACAGATATATTTGAATTTTACCCATTGTGCACTTTACCCCTAGGACTAAGATTCAATCAATGTTTTAGTTTTAAAACCTAAATTTGGTCTTTTTTAATTAAGTAGGACCTTTGACTATAACCTTAAGTTTAAATACTCACAGATTCTTGTGTCAACTAATCTGTTATGATAGACATTTTTCAACATATAAGTATATTGGAACATAACCTTGTACACCTTTAAACATACATGTTATATGTCAGTTGTCAGTTAAATCTCAATAAAGCTGGGAAAGAATAAACATGAATACAGCCTCTTGCAATCACCATATAAACACACACACACACACACACACACACACACACACACACACACACACACACATTACTTGGAGCATCTAAAATGCTAAAGACAAGGGATCTTGTCCAAAAAGAATTTAGTAAATGCCAGTGCTACTCATGTTCTTAGTCTAATGTTAAAAAATAAACCTTATGAATATTTAAAGTTTTCCATTCCATAATATATTTTCACAAATGTTACTAAGATTACTCTGTAAAGTATTATTATTCTTATTTCATGGAAGAGGAAACAGAATATTTAAGTGACCTAAGTATAATTACACAGCTAACTAAAAAAAAGCATTAAGGATTTAAATCTAGGTCTGCCATTTCCTACCTCAGTGTTTATCCCTCACGTCATTATTGCTGACATCACCGTGACCCACATCACCACGGCCCACCCCATCATTTCTTTCACAAATGACTGCTTCTAGTTGAATTCTAGCCTGCCTGAGCCAGCAAACAGATAAAGTATATTAGTGTTTACAACTATATCCAAGGTTAAAAAATATTTTTGTTTGTTTTGGGGAAGAGTCAACAAAAGGTTTTTCTTATTGTCAATTGCTTCAGAGGACTACAGCATTTTTTCACATTATCATCGTGATATGTACTATGTCATTGCAAAAATAAGCCTCTCATGTACATAGTTAACTTATATAGCATGCTATATTTTTAAAACTATAGATTTGCAATGAGGTTGTTATTACCAAATTCTAAACAACTAACAAATAATAAAGAACCAAAGGTAAGGGTGGGCCTTTTTTCTCCCCTAAAAATTGGAACAGGTCCAAGATTCCAAAATATCCACAACTTTCTCCCACATACTATTTCTGCTAATCAAAGGACTAATCAGTAGTAGGTTTGTAAGGAATGTAGGGAAAATGGCTTTTAGAGGAGTGGGTGTAGAGTAAGAGCAGACATATTTCCATGACTGAAACTCCACAAAGAATATAATTTAATGCCAATATTATTGCTATTTGGGCAAAAAAAAAAATCAGATAACCAAAATACATAAAGTGAAAATAGAAGATAGCTTTGTGCTACTTCTGCTGAGTGCTATTACAGTAGTATCTCTGAAAACTGTCAGTTATATGTGATAACAATCCACAAAAAATAAGTAGCATTAAATAGCCCTAAAAAGATAGTTATAGCAATGCAATTACAAAATGATTATTTATACAAATTTAGTTCTGGAAAGCTTTTCTTTAAGATGCAAAAAATAGTCTGTCATTCATACATTAATCTACTAAACATCCTTCATGGAAGGCATGACGTACAACTTCCCCCACATAAAACCCATACAAACTTCTTACTTTCTGAATGTGAACACACCTTGGGTTCAAAGTAACCATGACATCCTCAAACTGTCAGAATTGGGATTACAGTTAAATAGGGCACACTGGTTTACACACACACACACAATCATATACACAAACATTCCCCACTTGAGAAATTGGGTTATAAATAAAAATTTAAAAATTTTGTAGACATGTTTTAAGTTAAATAAAATTGTGTAATTCCATGTGTTTATTAAGATTTTCTCTGATGGAAACTTGTGGAATTTATTGGATCATAAGGACCTCTATTGCACACAATCTCCAGTCAGAGTATGTCTATTTTTTATAGTCCTCTAAATGACCTATATGTACAGAAATATGATCAAAACCCTTAGACTGGGAAAAGAAAAAAAATCCCTACTATTCTAGTGACATTTTATTCAAATTTTTCTCCTTTTAAATATCAGCATAAACTAAAGTTACTAAGAAAATTTATTTGTGGGTTAGAAACTATTAGTCTAATTAAAGTCTCATTAATCTCATTAATGTCTAACAGTCAACTAAAATATGTAATGAGTCAGTAAACCATACTCATATATATTTAAAATATACATTCCTTTAAATTATATACATACTCACATATATATCAATAAAATATGTGTGTGTATAAAATTAGATACATAAAAACTGTATTTCTTATTTAAGCCTTCTTTATAGGTTAAAATTGTCATAAAGAATTTAGAGTTCCAGCTATTTATTACCTGAATTTCTCTGACCTTATTTAAAAATTAGAATTTGAAAATTTCCTATTGGTAGACTCATATTATAAGACAGAGGTCTCTAACCCCTGGGCTGTGGACTAGTATCAGTCTGTGGCCTATTAGAAACTGGGCCTCACAGCAGAAGGTGAAAGGTGAACGACCTGGCAAAGTTTCATCTGTATTTGCAGCCGCTCACCAGTGCTAGCATCACCACCTCAGCTCCACCTCAGATCATCAGGCATTAGATTCTAATAGGAGCACCAGTCCCTGGTGCTGAACAGAGTGGGGTCCACTGCTATGAGATATGTATTTTTACCATGAGATATTCCTAACAATGGGAAAATACATTAATTTATTGTTTTTAAATAGAAACTGTGAAAAGATCTCAAATAATCAAAAGAGCTCATAAATCCTTAGACTGTAGCCAAAGTAATCTTACCATTGCATAATTATGATCATATCACTAATGGCTCCACACTCTCCATCCCCCCACTCCCCACCCCCAAATAAAAAAAAACCAAATTTCAGTAATTTTCCATTTATCTTGGAAAACAACCAAAGTCATCACATAGCCCACAGGGCTTGTCTAACCACATCCTCTTATCTTCCTGATGCCCCAGCTACTTCTCTTTCTCTTTTTATTTTTGCTGCCTATAGGACATTTGCATGTGCTGATTCCTTGGAAGGTCTCTTTTTCCCTGGTTAACGTCTGCTTATATTTCATATATCAGTTCAAGAATTCTTTTTTGATATTTGAGCAAAACCTTTTCTAATCAGTGAACTCAACCTCCAAATATAGAAGTTATTTCTTTGTTATATTTTCTTCAGAATACATATGATTGTCACATTACAATTTGCTGATGGTAAATGTTGATTAATGTCAATCTCCCTCACTCAAAAATAAACTCTATGAGAATAGAGAACACATAAATTTTTACACACAGCATAGTAATGTGGTTGGCAAAACGATTAGCACATAGTAAGTGCTCAGTGAGTAAATCTTTTGAAAATGAGCCAAGTTCTGTCCTTTATTATCAGTAAAGGATTTCTTTGTGGGGGGTGGGGGAGAAGCCATAAATTGCTGCAATAGCATGCAAACATGATTGTTGTGCCATGCTTTTAAACATAAGTCAGGTAATAACTGATGGTCCTGGGTGAAGCATTGGAGGGATTTTTTGGTTCAGACAAGACTAGGAAAAGTGAACACAAAATACATACTGTGGGAGCTGGGGAGGCAAGAGGGGAAAAGCTGGGACAGGACAGTTGGTTTAAAAGACAAAGTCATTTATTTCCCAACATGGTGGGATGTTAACAAGTGACTGCTTTACTTCTGCACTCCCAAACTTGTTAGAAAAAAAAAGTTTTTGTTTCAATGTGATATTAATTTCTTAGGGCTATCATAGCAAATTACCACAAACTGGGGGACTTGAAACAGCAAAAATTTATTCTTTTACAATTCCAGAAGCTAGAAGTCCCAAATCAAGGTGTTGGCAAGACCACTATCTCTCTGAAGGCTTCCTTTACTCTTCCTAGCATCTGATGGCTCCTCCTGACAATGTTTACAGTTTATCCTCTGGTAGCTACAGTGTCTGCTTTGTCTTCATATGGCCTTCCTCTCTGTGTGTACCCCTGGGTATCCTCTCTTCTTATAAGGACACCAGTCACTATATTTAGTTGCTACTTTAATTCAAGGTCATCTCATCATAACTAATTACATTTACAAAGACCCAGTTTGTAAATAAGGTCACATTCACAGACACCAAGGAGTTAAGATTTGCTCCTATCTTTTGGTGGGAGTGAGGGACATAATTCAACCCTCCATGTCTTTTTATCTCATTTGGTGTTGCAAAGAAGACTAACTCTGTCACAGAATCTAATCCCACCTTGGCCTGCTGACCGCAGAAGCATAGCTTTGAATTACTCAGCTTTGGGGCCAAGAGACTAAGTATCATTGATAGTTGCCAGCTTAACATTTTTAGGTGTTTTGTAGCTGAAATGACATCACAGGGCATATATTGATGATACAGCTTATGAGTGTTAGGTCACTCTGCATGTTTTATATGGAGTTGACCTCAGGGATACTGTTTTGCGAGAATATATATTCATCTCATATTACACACATGTTTCATATGTAAAATATCTCTACTGGCTGTAACCCAAATAATACAAAAAGATAGAATAAACTAAAATCACACCACATCTTATATTATGACTTTTTAAAGAATTCTTCTAAAAAGTTACAGATGAAGAAATCCTATATAAGTTTATAAGTGAGAGTTTTTAGAAGCAGTTTCAATGACAAGTAGGCAAAGGATCAAGCAGTTCTAAGAAGATAAACATATTTCTTATATATTTTAGTGCTTTCAATGCCATTTAATGCAATTAATACTAGTCACCTTAATATTATTCTACCTTCATAAACTTAGAATACACTCCCCAAAGATCATGAACTGTACACGTAAAAAAATAAGAAACCATAAATTGCATATATTTTCAAGGAATTCATATATATTATTTTCTTTGCATAAGGCCATTTGATTTATCTTTTAGAACAGTTATTGTTCATTCACCCCAATGTTTGGGGGTTAAAGCTAGGTGCTAATGATAAATATTTTGTGCAATCCAATCTGCTACCTCTGGGCTTTTCCAAATTACAAATTATGTAATCTGATTTGGGGTAAAATCATAATTAGAAATTATAGCACATGAAATGCCAGTATCATATGCTGAGGCACACATGTGCTATAAATTTGGTAAATTCTTCTAGTGTTATTTTTCTCACTAATTCTGGAAACTCTACTTGGAATAGGTGTTGAATTACTATACTTGATGAAATGTCATCTCTGGATGTATTTTCTGTCTTTATATTTCTAGCTGTTTTACTTGGATCATGGTAATCAACTAGATTATATGCTAGGCGATCTCTTGGCCCCTTTATCAGGCAGAGCTATTCTTAGGGTTTGGGTGCATTCAGGAGGGATAGCAGCACTTTAGCTCATATTCAAGAACTCCATATTCATATTTGGGAACATCTCACTATTTGAAACTTCCAGCTATTTCTCATTCAGATCAAAGCTCCTTTTTATTTTTCTAAATAATCTAGATTTTTTAATATGAGTACCCTATTTATCTGAAGTCAAACTTCAGTCAATAAAAATTGCCTTGAATACAGTTATGAAAGGAAAAAAATTGTTAAAAATTGCAAGGGAACATTGGTCACAGTGTTTATATGCTTTCCTCTGTGGGACATTCCTATGTTCTCTGACCATGGATTTTATGCACCATCGAGGGGACTTGATTTAATAAGCATGATTACCTGAACTCTCAAGCTTCAAGATCTTCTCAAATTGTATTAAGTCATTTCAGCATAATCAATATTGGCATCATCAGATTAGAAGCAGGAAGGGCAAAGGCAAGGGGAAATGAGTGGGTGAGATCAGGCATTTAAAAATATCTAAAATAATAATTGACACTAGAGATGAAAAGAATCATTACCCTCAAAACTTTCAAACTTTGAGTTCAATTAGTGACATTACCTAAATATTGAAATACAAAGATAATACAAGCACACATATCTACAATGATGATATAAAACTGTTGAGAAAAGAGTAAAGTATGTTTAGTGTATTTTCTTTAGGGCAAGGTAGTATGTAATATTTATTAGAAACATTTCCAACAAAAAAAATTGTTAAATATTTACTATCTCAGCACTAATAGACTAATAAAATTTTATTATCTGCAGAATTACTTTATTCATAATAATTGTTCCCACAGGATAGCAAACTAATTATGTTTCTCTAAGATTGTCTTATTTCCTGTCAACTCATAAATTGAAATTGTGTCATATCATAAAAGGCAAGATCACCATGGTAAAGTCTTTCTAAATGTTGTTTCAACTAGAGGTTTGCAGCCATGGCTGCATATTAGAAACACCTGGAAAGCTTGAAAATAATGGCCTTTGTGCCTTACCCCAAACTGGTTGAGTTGGCATCCTCAGCATTGTTTTGAGCTCAAGATCTTTGTAAAATGTTCCCCAATGATTCTAATGTTCTGTCAGTTTGGAAAAGCTCTCTTACAAATGAATAAAATTATACCTGTACCCCAATATCTCAGATCATTTTCTAAATCAGGAACATCCCCAGTTTGTATATGAAGTTTTGCATCAAGTTAGTCTTTCTACTGTCTAGAGTCAGGAGGAAAGCTGCTTCTAAAATCCTGGATCTGTGCTTTAGATAATACTCCACAGAGAAAGGAAAATTCCCTTATGAAAACTGTTACTTCATAAATGTGAGAGTGATTAGATCAAACAATACAGGACATGGTGAATATGGAATATTATTCAGCATGAAAACTATTTAAAGTATAAGTCATCATCTGAGAACAGCATCAGAGACATGCCCCCATGAAATACATGACCTGCGGTTCTACAGAAAATTGTTTTTGGAACTTTGCTTTTGGAAAGTAAGTTTACAAAAAAAGGATTAAATTACTGCATAAAATATTATAATTTATTATAAATAGCCATAGAACACTTGCTAGGGGTTTGGGGATCTTAATTAGAGTTAGGGGAGAAGGGAGAGTTAGGAATTTTTATTTTTCACATACAATAATCTAAACGATATTTATTTTATTATAGAGAAAAAATAATGATTTCCTTTCCATAGTATAATTTTTTAAATACCTTTCATGTTCAGTGAGCCCCTCTTAAGCAAAACATATTTCAAATCTTTAAAAATTATTACTTTGTCGTGATGAAACAACCATAATATTACATTTTGGTGGAATTTTAACTTATCGTAAAATTAATTATTATCAAGAAAAAATATTTTCTGAAGTTTTAAAATAACAGATGATTTGTCCAATACTAAGTGTTTCATATTTCTCCATTTTCCAAAATGGTGCCATTTGAGATATTGGAATATACACTGACAAAAGGAGATGGTAGGAGAAAGCTTGCTGCCTAAGAGCAGGATATCTCCAAAATACTAGCAGAATTAAGCTTTGCTTTGTATTTTACTTTAAGTAGGCTGCAGCCTTGTAGAGGAGAAAATGAAATAAAACCATTGCAATTTGAATATGGTCTACCTGACAGGTGCCACATGTTAATAAATCTGCTCTATGTTAGTCACTCAGTAATACTTTGAACAAGGCAGCAGTGTGTCCCATCTGCAGAACTGATTTTGTCAGTGAGTGAGATATGATTCCTCTAGTAAGAGAAATTTTGACTGTTTTGTCTGAAACTAAATTTTAACACTAAATTTTGTTGTCTAAATTTTAGAGCTTCTAAGTAATTAAACTTATATTATTATAAAATGATATCTTCAGTTTGGTAGAAATTCAACAAATAGCAATGGATTTATAAAAAGATTTCCTAATATTATAACAGTTAATATTGGCTACAACTGCTCTGATTTGTCAATTTTTAATAATTTGTCAATCTAATATATGTGCTTTGGCACTATTTTAAACCTTGTTCAATTGCCTTCAATCACTAAACAGGAAAAAATTATATATAAACACAGCAGTGAATGAAAGAACTCTTTTAAAAATTATTATTTATATCACTGTTCTCATTCTTCATGGACCTCTCTAATGTGTAATTTAAAATTAACATTGGAACAACCTAAAAATATATTAAATATATTGATGTTAGTCCATTATTTTCTGTTTTTAGGCAAAAAGCAGACATGTGAAACATATTATCTTTAAAATAAGAATATGTATTTATGCAGTATTTCAAGCTTAATAATGATTCCTTATTACAGAATAGTTATTATATTTAACATCTCAAAACTCTTACAAATAGCTAACAATTCTGCCATATTTTAATTATAAATGACCTAAATCTAATTGTAGTCACAAGACATTAGAATAGCTCTAACACACAACTCTTACTTGTAAAACTAGAAAGTAAAAGGCTAATCAGGTACTGTGAAGACAAGAGGGAGGAAAGGTGAACTGTGATCAGAGTGACGAGAGTAGTGGACTAAATCATCCTGGCACCTGCTTCCGTCAATAAGCATTCACTCCTGTCTGTCGACAATCATATTACCTGTTCTTTTTTATTCACTATTTTTTCGCTAGTATACTTTCTATTTAGCCATACTATAAATAAAATTTGAAAATGCTGTGTTTGTTCCTTTTTAAATGTCTGAAAACTAACAATCAAACTGAGACTTTATATTCTAATAATTTAAAATATTTAAAAGCTATCAAATGAATTGCACTTTTTCTGGCCCTTCAACTCTTATGAACATAAATTTTGTTCTGTCTCTGAAGAGCTTCTCTAACAGTTTTAACTGTACAGAAATGGAACCGACTGCCATCTGAGGTAGTAATCATCTTGTCAAAAGTGGAACAAATATCTGTGATAGCCAGGCTCTAAGATGGCTTCCTTCGACCCCCATCTCCTGGAATTCACATCCTTGTGTAGTCCTGTCCCAAATTTTAGTAATTGTGTGACTGATAGAATATGCTAGAAGTGATTGTCACTTTGTCGCTTTTAAGATTAGGCCATAAAAGACAGTGAATCATCAATTTGGGTCGATCTTTCTTGTTCTCTTGGATCACTCATTCCAGAGGAAGCCAGATGCCATATTTTGAGCAGCCCTGTTAGGAGCCTTGGGTGGTGAAGAAATGAAGCCTCTGCCAACAGCCATCTGAGAGAGTTTGAAAGTGAATCCTCATGTTCCAGTCTAGCCTTCAGATGACTACAGCCCCAACTGACAGCTTAACTGCAACCTCTTGAGGGATTTTGAACTAAGCTGCTCCTAGGTTTCTGAACCTCAGCAACATGATAAATGTTTGTTGTTTTTCACTGCTAAGGTTTGGAGTAATTTGTTGTGCAGCTATGATAAGTAATATACCATCTGACAGGAATACTTTCTTGGTGTACAAATTGGGATTTTATGATTACCAACATATGTGTTTGTTAAAAAAAAAATGTGGGTGAGAAGTTTATAGTTAAACATTGTAAGCAGGGAATGTAATTGTAGAGTTTAGCCAAACTAATTATATAGGCAATAAAATATTTCCTAAGGGAAAGATAAATAATCTTTATAGTTTACCACTGATAGACTATCCATCTCTGCTACAAATTAGAAGTTCCAGAGATTAGGAGATCTAGTGTTCAGGTAACACATAGCATGAATCATAGTAGTAAGACTTAAGTATTAAGTCTTAATTATTAAGCAATTGACTGAGATAGATAGATATAGATGATAGATAGATAGATAGATGATAGATAGATAGATAGATAGATAGATAGATAGATAGATAGATAGATAGATATATCTTATGTTACAGCGATTGAAACAAATGTTGATCTCCTAACTATCTCACTAGGGTAGCTGTGTATGTGAAAAACTATCATCAAATGTCCCAAACCAATATAATAACATAAGAAAAAGTCAGGAAAAAGGAAAAGATAAGGAGAATAGATGCAATAGGATAAATAATGGTTGTTCATCTGATTCAGATATCAGTGAATAAGTCAGCATATTAGTAAACTCATTCCTGAGATGAATGTATGGCTATCAGACTTGCCCAGAATTCCAAGTTATATAAAGATTGCTATTGTTTGTTTATGTTACTTGATAAGTTATAGACCACAGGCTGATTTCAGAAGTCTTCATTTAAAACAATCACAGGGAGAGAGTTTATTTGAACAGAATGCAGCTGATTCTTAATCATTGTTGTTATAAGACATGGATAAATTGTAATCTCCTGAAATTCACCAAAATCATTCAGTTTTTAACTTTTTCCCAATGCAGAGTACTAAAGATGTGAAAAAGCAGCTGAAATAATCATCTTTATTGTTCTCCCCTTCTTAAAGCCTCCTAATGGAAATGTCCTTGACCAGTGGAATAAATAATAAAGTAATCAGACAAATAAAGAAGCCAAGGACATAAAGAATTATATGCTGACCATTTAACTAGTTAACACAAGCAGAAATGATCTAGCCCACTAGGAGTCTTTCACAGTTCTTAGGATAAGCATTTGTACTCGAAATGCTATTATGTTAATTTTTCTATGCTCCCTAGTTCCATATCCTTGTTTTTTAATCATCTAAGCAAGCAGTTAGTAGAATTTATTTATGCTTCATCTGAGGCAAACTTAAATTTGCATCTGTCCCAAATTGAAGACTGTTTGTTAGATAGTTAGGTGGAGTGTAGTTACTTATATAGGTAAAGTGATGGAGGTTGGTACTAATGGAGTAGTTTATTCAATATAATTTATTTTGGAAAATAAACTAACAGATTATGTCTCAGTGGTCAAAATAATCTCTCATGCAGTCTACTAATTCCAGATTCCATTAATCACTGAGATGAATAATCACATTTTTAAAAGCAAATGTCACAGAATTCGACATACTGAACAATTTAGTTAGTTGTATTAACTAATTGAGACTTAACAAAAATTTGTCATCCTTTAAGAGAGTTTTAACTGATATACAAGGAAAAAGAAGGGGATTCTGATCTGTTCTAAGTGGGTATTTATTGCATAGCCAGAGGGACATTGGAAAGCAAGAGAAAAGCACGAAATGAAATTCAAAGGTGAGATTGAAAGATTTCATAGACAAATTCTGCCTTCTTTATGGTTTTGCTTAAGGCCATGGTGGCAACTGATGCACCTGGACAAAATCCTGCTGTTTACTGCCTTCCCACAGCTTAAGTTTGCCTCTGCTGAAGGTGAGCTTCCAGAACCAGTGGGAAAGACTAAGAGCCTCAGTTTCTATCAATTGAGCTCAAGTTCCCCAAGAACTAACATATTTCATGTAGATTTCACAGATTATCCTCCATTTCCTTATATAATTCTCATCCTTCACTGCTAAATGTTGACGGGGAAAAAAGCAAGTGAAAGTAATGTCATTGGGATTTGGTTCAAGGCAGGGATTCTGAGCAGCTAGGCGGCTGAAAGTTTAGGAGTACAGATTGGGGAGAAACAGAAGCAGGGCTCCAAGTGGGGTGCAGAGTTGAAGTATAAAAGCAAGTAGGGAACAGATCTTATGAACTAATATGAATACGAGGGCAGTAATTTAGTTGCTGATAGGGAGATGAAAGTGAGGTTCCTTTCTCTCCTGGATTAGATCTCATTGTGGGACCAGAGTCTAGCATAGTCAATTGATGGTTTAGGGGGTAATCTCAATATGGAGATGAAGAAACAAACCATTGCCCTATTGCCCTGCAATGAGTATAGCATATGTATATACTCCCTACCTCTTCTTTTCCATATTTATTTTTAATTCAATGTACAAGGATTTCCCTGGCTCAAGAAATTTTAACACCTTTTTTTCCCTTAAAAAGCGAGAATCTGCTGGGCAAATTTTATGGATTTTTCATTTTATGATTAATTTCACCTGCTACAACCCTTGCCCTCCAGAATGTAATATAACAAAGCACATATGACCTGTTTACATTTATAAAAAGTGTGTGAAAAAATCTTTATGTGTTCTGCATAGTAAAACTTTGATTAAAAGATGACTATTTGCTTTCATTGTGATATATATCTTAGGTAGTTCTGCTATAATAGATTACCATAGACAGGGTGGCTTATGAACAACACAAATTTATTTCTCACAGTTCTGGAGGCTAAGGCCAAGAACAAAGGGCTGACAGATTTCCTAATTGGTGAGAGCCTTCTATCTAGTTCACAGTTAGCTATCTTTTCACTCATGTAGGGTACTTTGTGCGGTCTCTTTTTTTAGAGCATTAACCCCATTTACGAGGGCTCCACTCTTATGACATAACTATTTCCAAAAGCCCCACCTCCAAATGTCACATTGATGATTATGTTTCAACACAGTAATTTTGGGGGCCATAAACATTCACTCTATAGCATAATAATTGATTCAATATTAACTAAACTTTTTATAGAGTAGGGTGTTATTTATTTTGAGGGAAAATTTTAATAATGTATTTTTTATGTAATTTAATGTTCTGTAGTAACTGCAGTCTAGTCAAAAGAAAAAACATTAAAAAATTTAAAAGACGATGTACATTGAACACCTTCCACAGTTGATAGCAATCCCGCTTTCATAGCATATGTTGAAATAAACCATATTGATCAGATGTATATTCATTCATTTATTTGTTTTATAAATATTAAAGTTCTAGTCATCCGATACCAAGATAAAATGAGCACGATAGACATAGACCTGCCTTTATTAAACTTAGGATTTCAATGAAAATTAAAAGAATTTTTCATCTAAAACTATCTTTGTCTTCTTTGGCCATTCATTTTTCAGTAGGTCAGATTTTAGAACCATTTATAAATCTCTCTTAGTGTTTTTCTTTAAATTGTACTTTAATTAACATAGTTGTTTAATAAAATGCTTAAATAAAATGTTTTGTACTTCAAACAAATTTTAATAAGAATCCATTTAAACTAACAGAAGAATTTTTTAAATCTCACATGGGGCATAATTGCATTTCAGATACTTAAAAGCAATGCAAAACGATCCCTGCTGTGTTGGATTTCTGTCACGACTGTAACAAATTACCACAAACTTAGTAGCTTAATGCAACACAAATTTATCTTATAGTTCAGGAAGTCAGAAGTCTGAAAGTCTCATTGAGCTAAAATAACAGTGTGCTGGGGTGAATTTCCTTCAGGAGGCTCTAGAGGAGAATCTATTTCTTTGCTTTTTTCAGCTTCTAGGAGACCATCGTTCCTTGGCTCTTGTCCGCTCCTCCATCCTCAAAGCCAGCAATGCCTACCTGAGTGCTTCTCCTGTTGCCATCTTTCTGGTACTTTTGTGCCCTCCTCTTTTAGGACCCTTGTGATTATATTGGTCCAACCTGGTAATCCAGATAATCTCCCTGGCTTATGATCAATTGATTAGTAACTTTAATTCCCCTGCACCATGCAACCTATCATATACACAGGTTTTGAGTATTAAGACATAAGCATCTTTGGAGCGATTATTTGGCCTTCAACATCTACTGAAACTTTTCAGTCAGTACAAGGAATGACCACCTCCTGCAAATGAGTATGTATCAGTTCTCTTCAGGAGGATATTCCACCATCTCTCTGAGTTGCCTGTTCTGATTTTTATTAACATTTTTCTAGTTCCTGGTGCATAATCTAGGCCCACCTTGCACTCTTTGAGGCTTTCATTCTTCTCTATAGCTCTAAGTCACTATTAGCTCTAGGCAATATTCTCCATCTGAAGATAGTCGATCTTCATAAACCATTATCGAATTCATGCTTAGTTACTGACAGATATAGGAGAGATTAACTTTATGTACACTCTTAAATATGTTTATCATACATGTTTGAAAAAAAAGGAGTGATAATAATGAGAGTACCTAAGTAGGGGAAGCACAATTCTAAGTTCTCTTTCATCATTAATTCATTTAATTATCTTAACAAAGATAATTCAGGACCTGTAGTAGGTCCTTACCCTATGAATTAAAAGCTTCATAAGAAGGAATATAGTTTACTGTATCTCTAATGATCATGACACTACAACTTTTAATCTAGCACTGCAAATAAAAAATAACTGAAAAGTAGTAGCATTTTACTTTGTGTCGATAGCTGTGGAACCACTTTGTATGAAAATATGTGCTTGTATAATATCGACAGCTAGTGTCTATGAATACCTAACATGTACCAACACTGGTCTTAGTGCTTTACAGGCCTCATCTAATTCAATACTCCTCACAAATCTGTTAGGTAGGTACTATTACCTCCATTTTAGGCATGCTGAAGTTAAATACGTTGCCCAGAGACATACAGCTATAAATTACTTGTATCCCAGCCCAGAGAGACTGGGCATGGAGTGCTTGCTTATTACTACTCTGCTCTGCTGCCTACAAATTGCTTGCATATTGCTATGCCTGTGAGGATTTTTAAATGGATTCCTTTTCTTCTCCGGAGCCTGAATCAGTAGTTCAGTTGAACAACAGCCAGTTTTATTCTTGTTCCCTTGCAAGTCATTAAATACTAACAATTATTCAATTTAGTATCAGTGCAAAATGCATCTATTTATTTCATTTGTTCTTAAGTGTGGCCACAGTTTCATGATAATGCAAGAGAACATTGTAAGTTTTCCTTCTCTTCTCTTCAGTAATTTTTGATACTAGAACCCACTTTGACGAATACACCCTGCATCTCGTGCACACACATGTCATGCACGCATGCATACACAGACAGAGATTGCACAAGAAATACTTTTACTTCATTAATTAAAGAAATTAGAAGTGCTAAGTACTAGCTCCCGTTTTTTATAGTTAGTTTTCTGGCTGAACCTCCTATTTGAAGCAAAAGCTTTCTTCGAGTAGCTTTAGTTTTAACTAAATGTAGAACTATAGCTATTGATATGTTACTTAAAGATACAAATGGGTTATTTCTGTCACCTGTGACAAGAAGAGGTATAAGAGAAGAGAATACAGAACTGATGATGGAAAGAATCCTAGAAAGTACCTAATGCTCTAATATAATCTCCCAAACTACAAAATAATTTTTATGATATTTCTGGCTCTTTTAATGATGGTGAACAAACTTTTTTACTAGGTATTATCTTCCACAGGCCTAGTTAATTAAAAGGTTGTTCTATTATTGAGAAGAGTTTTGGCTCACTTTTTGTCTTTCTGGCATTAGATAACACACACTGCTTCACTACCTGGGTTTTAATAAGAATTCAATATGTATTTGTAACTGATAGAAGTTCATTTACCTTTTACAACAGTGGGCATTCAGCTCAATGTATCAGATATCTGTTTACAGCCACTAGAAGTTAGATAGAATCTCTGCTTACCAGTTCATCTGATACAAGACAGAGTTATACAAGGATCTTTTTAACTAAGTATATACTATAGGACATGCACAGGATTCTACAAGATCACAAAGGAGGAATTTTGAATGGAGTAGAACGGTAGAAAATAGAGGAGGGTATCAAAAAGTTTTCTGGAGTAAATAAGCTTGATCTAAGTTTTAAAGATGAAGAAGAGTTATCCTATGAAGAAGGAAAGCAAAGGTGAAATGGCAGTTTGGGTGAAGTAATAATCACAAAAATGCATGGAGAATCATGGTGCCTGTCAAGACACTAGAAGCGGCTCATTAATGTCAGATTAGATTTAAAGTGGACAGCCAATTACTGTGGCTAGAGGGGTGCATGAAGCCCAGTCACTGAAGGACATGAATACTGTGTGTGGTCACTTTGTATTAGAGGGAGCCGGTGATCAAAGGAGACAGAGTCATTCTTGGACATCTTGTTTTCCTGAATTTGGTTTCTTTTCGGGCTAAGCAGCTATTCGCTTTCTTTCTCACCCTCAACACCATATTTTCAGTCCTGTTTCCATCACACACATCCTCTGCCTGCCTTCTAGATACTGATATATTAACTATAACGGAGATCCAAAAATTAAACTGAATATTCCAGTTATGTCTTGACAAAATAAAGGTATAAACAGATTTGTGTTTTTCCTTTGCACACTCTAATTCCATTGACACCATCTATTTGTGTTAACTGTTTGGTAAGCCATGTCATACTGTTGATACATTGGAGTGTGAAGCCAATTAAAATGCTAGTCTTTTTTAGATGGCCTACTTTGGAGCCAAGATTTTCCAAGTGTGCATTTCTTTGTATTATTAAATTTGAACCAGTTCTATATGCCTTATCATTACTTCTTTGTGAGATCTTTGGGAATCCAGATTTTGTCTCTAGTATAATCACAAATTTAGCTTTTTGCTGTTTACCTGTCTGATAAGCATGCTTTTGCACCTTGGGGCAAAGCAGCACAGATGTGTTCATTCCTAAGAATTTAATGCTTTGTAAAGAGCATGAGAAAGAGTCTCACTTACCTTCCCCTATATAAAATATATCTAATATTTATCTAAAAGTATGTATGTTGAATAACAAAAGCAATTTATAACTCCTCTTCATTTACATTTAATATGTCTATGGATAACAGCATAAATGGAAATACATGCTTAACTTGTTTTCTTTTCTGTTTCAGACAAAGGTAGAGACATTATTAAATATTTAATCACAAAATAAATGTTCTTTGCTTTTAGCAAAATGATTCTGAAATTGTATGTACTAGTTCCTTGATTTTCAAGATCATGCCCTCTTTATTATATAAAATTATTTTCATAAAATTGTTACATATAAAATATGTACCAATATTGTAGTCTGGCATCTGTAGAAAGTAACAGAGAATTTAACCCATGAAATGGAACAATGAAAAACAGCATTAGACCTAATATAGAGAGATTATTCTGATGGGCAAGTAGATGTTTCGAATTTGGTAATGTTTGTTTCATTATCTCCTGTGTTCTCTCTAGAAGGGCACAGATAAGACTTTTAACAAAATTTCACTGTTTAGGTTATTTTTGTTTTTCATATTATTATTTCTATCATATATGTTATTTATCAAAATACATTATGTAATGTACCAAACATAGTAAATCTCAAGGGGCTGTTTAGATGACTCTGGAATTTGGTTTATTTCAGAAGATCACTTTATTCCTCCTTCAGAGTAATACAGGCTCAAAAACAGTCTCTTCACTGCCACTGCTGAATATGTAATTTCACTAAAAAATTCCAGATCTCCTTTTTACCATTTACAGGGACAAAGTTGACAGACCTAATTAGTGAATAATTTATCTGTTTCTTCTGTACTCCAAAGTATTCAATTTGTGTATGATTTAGGCACGAGTCTAATTTTACTGTCTTCTAAATCAGCAGTCCCCAACCTTTATGGCACCCGGTATCGGTGCTCCTATGAAAATCTAATGCCTGATGATTTGAGGTGGAGCTGAGGCAGTGATGCTAGCTCTGGGGAGCAGCTGCAAATACAGATGAAGTTTTGCTCTCTCCTGCTGTGTGGCCGTGTTCTTAACAGGCCATGGACAGGTACCAGTCCATGGGTGAGGAGTTGGGGACCACTGTTCTAAATGAACTTTTTAATGAGGACTTTTAAGGTCTACTCTCTTAAATGACTTTTAGAACAGATTACACAAGTGAAAACAGTGAAGAATTATTTCTTTGGGTTTGTTCCATATTCAGCATTTGTATACCCTAGTCTTCTCTCACCAATATCTCTGGTGCATCCCTTCCTTCTCTTCATTTGTCTTTGGCCTTTTCTGGTTCCAGTCTAGCCCCCTACTGTAGAGATTTGCTCCATACCCTCAGGAGGTTGAATGATTGCTAAGAGTCCTGGGATCCATTTCTATACCAGCCATTATCTGAAACAGAACTTATCGTTGCCTTGCACAGGTGTATGAGTAAAATATTCAGATATATGTAGTTGCTTTAGTGACTAATAAAATACAAAATCATATAAAGAGGTTAATGAATTTGCTTGGTAGCATTTCTAACTTTAAAAACAACCTAAGATCAATGTTTCATGAGATTCGTATTAGGAAAATAGAAAGGAGAATTAGAAGGTCTCTGCCTTCGTTCCTATTGTTCCTAATACTTCAAGGTTTAAGATCACACAGGGTTTCAAAGACAAAGAAAAAGCAAATGCCCTAGAAATCTGTGCATCCTCCACACTTTTATTTTTTCTTTTCGTGATTATATTTTATGTTGGTATTGCTATAACTAGTATTAATACTAGTTATAATATAACTAGTATTGCTATAGTTAATTATCAGTTGGAAAATTATTGATATGAAGTCAATTACATTTAATATTTTTTCTGGTCATTATAATTGGCTGAAATGTATAATATTTTAATATATACAATTTTTTATTTCCCATTTAACTTTGGTGTTTCCATTTTTCTTCCCTTTGAATAAGAAAAGATAAAAGTGATGCTGGATAAGTCTTACTGGCTGTGAGGGAAATGGAATGTAAAAATGAATATGAATCCAAATTAAATTATGTTCTTCAAAAATGGAAAATTTAGAAAAAGTATTTCGTCAAGAAATGGTCTTGACTTTTATATTGAAAACAAGGGCCTTTGTTTTGTCTAAAATCATATTTGGCTCTTCTAGAGAACATTCTCAATGTTACTCCTTACCCCTGAATTTTGGGTGATAACATAGATTAAATGAGTCACGTGCTTCTTCAAGCACAAAAAACCTTGCTTTTGGCTGACAGACTTTGACAGAGGTTTTTTTTTTTTTATATATAAATGTATAACTCCAATCACAATCTGTAACAACTACTTAATAAAGAAATGGAAAAGAAATAAGGTGAAGTGGCCAATTCATAATTTGTTATCAATCCCTTTCATTTTGACAGCTACATTAATTCCTAAGGGTTTACACATTCTGCATCAGTTTATCTTTTGGAGGATTGAAAGACAGGAGGGATCCCAGTAACACAAACTTCTGAAAATAACCTTTTAGAAGAGAGAAACAGAGCTTTGGGTCTTAAACCAGAGTTTATAAAAATTCTGGGAAACACTTTATTAAGAGAAGTTAATAATTTATATTTTTATAAATACAGTTTTAAAACAATATCTTGCTAACAAATCTAAATACAACAATTTCATATTAAACCATAACTATTTAACCAGATTTTGTCAAGGAATGTATATATTATATGCATATTAATGTATGTTATAAACACCAAATTGTAGATTTAATAGCCTACGAAGTTGGATTTAGGCTTTATTTTCTCAGCTAAAGAGGATTTTATCTGAGTACCTTCCTCCAGCCCCTAAATCAGATAATGGTTCATCTCGCCATGTTGATGCCTTAGGCATCCTGCATACCATTTTGACATTTTGCTCAACATTTCTCTCTTTTCCTTATTGCGGATCACAACCCCTTTCTGATTACTCTAGCAGTTCAGTAGCCCACACTTCCAAGATTTTCAAAGTGTAAACATATAACCTCTTTCCTCTGCTTTCTGCCAGCTTCTCTTCCCCTTGAAGTGAAAGTAAATACATACACCGTTAGAATTTTCAGCAGTGTGTTATTTCTGCTCTTCTCTCAGCCAGCATCACATTTTGAGAGCTTTGACTGCACTCTTCACATTTGCTCTGTACTGAGGAAAGGACCCAGACATCCCATTTCTATTTGCTTTCTAGTGGTCTTTACCCTTCTTTCTGGTCATGTCACATTTCCTTGTGTCCTTGTGCTATCAAGGAGAGCTTGCATTAAAGAGTAATTAATATAAAATAGTCCAATTGTCTTTATAGCACATTCTAGTTTTCAAAGAGGATATGTTTTCAATGATTTATATAGTTTCACAATGTAAAGCTTTCCCAGGAGAGAGTAAAAGCTCTGATATTAGCATAATCCAAAATAGTTTTTCAAAGCTTTTAGCATAAAAGACATTCATGTAATTGTAAAATGAAAGCCTTAATCATGATGCATGCGCATGTACACACATATGCACACAATCCCCCCCCACCCCATGAATTCTAAATTGAATAAGTCTGAGTAAATTTTATAAAATACATTGGTGTAACATGATTTCTTTTGAAGTAGCAGAACTTTGTGCAGAAATATGATTTTTATTACCAGTATTGTTTTTGACTAGGTGTGCCACAGGGCTGGCCAGAAGAGCCATGCTCAAATGATTTGATTGTAGTAATTCAGAGAGTCAGTGGTTCAACCTGGATTAGCATCTTCATGCTTGCTTGGTTGCCTTGAGTTGTCAGAGCAGATTGTGCTTTCCTCCAGTTCTTGTTCTTACACTTGAATATTAAGATAAATAATTGGGTGGGGCAGTAAAAAATAGAATCTTTAATTCTATTGCCAAAGAAACCAAATAAGGATTGTTGATACCGAATTTCCTTAGGATTCATTGACATTTTCTAGATTAAAAAGTCTATAGTATTTTACATTAAACATGGTTGCCTTTGTATTGCCTTTTCTTTTGCAAAAGTAAAAAAAAAAAATTTAAATTTGTATTTAGTTTATTTTGAGAAAAGCTTAATTTATATAAACTTCAATCGAAGTTTAATTATTAGCACCTCTCAGCCTTGGTTTTAGACCTGAAGCATGTGGAAATTGATTTATAAGAAAAGCCTCAGATCTGTGGTGGAAAGATGCTAAGTTTCGCTAGTGGTGCTCTTTTTTTCATGCTCAAAGGTGGCACTTTGCTGAATAGGAAAAACAATGGTCACTAATGAATATAGTTTTTAAAAGAATATGTGTGTGTGTGTGTGTGTGTGTGTGTGTGTGTGTGTGTGTATAAATAAGTAAAGTCAGTTTGAAAAAAAGTCAGAAAAAAAGATGAAGGAAAATACAATTTCTTTGGCAAGGTGATGGATAGGCAATGTTTTGTTGAATAAAGAGCTCAAAAATCTGTAGTTTAGGATTAACGAAAACAAGTTTTCATATTCATTTTTCAACTCCCTTGTGTCCACCTCCACTTCCCAAATAGGTTCAACAAATTGGGGCTAAAAGCAACCTAAAGAATAGATGAACTTGAATGTGTACTCTCTTTCATAATACATTAAATCTAAATCTTTGTGCAGGGGATTTAATCTGGCATGCCTGAAACTAATTCCTGTTTATTTCCCATTTGTGTCCCAGCCCTTCTCTGCTTTGCCCAGGTTGGTTTGATTTCTTCACTGGTCCATCATGCTAATTCTATGCCTTATTTATGGTTTCTACCTCTCCCCCTTTTAAAAACTCTGCATGTCTTACTAGATTTGGTTCCAATGAACTCTATTCTATTCCTGGAAGTTTAGCACCTGACTAGAAACAGTCCTGATCTTTGTTTTCACATGTTAATATCTCCTCTGCAGATAGGGTACTCTGGTCATGTCTTACTCATCTATATTTCTACAGCTGTCAAAGAATTAAGGGTTACTACAAACATTCCTTGATTAGATATGTCTCTGTGAGAACTGGGAAATAAAATCAATGGGCAAAATTGTTTTTACTTCATCTTTCCCCAATTTTCATTAAGTGGGACAGGCCAAGATGTGCATATTTATATTAAATAATGCTAAAATTTTTGTTTTCTTGACTATTGACCTCAAAAAATGTCCTCATTATCTGTCTTCTAAAAAAATAGAAATAATGTAAAAGCATTATTTTAGATTCTGAATAGCTTTTCAAACACAGGACGGATTTACTAGAGATAGCTATATCTTGGATGAGACATAATTGAGTCTAATAAAACCTAGATATTAGGTTTTATTGTATATTAGATATTAAATATTAGATCTGACTCAGTTACCAACTGTTGGGTTTCTTTGAATTGACATCTGGAGCTATCAATTTTCTACAACAAACTGAGTGACTATAAGCCTGGTATTTACCTTTTCTGGGTATAAATGTTTTTAACTTCAAGGCAGTTTGGAGCAGTTAATCTATCTCTAATCAGCATTTCAGCTTCCATGATTCAGTTTTAATTTAATTCTTGATAACTGGAATAATCAAAGAAACCTCTTTAAGAAAATAGAGTGCCTATGGTTCGTGGCACTTAGAACAATCATTTCTAGGAATTAGGATTCCAAATTCCAGGTCTTGAGAAGAAGGAACCTCCTGGAAAACATTTGCCATAAATAAGATTTCTCTAAATCTTATCAACGGTCTCTGCCTTACATAGCACAACAATATGTATTGATGTTCAAAGTTATTATGCATCATGGAGTATCTAGAGGGGCAAGAAAGAAGAGCAGGCAGGACAAAATATGAGGCATTATCTACCAAAGACATGTTTGAATTCTCTAAAGCATAAAAAGTTTAGAAAGGGAATGGAGGAAGGAAGGAGCTGACACAGAGGTAGTAGACAGAGGGCTGAAACTGAGAGGAAAAAGAGGTAGAAACAACACACAAAGTTCAAATGTAAATGAAGGGAATCCTTAAAATTTAATTGAATTCCAAAGAAATTTAGTCTTGTCTTTAGCAGAATCTACAAGGGATTGGGTAGGTATTTATGCTTATTCTGGCCTAAAGTTATTAGTGTCTAGAGACTAAAATGTTATCACATTAGATGTAGGAATTGTCTTTATATAGTAATAGTTCTAAGAACTATCTGCTTTCTTCTCTTGTTTGACTATTTCAGAATATAATTTTTTTCCCTCAATTGAAACTTTTGGGTAAATCTCTATCCTACTGCTTATTTTTTTGTAACTCTTCATAGCATCCTGGAAAAGGTTAGTGAGTGCTGGATAAGTGGAGTTGATTGACCTTGAAACCTTACTGCATAATGCATTAATGTATTTCCTAGAGTTTTTCTTTTATGTGACTTTACTGAGTTAATGAATGTCCTTTGCAACTTCTCGAGAAGCAGAGCAAGTTGGTGAGTCTGCTGATATATCACTGCACATAGTTCATACTGCAGCAATTGCCTGCATTTATCCTCTCCCAGGGATTTCAAATGCCAGACACCAGCACTAGGCTTGTTGATAAAATTGTTTTCATCTTTAACTGCTGTGGTACTTTGAATTTGGAGATCAATCTCCAAGTGTCTTGAAAGCATTCAGCTTCAAAAAGTCTTGAAAGTAAGAAATGTGATTTTTGTTTAAGAAGAAAAGGGTGGCTCATGATTAGTGGCACAGCCATTGTGATGTGTGGATTGGTTTCTGATGTTCAGCTCTGTGGCAATAAATAATAGTGACATCTGAGGCAATTTTCTCTTGTTTCATCATCAGCAAATGTTTTATCTTCAATGACTGCATTTGAATTCTGCAAAAACTGTTTTCTTGAATTTGAAGGTAAACCTAACGACTTGGTATTGTTTTCAATATTCGGCTTTCCCTTTCTCAGCTAGTAGTTTAAAGGGAAAGCACAAATGTTTTAAAAGCCCCATTCTACAAGAGTTTTGAGTGCTCTTTTGTACAAAACAAAAGAGTCCAGAATACAATGCTTCATGAGAATATTGTCAATCTTTGCTTTCTTTTCTTCTTTTCTGACTCTCCTCAATATGAGTGAGCAAAAGTTTGTTTTCAGTGGATGTGATGAAGCCATTGCCAACCCCAACTTCAAATACTTATCTTTCTTCATCGATACTAAAGGGGTTGTATTTAGTTTCAGAAGAATATACTCCTTCCCAAATTGACCTTGTGTCAAGTTCCTATTTAGTTTACAGTGGTAGACTCTAAACAAAGAGACATAATTTGCACATTCACAATCTCAGAAAAACAAAAATGAGGCAAAGCAAAACTGAAAGCATCTCAGAATTCTACAGAATACCTTCCTCTCTGTCCCTTGTGAAGGCATTTGCTCTACACTGACACGAGTCACTTGCCAGACTCCCCAAAGGTCCCTCGTGGCTTGTGACAGCTCAGTGTAACTCCACATGGGACACACTCTTTTTTTCCAGGTGCCTGGATGCTTGTTAAACTATTTAATGCTCTTTTATGCAAAATAAAAGAGTCTAGACTATAACACTCCATGAGAATATTGTCAAATTTCGCTTGGGGCATTACAGATTTTACTTGTGTAAGTTCTACTTGGCATTTCTATGACCTCTTTCAACCCAAAATGAGATTGTTTTTTTGTTGTTGTTGTTGTTATTTTTAATTTGTGGTTGTGTGTGTTTTGGGGTTTGTTTTGTTTTTGTTTTTCAATATTGAATATATTGGTTACAGTATTGAATATATTGGATACAGTGGCTGATTGGAACTATGATCAAATGTTTTTTAAAAGTCTTATTTTATAGTTCAGCTCCATGAAAAGTCTGTATGACAGAAGTGGCATATGTCACTCTTCTTCATAGTGTGAAGCTATATTAGACAGGTGCAAAGATTTGGCTTTTCTCCTCATTTAAAGTGAAGTTTCTCAGTAAAAATCTTGCTTACAAATGACAGTGACAGGCATGAGAAGATACAATGCCATTGAATATGAATGTCAGATTACAAGAACAAATGTTCCTGAGCTGAAAAACAAAATTAGTCTATCAGTAATTCAATTTAACATAAAATGTAAAACAGTAGCAAAGTACTCTTAAATTGTGATTTTCAAAATTGTTAGCATCACGATTTTTTTAGGTACAGACAGTATGATACCGCAGCTGATGATTTTACTTCTTGTTCCTGTTAACTACCCAGGGAGGGGACAGCTCTGAATGTTTTACTTAATAGCAGAAGTGAGCTCACCACACATTATAAATACCAAGGTGAATGTAGTGATAACTTCTCCCATCTAAATACTTGCCCTCTCAGATAAAAAACCTTTTTAAGGGAAAACTTCTCTTTTAAAACTACTGTAGGCTAAAAGTAAAGAAGTATGTATTTTGGAGTAGAAAGGAAAATAACTTATTCTCCCCAGATATCTACAGGCTCTGCCTCTGTCTCCAGTGAAGTTCCAGAAGAATTTCTGTTAGACTTGGAAGTACAATTTTCTTGGTGAAATCTAAAGCCTTTTCTCTATAAAGAGGCACAAAAAGATGAAGTTACCTGCCCATGGACATGTAGTTGAAAGATATGAGTTTAAATATGGGCAATGGAGTAGAAGAACAGAGATAAGAAAAGTTTTAAAATGGCCTATGAATATGGGGAGATTGAAAGTTGAGAAACAAATTCTAAAATTTGTCAATACTGAATGGCTATTGTACTTACACAGATAAACATGTTACCTGACTGCATTGGGTGAGCATATCTATAACCAACATTTAGTGTTATTTATCGTTGCTATAACATCCAACCATATCAAGTCATTAACTCGACAGTCTCCTGAGTACTCTCAAGTAGGTAGGTACACAGTTGGTCTTTTCATATCTAGTCTCTTTTCTGTATTTTGGTATATGAAATTCTGTTTGTTTTTCATTCATCCCTTTATTCATTAATTTAAGAAGTATGCATTAAGCACTAAGTTCCAGGCATTGTTCTTTGCATTGGTAATAGAATGCAAACAAAATAGATCGATTTGTCCTCATGCAGTGCTCATTATAGAAGGAATATGTAACAATAAACAAAATAAGTTATGACAACAGTGTAGGATATGGTGATAGGTGCAATGGAGAGAAATAAAGCAGGGAAATAAATGGAGTGCCTGGGGATAAGGTTGCAATTTTCAATAATGGAGTGAAGGAAAGGAGGCTTCATTGAGCAGGTCACATTTGCATAAAGATAGGAAATAGACAAGTGTTATGTGGACATCTGGATGCTCCAGACAGAGACAATGCACAGGGCCCTGAGGTATAAGGGTGTCTGGCAAATTTGAGAAACTTCATGTGGACCAGTGAGCTGATGCAGCAGGGATGATGGAAAAGACTGAAGCCAGATGGGTACAAACACCATGCATGACTTGGAGTCAACTGCGATGACTTTCGCTTTCTCTGAAAGAGATAGGAAGCCACTTGATATGTTTTGAGAAAGGAGTAACATTATTTGAGTTTTTGTATAGGTATAATTGACATATAATATTATATTCCTTTCAGATATAATTGGCTGGCTTTCTCAGAGGATCATTCTGGCTCTGTGTTGAGAATACACTGAAAGGGAGAAATGAGGGGGTCTTTGTAAGCTTGAGAAGTATAATAGGCATCCAGGTGGAGATGATGGGGTATACCTTGAGGTATGAGTCTGGAGTTCAGGGGAGCTCTTCACTGATAGTTCCAGCTCTCTTTTTTCTACATTTCAAGTAATGTGTCTAAATGTTTCCCCTTTTCCCCTAGAATAATTAAGCATTCAGAAGCTTCTGTAAGAAAATGATCTGAAAGACAGTTGATTAGAGCTATTCGTGAGCCTGATTTGCTAGAAAATAATAGAAAAGAAAGTTTATTTCAGGATAAAAATAAATCCTTATGCAGTGAAATATGCACAAATATTGCTGACTCCAAGAAGTAAATATCCTTATGGAATTGAAAATGTGGTCAGGGCTCCTGTGTTATATTCTTAATTTCACTGTGAAGGTCATTGCTAATTGTTTCTTTTGAGTTTTAAAGTCAACAGTGATGATCATTTTTTCAGAATTTTTTTCCTCTCACTAAGCTAATTAATGGAGTTATGTAGAAACCCATGCCAGGCATGTGAGCAGGCAGCATAAATCTGTGGTTGGAGCTCCTGAGTGAAGGGCCGGGGAACCAGGAGTATGAGTCTGACTCAGCCATTTGAGGGTGACTTTGATCAAAATCAGTGAGGTTTTGTTTATCTCTCCATCCCCTGGTGCCATGTTAATAGCCAAGGAATTAAAATAGTTTTGCTATGTTTGTCACAGGCATATTGAATTTTAGATCTCAACATATGCTAAGTTTTTAGATAATAGGGATTTAATTATACAGTAGAAACAAGAGTGAAAACTTAGTTTACATTCCCGTATCTATCATTTAGTGACCTTGGAAAAGGCATTTAATACTTTGCAGTATCTATCTCTCAAAACTTTGCTGTGAAAAACATGGAGGATTGCATTTCTAAGGATGCTTTTCACAGTAATGGGGTGTAGAAATGAGGCAGTATATCATAGTCATTAAAACCACAAAATTTGAGACTAGACTCTAAGGGTTCAAATTTTGGTTCTATTCCTTACTAGCTAGGTGAACTTGTCCATGTTTCTTAACTTCTATGTGCTTCAACTTGCTCATATAAATATAGTACTGAGAATATTATGTCTCATTTAGCAGGTGGTTCTGAAGATTAAATACCTTAATCCATAAAAATGCTTATATAGTGCCGAACTGTTACATGAATTCACTCAGTAATTATTTACAGTGAATATTACTACCATGACTACCAGTAGTCCTACATTGCTACAACTATGTTCCTCTTCCTGCAGCACTACTACTCTAGATGAAATTCTAAAAATAACCAAAGCTTCTTAGAGGCTACAAGAATCCCAAGACATTATGTTGGAACAAGATAAGCTGGGCTTCATGGCTTTGAAACAAGCTATTATGATATCTCTTTTAATGAAGAAACAAAGGTAAAATTAATTAACAAATGTCATAGGAATTAAAAACCTAACTATCTTGGAGCCTTCTCATTCTAAATCAGTGAAATAGCCCATGATGCTTATCATCTATTGTGTAGGCCGCAATGATTCCTAAATAACCTTTATTGTTTTAGTTACTCTTCTTTCCTCCTCTAGTAAACTGGAAAAATACTGTTTTCTCTACCATTAACAGTAAAGTCCTGATAAACAAGAAATAGATATGGTTCAGGCAAATGGTGATATGTGGGAACATACACTGTGGACAGTTGGTACTCACTGGCCTGGGAAGGATGGCTGACTCCTCACTGGAACAAGGGGTTTTATTCTCTGGTGAATCTTCAGCACCCCAAAAGTGTCCAACAATGGGCATGCATTGGAAGAAAATGGAAGTTAAAGGTGTGGCAGTGTCTTAGATATTGCTTTAATATTTTATTGAAGTCAATGCTCTTAAGCTATCAGAGCTTAGGACACATAGCCCACTTTAAATCTAGTTTTATAAAGAGCAAAACCACCCACAAACAGAACGCTGGTAACAGAGATATTCTGTGTCAGAGAACATAGAAGAGGGTAGAATAGTTTGAAATAAAAATATATTATAGTTATTTAAAATTAAATCTATATTTTATAGAGTTAGCTGTATATACACAAATTCTAACAATACAATTAGTTTATACTTCTATCAAATCGTCCAGTTCTATTACATTCAAAATGGTTATACATGAATGCTTTATCTTAGATATTTTGAATAAAATTTGTTTGACCTTCTAAAATAATGTCATTGCTTTTATTTCTTTTTTTTTTAATTGGGGAAATGAAAACAAAAATCATTTAGAATATTCCATGAGTATTATTAAAAAAGCAAATTTAAATGAGTAAATTTTAAAGGTCTTATTGGCTTTATTCAATGATTCATGAATTGGGGGCAGTATCCAATTGAGCAAATAAAAAGGAGCCCCTAGGAGTTACAAAAATGAAAGTCTTTTATAGGCAGAAGGGAGCAGGAACAAGGAAGTTATACCAGCAAAATTGGATATATTACAGCAAGGTCATCTTCCTTAAGGGATGGTGGTGGTCTCTGTGGCAAATTACCTCACTAGTGCTGATCAGACAATTCCTGGTTGACTGGTTTAAGAATACATTTCTGAGAGAGCCAAAATTGTAGTTAAGTTAAATCTCACTTTGGTGGTGTGAGGCTTAACATAACTGACTGCATTTTGGGCGTATTGTCTTGTGTTATGCAGTATCAATATTAAAAACTTCATAAAACCTAATTATGCTTTATTATATTTTATAATTTTCTCATGCTCTACTCCTTCTCTGGACTATCAGATAAATATTTCCCCAGAGTTCTCTCTCTCTCACTCAGCTTCTCTGTCAATCTCTCCAATAATAACAAAGTTATAAACTCTTTAATAACAAGACAAAAATATATAAGAGGGGTTCTTTCTCATCAGCAAGTTGTGCTAAAAATTGCAGGTTTTCAGCAGTAATATTCTGTTAAAAAATAGAACTCAACTGAGTAAATGTAAATATTGAATTGGCTTTATTCAAGAAATAACAAATATGGCACCATCCCACATAACAGTTAGGAAAGAGCTCTCAGGAGCTTTACAAAACAGAAGGATTTTATAGGCAGAAGGGGACAGGGACAAGGAAGTTATGCTAGCAAAAAACAGATTGGTCTTGGGAAGGTCACTTTCTTTTAGGGTACCGTAGGGATCTGCATGGCAGAATACCTTATGAGTGCTGGCAAAGAATTTCCAAACTGGTGAGTTAAAATTTCATTCCTAGGAGAGGCTAAAACTGCAGTTAGGTTAGGTATTAAGTCTTGGTTTGCTTAACACATGTGACTCCATTTTGGAACTATTGTGTCTTGTTAACAGTTTAAATGTATATTGAAGACATTGGATTTTTATGAAAGGTTTCCCCTCATTTCAAGAGGATAGCTTAAGGTAGAGTCTTGCATATGAAAAGCTGGTGAATATGAGCCTTGCCCCCAATCTCTTTGGTTTCTTTTCAGCATGTAAGAATGATCGTGTAAGGTGAATAAACGAGCATGTTTGCATTTCATTGATATAAATGCTCTCAAGCTCTCTAGAAATAGCAGCAAAATCAAATCTTACTTAAAAGGAAGCCTAATGCTTCTTCTCAAAGTGATACTGTCAGTGTGGATTCTGATGATATATTATTATTTCCTGCTGTCAGGTCAATGGATTGCTCCGGGACTCTGTATGTTATCTCTGTGCTGCTGTAATCTGGAACTTGCTGCTCATTTAAAAATCTAGGCCTATTGCTAATAAAAAAAAATAGCTTTGCTAGAATTAAGACTTAAGAGATTGGAATGTTTATTTTATTACATTAAATAAAAAAAAAACAATAAATCTGCTAAAATGGCAAGTTTTTGTTGTTGTTGTTCTGAAATCTCTTTCTAAAAAATGTGCTGGAAAATCTTTTGGTAACATAAACTTCTGAAAGAGAACATATGTCTTTTGTGGGTTCCAGGTCACATTTACATCTCATCACAATGTGAATATTGTAATGTTGATGGAAGAGAGGGTATGCATAAAATGTTGGAGCATCAATAGCAATTAAAATGAAAATATTTGGACTTTATAGAATTAATAGCTACAGAAATAGTCCTCATGAATGCTATATGTCAAGCATTCCCCTAAGCATATGTAGAAACTTCCACAATTTGAATATCAGAGTAATGTTCAAAGTGATAACAGTCTTTAAATAGTGGTAGACTGCAGCTGTCACTGCCACCTGGTTGAACAATATGCAATTGATAATTGCAATTGCAAATTGATATTTGATCATTTTTATATTAATTGTATATGATTTAACAATTACCATTCTTAAAATAAGAATATAAAGAACTGAATGCTTATTTGTTTAACTATTTAGAAAATGCATTACTAGACACTGCATTATAAGAAAAGATTTACCAATATGATATGCTATCACAATGCACTTGGCTAAGCCCTATTTGGTTACACTGCATTACAGCAGATACCATTGAGATGTAGATATCTGGGATTTATCTTATTCCTTATCTCCTGTGAACTTAAAGCAATTTTATCCTGTAGCCTTTAGCCTTTTAATATCTTTGTAATAAGGAAAATAAAACTTAGAAAGATTTTAAGTAACATGGTACAAGAAACAGTTTTTCAAGTGTCTAAGACTGACTTTTAACTAACTTTAACACAAGTGGATCTGACTTTAGAACTTCTCTTAGCCACTACCCTGCAGAACACAAGCCTCACAAAGTGTTGCCTAAGAACAACTTAACCAACAAAATTAGCTCTGGGTTTGGGGCAATTCCGAGGGTAGGTGTTTTGGCAGGTGTGCATACACTCTTTTCTCTCTGATGTGCATTGACACAATGCACATGTGATCTGTAGCAGCTGAGCATCCTGTAGGCACATTGCATTACTGCATCTCTAGCTCCTGTTATGTGTACTACATGTATAATCTTTGGCAGCAACAAGCACCTAATTCCTAGTGCTACCACCTACCTTTCTCCCTTGGTTTGCCATCCTGGTTTCCTAATGTTTCTGAAAAGAATTGTTGAACAAGCAGAATAGCAAGAACTCTTTGTTCTACCACTTCTCAAAGAATACCATGACTCTTTTCTGAAGGAGAAAATTTTTTCTAAGTTTGTACTTCTAAGACCAGATCTACACTAAATAACTCTTAATGTCTGGGCAATTGTGTTCTCCTTCGTTTCAGGTCTATCTCCTGGAATGCCAGGCATGCATGCTAACACATTAGAAGCAGTCAGCTGTGAGAACGGATAGTGTTCTTGAAAAGGTGGTCCATGAGCAAAGTTAATTTTCATGGATTAAAAAAAAAGTAGAATGCATAAATATTTCATGATGAATCTTGATAAAGTTGCCATATGGAGAATGGAGAATACTCCTTTGGCTTCTTAAAAGACTGGAGAAGAAACAATCTTCCAAAAACAACAAAATAAAGTGTATTTTATTGTTATGAAAAAACATTCTATAAAAAATCAGAATCATGCAATAATGGGTAGAAGGGTGTGAGTAGCAGATACATCTGGCATCTGATGATTTTCATTACAGAAGCAAGATAACACATTAGTTGTAATAGAAATGCCAGATGACTATCCCAGATAAATAATTATAAAAGAAGAAAATCCCAAGATGGTATCACTGGCCACCAATATACTAACAGAATCATTGCCTGGCTTTCTTTCCAAAATATTCAAGAGCACACCAATGTGTAGCAATATAATAGCAGTCCATTAAACTCATTTTTTTTTAATAAAGGGAGGAATGAAGACCATACTTTTTTTTACTGGTAGCACACATATCTTATAGCCAGGGCTTTTGGATTTTACACTTTTCTTCATTTCTGACTGGTGGGAAATTATTATCTTTTTTTCATTTATCCATTCAAAATTATTTACCTCTTTGTAGGCACCATGGAATTTCTATGTATGTTTGTATTTCACACGAAACCATTCTTTCAAAGACTTGTGATCTAAGCTGACGCAGTGTATTTTTGTCTAATTTTATCTATAGACTTGTGATGAGATTTCATAATAATAACTTAATAGAAATGAAAATCAGTCTATGAAAATTCACAGAATGATTCATTCACCAATGCTGTAACTAAAGTGTGGCTCCCAGGTAGTGTCAGCATTACCTGGAAACTTGTTAGAAATGCAAATTTGGAGGCCTAACCCTAGACCCACTGAATTGGGAGTCAGCACTCAGTGTTTGAAGACCCACCATGCATTAGAATCCTAGAGGTTTGCTTAACTACACAATACTGAGCCCCATCCCCAGATATCATAACAGAAATAGCAAGTAACAGGGGAATATTAGAATAGTGATGAAAGACATGACCCAAAGCCTGGTAACTTATTGCTTTGGCTTTTAATAGACCAAAAATGAATTTCTCAAGTTAACGAAGGGGAGACAATAATAAGCCTTTTTTTTCTCCTTTAGTTCTCAGCATTTCTATTAAAACAGGGAGTAAAGTGATAGTGAATGATGGACCCATTAACTGGAAGATCAAAGGGCATGCACATCTTATGTTACATTTAGCATTCATCATCATTGAGACAAAATGCATTTGTGCACTTTTGTATGGTTACATGGACACCACATGGGACTAATACAAAGCTCACCACTTGTCGATCTTTTGAACAGGTACATAGTATACTTTGAAATAAATTAGAAAATATTGCCGATTTCTAATAAAATACTTTCTCTATTTTAGTGCTCTCAGCAACTTCGTTCACATCATAGAAAATAAAGTTATTTCCATGGATCATAACTGATATTATCCAGAAGACTCTGATTATATGAATCATGTTAGAACACTAATGATTTCATTCTGTTTATTTTCACATTTATTTGTATATAGGAAGAGAAAATTATTGTGAAACTTAATTTTTTTCTTTAGATTTTCAATCTGTTTTTATATAAGTTCTACTTTTATCAGAAAATCTGATTATAAGAGATTATTAGTCTAATATTGATATTCTTGGAACTTTCTGTCATTAAAGGGGTCGTTTTCTGAGGATCCTACATCCTGTTTCTATCAATACCCAATTTTTTTCCTAAAAGAATATTTTAATTTTTATATTAGTATATTTAAATGTAACAGTATTTATAGCAATATTTAAATACAATAATTTATTTGTAATAATGTATAATAAAGTTATGGCATTATGGTACTTATTCTCACTATTAAAATATACCAACTATTTTTGATGCATAAGTACATTGGTAATAAAAGGACGTTGCCAGAAGGCAAACACTGTATGATTTCACTTATATACAGAATCTAAGGAAAAAAAAGAACAAACTAATCAAAAATAGACACAAATACAAAGGATAATCTGAAGACTGCCAGAGGGAGAGAGGTTGGGGGTTGGAAGAAAAGAGTGAAGGGCTAAAGAAGTACAAATTGGTAGATGAGAGATTGTAATAGGGATGGAGAGTATGGCATTGGGAATAGAGTCAACAGTAAAATAATGGCTGTGTGTAGAGCCAGATAGAGTAATTGCGGGGATTGTTTCACAAACTATATAAATTGTCTAACCAATCTACTGGTTAGATTGAAACTAATAATAAAATAAAATAAAATGCTTTTAAAAAGTACATTGTCAGGACTATAAAAAAAATTACACATACATTTTTTAAATTAAAAATACATATAAATACTGTGTAAACCTCAAATTATTTACTGATTATTTTTTGCCTATTAAAATCAATAATTTGTATCTGATAACTAGTACCGCATTTCAGTAAAAAACTGTTTGGTTAATTGAGAATTTCTAATACAAATAAATTACAAGATAAAGGAAATGTCTCTTTGGATGGCAAACTTGACATGCTTGAAGAATTAAGATGGTAAAAGAAGATATTTAAATAAATAATCAGAGCATGAAAAACAGAGGATAAAAGATATGGATGAGTAAATGATATTATGGAGGTCCTAATAGATTCACTATTGATTTACTGAACCACATACAGGCTGAAAAATATGTCTTGAAGTTGGTCTGACTTGGATGACCTGCACTGAAGAGGTAATAATCTTACCTTTTTAACCCTCTGAAACAATGTTATTTTAGACTCTGTTGCTGAGATTTTCTATGAATATGCAGATAATGAAGAATGCTTGGATAGTTTGGTTTCAAATTGAACACACTTTGCTTAGCATTTGATTTGAGAAAATAGGTGTTTATATGCTACGATTCTGATTGTGGCACTTGTAGCCATGATTTTCACTTAACTATACCATTATAAATTTTATAATGTGAAACTATTTTTCAAAGAAACAAATAAAGTTTTGGTACTACCTCCAAAAGAATAAATGGATTTTTAAATAATTTTTTTCTTCAGGGACCTTTTAAGAGTATACTAAATAAGCAGACTAACGACCTATAACTCTCATTAAATAGAATTGCTTATCCAATATTTTAATTGTCCAAATTTTCTAACAAATGATTTTATTCTTCTCCAGATCTTTGGTTTAAAATCCCAGACTTTATCAAATAAGTAATGAAAGCAGTTAAATTTTCCAAATAATGTAGATAATTACTTTATATTTAGGGAGTAGATCAAAATGCAACCCTTTTTACATATCATCTTAATGACATTGATAACAGGATTTGAAAAGTGTAAAGGAGATAGATTCTCTCAGATGGTATTTTGGTAACTACTCTTTGACAGTTATAAGATATAAATTAAGTCTGGAAATCAGAGTTTTTGTACTATGCACTGTGATTTTGACAGCACCTTCCAAAGTTGTATACCCTTTCTAACATCATGTAGTGGCCTTATTTTGCTTCTGTCTGCTGCTCAGTAATAGTCTATCACAGATGAACTAAGCTATAGTTCTCAAATTTTGATGTTCATGAAAATACACAAGACCTTTGTTATCAATGTTCATATTTGTTTTCTACTCAAGAAATTGTAGTTTAATAAATCAGAGGGGTAGATAACATTTCACAAATCTACTCTATTAAAAAGTTACTCCAAGTAATTTGAATGCAGGCAGTTCTTCTTTGCCTAAATGGTTACCCATTTCTAACAATCTGAAAGCATTAAGCACTTCCCATTGTGAGCCCATTTGCTTTCAGTATCCTTCGGAAAGGGCAGTTACATATTTTGATTAGAATTAACGGTACTATTATAAATGTATAATACCTCAATATCTTGTATCATCATGTTTTTTTTTAAATGAATAAAACCTCTCAATAGTTACTGAATACATTTTTTGAAGGAAGGATACCAAAAATGAAGAATGAAAGAAGATATAATAACTCAGACTTTTACTTATAGTTGAAGAAAAATTTTCCAACACTAAGAAGACTTTTCTGCTTTCATTTAATTAAAAGAAAACATAATTCATCTAAACATCAGAAAATTGTCAAATTGGCTTAAATTAAAAATCTAGATTTATTCTTTTATATGATCTCAATAATTCAAGCCTCTCTTTTCTACTTAATAAGGGCATAAACCTGACCTTTGGTTATCAATAGAAAATAGTCTCGAATTGCTTTTTCAATCTCGGGCAGAATGTATGGAGGATCTTCAGAGAATTTGCAAAGATATAACCTCATTTAACTCATGATACTTTGAGAAAGATGGTATTTTTTTTTTTTTTACAAATGATGAAGTAGACTGAGAGGAAATCTACCTTCTACAATAGAGCTGTGCTATAGCTGAAATACTTTAAATGGCATGTATCATCTACAGATTGTTTTTACAGGTAAGGAATCCTAATGAATTTTTCATTTTGCATATATAATAATATTGGATCATAATACATTTATTATAGCTTAACAACTCATAGTAACTCATTTGATGCTAGTCATAAAGTAATTACAAAGTGATTCATGTAACATAACTTAGTTTAGGTTTAATAATTCATGCTGTCACTGGAGCCGTTTTTACATACTGAATTTCATCTGCTCATAACTCGGGCAACATTTGCTTTTTTTTCTCTACGAATAGTGTAGATTAAAGTCTCTTGCCCCAATAGAAACTAACTCTATATAACATAAGCATATCAGGAATTTTTTTTGAAGGATCTTGTGGGAACTAACAAGTTCAAAGGGAATGTAACAGAACCAGTCTCAGAGAAAGACAGAAACTTGGACCCTCCAGAGCTCGTGGTGGTGGGAACAATCAATATGACTGAAGCACCCAGTACCCCACTACCCCAGAATCAAGGTGTTAATTCTGACCATGCTTTCTATCTCTGGTTTCTTCACTCAATTCAAATTTCTAACAGAAGGGGGCTTCAAGGCCTTCTCTAGCTTTCAGGACTTACCATCCCCTAGACTATCCCTATTGGAGGAGAAGAAATTACCAAAAGGAACTAGGCATACTGTAGAGAATGAGAATGAATATTAGCTGACAAACAATAGCAGCAAAAGGGCAAATTTCTCAATTTGGGGGGAACAGTAATAAATAACTTTCTTTTTACTCTCCTGACTTCAGTGTACACACACATACACACACACACATACACACATACACATAAACAAAGAGAGTGAAAGAGATTGGAGGTGATACTGTCGTCACGTTAAGTCACAATAAAACTGACTGGAGAATGTGGTATTAGGATTATAGCCAGTTGGGCTTGTCAGACTGCACTTCTTAATGAGACAGACTCACACACATATGCACCCGCACAGCTGTGAACTCCAGCTCTCTCAGGGGAGGGCTCTAAGAACATGGCAGCATTCAGACCAGCATGTGGCCTCTTCCCTGGTAGGCAAATCCAAAAGAAAGGGACCGACACTGATCTGAGCATGCTCAATTTTTTCCTCACATCACTCATTGAAATGTCATCCCTTTTGCCATGAGGAGGAGGAAGTAAAAAGCCCAGAAATATTATTCTAGAAGGCTCTTTACAAGAACATGAGATTAGTGAATTTGGGGCCACTCACAAAAATATGTCCATTATAGTTTTAATTTTTGTACCGTAAAGGTAATTTTTGCACAATGTAAAACTCTCACCAATAGAGATAAAAATAACAAAATTAAACTTCCTCATAATACTATTTCCAAAATACCACTAACATTTTGGTACTCATGTATCTTTTGTTCAAGACATTTATCTACATGTTCACACCTATGAATCTTTACTTATGTTTAACACACATATCTTAACACACATCCCCCTCATCATACTAGAACCTATCCACTTTACCAGTAGGCTACTCTGGTGATGTTTCAAGGAAGGTGTTAGAGCAAGTTATTAATTATAGTATGACTTGAAAGAGTTCTCAGTACAGGAACTACAAATGAATGAAGATTGTAGCCTTATTTGGTGAGCTCAGGGTTAATAACCGAAAGTCATCCTTCAACATTTCTCTCAGTAGCGATTTCCCTGTCCTAAGACTGAGCTACTCAGTAACTACTGACTGTGTCCTCTGTGAAATATGGTGGAGTTAGTATAGTCTTGACTCATTATGGGGGTGAATGTGTGTGGACCAGGAGGAGCAGTGGACATGACTTATTGAGTTTTCAAGGATAGGTAAATTGCCTAAATGTTAGTATCCCATGCTAAATTGTGCCAAGAACATTTCTTGAACTTCTCAATAAATGTTTGCCAAATAAAAATGAAGGAAAAAGAATAAAGGACTTATATACAAACGATTATTTCATATTCTAGAGATTGATAGGGACATCAGATTTAGATGTTTATAAATCAGCTAGAATAAATAATTGGGTAGATACTATTATGTTCTTTTATGTAGTAGAAGTCATCTTCTCTCAAATATCAGTAGAAATAGCTCAACATGGGAAATAAACAGCATTGCATTAAAATATTAAGGTAATTCATTTAAGAAGGAAAAACATATTACCATTTATTTGTAAAACTTAGAGGTTCTGAGCTATAAAATGCAGCTTGGGAATTGGGGACTCATTTTTGACTGGGCTTTGAAAAATTAGCTCAGTGTACTGCTATCGCACTAAGCCAACAAATTCCTGAGCATCATCTGGAAGAGATATAAAAACAAAAGGGAAAGTATTACTATGTTCTTATAACATTCCAGGTTCCATTGGCACATAGTTTTATGTGCTGTTTGTACACTATCCCTCTAAGAAATTTAATAGACTTGATGAAGATCCAGAGAAGGGCAACTTAAATTAAGAATGAGATTATAGCACTTCTACTAAAAATAATTATAATAATTATATCCAACACTGCTTCAATCCATACTATATATCAGTCAATGTGAGAACTCCTTTATGTGTATTTACAGATTAAATCCTGATAAAATCCTTTGGTAGTATCATTTTATCCCCATTTTACAGATACAGTTACCAAGGACCAGAGAATTTAAGTGACTTGCCAAAGTCAGACAACTAGTACGTGTCTGAGGCAAGATTTGACCCCAGGCATTGTGGTCCTAAAACCCATGCTCTTAGACATGACACTAAACACAGAAAGTCATGCATTCTGTTTTTAGAAGAGAAGGACATTTATAAAATGATAAACTATGCTGATAAACAAATTAGATTTGTTCTTCATTTATCAAAATACCGAAAATTGGTTATATTTTCAGATGAATAACAGAAAGTGTTACTTTAGACAATACAGGCCAAAACAAACAAAACATTTAACACATTGTTCTGAATAATGCTAGAAATACAATAGCAGAAGTCTCAAAAAAATTAAATAAAAAACACTAGGACAATTTCTGGATTCTATAACCAGAATAACTGCTATTTAACTAATAAACATTAACAACTTTCTTGTAGTTGATGTGATGTTAATCCCTCGTTAGTCTCATGATACCACTCCTGGCCTCCAGATCACTTTCTTACAAGGGGAGAGAGGGAATGCACAAGACCTGGAGATTTTGTTTTTTCATCTCCTCCCCTAATACATGATTATCAGGGGTTATGGTGTCATAGTTACTTTCCCTTCACTCCCACCTCAGTTTAGCACCTTCCTCATGTTGGTGCACCTTGCCATTATTCAAATAAATTCATATCTAAAAATTTTAATTGATAGTAAACCATTCTCAAATTAATCCTCTCCTTTTTTCTTGTTATCCCCTTTCTTCTTAAAATTTACGAGGGACCTCCTCCTATCTCTCAAATTCTTATTTTTCTGGATTCTCAGTTTCTCCTGGATAATTTCATTTTCTACCTGATCAGTCATTCATTTCATTAATATTTGCAAATACACCTTTAATTCCTTTATTCCATAATCATTTGACTCTCGACATGCCTTGATCTCAACCTTAAACCTAAACAGATTTTTCCTTCCACTTCTGCTTTTAGACAATTAGAGAGTATCTAAAAAATATAGTTAATAATATTTGGCAAGGAGATATTAAATACATGTGAATGAGAAAACATCTCCTCTAATTGGCTGTCATGCATATGTGATTTTTACTTTGGATGGTTCATTAATACCCAGCAAGAAGCACTTACAGTCCTTTACAGTCCCATGTGAGGGTTGAGAAATTGACAATGAAGCCACATCCTTGGTCACCTTAATGTCTCTTAGCCTCAATTTCCACATCTGTAAATGAGGGTAACAATAGTACCCATCACATAGATTAATTTTTATGTACTTTCTCAGTTTTCTTCATTTAATATATGCAATTTTTATTTTTAAAAGACAAAATGTTTTTAAATTTATTTTTATAAATATTTAATGGGTATGCACTGTTTTTTTGGACACCATAAAGGGTGTACAATGAATGTTTCCTGCTTTTGATTTCAAGAAAGATTTCACTAAATGGCATAAGATATGCTTCTCATAAGCTGGAAAATAGGCTTGTGTAAAATAAGTGTTAAAAGAGATGGACAAAAATGTTTGGGTGAACTCAGTGAAGAGAATAACACTAACCTGGGTAGAAGTAAGGAAACTGTTCACAAATGAAAATAGACTCTAAAATTTTTTTTTAACCCATACAAGAAAAAAGAACAGTTTTAAAAATTAAGTTTTAGGGTCACCATGTATTTCTGTTACCTCTTCAGTAAACATCTTAACTCTTCTTTTAGATTTATTTTTATGAAGCAGTAAGAAAGAAGGCAAAGAATGTTAAGATCTAAGATCTATCTAAATTGCCATGAGTAGAAAGCAGTGTGCTGAGAGTAAAGGCTGAGACTATTTCTCCCTCTTATCTAATTACTATTTATCAGAGCAGCACTACATTTTTCACCTATAACAATTCTTTTAAAGGAACATATATTTGCTAAAATATGATTTAAAGAAGTGCTACTGTTTTGATAATTTATAGAACAAAAATGACTAGAATATATCAAATATTTTCAATCCAAGTTAAAAACCTAAAGAAATGTTTTAAAGAATATTATTGTTCTAAAGGGAGGATTGAAGACTTAATGATTTCGGAATTAAATTGGCTGGTGAATAACTCAGAACAAACTGAAAATTTAAAGCACTTAAACTGGGCAGCATTATCATTGTATTGAATCATAAGTTTTTCTTGTTTACTGCCAAATGGAAATAGAAATGAAATTTTAAAAGATCTTGTTAAGAATTGTTAGTCTGAAGAACACTTCATCATTTCTAAAGTATATATAAGTGTTATGGCTAATTAAAATGGAATTTTAGTGCAGCTAATATAATTTATGATCTTAAGAATATAAGAACCTCTCCAGTATTTTGTGGAGATATTCTTTGTACCATTATCAGTATTCATTGAAGATATAGTTATGTAGCTGACCTTCCATCCAAGAAACTAAAAAAATAACAAAATAAGAAACTTTCCATATCTTGTGTTTGGAGAACACTTGAATTTTGGTGTAATTATTTGTAGATGTTTGGAATGCTTCTCAAAATGAATCAGGAGTGAAAATTTAGATCTTTAGAAATTGAACCTGTGCTTATCAAAACACAAAATTTTTTTGATATACTTATGACAGGAAAAAGATACAATTTTTGTGGATTGTGTCTACTCATAGTAAAATAAATACAGGAATAAAGAAACAGTGACAGACTACTAATAGTCAAAATGAAGTATAAATACTGTCCCAGATGCTTTATAGTGTTATCTATTTCCTATTCAATCCTCTGTCTCTATTGAAAACTATCTTCCATCTGTAAGCAAAAACTAATTCATCACTGTGATGGGTTTGACATAGATGCACAAATTCTTTGATAGTATTACCTCCAGAAAGTGGAACTTAACTCTTCTCCCCTTGAGTGTGGGAAGACTTAATGACTTGCTTCTAGTAAATAGAGTATGGAAAGTGAAAAAGAGTAATTACAGTATAGAGATTTGGCATACATCATCTTAACCAGGTTGAGCTTAACTATACCAGTGATAAGTCATGTTAATAGCAGGTACATTATAATACGAACTAATAAGAAAGGCATTTCACCTTCCCCCAAACTGATAACTCCAGTCTATTTGTCAGAAAAATATAAGAAAACTTCAAATGGGAGGATATTCTACAAAGTATCTGACCGGTATTTTTCAAAAATGTCAAGGTCTTGCAAGTTAATCAAAAGACCAAGGAACTCAAAGTGGAGGAGACTAAGAAGACAAGACAACAAAATTCAATGTGCTTTTTGTAGCATAGACCAGGACCAGAAGTAGAATAATATTGGAAAAACTGAGGAAATACAAGCGAAGTCTTAAATTTATGTCATAGTATTATACCAATGTTTCTTAGTGTTTGACTGTGCCATGATTATGCAGGATAACTTTAGGAAAACTAATTGAAGGGCATAAGAAACTCTGTGCTAAGTTTTTAACTCTTTTGTGAATATAAAATTATTTCAAGATAAAAAATTTTTTAAATAACTAATTCATGAGAATTCTTGGTTCTCATAATTAGTTATTATGGTTGGCAAACTGAAAGATGGCCCGCTATAATCCTTGCCTTCTATATTACCACATTTGCGTGGGTCTCTTTCATATAGAATAAGGACTGACCCATGTACCAGAATACTGCAAAAAGGATGGTTTGTGATTTCTGAGGCTAGGTCATAAAAGGCACTGTGGCTTTCACCTTGGTCTTTTGGGTCACTTGCTCTGGGGACAAGTCAGCCTCCCTGCTCTGAAGACTCTCATGCAGACCTGTGGGAAGTCCCATGTAAAGAAGAATAACACCAATCTACTAAACATGAGTGTGAAACACCTGGGAAATGGATTTTTTGGCCTCAGTTATACCTTCAGATGGCCATGGTCTAGCCTACATCTGATTTCAATCTCATGAGAGACCTTGCAGCAAAAATACCCAACTGTTGTTTATTGTTAAGTTACTAAGCTTTTCAGTGATTGGTTATGCATCAATAGATGATTGATACTATTGTAATAAGAAGTTAATCAAATGTCATTATGACCAAGGATATAATGCTACATGTTATAGACAACTATTGTACCTGTTTAATGTTACCTAGAATATTTTAGAACTTAAATCAGATGGTCAACAATATAATTTGCTACAGAATTTGGAGTTTAATACTTAATAAAACATATGCTTATGTTTGAGATAGTAGTAAGAACTAGGGAAGGTCAAAATCTACCAAACTAAAGAATGATTAAATTGAATTTTAAATATTTGTTTTATTTTTGCCTCTCCTTGAAACACTATGTTTTCAACATTACTATGAAATGCATTCTCATTTTTTGAAGACTAAAACGTGGCTAAATCTAAGACTCTAGATCTAATGGAGGAGATCCAGCCTCTAAAGAAAACTCATAATAGTTTTACACATCATCATTTAATAGCCTTTTTTGATGTCTCTTTTACATTTATCAGCTTTTTTTTTTTTTTCATGAACTCTATCAGGAATTTATCCTTGACCTTTTCCTTGTATTGAGTAACTCGAAGTCTAGAGACCAGAAATTGCAAAATTGCTTACATTCACTATGTTGGAACTTTATTTTTCTATTCTAAATATCTGATTTTTAAAGTCAAAAGTAAATTCGAGGCTTTTAAACTTATATCTGCAAAAATGGCTGTACAACAATCTTGCCTTACCAATTCCATTGCAATATTATAACTTTTATGTCTGCATTCATAAAATGGAAACTTTATTAGGTAAACCAGCAGATTCCTTGAGTACTGATTTATTGCAGGAGGATCATTATTGAGAAAACAAGTTTAACCTTTAAAAAAATTTTTAGCTATATGTCCTGAAATATTAATTAGTACATTTACATCTTCTATGTAATTATGAACACCTTAGCCACATGTAAGTTGAAAAGCTTTCAAATATGAGGATTTTTTAAAAGAAAATTTAACTACCCATTGAAAGAATAAGATCAAATAATTTTTTTTCTGTAACTAATGTTGCTTTCTTGATTAATGACATCTATGTATATGTTGGGTGGCAGGAATTCTGGGGGAATTCTTCATTTTATGCCAGATTTGTTCTCTTTGTAAATCTAACATTTAAAATTAATAGGCTTAGGTATGACTAAAAGAATTCTTGATTTTGAGCTAATTTCTTAGTGAACTCCAAATATTTAAAAAATACTTATTAATAGCCACTAATAATGGGTTCGATGAACTAGGTATTGTGGAAAAGTAACCATGTGTTTATTTTGCAGTTTATTTTTGCAAACTAATTTGCATATTTTATGAGCATTTAATTTTCACTTCTTGTCTATTAATATTTGGTCTTTTCAGTTGGATATAGAGTTAACCCTTGAACAACATAGATTTGAACCATATAGTTCCCTTTATACATGAATTTTTTAAATAATACATATAAAATGCAATTATATTTTATTTTCTTAATAATACTTCCTTTTCTCTATCTTAATTTTAAGAATACGGTATATGATAGTTATCCATGCAAAATATGTATTAATCCACTGTTTATATTATTGATAAAGCTTCAGGTCAACAGTAGACAATTAGTAGTTAAGTTTTGTGGGAGTCAAAAATTATACATGGATTTTTGACTGCACAGGAATTAGCACCCCTGAGCCTCATATTGTTCAAGGGTCAACTCTATCAGTTATTTTTCAAACATATTCTGTATCATTTATGGTCCTAGCAGGAAATAAGTTGCACTGAATGGTTTAAATGAAAATTGTTAAGGAAGAGTCTACTTATAGAGGGGTTTGCAGGACTAAGGAAATAAATAAAGGATGTCAAAGGACCCAGAGAATAGCAACATTAGAAAAAAATGTTATTTCTTAAGAAACAGGAGAGGAGATCAAAGAATGCTAGAGAACTAAAAGAGAGATCCTTCAGTGGGAACAGTTGTCTTTATAAATTATAATTGTTCCTGACAATTTTGCCAAAGCAGTAGATACACAGGGAGAAAATACCCCAATCTCTCATCCTACCTGCTGACTTCCTGCTCTCCTGCAAAATCTAATCAGAAACTAGCTAATGTGACATTATGTTATAGACATCAGCCACTCAGGCCTCCAGAGCAGGGTGTAGAAGTATGAAAAAGAGACCTTGAAATGGGAATAATGGAGAAAAACCAGCAGACCTTCATAAAAAAATACCTTATTGGTAGCAGGCATTCTGATCTTCTTGTTATACTTAAATACATAAGGAAGGGTTCATAGTAGTTTGATATTTTTTCAATATCCCTGGTTATGACATTTGTTTCTTCTCAAAATATAATACATCTAACAACAAATAAGCACTAAAAAGTACCTGATAGGTAATTTTGAATTATCTCATACATGTTGATTATGTAATGAAACGAATCTCAGTGGCTTCTTCAGGACTGTGGACAGATTCCACACTGCGCTTCTGTAGTTTTCAAGTGTATTATGCTTTTTCTATTTCTCTAGCTAAAAATTTCTAAGTTGCCTTTGAATAGTTGAGTTATTATATTTTGTTTATATAAAGATGTTATGAGATTACAGCTAAAAACTTAATTAAAATGATTAGGCTCTTTGGTGTAGACATTTTTCTTCATTTGACAGAGGATATGAGCATTGGCCATGAAGTCTTTAAGATTAATAATCTGTCCTTTGTATGGCCTGGAAAGAATGATGTCTTATGCTATAGAACCAGATAATGGTAAGAGTGAGTCTGTTGTTACTACATCTTCAAGAAAATTTTCATTTCTGGCATGGAAATATAATCATTTGGAGTAGCTTTTAGAAATATAATAATGTGTTTACATATGTAATGACCTTCAATTGCTGTTACATAATCTTGAGATTTATTAAGATAATCAAATTCCAGATGACCTCACTAATCACATTTTTCCAACTACGTCAGCTAAACCATTCACTTTAAAACAAAAACCATAGTACTGTCTTTTTCGCATGTACCACATCTTGCTCATGTCAGAAGCACCTACTAAAAATCAGAGTGCCGAATAAAAGACCATAACTATTTTTGTGCAGAATTATAGGCTAAATTATGGGGTTTAAAATCATGGATCAATTTTTAGAATACTTCTACAATTTAGGAAATACAAGGAACAGTAAACTAGGCCAGTCTTACTCTCTAATGAATTATAAATTGTACTTCTCCATAAACATGTTTCATACTCAGAAATAATAAAATGCACTACTACATTTTTTACTAAATATTATTTTTAAAAGGCAATATTTATAAAACAACTGTAGCATATAAAGAAAAAATACACTAAGTATCTGTGGAACCTACACACTTTAAAATTAAATGGTAACTGTATCCTGAATGTGTGTGTATCATTCCTTTGATTTTCTTTTTGTTGTCTGGTCACTCTAAACTTAAGTTGTCCTTTTACTTTTCTTCTACATTTTACCTCCTACAAATTAGACATTATGCTTTTATTCATTGAGTATTTGTATGGATTTATTTACATATTTGCCATTTGCCTATCTCTCATTATTCTTGCATCTCAGGTTTTCATCTGGTGTCATTTTTCCTTCTGCTTAAAATATATCTTTTAGAATTCTCTTTAGAAAGGAGCCACTGGAAATACACTCTATTTTTTGATTTGTGTGAAAAGGTTCTTAATTCTGTTTTGTTCTTAAAAGATATTTCACTGAATATACAATTCTAAGTTGATGGTGTTTTTTTTGCAGCCCTTAAGTATGTTATTCCACTAACTTCTGACTTTCACTGTCAGTTCTAAAAAGTTAGCAGCCTGAATATAGTCAATCCACTGTGGAAAACCTATCTTTTTTTTTAACTTTTAAAGTTACATCTTTATCTACAATTCCACCCTAATATGTCTCATTGTTAATTTTTTTAAAAATTTATCATGCTTAGAATTTTAGCACCTTCTATCACATAAGAGTCAAAACAGGCATGGGTTTCCTCATGAGGCTTAAAAGGAAAAGAAAGAAAATGAAACACCAGAAACAAACCTGAAGGCAAGTGTTATGCATTACATTTTGGACATAGTGAATATGATGTGTCTTTAAGATTCTTAAGTGTAAAAATTAAGTAAGCAATTTGATATATGTGTCAGCAACTCAGAGAAGTTTTGACTGAAGATATAAATTTGAACATACGTAAATGAAGAAAATAAAGTTATACATTGGTTGAAATTTTTAAGATTAGAATGTAGAATGAAAAAAGATGAACTTATTGGTTAGAGTCTTGAGAAATTCTAATATTTAATGGCCAAGAAAATAGAGAATAGGTACTTAGAGGAAGAAACAACATGTTATGAGGAAATCATAAATAATCTGTGTTTGCAAATTGCAGTAAAATCTTTGAAACAAGAATGTTTCAAAAAGGAGAGAATGATCAACAATTTCAAACGTTCCATGGAAGGGTCTTAGTTTAGACAGTACCAAAATATGATCACTTAACTGACATATGGAAACAAAGAGATAATCCTGAAATCAGATTTAAGGAGGTTGGAAACTAATGGGGAAGGAGAAAATGGAGGCAAGAAGGCATGTACAAATCAATGTAGGCTAAAATATGCGGCAGTGAAAAAAAAAATAACCTTTAAAACTTCAATGGACATACAATGCCAAAGGTTGGTTGATTTTGTGCTCAAACTATTATCCACTGTCAATTGACATCAGCTCTGCTCGTGTCCTGCATCATTCAAGAGCAGGATGAAGTGCCAGCCAATGCCTGAGACATTGTTAATATTATAGTGAAAGGAAATTAGAAAGTGGGAGGACAATAAAATTACTCCAATAGCTTCTCTTTGAAAGTGGCACATATCACTTTTATGTATATTACATTAACTAAAGAAAATCACATGACCAAATCTAATGTGAATAAAGCAGCAATGAGGAGGGACTATTTTAATTAAATGTATAACATATCATTTGCATAAAGAGCTTTTTTCATTGTTTTCATTGTAAAGGAGGAGAATGGGAAATGAGAAGGAGGCTATATTTGAGACACTTTTTTAATAGAGATGATTGATGATGTTTAATTATGATGGGTAAGAATCTAACTGTGAGATAATCTAACTGTGGGTAAAGAAGGGGTGGTTGATATTTTGAGGTTTCTAAGACATTGGATCCAAGTTATAAGGGTGGTCCTGGCCCTACATAGGAAGAACTTCTTTCTTTCTAATAAAATAAAGTTTTTTTATAAAAAGATAGAGGCTCATCTAGATGATTTGTGGGTTTGTTAAAGGGTACTAGATATGCATGATGGCTTCTCTTTGCTCTGTAAAGTAGAATAGAAGAAATCTACTGAGAATGATGAAAATTAAAGAACATGTCAAAGGTAAGGAAAGGGGAGAAGTTTTGAAGCACTCACTGTAGGAAAGAATAAAGAATGAAACATAAAATATAGTCAATTTTCTAAACAGTCCCATTTTTATTTTGCTGATTACTAATTTACAGTGTCACCATCTGCCCTGTTGTGATTTATCCAGCTGTATTTGCTCAGATGTAGGCAAAATAAAACATTTGAGTTGTGTTTATCTACAATTATGGTTTTGCCAGATGAAAGTGAAGAAATAAGAGGTACAAAAAATTGTAAGTTCTTGGCAAGAGCTTAACTGAAATTATGAACTATGGAAACTAAGCTGAAAAAAGAATGAAGAGAAAATAAGAAAAGTCTGATTTACTAAGAAGGCAGCAGATCAAATTGAAGATTTTGATGAGGGAGAAATAGAAGTTGTTAAAAACATAAACAAAAGAGGGAAATTATAGATAGTACATGGTTTTAGAATTAGAGATTTGGAATTTGAAGAATTTAGGTTGGTGACAAGTTTTGGAATCAGTGTGGAAGGGGAAGTGGGTAGATTAGGTGGCTTGGAGAAGATTATTGAGAGGTTAAATTGATAAACTACATGTATGAAGACATTCATTGTCATAGAAGGAGAGACTATATGCTGGTGCCAACAGCTTTGATGAATAAACAATGATCTAGTTATATGTAGTTTCTGGTGACAAGAAGAGAGAGACCGTGGCCTATATAAATATCATGATTCTCAATGAATAGTTCTTTTCCCCAAGAAGCTAGGAGGAGTAATGGTAAAAACATAGAATAAATCTAATCCTTAGGAAAAACATTTGACAAAATCCAAAACTCATTTTTCATTAAAAAAAAAAAAAACTATCAACAAACTAAGATTATGGAGAACTTTTTCAACTTGATAAGAAACGTCTATAAACATCCTACTGCTAACATTATACTTACTGGTGATAAACAAGAAGCTTTCCCCCTGAGATCAAGAACAACCAATAACATCTCATGTCACCACTCCTATTTAACATTGTACTGGAAGTGCTGGCTAATGCATTAGGTTTCAAAAGGAAGTAAAAGGTATAGAAATTGAGGAAGATGAAGTAATGCTGTCTCTTCACAGATGTTATGATTTCCTGTGTAGAAAATCACAAAAAAAAAATTGACAAAAACAATACTGGAACTAATATGCAATTATAGCAATGTTATAGGACATAAAGTTAATATACAAAAGTCCATTGGTTTTCTATTTACCAGTAATGAAGAATTGGAATTTGAAACTAAAAACATAATAGCCTTTACTTTAGCACCCCCCCAAATTTAAATACATGGGTATTAATCTAAAAAACATGTACAGATTCTATATGAAAAAAAATTATAAACTATGATGAAAGAAGTGAAAGAAGACCTAAATATATGAACATTCCATGTCTATAAATAGAAAGAGTCAATATTGTTAAGATGTCAATTCTTTCTAATTTGATTAATGATTTAACAAAATTCCAATAAAAACCAGCAAGTATGCGTGTGTGTGTGTGTGCGTGCTTGTGTGTGTGTGTGTGTGTGTGTGTGTGTGTGTGTGTTTATCAACAAAATGACTCTAAAGTTTATATGGAAGGGCAGAAGACCCAAATAGCCAATACAACACTGATGTAGAATAAAATTAGAAGACTGACAACTGATACTACTTTAAGACTTAATATAAAGCCACAGTAATTAAGATGACATGGTATTGCTGGAAGAATAGAAAAAAAAATAGATCAAGAGAATAAAATGGAGCACTCAGAAATAGACATATATTTATAATCACTTGATCTTTGACAAAATACCAAAGGCAATTTGACTTCAATAAATGGTGCTGGAATGGTTAGCTACCCATATACAAAAATAACAATATTATACAGATCTTATACTTTTCATAAAAATTAAAGAAATCATAGTCCAAAATGTAAATCATAAAACTATAAAAATTTAAGAAGATAACATAGGAGAAAAATCTAGATGACCTTGGGTTGGATGATGAAATTTTAAATATAATACCCAAAATACCATCCATGAAAGAAAACATTAAGTTAGGCTCTATTAAAAACTGCTCTGGGGAAGACATTGTCAAGACAATGAGAAGCAAAAGCCACAGACAGGTAGAAAATAATTGCAAAAGACATACTTTATGAAAGACTGTTATCCAAAATACACAAAGAACTTAAAACTCAACAGTTAGAAGACAATCCAATTAAAAAATCAGCAGATTTGAACAGGTACTTTATGAAAGAAGATATAGAGATGGCAAATAATCATAAGAAAAGGCATTCCATGTCATATATCATTAGGGAAATGCAAATTAAAACAACACCAAGATACTACTATACATCTATTAGAATGGCCGAAAGCCATAACACTGACAACACCAAATGCTGACAAGGACATGGAGCAATAGGAACAATCGTATGTTGCTAGTGAGAATGTAAAATGCTACAGCCACTTTGGAAGACACTTGAGCAATTTTTTATAAAACTAAACATATTCTTACCATGGGATCCACCAATTGTCTTCCTTGGTATTTACCCACATAAGTAGAAAACTCATGTTCCACAAAAATTTGCACATGGATGTTTATAGCATATTTATTCATATTTGCCAAACATGGAAGTAACCAAGATGACCTTCAGTAGGTGAAAAAATAAATAAACTGTGGTACATACAGGCAACAGAATAATATTCAGCACTTAAATTAGATAGGCCATCGATGTATAAAAAGACTTGGAGGAAATTTAAATGCATTTTATTAAGTAAAAGAAGCCAATCTGAAAAGGCTATATACTGTATAATACCCATTACGTGACATTCTAGAAAAGGCAAGACTATGGACACAGTTAAAAGATCACCATTTGCCAGAGATTCCTGGTGAGGGAGAGATGAATAAATGGAGCACAGAGGATATTTAGGGCAGTGAAAGAATTCTGTATAGTAGTGTAATGGTGGGTGCATGCCGTGATATATTTGTTGAAACCCATAAAACTGTACAATACAAAAAGTGAACCATAATGTAAACTAAGAACTTTACTTAATAATGTATCAATATTGGTTCATTAATTATAACAATTGACTATAATAATGCAAGATGTTAATAGGGAAAATTATGGGGGATGAGAAGGGTATGTGGGGACTTTCTATGCTTTCTGCTCAATTTTTCCCTGAAACTTCTCTAAAACTAAAGTTAGTAATTAAAGAAGTCAATATTAATCCAATTCTTTAAACACGTTCTGGAGGAGTCAGATAAATGTTATCTGCACTGTTTAAGTGTTTTGTGCTTATCTCTCAGTAACCAAATACTACAATGATAGATGTAGTAAGGTAAACCCACAAATACATTCACTGCTATATGAGCTCTGACTTATTTTGCTAAGCATTAATAAATATATGTGAATGTGTCTACATATGTTTGTGTATGTCATGCTCATGTTTTTTCTAAGCATCCAAAACACTATAAAAAATTTGACAATACTCATGGATAATAGATAAGGAAAAAAATTAGAAAGTAATTTAAAATCAGGTGGTAAGATGCAGTGAATTTAAAGGGTGTCCTTAGTCTCTGTGTTCTAAAATTGCTTTATGTTTACTTTCTTTTGTCTCCCTTCTTTGGTGCAAACGTTGATTCATTTCAGTGAATTCTCAATGACTGTCTTCCTTCCAAAACCCATTGCTACTCACACTTTTGGCAAGGAGTAGGTACATCCACTTTAAGAGAGGCTGCACTGCCAGTGATGTGATGTTTTATCTTTGTTATGGAAACTGCCTCAATGCTTGTTTTAAAAACAAACCAAGTCATTACTTGAGTGTTCAATATCTGCCAATGTCCTTGAAACAAAGAGAATGCTCCAAATTAATGCTGATCCTCCTCACTTCTGGCCAGGAAATGAGCCACTCTATTTTAATAAAAGAGAGGAAAATGTTCCTTTTACTTGCCACATAGAACTGGAAATACTCACTGAGTATCAGAATGGTTGTGGTGCTTCCAAGAGTATTCACTTTTAATGTTCATCTGGTAAATCAATTCAATGAAAAGAACAACAAGAGCTGCAGAAACCCATACTGTTCAAAGAATGGGACTAATTTTGCCCTTTCAGTATCTGTTAATATGCTCACACTTTCCCTTGAAAATCTTGGTAATTGTGTAAGCCTATCTTTAAATATTGACGTAGATCATTGGTAGCAACACAAAAGCTACATAAAATAGCATATTGTCATGCATAGCATTATTTGAAGATATTTTATTATATTTCTCAGTTAATATACCCCTAAGTAACTTCACTGTGTTTCCACATTGATGTATTTTTTAAATAATCAAGAGTGCTATTTACATGTATAACATAAAAGCAATTTATGCTTGTAGCAGAATTTCAAAGTATTATACAAAAGTTTATTCATTCTTCTCTATTAGGTACATAGGCTATTAATAGAACAATAGTATTTTGCATCTTGTAAAAAGGGAAGCTGGCATAAACTGAAATAATGAGAAGAATAAAAAGAATATATTTAATATTACAGTAAAATAAATCCCAGCTTCACTGATAAATTAACCTGAATTTTATATTTATCTCTTTCTCTAACTATTTATGGTTGTAAAGAGTCATTTTTATTTTATTTTTTTAATATGAGTACTTGATTAAAATATATCTTCTCCCTGGAACAAGTCATTCTTGAAGATGTATTTTCCTATCAGAGGAAAAACTCACTCTATCAGGAATTGCACTATAATTAAGGTAAAACCTTTGTAGTTTTGTTTTGTTGGGGTTCTTTCGCAAAATGAACCAGATAATTAATCATGTTCTCCGGAGTGGAAAATTGGCCTGATTAGACCAAGGTCAAAATGTATTTCACTGCTAAGGTTAATTAATTCCAGTCCCCTGGCTATATTAATGAATAATTTAGCCATCTAGTGGTCAACCTTTGTGAAACTGTGGTTTGCAATTATATGATAGTAGGTGCACTAATTTAATATCGGTTTTCATGTCTAAGAGATAGAATGGTATATATGGCTTTTCTGTACTCATTGTATGCTGTAATCAATGCAAAGATTATCACAGGTATACTTTGGATTAGAAAGGTATGTGTGCACCTCTACCTCTATCCCACCTCTAAAGCAATGAATTCTTTGTGGTCAAGGACCTTCTTTGAATTACCACTCTATCCTCTATGCATGTAGCACAGTGTTTGGACATAGATCTTCAACAAATTCTAGTTAAATAAATAGGGGAAATGGGCCACTGTGTGAATGAAGTCAGAGTCATACATGAAGTTTTATACTGAATGCTTTTCCAGGTAAAAAAGTAAAATAAAATAAAGAAAAGCCCTGCCTCCTTAACCTGTATCTGTAAAATCTGTTTTACCAGTAATCTGGTGTTCCATTTCCAATCTCCATCTCTCGCTTTCTTTTGAGTCTCTGATATTTCTCTTTCTGTTGATTCTTTAAACGTTCCTGTCTTCAAACAAAAATCAAAGCACTCTTTTGTCTCATCCATCTTCCTACTCTTTCACAGCCTTTACAGCTGGGCTTCTTGGAGGCATCGTATTCACTTAATGCCTCCTCCTTCTTATCTTCTGTGGAAACTAACCCTCATTTAGGGGCTTCTGGACTTTGTGGATATCAACTGATGTCCTCCTCTATGTTCTCTTTCTTTGCCTTTGATTTCCAAGACACTGATACCACTCACTACTTTAATTTTCCTCCTGTTAATCTAGCTAATTTTCAATCTTCTTGACAGAATTTTCACTATCCAAGTCTTGGGAGACCTAGGCTTGTCACATGACTCTCAAAACATTCACTGGGATGGGTTGGGTGGGGTGGGAGTTGGAGGACCCCCCATGGTTTTCCTTACCTGTTATGTGCTGCTAATAACTATATCTATATAGCTCCCACTTAAAAATCTCCCTTGAGTGGTGCCATCATCTCTTCAGAGGCCTAATTTAACGTTGGGATTAACATTCCCCTCATTAACCCTCAAACTAGTGAATTTTATACTCCTAACATCTCTCCAAATCATCTACTTCTTTCCATTATTTCCACTAACTCTATGTTAGATCTGTGCCTATCATCATTTCTTGCCTGAATTACTGCAAGGCCTTCCAGCTGGTTTCCTCCAATCATTTTCCATATCAATCTAAATACAAAGCTGATTGTGTCACGTCACTCTTCCAAGCCCTTCGGTAGTTCTCTTGTTGCCCTCAGTGTAAAGATGAAATCCCTCAGGACCAATGTTGCTGTTTTGCCTCCTGTTTACTCTGGAATCTGCTTCAAGGCAGGGCCGAGATTGTGTCTTATTAATTTTTATACCCTCAAAAATCTAGTTTAGTGACTTGTACTTAATGCCCTGAATATGTTTTCTCAGAACATAAGCAAATAGATGAAAATATAAATAAGTGTTATCATTTGTTTAACACAAAGAAAAGTACCTTCTAAGATGAATTAAATATTATTTATTTGCCAATTATCTATAGATTTTTTTATAACTTGTTTTTCTTCATTTATGATAAACCTGATTGGCTCATTTATTTTTTGTGCCTACAGTACCTGGTCTTCCTAGGTGATCTCCCATCCAAGTACTCACCAGGCCCAAACCTGCTTATCTTCCAAGATCAGACACTAGGCTTGTGCAGGGTGGTATCACTGTAGACCATGGATAGTGGCTCCACTGGGGCATGAACTCAGGACTTGCTGCATGTAAAGCAGACATGCTAACTGCTACACTATGGAACCATGTCCTGATTGGTTCATTTTAATAATGTTGAGTTACTAGGGAAAATTTTCCTGAAAATCTTTTTGAATGGTTATAAATGAATTAAAGTTATAGGAATTATGATTTTAGTTGGTACTTGTATACTTATTAAAAATTAAAAAGTCACTAAAAATTAATAATCTACATATTATATGACGACTCCCTATTAACTAAAATATTTATATTGTTAATGATATTATTAAAAGCACATGCCTTACCCATTAGGGTATTTAATTTTCATAAAGATTCTATGATGCAGTATAATTATGATTCTTAACTTAAAAATTAAATCATCCTATTCCCTTCTCTTACAGTGCAGATTAATAGAATAGATCAAGTTGGGAGTTATTGACACAGATAATGTATTTTAAGGACTAAGTGGCTCTGGCAGCATCCTATATTATAGCAGGACCATTCAAAGTCATCCTGTTTGATGACATTTGAAGTTTAGTGTCCCTTGTCCTTTTTGTCAGTACCATTTATTAGGCACAAGCTGCCTGCCTTCCTGTCACAGAGTCAAGCGATGTCCAATTAGACCTGTGTAGATTCTAATACTGCAGGGAAAATGTATTTCTATTAAGAATATCTACTTTTGCTAAAAGGAACAGTTAATACAAAGCGTGGTAAATTAGTATATTTTCAAAAATGCATACAAAACACGTATATATTTATATGTTTAAAGAGATTTTCATGCTGAAAACATAAAAACATGCTTGCATTTTCTCTTTTACTGTGTGAATGAGCTGGGAAAGAAAGATCAGAAAAGGAGAAAGGTAGAAAATGAAGCTAAAATATAATTCAAAAAAGCCTCCTTAGTACAATGACGTATGTGCCATCAAAAAAGTAGCATCCTGTCTCTCACCTGTAGTCAGTCATTTTACAAAGCTATGTAGTGTTTTGTTCTTGTCTTGAGAGATTAAAAGAAGATATTAACCATTGTTTCTCAGTGCAAGCATATGTAGTGATTGCTAATATTTCCAGGTAAAATGAAGGGACTAGTGATTTATCACCAAACCTCTCAAATAGCATCTGTGCCAACATATACCAATGCTGTTGGGGATTGTCTAGGATATTCCACTGAGGAAACACTTAAAAGTCTAGAGGTCTTACTGTGCTCTAAAAAAATATCAGCTCATATCACTCTCTGCCATTTGCAATGAATAGATGTAATGCCTCTTGGATTTAAACTAAAGACTCCACCAAAAAGAGAGATTAAGCAATCTCTTTTGATGTCTCTAACATTTAATAATGAAAAGAGTTAATACATACCTGGCTCAAGCCTATAACACTATCATGTTGGTCCATCTTCTTTCTTCTATATTTAGGAATTATGAAGAACAGATGTTTATTATCTCTACAAGCTGCTCATGATTAATGCTATTAATAAATCAACCTTCAATGTAAAATACCCTGCCATCTTCAAATCCACTGTAATCACAGGTTTAAAAAGTCTGTGAGGTATATGGTGATTTTAGTTCACTAAACAAAGTGTCTATAGTGTGCAATATGGTCCCATCTCACTCTTGTGCCTCAGTGCTCAGGTAGAGAGAAATAGTGTCTACATTTAATCTCAAAAGTGTATTATTAGAAATGGATTAAGATACATTATCCTTTTTGAATTTTATTCTTCTAAATTCTGGCCAATTTTTGTTCTTCTTTAGAACTAATTCTGTGAACTCTGGCTTCAAGATCAAGAATTGTTATTCTACCTCTGCCACTAATGGACTGTGCAATGCCCACAAGTCTCTCCTGAGGTCATTCCTCTTATGTGTAAATGAAAGATTTGAGCTGTATGAGACATTGTCTTCTCACAGCAGGAATGCCTGAAGAGCTTTTAATAGATTCTTAGCGTTCACCTATATCTAGTGAATTCGTTTTCTGGGACTGGATTTAGGAATCCAAAATTTTCTATATTTTCTCAGGTCTTTTTTTATAGCTGTTATCCATCTTGGAGACATTGATTTAGGAAAACTTTGTGTTCACTTCAGCTCTTCAATTTCATGTCTGTTCTCTGAGAAATAGCACCCCCTTTGCAAGCAGTTTTCATTCCTCTAACCTATATTTTTGAGTAGTGTTGTGTGCATAATAAATATTGAGTCAGTCAAGGCAGTAAAAATGTTTAAAAGTCTTTTATGTTTCATCTTTTCTGTTTCATAGCCCAGCACATATGAGGCATTAATGATAACTCTTGAGTCCAATTTTTCAGTCAGTAGTGTCCCACCTCAACAAAAAGATACTTAAGTCACTCCATGAATTGACCCCTGCTACATCTACATCCTTATCTCCTCTTACTCTCTGCTTTGAACTTGATGCTTCTAATTAAAATCATAATCATTCTTCTACTCATTTGCTCATTTATTGTTCCATGAATGCTTACCCAATACATTTAAACTACTCTGTACTTGATAGAAAAATAAATTCAATGGTGAATGCAATTGAAATGGTGTTAGCCCTTTGGGAGCCAATAGGATACAGAGAGATAATGAATTGATTTTTTAAATGTATGATGAGTGATAGGAGTCATAGAGCATACCATAGGAACACATGGAAGGAATGATTAACCCAGTCTACATGGCTAGGAAGCTTTTTACAGAAGTAAATTTTAATCCCACACAGAACTGGTTGAGCTGAAGGAAGTTATGTTCAAGTTGATGAAAAACCACCCATGAAGACTCGGAAGTTTTAATGAAGTAGAGCTGAAGTCAGATTACAATAAATTAAGGAGTAGGTGGAAGGCCAGGAAGTATAGATACTAAATATTTTGTGTCTTTTCCTAGAAATCTTCCCTCTCTGCTCTGTTCCCCAGGGAAATAATAAATCCTCTCATAGCTCTCTGTGCATGAGCCTCAGAAATGCACTGACCACATTAGACTGACCAACTGCTATATGTATATTTTCCTCCACTACTAAACTGTGAGCTCTTTGAAGGCAAAGACTACCTTATTCTTTGTATCTTCTACCTCTAACACAGTACAGTACATGTAGTAGGATGCAAAATTGCCTTTCCAGCTGAGCCAAACACATATCTACCTCTTTCTATATCTTGGCATCCTCTTCCACCACTGCCTTTGTACCCACTACCATCTCACATTTGATATTGCAGCATCTTCTTATTTGTGATCTTGACACAGAACTTGTCCTCTTACATACCGTTCTTCACTTCATAGCCAAAATAATTTTGTTAAAAAATAAGTAAAAGATTAATATATCATTTCTTGTAAACCCTCCAGAAGTTAGAGGACAGAAACTTCCCATGTGGCTTTTCTCCCTTCAGGAGATCCTTTCTGTATTGCTTCAGCATATTTTTTTATATTATGTTTTCCACAGCAAATAAAAGAATTCCTTCCCCTACGGCCATGCCACCCTGAACAAGCCCAATGTCTGATCTTGGAAGCTAAGCAGGGTCAGGCCTGGTCACATAGGAAGACCAGGTTCTATAGGCATAAAAATAAATAATATTAATAATTAATAATTAATAAAGAATGCCTTCCCTAAGACTGTGCTGAAGACTGAGAAAAAGATTATCTCTCAAGTAAAAGCAAAGAGGTAGAATGAGCTCTAGTCACGGCATATTGAGGCTCTTGCTTCACTTCTTTGTCATGTTCTTGGCTCAACTCTACTCACTGTAATGCTTTATTCTCAATCTGGTAGCAAAATGGCTACACCAATAGCTACCAGTGTCAAATTCCAACTTGATAATGTCCAGATAGAAGAGAGACTTCAGTTCCTCTTGTGATTTTCTTAACAAGGTAAAATGTTTCTGGGAAACCCAGCCAACTTACTCTCATGATCATCATCTAAGAATGAGAAACTTGAAAGAGTTAGTATGATTGGCATGGCTTAATCAGGATGTACCACTGGTCTTGGACTGGGGTCATCTCCTGAGCCACAAGAGTGAGGGGCAAATATGTGAATGGGATTAAGGCTCTGTTGGCTACCAGATGGAGACAGTTGTTGCTGGGTTGGTGATAATTTTCCTTAATGCTTTTCTGATCCTCCTCGTATCACTCTCCTTCCCAGGAATAAACCCCTCACAGTAACCAAAATATACCAGTACTATCTGAAAGGTTCCTCCCTCCTGTTTATTTATAGTGAAGGATACTTGACTATCTCTAGGCTCCTTGTGCCTTAGGTATCTACTTAGAAGTAACTTCTTACAGAACTTTCCTTGGTCCTCTAAATGATACCATAGCAACATTAATTTATCCTATTATAGCATATCTCAAAATATATGGCAATTTTTTGTTCTCCTGTCTGTTCTGCTATGTTTTATCTTCCAAGAGGGCAGGGACTATGTTTTGCTTTTCTACCATATAAGAACAACAATGAGAAGGCTCCATCTCTGAACCAGACAAACAGCCTTTATCAGAAACCATGCTTGTTTCTTGATCTTGGACTCCCTAGTCTCCAGAACTTTTATCTTACAAGAACTGACCTGTCTGAAAATCCAATCTGAACTTGCTGGCCTACCCAAGCTGCTCCTAGTGTCTTTTCCATACAAATAGCCTATCTTGGCTCATGCTGCAGACCTTCCTAAAATTTTTAAGGATTCACAAACCCCAAACAAGCAGAATATGGCCTTGGAGTGCCCCAGACCTCTTGGTAAGCAGCCACAAGCCTGGCATTAGCAGCAGCCAATCTCAATTGACAGCTTATCCTCTCCCAGGCACCACTAACCCCAACACATGTGGCAGCCATCTGCAGATCACTTGCAATGGAATATTATTCAGTCATAGAAAAGAATGAAATCTTGCCATCTGCAACAACATAGAGTGGTCCATAATGTTAAATCTGGTTGACTATAAAACTGTAAAAATAGGAAGTAACAGAAACCCAGTAATTATGTATTCATTTTCTGTAATACTTGACTCTGCCTAATAGTTAAAATTTTTTCAACTGTCTGTACATGATAGTATCAATGAAACTAGAATAGTTTGATTGGTACTAAGGATCAGACTCTTCAAAACCATTTTTTAAAGAAGACGATGATAGCATCCTCAAAAACATAGCAGATTGCTTAGTTTTGCATAAAATCAGGACAAAAAAAATGTTATTCTCTTTACCCTTCACTGAGCTTAAATGTGGAAATGTAGCCAAGATAATAAAATGAGCAGGAAGTCATTTTCCTGGGGAATTTTAAAAATATCATTAATTCTCTTTGATTTTTTTTTTACAATGATTATAAAATATTTACAAAGCTTGCTGTATCTAGCTATTTTAACTGACAGGATTTCTTTTTTACTGTAGTACATCATGATAAAAATATCCTTCTTCCACCCTCCTCAATTTACAATGGAAAATCCAGACAAAGTACTTTACTCTTGCTTAATTTTTGAAATTTATATGGGGTGCTCAATGGAAAGTCTATCCCATAAATAGCTTTTAGAGATTCGAACATCAAGGAGGATCACATTTGAAACGTAGACAAAGTAAGAGCTAAAAGAATACAGTTGGGAATTGTAAAGGAAAATGTTAGCTGTTCTGAAGTCAGACTCCTTGCCTTAACTTTCCTCAAAAGACAGATGCATTAAAGTATGCAGTGTGGTAACTGTGGTGATCTTCTTACCACTTTTTCATCGTTCTCTTTCATGTTTCATTTAAAATTTAGCTTGACTCTCCCCCACCCCAACATATTGCTTATTCATCACATACTGCTTAAGGGGAAAAAGGAGATTTAGGACAATAGATAAGAAAACTAATTGCCAGTCAGTATGTTAAATGCTTTGTTATAGAATATGCAAGTTGTTATGGGAGTCCTGAAAAAGAAGTTGACTTATGCCTGAGGAAGTAAAAGGAGACTTTTCAGAAGTCACTTTTGAGCATGACCTTAAAAAGATTTATCTGTGTTTACAAGAGGTTAAAAAGAGAAACAATGTACCAGAGAAAAACACATACCAACATACATACACAACAAGCCAGAACAGGAGGTCATTTGGGAGTTCTGAGGAGATGCTCAGTAGCTAGCTGTGTGAGTCTACAGTATAGATACCCCGTAAAATGAGCAAGGAGAAAGGAGAGGGGACAGCTGTGGTTGGTCTCTGAAGGATCTTATATACAATGCCAAAGATTTGGGATTTTATCTTTCAGACTGCCACTGTCCAATATGATAGCCACTAGCCACATGTGGCTGTTTAAATTTAAATTAAAAATAAATGAAACCAAAAATTCAGTTCCTCAGTTGCACTAGCTACATTTTTAGTGCTCAATAGCCACCTGTGGCTAGAAGCTACCATACGGTTCAACACAGTTAGAGAATATTTCTTTATCATTAAAAGTACTGTTGGACAGTGCTGCCTTAAATAAAATGACACTACATAAAATTGCTAATTATAAAGTCAGAAATTGATCCAATTAAAAATTTGCTTAATTTAAAAAGGTAAATTATATAATGTGAAGGATTAGCTTAGAGGCAGTGGGACTGGAGGCAGAGGGCCAGTAAGAAGAAAACTATAGTCACAGGAATAAAACTGTAGCTGTGGGGAAGTGGACACAGCTACCTATTTCAGAAGACTTGAAGGGGTAGGACCAACAGGACGATGCTAAGTTTCTATTATAGATAACTGGAAGAATGGTGATGTCTTAACTGAATAACACTACAGGAATTATAGAGACCTGTTGTATTGTAGGAGCCTGGGACTTAGGAGGTTTGGGTCAACAGATATCAAAATAATTTCTAGTCATTTTTCCTTAATAATGAACATACTTTCACAATGGCTAAAACAAGCATTCTAAACTTTCACATGACTCTTAGGGTATTTAAAGTAGGTTAGTCAAGAAAAGAGAATCAAGGCTTAAACTGGCAAAAATGATGGCTTAGACTAGGTTTAAGGCTTTTTTCCACACTAAATCTGCAAATAAGCAGTGCAAAGGATATAAACCAGCTGAAGATATTAGGAAGTGAGAGCTGTTCCCTAACGTCACCCTAATTCCAAGGTCTGAGGACTAGTGATACTCACGTACCTGAGTTACTCCTCAGGTCAAAAGATACTGGAGCTTCCAGCCTCTATTATCCACTAACTTGGAGAGAATCCACATCAAACTTACCTACTAGCAGATAAGTCTTTTTCTGCATGACAGTTAAAGTCTTCAGTATTCTAATTCCTACTTGAAAACAGAAGTATATTTGTACTCCAAGGTTATTGTCATGGTCATCCGTCTCTTTCACTTTCCTGCTAATTTCTCAGGAAGGCATTCCTATGTATTTGCTGGTTTACAAAAAGATTCACAGGAGACACACAGTTCAACTGATTAATGATAGAGTGAGACAGAGAGATAAGATAAAATTCTTTAAAATGGGGTCGATTAAGTATGCTTAAAAGTTCATGAAAAAGAGACAGTAAAAACCAAGAAGTTGAAAATATAAAAGAACAAGGTTCCTGAATGAGGCCAGAGTGAGTGGGAAGCAGAGGAGGGACTCAAAAGGAAATCTATGAAATTATAGAAGGAAAGGAGGCAAGGATGCAGATGATGGAGGAGAAAACATTTAACCTGAATCCTAAAGGCCTCAAAGGAGTTATCTACTGGGGATAGTTGCCAAGTCCACCTGAAGTATGGCTTCCCATTTGTGTGGCTCCATGTAGTTTATAGCTTCTGGGAGCACTTTGGGAGAACCTTCTTCAGCCATGGGAAAGGCCAACAAACACAGAACCTGACTGTGAGTCCAACCCCGGTTCCATGCAGAACACTTTTGTTCTTGTAATTCCAAAGAGAAAACTGCAATTTAACATTGCCTGTTTTTTGGACCCAAATTCCAGATTTTTATTACTGTTTCTGCCCAGGAATATATTTATCTTGGTTTGAATCCCTGCTCTATCTTTTAAACTTCCTTTTTTCTCAATTAAAAAAAAAAAACTTGGTATCTGTAAGGCAGAATGATGCCTCAAATTGTGAACCATGCCTCAAAAATGCTTCAAGTTTTTTATGACCAGAAGTCATAAATATTTTTTGAAGAAATGAATATGCTACATTTTTAAATGATAATATTAGGTATTCATTTCAGTCTAAAAACTTAGACTTTAACCTAACTGTGATTATCTTTATCTATAAAATATTTTTCATAATTATCAGTGAAAGTTCACATACATAGAGAAAATTTTACATAGTTAAATTTAAACATCAAAATTGCTCTATTCTTTGGTAGAACAATCAAAAAGAATATAAGACCTAAAATATATGCCATTATGATTTCCTGTTTCTACCTTAGTTGCAAGCTGTGACTGGAAGTTGACTTGTAAATTTCATGTTTGGAACACAGAACATAATTTCCATAGGAAAAAAAATTGACAGATTAGATTTCCAAGCCAACTTATAATAGCAAAGTTGAGACACAATGTACTCAAAATATCATAAATTTACATGAAATAATAGAAAATAGCATATGGAATCAAGGTTTACTTTTCTTTTACACACAATAAAACACTTTTTTAAGTCAATGCAAAGCCATGTTTCCCCAGCCTGACTAATTTAATGCTGGAGTCTTAGCTACAGGTAAGGTTGGTCTATTTCATTATGCCAGTAGCATGTTATTAAAATTTAGGGGAATGAGACAATGAGGGGAGAAACTTTGATATCCAAAATGTTTAGACCCAAAATAATCAGGATCCTTGCCTCCTTCTCCAGGACCAATGGGAGGAAGAGGAAAGAGGAAAGAAAGGAGGGAGGGAGGGAGGGTAGGAGGGAGAGAGAAGAATAAGAGCTGTGAGAAGCCAACTATTGAGCCATATACTCAGATGGAAGCCAAATTATCAGCTACAAGGATTAGGGGACAAAAAAACCTGCTACCTCCATCAAAGGAAGAGAGAGGGAAGGGTATGAGTCATTGGACTGGTGCTGAGGGTGGGGTCAGCTACTAGGTTAGTGGTGCACCCACATCCACCAGCAGCAGAGGGCAGGAGACCTGGGGCTGTTTTGGCTGTGGTGCCCAAGGGGTGAAGTCAGGATTATGTCAGTGGTGAATCACTATAGGGCAACCTGAGTGCTGCCATGAAGAAAGGACTGGAGCCATACAAAAAGGCAAAAATAAGCAAACAAAAGCTTTTACCAGAGGACAGGAAGGTCACAGAGGAAACACCGTTTTCATTTAAAGGACAGTTAGATTTACACCAGTTAGATGTAAATCAGAGACATCCATTTTAATCCTGAACATTTGATGAGCGTATCTCTCCTGGTTAAAGTACTCTTCTTTTTGATAAGTCTTCAACTTGAGTAATTTAGATGGATGTAGCCATCAGACATTAGAGGTGTGCACTTGTAACTGATGGAAATATTATTATTGTGGAAAGCTACTTTCTGTGAAATGTTTTTTAATAACATTTTAACAAGTTGCATGCCTCATTTAAATATAAGTATGATGGTTACACTGTTTCTAATTTAATCCTTGTTTTGGAACAAGACTGTATAAAAACAAAATGTAAAAGCATAATGCTACATTGCTTAACAGGTATTTGTTTAAACTTTATAATTTATAAAGGTTAATTCACCATACATAATTTTCTTGGGTACAAATCGGTGCCAGAGTCTATGTTAGGTGTAGTGAATATAACAACATCTAAGAAAGAAATAATCCTTGTCCTCTTTATTTTCACCTCTGCAACTACATTTTAATTGATACACATGAGATACTACATATGAATGTGTTTTATACATTTAAAATGTTATTTGTATTTTAATAATCATTATTACTAATAATAATAATTACTAATAATAATTACTACTAATAATAATTACTACTAATATCCTATGGACGACTAACTTCAGTGGCCATTTCTAGATATTTTTGCGAAGTAGAAACAGAACATATCTGGTCAGTACCATGTCAAATACTATGTTTTAAAAATAAGCATTGTTAAAGTCATATATTATCATCTTAGTACTACTAATTATATTGGTAGAGATAAAAGATAGCTAGAAACAATAATATTATCATCTCCATTAATTTATAAACAAATGGCATACAACAATTTTTTTCCTGTTGACAGAAGTAGTGAAATACATAGATGAGCAATCAAAATTGGTCAGTATTAATTTTGTAATCCAGCAAACTTCTTGGCATAGTTAGATGAGTCATTCCCTTCAGAATTGCTTCTTATATTTAAATTAAATTATTACCTTGTACAACCACCTCAGCCTAATATTTCCTCATGGAAACTAGAGACAAATACCTGGAGAATTTTATGCTCTCAGGAATTTTCTATTTGAGATAATAAGTTCCTCCAAGAAATAAAGGAGATGAGGTCCTCGTGGGGGTAGTTAACTCAGTAAAGAATGTGGGCTTCTTAGGCCAAGAATACATTTTAAAAGCAATCTTTAATTTTTTTTTTGCCACCTGATTTTTATTCACACCCTAATCCACCAGTAATCTATCATGAATTTACTAAAACTTGTAACTGATGGAAATATGATAGTTATGGAAAACTATTTTCTGTGAAATAAAATAATACCATAAAATTAAAGAATTATAAGTGATTGTGAGAGCTGCTTTCCAGCACATTACCATAATACTTATATGTTGTACTATGACATTATAGACTATTGCCAGAAAAGATATTAAGTCTGTAAGTTTATGTCAATTATTTTTCCTATCAAACACAATTATATTTAAACAAATTCTCTTTTATTGCAATTTGTGTTTTTTTGGCAGTTTTACATTTTTTACTTTTCAGTTACAGTTCATATACAATATTATGTTAGTTTCAGGTGTACAACACAGTGCTAAGACAATTATATAACTTATGAAGTGAGCACCCTGATAAATCCAGTCCCCATCTGACACCATACAATACTACTGACTATATTCTTCATGCTATACTCTACGTCTCCATGACTATTTTGTAACTATCAATTTGTACTTTTTAATTCTCTCCCCACTTCACCTGTCTCTCCAACCCAGCAACCATCAAAATGATCTCTGTATTGGTGAGCTTGTTTCTGTTTTGTATGTTCGTTTATTCTGTTCTCTAGATTCCATATATAGGTGAACCTGTATGACATTTGTCTCTCTACCTGACTTACTCAACTCAGCACAATACCCTCTAGATGTACCCATGTTGTTACAGATGGCAAGATTTCACTTTTATTATGGTTTGAGTAATATTCCATTGTATATACGTATCACTTTTTCTTTACCCATTTTTTCACTGATGAACACAATGATTACTTCCAGGTTTTGGCTATTGTAAATAACACTGCAATGAATGTATGGATGCACATGTCCCTTGAATCATGTTTTGGGTTTCTTCAGATAAATACCCAGAAGTGGGATTACTGGGTCCTTCTTTGTCTCTTATTAAAGCCTTTGTTTTAAAGGCTATTTTGTCTCTTTTAAATATTGCTACCCAAGTTTTATTTGTTTGTTTGTTTTTATTTTCAGAAAATACCTTTTTTTATCCTGTTTTAGTCGGTGTGTGTCTTTTAATCTGAACTGAGTCTCTTCTAGGCAGCATATGTAAGGGTTTTGTTTTCTTATCCATTCAGCCACCTTATGTCTTTTGGTTGGAGCATTTAACCCATTTACATTTAAAGTAATTATTGATCGATGTCTAGTTATTGCCATTTTATCTTTTTCTTTTACCTTATTAAAGAAGTCCCTTTGACATTTCCTATACTGATTTAGTGGTGATTAATTCCCTTAGCTTTTCCTTGACTGAGAAGCTCTTTATCTGTTCTTCAATGCTAAATGGGTAGAGGTTGTAGGTCCTTGCTTTTCATCACTTTGAATAATTAATGTCAATCCCTTCTGTCCTGTAGTTTTCTGCTGAGAAATCAATTGAAAGTCTTATGGGAGCTCCCTTATCGGTAACTAAATGCTTTTCTCTTGCTACTTTTAAAAATCTCTTTGTATATAACCTTTTGCATTTGAATTTTGATGTATCTTGGTTGGGCCTATTTGAGTTAATCATTTTTGGAGACTCACAGTGCTTCCTGGGCTTGTATGTCTATTTCCTTTGCCAGATTAAGGAAATATTTCACCACTATTTCTTCAAAGAGGTTTTCAAATCCTTGCTCTCTTTCTTCTTCTTCAAGTACCCCTATGATATGAATGTTGGTACACTTGATGTTGTCCCAGAAGCCCCTTAACCTATCCTCATTTTTTTGGATTCTTTTTCTCTTTTTGCTGTTCTGATTGGATGTTTCTGTTACTTTATCTTCTAAATCATTGATTTGATGTCTGCTTTATCTAATCAACTATTGATTCCTCCTAATGTATTCTTCATTTCAGTTATTATACTCTTCATTTCTGAAGAGTTCTTTTTTAATGCTTTTTTATGTTTTTTATGTTTTTTTTTCATCTCCATTTTTATGTTTCCTATCTCCTTGTTGAAGTTCTCACTGAAATCATTGAGCATCCTTATAACCAGTGTTTTGAACTCTGCATCTGGCAGATTGCTTCTTTTTATTTTGTTAAATTCTTTTTCTAGAGATTTGTTCTGTTCTTTCATTTGGAACATGTTTCTTTGTCTTCTCATTTTGGCTGCCTGCCTGTGTTTGCCTCTATGTAATAGATAAAGCTGCTATACATCTCAGTCTTAGTAGAGTGGCCTTATGTAATAGGTGTCCTATAGGGCCCAGGGGCACAGTCTTCCTGGTCACCTAAGCTGGGTGCTCCAGATATGTTCCTTGTGTGGGATGTGTGTGCCCTTCTGTCATAGTTGAGTCTTAATTGCTGTTTGCATGTCAATGGGATGGATTTACTGTCAGCATGATTGGTTGTGATAACTCACCATTACCATGGAGAAGCTATTATGCAGGGGCTGGATATACTTTAGCAGGGCTCTGTTGCCTTTCCTGTCTGCCCTTTGGGTGTGTTGTCCTCAGATATGATTCAGGGTGGTACTTTGGCTCAGACCAAAGCCAGCCATCAGTCATGAAGGCCCAGGCCTCTATGGAGGGGCCTTGCCATAGGCCAAGTCCAGCTGCAGCCTGTGTCCTGCCTGGGGCCACCTGGCATGAGCTACCAAGCAATCTGCAGATGGTCGCTACTCACCCTGGGCTTGGAAGTGCCTCAAGAGGCCATGCTGCAAACCAAAGCTGGCTGTTGCTAGTGCCAGGCTTGGGGCTGCTGAGCAAGAGATTTGTGACATGCTGAGGCCAGATGCTGCCTGTTTAGGTTTTGTGAACCTTTGAGAGATTTTAGAAAAGTGTGACGCATGAGCCAAAACAGGCCATTTGTATAGAAAAGCCACTGGAAGTGATGAGTGGGGCTGCACATTGGGAGGGGCAGGGTCTCAAGGAATCACCAGGGTGAGGCAACCAGTATTAGCTACATAGATGGAGACTCAGATATGGTGACACCTGGGTTTGCAAACTAGGTAAGGGAGGTCTCAACAAAGGAACAATGGCTTCTGCAAGCACTTCTGCCTGGGAGAAAGCTATGCCTCTAGTCCTTGCTGCTAAGCCAGACAACTCAGTTCCTCCCAATATGTTCCTGGCAACCCTCGAGCCACTTCCTCAGCACTGGAGCTCAGAGAAAGTGAGTCCATCACAGAGTAAGACTGCACGCAGGCCCCTTAAGAGGAATGTCTGTGATTCCCCATCCCAGGCTCACTAAACCGCATTGCCACTGGTTTTCATAGCCAGAGGTTATGGGGACTTTTCTACCTGGCACTGGAACCTTGGGCTGTAGAGCCAGGTGTAGGACCAGGACCCCTCACTCTTCCCAGGGGACCTTGGCAACCAGGGTATTTCTCAACTACCACATGCAGGTGTGGAACCATCTTGTTTCATGTCTATACCCCTCCTACCAGTCTCAAGGTGGCTTCTTTCATGTGTCCCTAGTTATAGGACTTCTGTTCAGCTAGACTTAATGTGATAGCTATTCTGTAATTTAGTTGTAATTTTGATATGGTTGTAAGAAGAGGCAAGCAAGCGTTTGCCTACTTCACCATCTTGACTTGCATTGCAAAGGATATTTAATCATTGTAATTTTTGTAAACATTTTCCAAAATATAAATAGGAAAACATTTAATTGGTAGTGGCAAAATTAAATAAAATAGTTAGTAATACCTTTAATACAAATTACATATGACCTATGTAAATAAACTGAAAATCATAAAAGACATTTCTAAAAAGAGAATGATACATATTATAGATATTTCAATTTTCTACAATTTGACAGATTTATTGCAATCCTAATAAAAATTTTATAACATCTTTTTACAAAACAACAAAATATTTCTAAATCTCTATTCTAAATAATGAGGAGGAAATAAAACAAATGAGTAAGGAGGTCACAAGTGAGCATTGCAAAACATTTGTCCAACAATAATTAAAGTCATGAGTTGTTTTCCTGAGAATAGACAGATGGATTATTTGGCCTAGAAATAGACCCAAACATCTCTAGAAATTTAGTATATTCTAGAAAAATAAATCTATGAAAAAGAAAAAAATTTTTGAACATACTCTATTAGAATAATTGGCTAACAAAAATAGAGTGAAATCAATGTAAACCCTCATTTCATATAATACAGCAAAATCCTTAAGAATTAAAAAGTTGTTTTTTATGATAGCATTTGAAGAACACTCAGTTTAATACTTACCAATTCTCTGAATGATCTGAAAAAAAATTATGCTTTTAAAAATACAAGAAAAGTAAATATATTTAATATAACAGTTCATCAATTTCTGAGTATCAAAAATCTCCATATAAAAAAGACAAAATGATGCATAATATATTTATTATGAAAAAGATTATAACAATTGAGTGAAAGAAACAAAGGTAACTGAATATATAAATGGATATAGGCAAGGACAGTCAATTCACAAAACAGTAACCATGTGGAAAGTTATTCAGCTTTAATAATCAAGGAAAGCAAGTTAGATTTAATTTCTCATCTATTAAAAAAATCTCACAATAAAAATAAAGTTAATTATCAGTAACTAGAGTGCAGTGCAAATAGAATTTGTACTATTACACATAGCATACAAATAACTAACATACTTAATCTACAAAAGCCACAATAAAATGTATATTCATGGAAATGCTAAATCTGATTTCTTAAATTCTGTCTAAAGAAATATTTCAAAATACATGCATCTTATAGCTTTATATTGACAAATTTTGGAAACAATGAGAAATATCACTTGTAAAATGCAGTACATTTATTTGATAAGCTATTAGGTAGTCATTAAAGTTGGAAGTTAACAAAGGCTGGATGCCACTCAGAAAATACATGTAATCTAATTGTAACTAAATAGACACAAAAAACAGTATATGCATACAATAACTGTGTAAAATATAGTAATGAACAAAGTCTAGAAGAAAACACATCTATAATATTAGTAGTTTGGGGGCATTAGATTCTGATTTTATAATGTTGACAATTAAACATAAACTGGAATGGAGGAACTCTTGAAGAAAGGAGTTATTTATCTAGGTAATCAAACCATCACTAAGCTACTCAATCTCCTATAAAGCTCTTGGGGAAATGTTTTTTGTTTTTCAGTCACAACGAGACCCTTACATCCTCTTTATAACATCAAGGATGCTGACATTCTCAGAAGGAAGAAATATCTCTGAGAATTAAACAAAATGCATCACCTCCCCCATTTTTTCCCACAGCCCTAAGCTAATCTGTTAAGATTGTTTTCCTATAGTTTTCCCAAAATGGCTTTGTAAAGCCAACCCCAGAAATCAGAGATTATCCATACATATGCGGTGATTATTTTAAGGCAATAGTTAAATGGGAGGTCATTTTCCCCCAGTTCAGACATGGATAGTATTAGCACAAATCACATATTCCAGTTTGCATGACTGGGATTATTTATAATTATCTCAGTTTGCCAAATCTGATACCAGTTGTAAAATACACTGTATGTACAACTGAGCCAGAAAAAAAAAAGTTTATAGTTAAACAATGACATGCTATGGATTATAAGAAGTGCCCTTATTTCATAGATATTAAAGTATTTTTAAAATATTAGTTAAACTTGATGAAAATAATAATGCTAACTTGTTTACAATCACTCCTCCTTTATTCTAATCAGGAAAACATGTCTGAATTCAAGTAAGAAGAGACAAGGACACTTTCTTCCAGGGTGGGCAGAAGGCCGGACCTCCCCAAGGGCAGAAGGTCTGGGCAGGATTATGAGTGCTTCTGTGCTGCTTCCTTGAGCAGCTTGCACACAGGTTCAGACTGCTTTTTCACTATTTTCTTTTACGCTCACAAATTACCCATCAGTATTGTCAGTGACAGGCAGCGTAGGTGCAGAGTAGGGCCTCTCCTCTAGAGTACCACCCAAGTATGCTTCCAGCTGCACCTCCTCCTGGGAGATACACACTTGAGGCAGAGCATGCCTCTTGCAGACCCTCCACCACTTAGTTACCGGTCTGTCCTCTCACTAAAACACTTTTGTTTGAGCCATGATAAGCCATGGTGTTTGCATACCACTCTAATGCAAGTACATTGGTTTTATGTACATAATTGAAAAACTTCAGTGGGTAACAAATCATTAGATATACACCTATAAGGTGTTTGGGGAGAAAGGTATATTATAGTTTGCAGTTTTTAAGACCTTTCAGATACCAGAAATGACTTGACATTATTCATGTTAAACTCTGGCAAATTAGATCATGTTTAAAATGTAATTTTAAAAAGCTACCAAATAGAAACCTTTATTTACTACAATATGGTAACTTAAGAGTCTAGCAATTTTCATTCTATTGAATTTGATAGACTTCATTTTTGAAGTTAGAGAACTTTTGTAACATTATCAGTGACAATCCTAATGTATTTTTAAAGGATTAGAAGGGATGACATCTGTCTGGTGCATTATTTAAATAGAGATTATTCAAATATGTTCTCTAAATGATATCTCAAAATTATTAGTGGACATATTACAGTACTTAAAAGAAGAAAAAGAAATATACATTGTCATGACATTTGTGGAGGAGAACCTAAGGGTGATAAACTCTTATTTGAGATACTCTTTGCGGGGCGGGGTGGGGGGCGGTGCAGACTGGTTTCTTCTCCAGGTGTAAATTTCTCAAAAAGCTCATGACCCTCTTTTAGGAAACTAAGAATTGTTTTCAGCAGCTTTCTCTGCAAGGTTTTTCAGCTTCCCATAGATTGTAGTAACTACAAGAGCTCTGGGAAATAAGTGCCAACTCCTTCCTCCTCTGAGTCAATATGTTCTTCCTACTTAATCCCCAATATTCAAAGGGTTTCAGCTGACACCTAAATGTAAATAGTTTGCAAATCTTTGCATTGTTTCTGAAGAATTCCAGTCCTAAATAATCTGCTGACAGCTTGAACTCTGCATATCTAAAGTGGAACTCATCATTCTCCTCCACCCATACTCATCCCTACTCTCTTTTGTATCTCAGGTAAACACTATCTTCTCAGTGATCCAGGCTAGAAACACTGGGAACTTCTTAAATCCACTTCTGCTTGTCTCTGCCCCCGCCCCCACAGTTAATTAATTGCAAATTCTATCAGTTTGATGATGTTCTACCATTTCATATTGTTTCTAGAATTATCTTGCTCATATGTAGACTTGATCATTATTGCTCTGGCACTGCCAGAAACTCACATCTAAACTCCCATGCTACCATGCTAGCCCCTGTGTTTTGAAATCTACCTGTTTCTGCAAAACCTTCTCCCAAGAACCTATAATCCAATTAACCAACACAACCAACTTCTCCTAGCTTTTGTATTTGCTGTCTCTCTGCCTTCTTTGGATAGTTCTAGTTTGGGAAGCCTTCCTCTGAAAGGGCTGCCACTTTTCTTTCTTTTTAATCCTTGATTTTCCTTTAATATCTATTTATTTGTGCCTCTTTGTGAAATGTTTTAAGGTGTCTCACAGAAATACAACATACAATACTGCGCAATTACAAACATGGAAGTGATGAGAAAAATGAAATAAATGCAGGCACATAGCACAAAACCAGAAATAAATTTAGTTTAAAATAAAATAATGATCATTGATTTCAGGCACTCGCTAAGGTTAGCAGCTTCATCAGCAAGATAGCCTTCACCTGTCCTTGGTGCTGCCTTTGGCTTTTAGTAGCTGCTCTATCACATTCAATAGATTTTAGCGTGTCCACAGTAATATGTCTTTCTGTCTAGATAGTTGATAAAAATATTGGAAGTAGAAGTTATGTCACGTTCATAGTTGTATTGACAGTGCTGTGTAGCCACTGCTTGTGTAAGAAATCTTGTGTTTTGATCAATGAGTTGTAGGTGAATATTTCACAAATAAGATTCACATGGCAGAGTTTTGTAGTTTTTTTTTTTTTAAATATTGACAAATAGTTAACATATAACATTCTATGAGTTTTAGGTGTACAGCATAGTGATTCAATATTTATATACATTACAAAGTGATTCCCACAAGAACCCTAATCACCATCTGTCACTGAAATTATAATACTGTTGACTATATTGCCTATGCTGTGCATTACTTCCCATAACTTATTTAATTTATAACTGGAAGTTAATTGTTTTGTTTTATTTTTTAAGTTGGGAGCAAAGAACTTTCATTTTCTTCCTTAAGCATAGTGTCCATAGTGAGGCAAGGTGAATTTACTTCTTCTATTCTCTTTCAGACCATTTCTCTATGGCTCTTTTCTAGTTTGTAACAACATCAGAGGGAGTCCTTGATATCTGTCTTCTTTACTGTAATGTTCATAAGAATAGTCACTGCCTGTTCCTTTTCATGAAGATGACCCAGTGCCTCTCTGGACATTTGACAGGCGGCAGTATTCAGTACATAGAGCTTGAAGAGTGAAGGAAGCACTGAATGAAGGGCACTGGTCCTACATTGATGTTTGGTTCACCCTGCCCCTCCGTGCTGCCCTAATAGCACTTGTGAAGTGCTCCTCCACCCTGCCAGCACTGCAGGGCATGAAAGCCAACTCATCCACCAATAATATCAACAAAGACAGAGTAGAGTGTGGGTTTCTTGTGTCCTGGTTTTCTTACTGCTAAGTTTGTCTTCTGTCTGAAAACTCCCTCACCTTTTACCAAGTCATTTGCTATGAAGAATAGGTAATCCTTTAACATGCAGTCTTTTATGAAGAAACAATGCCATCTGGTATTTGGATGATAATTTTAAAATGTTTTAATGGGTAGCACACAAATTTTGCCTCTTGTCATTTTTTGAATAGTGCAAAGACAATGAGGACAACAAGTGTAACACATTTTAAAGTGTCCTCTTATGCTTGTCTGTAGATTTAGGAATATTGTTTCCTCAGATGTCTTGTTTTTGCTCAAGATTGTTTTTCATGAAGTAAAAAGAGTTTTACAATCTCTTATGTTTAGTGTCTCATGAATCTTGGATAGAATTGCTTAATTTAAGAAACTTCAAGTGCACATAGACTACCTGTGATAAAACTTTTTACATTTCTATACTATAGTCTTGTCGGTCTCAAAAAGTAATCATTAGTGATGGTAGTTTCCATTTTTATAGCATTTTTTTTTGAATTTTGAATATTTTTCTTCAAATGATCTTTGTGAGTTGAAGTAAAATGCATCTATAAATTCTATTAAATAATAGAAGATATCCTAATATTTCAAAACTGGCATGTAACTAACTTTTGTTAAATATAGAGACAACTACAATTTAAAATAACCATAGAGCTTTCTCATTGCTAGGTTTGGGTAAAAAATAATTTATAAATTTAGAAAATATTAACTAATGCATATATATGTAAAATATTCTTAATAGGAAGTTTTCCTTTATTGGTGGTTCTAATTTTAAAATTGTTTTGACTTTGAATTTGCTACACTAATTTGGTAAGGTTTTTCATGTGTGAAAAAGCTAATGGCTTCATAACTAATAAATAATATAAATAATATAATATATTAAACATAAATAATATATTAAACCCATTATTACTATATTTTTTACTAATATTGAGATATTTCAAAATTTCAGTTTCAGTTTCCATCTGAAAAACAGAGATCAAGAAAAATCTTTTAAAAAAGCAGCTGCTGAAAATTGATATATTCTAATGTCTATGCTATTGTATTAAATTTTTAGGTTTACTTATGAGTCTTTGGATCTGAGTCATTAAAAATTCTTTTTATTGTTGGAGGTGTTACTAACATAATGTGGACTTTGAAAAGATATTTAAAATAAACAAGGAGCCAATGTAGAAGATAATATACAAAACACTGGCTTTTATCTTTGTTTCTTTTAATTTTCCTTCTGATGTTTATTATTTAATTTATTTAATGAATAGTTATAAAGCACTAAGAAAAGTCATATTTTTCTCCAAATATCAAAACATCCATTTATAAAATCCTACAAGATATTATTGCTGCTATAATCATCTTTTTAAAGCAAAAACTATAAAGTTGTTTTATTTTGCTTGTTGTTAAAGTAATCTTTTCATAGATTTCAGGATTGAAATTGGTGTTAGTCTAGTCTTTGACCCTTTTTTCCCAAGCTATTGTTTTGGGGCAATTTCACAGAGTCATAATGTTGACTCTACTTTAATATGACTGCAAACCCTTGCTAAGCCTTTACATTTGGATGAGATAAATTATAAAGGTGAATTATTTACGTTACTTAATTGAAGATTTTCCTTTTGACTTAGTTTCAATAATTTATACATGATTTAAAATATAAAGAAAACATAAAAAATGAGATCAAATATGAATTTTAGCTAGAGTTATCTGTGTCCCAGTACTGAAATCCAGGCCAGACCTGTATCCAGCTCAGCCTTTTCTCAGTAGCATGCTCCAGAGGTCCCATATTGTCATAATAGAGAGCAGAAAGACAGTTGAGTCCTCAGTACATTTTACATGAGTATAACAACATATTTGATAGCACTCTTTTCCAGTACTATTCAGTGGCTGGCTCATCAGTGCAGGCAGCAGCTTGCTCAAATGACACATTAGAAATGTAAAGTGAATGTCCATAAGGGGAGATATGTAAACCTACAATACTACATAGTTTTACATCACCTTCCAAAGGTAAGCTAATTAAGATGTCTTTTCTTGGAATTTAGATATTTAGATTATCAGTGCCTTTCTTCAATGAGATATATTTTACTATTTTTACCTCTCTTCTCACATACAATTCATTCATGTCTGTCAACATTTTAATCCAAAACATAGCCTGAATTCCTCCCAAGCCTATAAAACCCATGCTTTGGCATTTGCCCATGGCTTTCAACACATCTTTCAATCTGCAGCAGCTACATGGCCTCAATTGGTTCCATTTTTCCACCTTAGGGAGCACATTCTCATTCCTTTGCCTGGAATTCACTTCCTCCAGATCTTCACTTGGCAGCCTCCTCTTGGCTTCAATGTTACTCCTTCTCAAGGACACATAACATTGTTATACAATCACAGAAGTGGGAAAGAGGAACATATTCTACCTTTACACAGTTCCAGTTTTGTCCTTCTGATAGGACGCCTTAAATAAGGAGGCAGTGGAGAGAGCAAAGTTCAAAATATGTTTGCCCTAATGATGGATATGATATATTCCCTAGTTTTACATTTATTTCAACATCTTTCATGACTGCATCTAATATTTCCTTTCTTTGAAAGTCACACTTGTACAATCCATGACTCTTGCATCTAAGGACCACTCTGCTTTCTTATACTCAGTCAATTGACTAATCAGCCACTTTAGAACAGAACGGAATTTCAAACCAAGGTTTTCAGGTTTTTATTCATGTTTTTCTCTGGATAATGGGAGATGGATTCTGACAAATAGAATTCTCCTCCCAGACACATAGGAAATTTTATAAATAAAGGCTTTTATATGGTCAAGAAAGAAATGTCTCAAACCAAATGTAGTATTGAAATTTCTTTCCCTATTTAGTTAATTGTTATCTAAATTTGATTATCCCTCCCACTGTGTCTTCTTTCTTTACAGTAAACCTCTGTGGTTTTTTCTTGTTTTCTTTTTTTTTTTTTCAGTGATAATTTAGAAATATCAGCAATAAATAAAAGATATTTATTTAGAATACATGAGCTGGGTCCTGTGCTAGATTTGGGGCATAATTACAGGTTCTGTGAACCCATGGAAGAGATGAACAATGTGTAATTCTACAGATCACAGCATCATTGCAGTTGGACAAGTCCTCTGGGGGAAACATACAGCATCATTTATTAGAATACAGGTGGTATCCTAATCTACTCTGCAGCTCATAATGTGCCTCCCTGAAAAAGTTCCATCTAAGCTGAGTTCTGCAGAATGAGAAACAGTTAACCACAGAAGTGGGGAGAAAAGACTCAGCCTTGTGCTTGGAGCCTTGCAAGATTTTAAGCGCAAATGTGACGTGATCAGATTGCACTTAAGTGAAATTACTATGGCTGCTCTGTGGAGAATGGATCAGAAGGAAAGAGAATAAAAGCAGAGAGAAAAGTTAGTAGGCTATTAAAGTTGCCCTTTAAAAAGATAGTCGTAGTTTAGGTAGGTAAGGATATTGAAGATGGAACAAGTATATATATATATTTTTTTTAGTTATAATTAAAACTTACAGAAATACTACATAGGAATTGTGGAATTCTGATTAATAGTACATCTGTGGTTTTCACCTTTTAGCATTCAGGCTTTATTTAAAGTGAAATTTATATAAAGACTTATTTGATATGAATTGTTAGCTGAAAGAACATTTAGAAATATTCTTGGGTTATCATCTCATAGACTGATCCCAAGATTCATGATGCAGTCATGAAAGATGTAGAAATAAATGTAAAACTAGGGAAAATATGTCCATCATTAGGGCAAACATATTTTGATGTGATAAATGTAACAAAACAGTTGTTTAGAGGAAAAATATCAATTTCAAGTATGCCTCCATGAAGCAAGGGAAGAAAAGGAAACTTTGTAACTTTTGGTAAGAAGGGATATATGAAGTAGACTTTTTCTAGATACTTCCTCTTTCTAAATTGAGAATTAATAAGATTCTTTTAAGCTACTAGTTTCTTATTTAATCTTTTGTATAAGATTAATTACTTTGAAATATTTCAAATGAAAACAACTATTCTTAAATAACTTTCTCTACTCTAAGAATAATTGAATATTTCTAGAAAATAAATTAAATCCTCTGTTTGTATTTTAGATTGAAGAAAATTCCAATCCTTAGAAACTGTGTGATGGCAAATTGGCTGCTATTTCTTCTGGCTCCAAATCTTGAGACAAAGTTTCACTGAAATTTTACATGAAGTAAACAACAATATTTACTTTTTAAACAGACTTTAGTTTTTGAGCATTTTTAAATTTAGAGGAAAATTTTGTTGATAGTACATACAGAACGTTTCCTTATACCCCTCTTTCTTCAGGATACAGTTTATCTTTTTCTTTTTTTTAATGCCTATAGCACCCAGTATTCCTAGGTGGTCTACCATCCAAGTACTAAGCAGGCCTGACCCTGCTTAGCCTCCAAGATCAGACGAGTTTGTGCATGTTCAGGGTGGCATGGCTGTAGATCAGTTTATCTTATTCTTAATGTCTTGCATTAGTGTGGTACATTTTTTCACAATTGGTGAACTAATATTGATACATTAACATTAACTAAAGTTTATAGTTTACATTAGGGTTCCCTATTTGACTTGGACATACTATGAGTTTTGACAAATGTATAATGTCATGTATTCACCATGACAGCATCATACAGAATAATCTTACTGCCCTAAATGTCCTCTGTGCTCCGTTTATTCATTCCTCCTTCTTTCCTGGCAGTCACTAGTCATTTACTCTATAGTTTTGCCTTTTCCAGAATGTAATATAACTGGAATCATAATATCTTTTTAAGACCAACTTCTTTCAATTAGCAATATATATTTCAATTTCCTCCATATTTTTATGTAGCCTGATAGCTCACTTTTTTACATTGCTGAGTAATATTCCACTGCATGGATATACCACATTTGTTTATTCAGAACATCCTATTGTAGTACATCTTAGTTGCTTCCAGTTTTTGTAATTATGAATAAAGCTGCTATAAATATTTAGGTGCAGGTTTTTGTGTGTACATAACTTTTCAACTAATTCAGGTAAATACCTAAGAGTGCAATTATTGTATTGTATCATTAGCAATGAATGAGAGTTCCTGTAATTCTATATGGTCTGTGTCTAGATTAATTTTTTTTGCATTATCAATGGTCAGTTGACTTCCCTTTTTTGGATCTGTTTCTGTTCTGTTGATCTATTTGTCTACTCTTTCATGAATACTGCACTGTTTTGATCACCGTAGTTTCATAGTAGGTCAAAGTCAAGTAATGTCATTACTTTATTTTTTTTCTTCTCTTTCAATACTGCATTGACTGTCTGGGTGGTTTCCATATAAACTTTAGAGCCAGTTTGTCAGTATCCATAAAGTATTTTTTTAGGATTTTCATTGGGATTGTATTGAATCTATAGATCAAGTTGAGAAAACTTGACATGCTAATAATATTAATTCTTTCATTATTTATTTAGCTCCTCTTTGATTTCTTCCATTATTAGTTTTGTAGTTTCAGTGCTTACTTTTTAGGTGACCTGTTATGGAAGATAAAATTTCTCAACCTAAATGTGATGTAGTTTTATTAAGCCTTATACTTTTAAATTACCACTATTATAAAATAAGATTCTCTAGTAATCAAAACAAAAACAAAAATGTTGCAGCATCTGGGGAGGTCTGAAGGAAATAAAAACAAACTGCTAGGAACTTAATGAGAAACAATTTTCTCAATAATTTTCATACATAAAATACACAGTCATTAATGATAAGAAGGACTTACTTACAAAGCATTCGCTGTATAAAGATGTCTTTCAGAAATACTGCAATTTTTTATTCCTGCTTGTATGATTTCTAGATATTTATATGTTCCCCTACAAATTGGAAAGGAATCTATTAAAAAAGGAATAGTTTTTATTTATTGAGAGTCTTTACAATGAGACAGAGAACTTGATTGTGACTAAATGTGAAATAATAAACCACTAATAAAAATGTCATTCAAAACCAATATCTGTAAAAATGCTATTTCTTCAAAAGAAATTTAGTTATTTAAAGGTCTACCAATTAATTTATTTTGTTTAACTTAATCTATCAATGATTTTAAATGATATTTTGTGATATTGCAAAGAGAATCTGAATGTGAATGAGTCCAATTGAAAAATATTGCCTAACATGTTTTCAATAAATGATTAAAATCAAATTGATGGTTATATTTTAAAGTGAATAACTTAAGTAAATAAGAACAAAGGAAAAGTATTGACAGTTTAAAGATGAAAACAGCAAGCATACAGAAGTAACACAAATACGTACCATAAATTTTTGAAAAATTACTAGGATATAAGCATCAAATCACTATATTGTACACCAGAACTAATATTCTAAGTTAATTATACTTCAGTAGAAGAAAAAAAGAAAAATTACTAGAATTAGTTTTTTATCAATCAAAGCAACGAGGGATAGGTAATCAGATATCAATGTCTTTTAGTTATAAATTTCAGTTGTGTAATTTATTCTAAAATGAACACAATAGAATTGTTGATTTAACTAAAAATAACCTTAATTGTTTCCCAAGGGAGATTAGTCTCTTTAATTAAATATTCAGGAAGATAATTTTGTATTAGAAATAACCCAAATTTCACAGCAATAATATAGAAAATGAATGATGATAATCGCACTTTGCTTTTCATGTAACTGAATTCATATACATGCATTTATGGGAGCATAGATAAATATATATAATTTTGTGTATGTACATATGTGTAAACATACACACTCAAAATTGTATGTTATACTGTATATAGTGTGTCTTTTATTTGTACATAGTACTAATGTACTAAGAATTGAAAAGGAAATTTATCTAAAAATGCTTTAGTTCTTTATACTTCAGCATCTCAAATCTTCACCAAATAAGACACTTTAAAGTGAAAATTAAAAGCTTTATTAGAAATACTAGTTAGGTGCATCTATTAGAGTATTTGAAGGTGCATTCACTCATGCTTTATGTATATTCACTAAATATTGAGATAATAGTACCTAACAGGAGCTTTCCAGGGCCCTTATAATAAAACGATAAATAAAGGATGGCTAGGGAAGTACACAATCTAGTGGAAAGGCAGGAATGTACACAGGTGATGAAAATAAACTGTATTAAGTAATCTGACATACATGTTCACAGAATGTCATATGAACTAGCAGGGTGTTGGCAGGGAGAAGGGGAATATCTGAGTGATGGTGTTGGACACTGGACACATATATTCAGGGCCTGAAATAGAAATGGCTTGTGTAGGGTACCTAGAATTTCTCCATTACAGCTGTATGTACATGGTAGCTTGCTTAAAAGCATGATGGGATCCTAGAATTATAGTTCTTTGTGGCAATATATGTGGCAGATTCTACTACTAGAAGAAAAGCACTTATCCTTTTTGTTTTATATTTAAAAAGAAGAGGCAGAGGGCTATTGGCTTTTTATGTAAGTAGTAGGGCCCTGGGTGGTATGTTTTGCTCTCTCTATATATATTTATTGATACTTAGAAACACCATCATTGAACAAAATCAGTGTATCTGTTTGTGATGGTTCTATATAATTCCAATATGTTGAATAGATTTAGAATAATAATCCTATGTTTACTCTGAGAGCTTTGTCTTCTCTGGGTCAGGTAAGATTATGGTCTGCCAAAGCCCAATTGTAGAATTATTGGTTTTTGAAACAGTATATTTGAATGCAGTATTAAATAGTAATTACCTAGTTATCTGTTCTTCCAACAAAATAATCTTTGTCTCTATATTAATAAATATAAATAATTCTTGTCATATGATAATGGTACAGCTGTGAATTTTCTTCCCCCATGGTGTTGGTTCTAGTCCCTAATAGCTCTATAAACTGGTCAGAACCAGATTTAAGTCATGATCAATAGAGGCAACTAAAAAGTCTGAAAAGTGACTAAGCCTTTGAATTGATTTAATTATTTTAGATCTAATGTGAGAAAAGAAAAGGTTACTTTTCTCTTAAAGTTTATCCAGAATTATTGCAAACATTTGAAAGTCTTCTTTCCACAGCACTGATTTCCTTTTGCGTAAATGAGTTCTATTAGCGTAAAAATAGGCTTCTCGTAGAATATTATTAACTTTTCTGTGTGGGCATTAATGCACATTCTGTACTGTCACTGTCTGGAACAAGATGAGAAAATACCCTCTGGTCTTTTTTTACTGTGAAAGCTTTCTGGAAAAATAAATGAAAAGACTACTTAGACTATATCTGATGTGAAGAAAAACAATGTTTTCAGATTTTAGTAGGAGATGAAGAGGCAAAATTAATTTATAGGTATGACTAACACAGTATTATTGAAGAAATGATTCTGTATGAAACTCATATTAAGATTGTTCTATTGTCTTGCAAGGAAAACTACATGAAACTTCTTCTTGGTTTCTAGAAAGAAGGTGAACTCCATGAATCTTACCTTTCTGAAAGAAAGAGGATATGGACCACCCTAAAGCAGCCAATAATTGAAAAGAATACATAGGTAAAGAAACAGGTGAAAAGCTAAGGAAAGTGAAATGATAGTGCAAAAGGTACAAGAGATTTATGTTGATAGTGGCTTTTACCTTGAAATAATTTTATTTCTCTGAACTGCCTCCACTTAATAAACATATATATGTAGAAATAATATACAAGGGAATCTTCTCTTTGAACTTCTCTTTGAATCTTCTCATGCCATGTATGAAATCCTATATATCCCTGAGATGTCTCTGATATATCCTGATATATCTCTCTTCTTTGTAAATATTTATTTCCTCAATTAGACTTCATATTAAATCAATTAATAGTCACTAAATTTCATGCTAGAATTAAAATTGCCTATTTAAAAAAATCAATTAGGGAATCATTCACTCTGTAAGTACCAAGTTATACACAAAAGGAACTGATGGCTTTCAGCATGACTTGTATATTCAGCTTTCTTGAATAATCAGAATGCCAAGAATTTGATGTAATGTACTTTTTTAAGTTTCTAAAAAGGTTATTTGTTTGTTCTTGGCCGCTCATGTTTCTATAACTGGCAGATATTTGCGCCTATGAAATAGGAGATTTATTTATAACTGCTATGTCTAAGAAGCCCAACACCTTTATCTGTAAAGATCTTCCTTCTTTGTCCACAATCTCCTCCACACATTGTTCTCTTACTCATCCCTTTTCTGACATGAATTCAATGCTGTCAACTATCGGCAGACAATACCTAAGGAAGCTAAACACATTTTTATTTCACTAAATTTAACCTCTCCATAATCGAGTATTTATAAATCCAGAATCATAATCCAAATATCTTTTATAGGCAGTGGTACACTGGCAATGTTTATTAACCAGCTTCCAGAATAAGATATGTAGTATTTGCCATTTTTTTGTGGTAGGTATACTTTCTCCATAGCCAACTCCAAGCTACCAGCAAGTCTTCACACACCCCTGGCTTAGGAAGAGATGAGCGCAATCTTCCCAGCGGATACTAACAGGCCCCAGCACTACCTTGAAAAATAAACCCAAGCATGATGCTCTGCAAATCCCTCCATTATATTCTCTTTAATTGACTGCACTTAGCACTGCAGATTGGGATGCACATGTTGCTATTGGTGTTTCTTCTAATGGAGGAAAACAATCCCTGAATTTATTAGCACTACAGCTACTACTTTCTCAGTCAGAACACCCCTAATTTCTTTCCCTGAAGCAAACAGAACATTATCTACCCAAAGTGTCAGATGTAGATGTTCTTGTTTATTAGAACAACACATAAATTATACTCATGTGAAAAGCAAGAGTGCCAAAATACCAGACATTTTAAAAAGAGAGAAGAAATCCAAAGAGATTTTAATAAGGAAGCAATAAAATAAAGGCTGATTTTTTTTCAGATGTAGTACTAAAGAAAATTTGAAGTGGACCTTTGAAGTTCTATAAGAAGATCAGATAGAGGAGCCTTAGGATTTTTATGTATAAAAGTGTTTTCAACCACAATGATAGTGCTTCTTCTCATTTACTGATGTATATTCTTATAGCACAGGTAGCCATTGCTGAACTTTTTTCCTTTATAGTGCAATAGTATATTTTTCAACCAACTGTGAAATTAAAAAATTCTCCCTGTAGCAGTTGGATACAGTTTGTTAGTTTGCATCTTATCAAAAACTGTTTAAATGGATCTCTGGTGGCATTTCAATGATAATTAAAAACAGAATTACAATGTTTTAGGAGTGAAGAATATTTCCAGTTACTCCTGAACTCATCCAGTGTAACTCTGCCAAAACACTAGCCCATCATGTGAAGTAACAGTAGTTTAATTCTTTGGTCCTTAATTTTGTCACTCCATTTATGAATAACCAGGGAGAGAAAATGAATGTGATAAATGCATCTCTATTAAAAAAGAAAAACATAACTCTTTGACAAAAATCACTTTATTAAGTCAGATCAACTAGTCAAGAAATGTCAAGAACTGTTATCTAAAAATGAGCAGAAAGAGAATATTATTTCGTTTTTGCTCAAACCCATCAGTAGCTCCTGTCCATCAGTAGAAGTTCTTGGTGCTGGAACTGCAGAGCACCTGACCGACTAGTCCATGTCTACAGACTTTTCTTCTTTCCAGACTTTATTAGACACCCTTGTAATTGCTATCTTCCTAAAGCAGAACTCAGAACATTAAGCTTCTTAGCAATTCTTTGTTTCAGGCCCGTTTTTCCATTATTTCTTTCTCATAAGAAGTGATTTCTCCTGCTTCTGAATATATCTGTATTTATCCAAGGAAATCTGGGTAAATGGTATGTAAACATGCTCTGTACTTCTCTTATTCTTGCAACTTTTTTGTATTTGAATTTTTTTTCCAAGTAAATAGTAAAAAAAAATTCAATATTTGATCCCAGTCTATTAAACACAATCATAATTCTCCTATAGATGTCATCTCTAGTTATACCAGACTATTCCAGTTATACCAGATAATTCATATTATTGTATTGGATAAGACTTGCAAGGCATGCAATTCCTGATAGAGCAACATAGGGGAAGAAGTTAAATATATGGAAATTTGGAAAAATATAATGCTTCTGAGGAAGAGTGACCAACTGTCCAAATTTCCTTAGGACAGAAGGATTTCCCAGACACAAGACTGTCAGTGTTAAAAGTAGGAATTCCCAGACAAATCAGGATGAGTTGGTCACCCAGTTTTTGGGGAGACTCTGAATAGATGCATATAGCTGATGCCAAAACAGGTGTCTAGTTCCTGGGAGATGAGACTTGAGCAGAGCCTTAAATTTCAAAGGAAGGCATTTCAACATCCTTCTGTGTGCAGTGGAAAACTAAACAAGCATTTTGAACTATAACAAGAGAAAGTTGTGCTATAGAAAATATTAGCTGTGTTAAAGGAAAATTAATCTTTGATATACACATCATTATTCAGAAAGGGGGAACATGGCAAATATCTGTGTTGCTCCATCATTCAAAAGATTCCATTGCCTACGCAATGAAGTCCACTTAACTTAGCTAAGAATGAAAGCCTTATTTATAAGAATTACCATGTGTCCAAGCTACATTATTGTCTATTACCCCCAAACCGTGTAAGGTTAGTGTTATTATGCTCAATTTGCAGATTTAGAAACTGAAGATCACAGAGATTAAGTGTCTTCTCCAAGAACACTTAGCTGTGTGTGTGGTGGAATTCACAATCAAACCAATATCTGCCACCAGATTCTTGCTTTTCTCTTCCAGGTTTATCAGTTATAGCCTCCCCGTGGAAGGCCCTGTGCTAACCACAGCTCTCATTACCTCTTGGATAGGCTGCAGGCTTTCTCCTGGCAGGCGTGTCCTCCTCTGGCCCCACCCACCTAAACCCTACCCATCATTTAATGACACTCCCTCCATGCAAATTTTCTGAATAGTCCATCCAGAATTATTTCTCTTACCTCTAAACACCTGGTATATATATATATTTTTTTTATTATTCACATTGCCCTTTCCATTTGGGCAGTTACTTAAAAAATAATATAATGGTTTAGAGAGTATGAACTGTGTTTCCAGATGAGATCTAGGTTATATTCTGGATTTGCTCCTATTATAGGTAGTGTATGCTCTTGGTTTGTGGCACTATGCTATTTGAGCCTCAGTTTTCCTATATGTAAAATAAATATAATATTACATTATTTACTGGACTACTATAAAGATTAACAAAATAAATGTGTAAAAGATGACAACATAGTATCTGACTATTGTTACCAATGAAATTTTAAAGCTGTTAAGGTCAAAACTTTTTTTTGCATTTTTACCTTTTTTTGGTTCTGAGTGCTATGTTTTGAAAATATAAGGCACTTAATAAGTGCTTACTTAAAGAAGAAAATAAGGTTTTTGTATAGAGTGGTAGCACTGGAGTAGAAATAAAAAAAATTTCTGTAGAAATAAATAAAATTAATAAATAGTTATGTGTTTGGTGAGGCTACTGAGGAAAGAATTTAAAATGCCTGACTTTGAGTCTAAGATTTATGTACTAAAAAAAGGTGGCATGGAGCTTTCATTAATTTGATTTTATTAAAAATAAAATTATCAAGTAATTGAAGCCACATAGGGTAGAGTGAGGCTTCTAAAGTTTAGAACTTGGGTCTACATGTCAATCTGGGCCTAAATGCCAGTTGTACATGTTTTGTGACCCCGAATAAATTACCCCATGCCTCAGTTTTTTCTCTCATAGAAAAATAATACTTCCTATAATGAAGATAAACCATTTACCATAATACCTGGTATGCAATAAGCACTAAATCAATTAGAACAACAATAACAAAAGTAGTCAGGACTATTTTAATGTTAAAAGAAAATGGTCTAGAAATTTTAACTTACATAGAAACAGTGAGATTTAGAACCTATTATGGATAGTTGCATTGCTAATAGGCTGGCAGAACTAATCTTACAGATTTTAATTTTAATGGAATTTTAGAATATTTAGAATATTTTAATCAATATATTTACATCCTAATATTCTTCAAGTGCTAATGAAGTAAATTTGTAACTTCAGTAAATATTTCTTTCAAGTGGTTCTTTTAAAAAATGTGGGAAATCTTTTATCTTAAAATAAAGAAAAGATTGTTCTCTAACTTTTCAAGGAACATAACCATTTGGCTGAGAACAACCTAAGAAGTTTTAGCTTTGAATCACTTGGCGCTGAGAGTTATCAAAGTGGCTTTTACCCGGCACTGGAGAATTTACAGCTGTTAAGGGATAATATTATTTAACACATGCACTCACAGGATTTTGGTTGGAAAAAAAATGTCATTTTTGACTTTAACATAAATTACACTTTTTCCAAGAATATTTCTTCTAATTTTTCTGTGGTGAAGCAGCTGCCGTTGCTATGCCATCAGCTCTGTTACTATGGGGGATGCCTTGGGTGTTTGCCAGACTAGGATTGGTTATTTCAGCACCCTTATGTTCAGCAGTTGACATTTTTCTATGTTGAATCATGCTATTTTATCCTAATTCCATGGCCTCAATAATGTTGATTAGCTTTAAAGGAACTAAAATTAGATATAAAAGAATCTGACTATTGCTCTCCTTAGAAACTTATTAAGAATTCAAGTACTATGTGTAGGAAACATATACTTATACAGGCACATGCAAGACTAAATGGTGATATATTTAGAAACGTGCCTGTGTACACGTGACTCTTAAGTCATGAGATTCAGAGAAATAAAAGACAATTGTTGACATTTATGCAGTTCAGGAATAGAGAAATTATTTCAAATTGGAGGTGACCACATACTGTCAATTTTACTGACAACAGTCAAAATTAATATAATAACTGCTATTTGGGATTTATTATCCATAAATGCAGTTTTCTACTCTCCTCTGCTTTTAAGAAGTTGTATCTTTGGTTAAGATTCTCTTCCATTGAATTAACTTTCTAATGAGCTGTCCTTGCCTCTGTAATATGGTGAATTTAATTAACTATTTAAGACAATTGCCAAACCAAATTTAAAACTTTTTGAAAGGATAAAAAACTCATTATCACAGTGATCCCCCCCCTTCTTGTTCTTTATTTCAGGTGCCAGAAGAAATAACCTTTAAAAAATAAGATCTCGGAGCTTCTGTACTGTAGTTGCTTAGTCACTGATCTATTTAAATAAGATAAGACCCAAATTTTTTTTTCTAAGTTTTCTAAATATATACTCATAGGTGGGTTTGTAAAAGGGACATATGTAAGTTGTCTTAGTACTGGAGTTTCAAGCTTTTATTACTTAGAAGCATATAGTGACCATATTTTGTAATTATTTTCTCTTTGGCATTTTTTTTGGCTCAATATTAGAAAACACTGGAAGCTAGGTTGATGAGCAAATTTGACATTTCTGCAATAAAATTCATTTTAGCAAATAACTTTGAATCATTTCCTGAAATCATTTAATCTCAACTGCTGAGTGAATTTTTTATCTCAATAATTCCTCTCCTAAAAATATCTTTAATGATTAAAAAGGCTATATCGGGTTGCAGAGAACACAATTTAAAGTTAATTTCAAGCAATTATTTGTATAAGTCTTTTTAAACTAATGAGATATATATGTAAATATAAATATAGTATTGTATTCATGAGTAAACAGTAAGTTTTTTTATTTTCATTTTAGATAGGAAATGATAACTAAGAGGAGAGGACTCAAAACATGAATAATTCCCATGTCTAATGGATGATGGTATCATATATATAGTTATATGCATATTTAAGCCTTAAAATTGTGTTATATTTAGAAACAGAGCTTGGTGAAGGAAAAAGAACAGAAGCATGCCTGTGTTGTTCTTAAGTTGTGTCCTCGTGCCCCCAAAAGCAAACCAAAAAACGGGAAACTTGAATGAACACTAGTATTTTATTTCAAGATTTGCAAAATAATTTGAATTATTCTTTTTTTGTGGACAACATTTGGGAGGGCAGTAAGTAATGTTATTCTTATTTAATGCATTTAGATAGCCTGAAGTGAGAGAACTGTATCATACTACAGAATAATACTGCAAATTAAAAAAAAAAAAAGAACAAGCAATTTGATTAATGTCTTATTCCACATGCATTTCAGACCTAGTTATCTCATAGATGTGACCCTCACATCATGCATACATAGTTCAGTTTTTGCACAGACAACACTCTGTTCTTACTGTCATCACTTTATTGTCTTTTTCCCATTGAGCTTTTCCATGGTTAGACCTATACTTTTAAGTTTGTATCTTAATGACTTCAATTAGTGATTGCTATATAACTTAACTTATCTTCCCCTTCTGAGATTTGCTCCTTCTCCCACACTCTGTTCAACTGTTACCTAATATCTCTTGCCAGATATCCTGGGAACATCCATAAGCCCTCCCTATCTTTTTGATCTCATCAATTAATTATCTGTTATGTTCAACTTCATTAAATCCTTCTTTATTTTTCCTGCTACTTCATTGTTTCATGCCCTGACTCATTCTTACTGAGACTATACCAGAAGCTTTCATCTAATCCCTATGTACAGTCTCACCCTTCTCCAAGAACTTTTAGAAAACATGAATCAGGCCTCTTATTCACCAGTGTGCATGTCTAGTAGACATTTTATAAATTTAACATGACCAAACCTACACTTAAGCTTCCCGAACACCCAAAATATTTTCAACCTCAGTCTTCTTCATCAAAGCAAGTGAATCTCCATTTGTAATGAATCTTCAGCTGTAAGGCCCACAACCTTGGAGTTTTTCTCATCGTGCCAAGTATTCAACCAAACAGCAAATCCTATCAGTTTTGCCTTGTAAATATGTATAAAACCTTACCCGTGCATTCTGCATGCCCAGCCAGCAGCCTACTCAAAGTCATCATCCCCTGATGCCCAAAACTCTAATAGTTCCTAACAGTCTGTCTCCACCTTTGCTTTCTGTAGTATCACATTGGATTCTGACAGAGGTGAATTTAAGGTGCAGTGAGGAGATTATTTTCACTTCTTACAGATAAGGACCCTGAGATGTTGAATTTGACTATTAGTGATAGAGTGAAGGCTTGCCCCAGACTGATTCTTAAGCTCTAGTTGGTCTCACCTAAGACAACGGTATTGTAAGAGATTAGATGACTGGTTTACAATGACACAACTGTAGAAGAACTAAGACTAGAACTAGACTCCGTGTTCTGCCCATCCAAGTATTGCATAATTCATATAAGTAAAGCATTAAGGATGCATTTATTTTGACTAATGACATTTTAAAATGGGATTTTAGCAAACTGAGCTTTAGTTAATTCTATAGGGAAACATGAAACCTTCCTTTGGGAGTTGAGATCGGGTCATTGAGGAATTTTTTTTAAACCTACATTTACAACAAACATAACATGTTAATGATAACCACTGTAACAACAATAGATACTTGTAATTTGCTGTATATATTTTAAGAGATTATCTTCCTTGAATATAAGAAATATAGATATTTATTCCATAAGAGTCACAGTAATTTATTTTTCTGATCATAAAGGTTAGAACTGGTTGTGCTCTTTTCACACTTAAATGTGTTTTTTAAAATCTATGTTAGGGAAATGCAAATGAAAACCATAGTGGGGCACCACATCACACCCTTGAGTTGGCTATTATTAAATATATATACAAGTGTTGATGAGGATGGAGAAATTAGAACTCTGTGCATTTTCTGGAGAGAATTTAAATGGTGCAGTCACTATGGAAAGCAGTATGACGGTTCCTCAAAAAGTTAAACATGGAATTATCTTTTGATACAGCAGTTCCTCCTCTAACATATACCCAAATGAATTGAAAGCAGAGACTTAACCATATCTTTGAACACCCATGTTTACAGCAGCCTTACAGTGGCAAGAGGTGGAAACAACACAAATGTCCATTGATAGATCAATGAATAAAAACATATGGTTATTCAGCCTTATGAAGTCCTGTTACATGATATAACATGGATACACCTAGAAGACATTATGCTAAGTGAAATAAGCCAGACACAGGAGGACAAATTCTGTGTATTTCTACTTATATGAAGTATCTAAAGTAGGCAAATTCATAGAGACAGAAGTAAAATAGTGGTTACAAAGTGGCAAAGAGGGAAAAATGTGGAGTTATAATTTAATAAGTACAGAATTTCTATTTGGGATGATGAAAACATTCTGGAAATGGATAGTGGTGATGGTTGTACAACACTATGAATGTACTTAATGACAGTAAATGTGTACTTAAGAATTGTTGAAATGGTGATTTTGTTGTATGTTTTACCACAATAAAAATATTATCCAAGAAAGAAATTAAAATGCAAATCACAAACTTAGAGTAATTTTATGATGAGTTTAGTATATACTATGTTGAAAATATAATTTGTTCTATTACTTTGTGTTATCGTATTATCAATATTATGATTTCTGTTGGACCTTAAATTTAAACTTAAATTTAAGCTTACTGTATGTTGACTGAAAACGTTATTGAGATAATTGTAGATTCACATGCAGTTTTAATAAACAATAGATACCATGTATACTTTGCCCATTTTTCCACCAATGTAACATCTTGAAAAACTGTATTATATCACAACCAGGATATTGACATTGATAAAATCCATCAATATCATTAAGATTCCAACAGTTTCACCTGTATTCATTTGTGGGTATGTATGTTTGTGTACTTAATTCTGTACAGTTTTATAACATATTTTTAGGTTCATGTATCTCCCATCACAGTGAAGATAAAAAACAGTTCTGTCCCCACAAGGATCCCTTGTGAAACCTTTATAGACACATTCACTTCCCTCAGGTACCCTCCCTCTCACTTACCTACTCCCATCCTCCCACTTCCACCCCATTCCTAAACTCTAGTAAGAGATAATTTTGTTACTTCAAAAATGTTAACGTAAATGGAATAATTTATAAATGACATGTAATGTAACTTTTTAAGACTGGCTTTTTCCACTCATATAATTCAATATAGATTCATCTAAGTTCTGGCTTGTATTAATAGTTCACTCCTTTGTCCTGCAGGGTAGTATTCCATTGCATATATGTTTAACTATTTACCACTTGAAGGACATCTGGTCTTTTTCCAGGCTTTGGCTATTATGAATGAAGCCACTATAAACATATGTATGGGTTTTTGTGTGAACATAAGTTTTCATTTTTCTAGAATACATGTGTAGTTGCTGAGTCACATTGTAGTTTTATATTTAGTTGTATAAGAAAATTCCAAACTGCTTTCCAGAGTCGCTGTTATTTTGCCTTCCCTCCAAACATGTATGGGTCATCCAGTTTCTCTGCATCTTCATCAGCATTTGGTCTTGTTACTATTATTTCTTTTAGCCATTCTCATAGGTGCCTATTAATATTTTGATTTTAATTTGTATTTCTCTGATGGTTGATGATGTGGAACATCTCTTTATGTACTTACTTGCCATCTGTATACCCTCTTTGGTGAAATGTCTACTCAAGGCTTTTGCACATTTTCTAATTTGATTTCTTTCATTACTGTTGATATTTGAAGCTCTTTATTCTAGATAATCTCTGTTAGAGGCATAATTTACATATGTTCTACTACTCTGCAGCTTTTTATCCTTTACACATGAATATTCACAGAGCAAGTTTTTAATTTCAATGATTGATTTATCAGTTTGTTTACTTGTATGGTCTTTTATAGGATCAACTCTAAAAACTATTTAGTCCTAGATCCCAACAATGTTTGTTTTTTTCTTAGTATTATAGTTTTACACTTTACATTTGAGCTCAGGATCCTTTCTGAGTTAAATTTTGTATAAAGTGTAAAATCTAGGTCAAAGTTTATGGTTTTTGACTGTGGATTTCCAATTGCTCCAACACTATTTGTTGAAATGTTATCCCTTCCTCCATTGAGTTGCTTTTGCACCTTTGCCAAAAGCCTGTTGAGTATATCTGTGTAGGTCTATTTTGGGGTTCTCTACTGTCTTTGATAGAATTGATACCAGTGGATTTACTGCATCTATATATTAAGCCTTAATTTAAGTAGTTTGATTTCTCATATTTTATTCTTCTTTGTCATGGTCATTTTCACTATTCTGGGATCTATTTTTTTCTATTTAAATTTTAGAAAAACATTCTCTATCTACAAAAAAATCCTTCCCAAAATTTTCATAGAAATTGCATTAAGCCTATAGGTCAATTTGAGGAGAATTGACATCTTTACTATGTTGAGTTGTTCAATCCATGAACACAGTACATCTATCCGTTTATTTTGACCTTTTATGTCTTCATCAGTATTTTGTCATTTTTAACATAAATTCTCTACATCCTTTTTAAAATTGTTTACTTAATTATTTTGTTTTCTTTGCATCAGTTTTAAATGGCATTGTGTTTTTAACTTATTTCCACACATTCATTCTTACTACATAGAAATGTGATTGATCTTTTTATGTTGGTCTTATATCCTGGAAAATTTCTGGAATCGTGTATTAGTTCTATAAGATTTTTTTTTTTTTGATTCCTTGGGATCTTCTATATATACAATCATATGATCTCCAAATAGAGACAATTTTATTTTTTCTTTTCCAATCTGTAGGTTTTTTATTCCTTTCTCCCAGCCCCTGATAACAACTATTTTGCTTTCTCTGTGATTTGCTTATACTGGGAACCTTATATTAGTGGAATTATGTAATAGTTGTCATTTTGTGTCTGGCTTATTTTACTTAGCATAACATCTAGTTTTATCCATGTTATAGTGTGCATCAGAATCTAATCTAGCTGAATAATATTCAATTGTTTATATACCACATTTTGTTTATGTGTTCATCTGTCAATAAATATTTGGGTTGTTTCCACCTTTTGGCTATGTGAACAAGGCTGCTGTGAACACGGGTGTACAAATATCTCTTAGATTCCCTCCTTTCTGTTCCGTTGGGTATATACCAGAAGTGGAATTGAGGTATTATATGGTAATCCTATGTTTAGGTTTTCTGAGGAACCATCATGCCATTTTCCACAGCAGCTGCACCATTTTACTTTATTTCTACTTTTGAGATATAATTGACATGTAACATTTTATAAATTTAAGAAGTACAGTGTATTGATTTATTATATTTATATATTGCAAAATGATTACCTCCAAAGCCTTAGCTAACACTTCCATTGTGTCACATAATTACCATTTCTTTTTGTGGTGAGAACATTTAAGATCTACTCTCTCGGCAATTTGAAAGTATATAATGCAGTATTATTAACTATGATAACCATGCTGCATTATATCTCAAGAACTTGCTCATATTCCTTTGATACTATTCAGCCATGAAAAAGAAGGCAATTCTGCCATTTGCAACAACATGGATGGACCTTGAGGGCATTATGTGAAGTGAAATAAATTAGAGACAGACAAATGCTATATATCATTTATATATAGAATCTAAAAAAGACAAACTCATAGATACGGAGTAGATTGGTCATTACCAGAGGCTGGGGGTTGAAAAAAATGGGTAGATGTTGGTCAAAGAGTACAAAGGGTACAAACTTTTAGTTAGAAGATGAATAAGTTCTGGGAATCTAATGTACAGCAATATGTGTGTGTGTGTATGTGTGTGTGTGTGTGTGTGTAAACATATACACACACATACACACATGTATATATAAACACATACATATACACATATATACATACACACACACACACACACACACACACACACACACACACACATATCTCCATAGTGGTTGCACTAATTTACATTCCTGCCAGCTACACAAGGGTTCTCTCTTCCCCACATGCTCACCAACACTTACATTTTGTCTTTTTGATGATTGCCATTCTAATAAGTGTGAGGCAATATCAAAATGTGGTTTTGACTTGCATTTCCCCAATGATTAGTGATGTTGATCATCTTTTTATGTGATAATTGGGCTTTGGTATATATTCTTTGGGGAACTGTCTAATAAGCCCTTTGCCCATTTTTTAACTATTTGTTTTTGTCATTGTTGAATTATAGGAGATCTTTCTATGTTCTGAATATTAATCTCATATCAGATATATGATTTGAAATATTTTCTCTATAGTGGTTTTGGGTATATCTCTTTTCATAGTTTTCATAGTGGTTACTCTGGGTATTATAATATCTACATCCAACACATCACAATCTACTGGTGCCAATGTTTTACCACCTCAATATATGAAAATTTCATTTCTGTTTAGGTTCCTTACCTCCCACACTATTAGATATTATTGTCCTGTGTATCAATTGCCTCTTTTTTTAAATCATCAAATATGATTAATGAATTTCATAAGTTAAAAATTGTATATACCTGTATTTCTGCTCTTCTCCTTGTTTCATCTTTCCTTATGCTCCAAGATTTTAAATTTTATTACCTTCTGTCCATTTAAAGAGCTTTCTGTAACCAACCTTTAAGGTTAGGTTTGCTAGTGACAGATTCTTTTAATTTTCTTCTGTATAAGAATGTCCTTATTTCTATTTCTGAATGATGATTTTGCTGAATATTAAATTTACAGTTAACTTTTTTCTTTCATCATTTGAAAAATATTTTGCCACTTTCTTCTCTCTTCTGTGGTTGAAAATAACAAATTTGATATTATTCAAATTGATGTTCTCCCATAAAAACATGTTTCTCTCTGTATGCCTTCAAATAGTTTCTTTATCTTTTATATTTAGAAATTTAATTATAATGTGTCTTAGTGTGAATTGTTTGAATTTTTTCTGTTTTGAATTTTTTCAGCTCCTTGATCTGTAAATGTATCTTACTAAATTTAAGAAGTGTTCAATTGTTATTTATTTGAATATTCTTTCAGGGCCACTCTCTTTCTCCTCCCCTTCTGGGAGTCTGGTGATGTGAAGGCTGAATATTTTGTTACTGTCCTAAAGGCCCCTGAAATTTCTGTTCATTTAAAAAAGTATTCTATCTATTCTCTGTTACTCAGATTGAGTGAATTCAATTGATCTGTTCTCTGTACTCACTAGTCTTCTTGTAAGCCCATCCACCATGATGTTTTCTTTTATTATTTCTGTTAACTATATTTTTCAATTCTATTATTTCCTTGTCAGATAATTCAACCACCTGACTCATCTCAATTTTGGCATCAATTGATTTTCTTTCTCATGTAAGTTGTGATTTTTCTTTTTCTTTTTTCTTTCTTTCTTTCTTTCTTTCTTTCTTTCTTTCTTTCTTTCTTTCTTTCTTTCTTTCTTTCTTCTTCTTCTTCTTCTTCTTCTTCTTCTTCTTCTTCTTCTTCTTCTTCTTCTTCTTCTTCTTCTTCTTCTTCCTCTTCCTCCTCCTCCTCCTCCTCCTCCTCCTCCTCCTCCTCCTCCTCCTCCTCCTCCTCCTCCTCCTCCTCCTCCTCCTCCTCCTCCTCCTCCTCCTCCTCCTCCTCCTCCTCCTCCTTTTCCTCCTCCTCCTCCTCCTCCTTCTTCTTCTTCCTCCTTCTTCCTTCTTCTTCATGAGAGATCGTTCTTTATTGTATCTTGAACATTTTCTTTGTTCAGTTGGGAGACTTCGAGTCCTATTTAAATTTTTCATAGTAATAGGCAGTCACTGTTTAAGTTTAATATGCAGGTCCTCCCCTACTTTTTGGGGTCATAGTTCCAGTAGTATTTTATCTTTCAATGCCTTTCCATTGTTGTTTTGGTCCGGTAGGTTTATCTGGTGTTGCTGAGGTTTTTTACTGGCCCCAGCTGGCACTGCCTAAGGAAGCTGAATGAGCTCTTGATGGCCATGCCTCTGGATATCTCTCAGTTATTGAAAGAGTGTCATAGGTGAGCAGGGACTAAGAGGCTCTCTGGGGCGGGCCACTTGTTATCAGGTATTAGAGTTTAATGAAGGCAAACTTGAATAATGGATTTTGAAAAAAATGGGAAAGATATATATAGAAAAAGGACACAGAAAAGTGTCAAAGACAAAATATGTGTCCTTCATAGCATTTTCTAGAGATGACCCTACCCACTCGACCATCTGTGATGGATATAAAGGAAGTAAAAAGAGGTTCACTATCTTTTGGTTCACTGTTTTTGCATCTGGAATAGACTGTCTTATCTAAATACCATAAAAATGAGCATTATTTCCCTCTGTTTTAGCAGACATATTAATGTGATGGCATTGGCAATGGGAAGTATTTGCACAATTTACTTCTACTGACTCTGTAGCACAATTTGAACCATGAGGAAACAAAATAAATTAAGTTACAACAAACCGTCTTCTTTGGGCGCTGTACAGTTTGTAGCATGCTTTCACGTGGATTAGCTAACCTTGCTACTTGAAACAGGTTTCACTGAATCTTCTAAAGGCACAGTGAGGATGTAGGTATAAATAATAAAAGGCAGTTCAACTACAATTGCTAACCTTTTAGGTTTTTCTCCAACAGTTGACATTCAGGGTATTTTTTAAATGTGAATTCTTATATATTTATTCCTCAAAAGTAGTGAATAAAGAATCCATAATAGAAGAAAATATACTTCTGAATAGTGGGTGTATTTATATTAGAAGATGTATCTTCCATTCAGCATTTGTGCAAGCTTGTGAGTAAAGATGGTTATGAATTTGTAATAATAAATTGTATTTTGACTTCTCATGTGCTTCTGTTGCTGAACTTAAGATATTTTAGTGTTGTCCCTCAGCAGCAGAGTTTTTAGGGGACATGATATCAGCCACATTACTTATTAGGCAGATGAGTGAGACTGAAGCATTTACTATATTGGAAGCCACTAAAGCATAGTTTGTGATCAGCTCAACACATAATTATATTTTTTAAAACCATGGTTATTGCAGATAATGGTGTGCATTGACATTGCAAAAGTATTGTGATTAAAGAATAGGATTAATATTTTAAAACTAAACAGCTTTTTGTTGCCCATTATGAAATATCTTTAGAGTGACTATGTCTATTCAGACCAAAAGCAAATTTAGCCAGCCTTTGTGACCAAGAGTTCAATTTTGTCACTTTATTATAATAATTATTGGCAAGAGGAAGATATTGAATATTGATTTAGAGGCAAATTTACATTTTACTATTGTTATTTCTCTGCTCCTGGACAAGTTTACACAAAATAAGGTATGAATAATTTTAAAAGGCTTTAAATAGATCAATTTCAGGACAGTTAACTGGGGCTTTGGAATTTCAGATTATTCACTTAATTATAGCTGTAATTCTCAGCTTTAGAGAATGATTTTTAATTCTTTCATAGTAAAAGATAAGTTTAAAATGCTACAGAATTTATGTACAGAAGTTTAATTTGAGAAGAAAACACTCTCTTTTAACCTATGTGACTCATATTTTATCCTTAAGATCCTGAGAAGAAGGGCATTACCTCCTTTATCTTTCCATTAGTACTACAAAATCCACACCACCCTTATTTATGTATAATAGCTGGGCTTTGGTTATACATAGAGAATAGTAGGTTAATGATTAGCTCTTCTATCTGGGAGACATTATAGCTTTGGATCATCCGTATTTCAAGCCAGGACTTTTTCAACACTTTTTTTGCCAATGATTAAATTTAAAGTGATTAAACTCATGTAATCATTAAAAAATTTTATCATTAAAAAATTCAGTACATCTTACCATTACAATGGCAGGTTGTAAAGTTCCATAGGGCAGAAATTTGTTTGTTTGTTTACTACCCTAACCCTAGCACCTAGAACAGTGTTTGGCATATATTAGCCACTCAGTATTTGTTTAACATATTTTTAAGACACTGTGGAAAAAATAGCCAGTATAGTCTCCCTTTGTTGTAAGGGATGAAGACCCCAGATTTAGTATAAAGAAATTTAAATTAGTGTCCCAGCTCTGCTGCTTATTTGCTATGTGATCCCATGTATAACCTCTCTGTGCCTTTCATATCTATGAAATAAAGAAATTAGATTTGATGAATAATAAAATCCAGCTCATGTTTAAAATTTTATAATTCACTGATTCATTATTATCAGTATGCATTTGGGAACTGTGGTCATGAAGCCAGTGTTGCCAACTGGCATAGCTGGGCTTGGAACCAAGTCTTTGGTCTCTGGCTACTAAAAATTTGGTTCTAACAATTAAACTACTCACCAATTTTTTTTAAAGGCTTTTCTATAGTTTGGCATAGAAAATTAATTTTTAAGAACAAGGAAAGCTAAATCTGACATAAAGAGTAAGATGTGGGATAATGATGAAAATAACTAGATTTAAATTCTGACTTTAAAATTTTGAGAATTTGGCCAAATAATTTAATCTTTTTATCCATCAATTTTGACATCTGTGAGATAGGATAATGATAATATCTAAGCAAAGTAATTTATTTAAAGTTCCTGGGAAATGGTAAGCTTTAAAAGCCTTATAGACAGGTTGATATAAAGGAATCAGATAGGTAGGTGAAAATGAGTTAATGAAAAGGAATCTGTATTTGGCTTGAGGAAAACACTGAAAGACAAAATAGTGGATGAGTGTATGGCTGAGACCAGACTGCCTATGTCTGTGTTGTGGTACCTCTGCTCACCATCATTGTAATTTGGTCAGTTTCTTAACATTTCTGTGTCTCAGTCTTCTTGTCTGTAAAATGTTGGTAATAACAACAATCCATGTAGTATGCTGCAAAAAATGCTTGGCACATAGTAAGCACCCAATAAATGGAGATTTTCTTATTATGTTTCATTAAGAACATCCAGAGGCAGGGAAATTGAAAGATGTGGGAAGACTATCAGTCTAGGGAATTAAAAAAACAATGGGAATTCAGCGGGAATATACTAAACTCTGAGATTTTAGGAAAGGCTAAACAAATACAAGACGTTGAGAGATCCCACTGAAGCCATTGACAATAAATATCACAGTGTCTCCAATTTAATAACTTGGGTGATGAACCTTCCTTTTAACCTAGAAACCTACCACATGGGGGAAAAAAATCTTTTAGTCTTCTGCCACATGGATTAACTGCTAGGGGCAACCAAAATAGCGTAGATGATAGAGGCTCTGTTCATCCTTCTGGTGACCCAATCAAAACTGTGATGGAAACAAGAAGCAGCAACAAGGAAAAATTGCCTGGGATCTTGATGAACAAGCCACAAAACTAGGGAGAAATCTAAGAGAGCTCCCTGCAACGGCAGAAGGTAAGACAGTGTGAGGACGTGGGGCGACCTGGTCTCCAGTGGCTGAGTGAGACAGAGGCTGTGGCTTCTGCAGCTGCAGAAGCCTCTTAAAGGGGCCACATCTGCAAGTGGATTTTCACGGTGACAGATCTGCTCACTCTTAGTACCAGCAATGAGTTGGCTGCACAGGGGGCAACAGAGACTTACAGGGAAACATTGTCCGAATGAGGGCTGAGGCAAGACTCAGAAGTGCTAGCTGTATCCATTGTTCCTTATTGAGCCCTCCCTCCTCCAAGTGTGCGGATAAAATGCCTGCATTGCTGTGAGGTCATTAGAATGAATTAACAGAGTTCACTCCACCCAGAGGATTCCCTAAAACCCTGCCTTCCACAACTCGCAGCCCCAACCAAGCCACATCCAGGTTTATCCTCAGCAAGTCAGGTGCTCCTTGCAGAGCTGCACCTAGACTCACATTGGAGGCAGCTGACCTCAGCTTCTGGCATGGCCTTTTTAGGCAACTATAAGCAAAGCCTCTGTGGGTTGCTTGCTGAATCTTAACAGATAGCCCCGGAAGGGCACAGGCTTGAGTTAAATTTGGCCTGTAGCTGAGCGCCTCTCAAGATTGTGCCACTGGATACTTACTTCACAAATCCACACTAGTAACACTGGGAGACTTAGGAGCTTTGCTTAGTACATAGAAACAGACACAGAAAGTCAGCCAAAATGCGAAGACAGAGAAACAGAAACGATATGAGAAAACAGAACAGAGATCCAGATATAATGGAGTCATGTAATCTAACAGATGCAGAGTTCAAAACACTGATTATAATGATACTCAATGAACTTTTGGTTAAATTCAGTGAGAACTTCAACAAAGAGATAAGAAACATAAAAATGAAAATGAAAATTAAAAAGGGAACCAGTCTGAAATGAAGAACACATTGTCTGAGATAAAAAGTAAATTAAATGGAATAAGCAAAGGAATGAACAGAGTAAATAAAGAAAAAGGATCAAATGCCCTATCTAGAGGATGGAAAAGCCAAGGACACATAATCAGAATGGCAAGAGATAAGATGCCAAGACTGTAAAAATAATTAAGGAGCATATGGAACACTATTAAGGGTCTAAATATCCAGCTGATCAGCATAACTGAAGAAAATCAACAGCTATTTGAAGAAATAATGATTGAAAAATTCCTTAATCTGGTGAAGGAAATAGACATAAAACGTCAGGAAGCTCAGAGAATTTCAAAAATCAAGGATCCAAAGAAGCCCATTCCAAGACACATTATAATTAAAATGCCAAAGGTTAAATACAAAGAACATTAAAAGCAGCAAGAGAGAAAATAATAGTTATTTATAAGGAAAAACCCATAAGACTGGTAGCTGATTTCTCAAAAGAAACTATGCAGGACAGAAGGGCTTGGCAAAAAATATTCGACAGGATGAAGACCCAAGAATAATTTATCCAGCAAAGCTATCATTTAGGGCTTAAGGACAGATAAAGAACTTCCCAGACAAAAATAAGTTAAAGGAATTTATCACCACTAAGCCAGTATTATAGGAAATGTTGGAGGGACTTTTTAAGAAGAAAAAACGTGTATCAAAACCAGAAATAAAGAATGGTAACAACTACATTCCTATCAACAAGTACCTCAAATGGAAAAGAATTAAGTGCTCTAAAAGAGTGGGTGAATGGAAAGGAAAACAGGACCCCTACATTTTGCCTATAAGTGACTCACTTCAGATTAAAAGACGCAGAGAAAAAGGGGATGGAAAAACATATTTCTTTTTATGGACGTAGAAGGTATTTAAGACAGACAAGGGTAAACACTATATGATTTCACTTAAATGCATAATCTAAGGAATAAAAAGAACAAATTAATCAAAAACAAACTCACAAATATATTGGACAATTTGGTCATAGTCAGAGGGGAGCGGATTGCAGGGTGAGGAGAATGGGGTGAAGGGTTAAAGAAGTAGAAATTAGTAGCTGATAGATGGTCATGAGAATGGGGAGCACTGCATAGGGAATGCAGTTAGGATTAATATGTTGGCTAGGTGGAGGATCAGGGAAGGGAGGGAGCAATGGTGGGGGGCACCATTTTACAAACTGTATAGATGCCTAGCCAACGTACTATATAGTTGAAACTAATTTTAAAAAGGAGAGAAAGATACTGCTAAGTAGTCCTCTAAAAGATATAGATTGTCAATATTTTTGTAATAGGGCAACAACTGTGATGTCACAGTGAGTCATTACACACTTTCTGTTCACCAGGAAGCCCCAATCTTGTCTGTAGAAAAGTGAGTTGGTATGGGGGGCAGTACCCTTACAATCTCAACACAGAGGGTTCCTTTAGCCAAACTCCTGAAGCTACAAAGCAGCCACAGATTCACTGAGATACAAGGCCAGGATGGAAAGAACACAAGTCAGATAAACAAAGACAATTAAATGAAGTCTAAGTTCCCAACTAGCACTACATGCTTTAAAGTGTACCTGGTTTGTTGTTGTTGATGTTGTTGCTGTTGTTCTGGTGAGCTTTAAAGAGACAGGAAATAAGCCTATAATATATTTCATGATCATGAAGCCTTTTTCAATTAATTAGAAACATTTTTGATTATATCTGAGCATATATTACCTCATTTAAAAAAAATCATGTGCAATTTTTAAGGAATAGGCCACAACCCATTTTTTCCAGTGGATTGGGGTAGAAGAGCCTTGTTGGCAGAGAGTAATAGAATGTTTCCTCCATTAACATTATTGTTCCTTACACATTAAGATCAGAGTCAACAAGTAAGTGATCCTTTAAAATAAATATTCCTTAAAAGTTTCAGGTACCTCTATTATTCACATTTTAAAGTAAATTACTTGTATCACTGACTTTTCGCTCTTCCCCAACCAATTATTTGTCCTTGAAGGAAGTAGAGTCTCAAATGGAAGATTAAAATTAAATTAAATTAGAAATCAAATGAAATTAAATTGAAGACAGAGGGACTTCCAAGGTGGATTGGCTTGAATTAGGAACTTTGGAGATGTCCAAGGAGTTATTTTGAAAAGAAAAAGAAGACATTAGGACATATAAGGAAAACAGAGAGTAGATTAATTTAGTTTGCAATTATATTAGAATTTTCAGAAGTCCAAATTCCTATATATGGTACTTAAACCATAAGTTAATAATGCTCAACGTACTTGCTAGAGTCGGTGCCAGTTCATTACTACAGGGTGAGTATTAATGACTTCATAATTAGCAGGGCCCAGGGAGTAATGACATTGCAGGCCACTTGTTCAAAAAACAGAGCAAAAGAGTTGTTAAGTGTATTAAAATATAAAATTGTTTACTTTCATCTGCCATCTCTCAACTCATCAACTTTTAAAAAATTTACTCTAATTGAGTTCTAAACAAAGAGAAACACAGTTTATTAGCATTAATTTTCTTGTCATATTTATATTGTAGAATGTAAATAGATGAATATTTAAGTTGTATGCTGAATTATCAAAATTATGCAATGTATATTTAATAGATCATGCATATGTTTATTATTCTTACTATAACAGTGGAAACGTGGTACAAAACTTTACCATTTTTATTTCACTTCTTGATATATGCACATTCTACCAACACTCTCTCCAGTTGGCTTACTGATGAGTAAGGAAGGGTAGGACAAAAAGAACTACAGATTGCTCTTTCTCTTTCTTTTGATGTCATCATTTTTAGCATAATTGGGCTTAAACAGATGAATAATTCAAGACATAAAGATATGATAGGTATAGGAACAGAAAAAAATTTTATCTTTCCTACAATTGGCTGGTCTAATTATTAAACAAGTAAGTGAGTCTTTAAAATATAAATATCCCTCAAGTATCATATATCTCTATTATTCACATTTTAAATTAAATTAGTTTTATCACTGACTTTTCTCTTTCCCAACTATTTATCCTTGAAGGCAGTAAAGTCTGAAATGAAAGATTAAAATTAAATTAATTTAGAAATCAAATCAAATAGAAAACAGAGGGACTTTTGAGGTGGCTTGGCTTGAATTAGGAACTTTGGACAGATGTTGATAAGACATAAGATAAATTAATGGGAGAAAAAACAAATTTAATTTCTTATGTATGGGAGCCCCATAAAATATGAAGCTCAAATAATTGGCCAAAGCAGGAAGATTTTATACCTTTTAGACAAGGAAACAATAAATTTGTGATGAATTGACAAAACAAAGGAGTTTGCCTCCCTCTTTTCTTACCTTCTCTACCCAATCCATTAGGAGATCCTTTTGACTCTTGTTCAAAATAAGCCCAGCAAGGTTCTAACCATTCCTCACTAGCTCTGCCTGAGTCTGAGCCAATATTATCTCTCTTTAAAAAAATGGGCTTTCCCAAAAAATGAATAGGGCAAACAAACAGTGACTCATAGACATGGACAATAGATTAGTGGTTACCAGAGTGTAGAGAGGGAGGGGGTAGGAGGGAGGTAGATGGGGTAAAAAGGGTCAAATATGTGGTGACAGAAAGAAATTAAGCTATGGGAGGGAACTACACAATGCAATGTGTGTGTATCTGTGCGTGTGTGTGTGTGTATGTATGTGTGTGTGTGTGTGTGTGTATGTATTTACATATACACATATATACATATATATATGCCTTACTGTCAAATTGTACACCCAAAACTTACTGAATTTCATTAACCAGTGTCACACACACACACACTCACACACACACACACACACACACACACACACACACGCACACATTATAGGGGAAAAAATGAGCTTTCCTCCTGCTTCTATCCTAACTTTCCCTATGGTCTACTCCCAACCAGCAGCCAGGATGAGCCTGTTGAAATGTAAGCCACGTTAATTCTGAGCTCAGAATCCTGTGATGGTCCCCATTTCACTCTTAAAGTAAAAGATAAAAAGGTTTGGGCCACCCTTGATTCATCCCTCCCTCTACTTCTCCGCAACTCCCTCCACTGCCCTGCCAGTTTTCCTTCTACTAATCTTCCCCTTCCTTACTTCACTCCACTTCCACTTCTTTGCAATTCCAAGAACAACTGGGCACACTCTCACCTTAAAACTGTAACCTTGGTGGTTTCCTCTACCTGGAAGACCCTTCTCTTGCACATGACTAACCACCACACATCTTTCAAGTTTTTGGTCACATTTTGCTTTCTTAATGAGGTTTCCTTAATACCTGACATCCCTAACTCATGTACTTCTGCTCCCCCTTAAATTGGTCTATTTTTCTTACAACTGTAGTATGTTTTACCTTCGAAAGTACTTTATACTTTATCCCTCTCTGTGCTTATTGTTTATTTTCTGTTTATTCATCTTTACCAAAATAAAATGTTCACTGATTATTCCAGGTACCTAGCATATGATGGATGCTCACTAAAAATTTGGAGAATGGTGAAGTGAGTGAGTGACTGGGTGAGTGAGTGAGTGAGTGAATAAGTGACTGAGTGATTGAGTGAGTGACTAACTGTTTTTGTTTATTTCTCATAGTAACCTGACCAAAGTAGGGCTTCATTGCCTTCATTTTACAAATAAGAAAACTGAAACTAAAAGACTAGGTAGCTTTCACAAGTCAAAAGTCTTGTAAGAGTCAGAATTGAGATTATGAGACTTCTGATCTGACCCTTTACTGTTTTATCACACTTCACAGCAAGCACATCATGAAAATATAGATATGCCATAAAGTGCTGGGCATTTACAGTTTCTATTTCCCTCTTGCCACACTCTCAGTCAATATTTTTTATGAACCTCTTAAAATACTGTAACTAAGGTGACTTTCTTATAGAGAAACTCACATAAAATGAATGATGTAAGATGTGTTAGTTACAGAAACAAACCAACTTGAGCTAGCTTAAGCCAAAATATCAATTTAAAAATAAATAATTTAAAAAATGTTAAGTAGAACCTTGCATAAGGATACATGAACTCATGGAAGCCACAGGAAAAATAAATAAATGAGAGCAGGAAGCACATAAAGTTAGAGAGGCCTTGCTCTAACTTCCATGTGTGTGTCTTTTACTCTTTCTCCACAGTCTACCAGTGTTCACTTCCTCTGCCTTTAAGTAACAAGATGACCAAACTCCCACTCTTTCACCTAAATGAGACTACAGTCTCCTAGTCCCAAATTATAAGTAAGACCTCGTTGGATAAAGTACCTCTCCTGGCCCAATCAATGATAGCCAGGGATGATGACTAAATGACAAATGATAGAAGACACCTTTGAAGGTTGGGGAATTTGGAGTACTAGGTAGATTATAGAGAAAGGGGATGAGCAGACACCCTCAAAGTAGCTGACTCCAGAAGAACGCAGTGGAGTAATGGACAATACACTATTGAATCCGCTTAAATTCAGATTTCTGGTTTGGGAATCTTTTTTGTTGGTTTGTGTGTTTGTTTTCTTTGTTCTTTTTTTCAGATATAGGAACTAAATATTGGGTACTTGATGATGGAAAAGAGCAGGAAGGAAAAATAAAAGAGGGACCTTGGGGTAAGAAGAAGAAAAACACATTCCAGTGAATTGAGAATTCTGCATTCTAATCTCAGTTCTATGACCAAGCAACTAATGTCTTGGACAAGCTAATTCCCTGGGCTCTGTTCCCTTTTTTGTATAATGAGAAGTAGGCAAAAATCAGTAGGTTTCCCAATGGGCTGAATCAGGAGAATGAACTAGGGAGCATTTTTAAATGCAGATCACCTTGACTTCACCCATAAATATTCTGATTTAATAGATCTTGCATGAAATTCTATCAATTTTTCAGCAGCTTTCCAGACCATTGTGATAATCAACTATATTTGGGAACCATTAGCTAGACGACATTTAAGATACCACCCAGTATTAAGCTATTTCTTTACATAGTTATTATCTAAACTTCAGAAGCACTCCAGTTGTAATAAAGCTGATTTCTTATTGTATATCTGGGATTCTTTTTCAGAAATTGCATAATCTTTTCATTTTATTTCTACAATTAAGAACAATGTCTAACACAAAACAGATTCTCAAAAAATACTTATGAACAAATCAATGGTCAGTTCTACATGTTTTAACAGTTATCTATTTTCCATTATCTCCTTGGGTAACTGATTCCTCATTTATGTAGGGAAAAATTTTGTTTCAGTTTGTCTGGCTTAGTGGAATATTGAAAATATTTAATGTAATAATTATATATAAACCAGGATTCATAATTATAATTATACCTGATAGCTTGATAATGGAATCTCATTTTTATCCTTTATAACATGAACAAATAACAGTTATGTGAAAATATAATATTCTCAGAATGTTTTACGTGCTATGAGAATACATGATATTATTATTATTATTTTTATATTTTATCACCCACAGCATTCTAATACTTAACCTGTCAGCATTGCCAGTCTCACAATTGCTCAAACAAGTTCTACATGGAATTGTATAAGCCCTGAACTTTGTGAATGTTCAAAATTTTTTTTGGAAACAAATATACTGTTATGAGTTTCTAAAGGGACTGAATTTCAAGGCAGAGATTCTAGATCATATTCTGCTTTGTGTTTATTACCCGAATAAAATTAGACAAGCCATGTCACCTCTTCTGGACACGAATTCCTCTTCTGTATGGTAATGTCTACATTCATTCAGGCACTTTAACTCATAAATCATTAGAAGGTAAAAAATTATTTACACCAGTATTCTCAATTCTGAATATCAGTATATCTTTGCTTAATACTTAGATGTACAATTTTTTCTCATTCTCTTATTACACTATTTTAATTTGCTGCCTAGGCCCACAAAAATATTTTGCTTAAAAGAAAAGAGAAGTAGAACTCTGTTAATTCCTATACTTTTAACACCAGATCATTTTGTACATGATACAATTCCTTTTCTTCAGAAAGGAAAGTCAGCTCAGCAGGAAATGATGTAACCAGAATAGGTACCTCTTTTATACGTTTAGCCCCAATTAGAAATTCCATTTTATCACTTTCTTGAGAAAGTATCACTAGTTATGAGGGGTAATGGTTTGGCTCAGGCAACAGCAAGACCCTAGGAGTGTTCTGGAGAATATTATGCTATGATTGGTGTCCTCCAGTGATGTCAGAACCACTCTGAAAAGAACAATATATTTTACCCCCTTTTTTAGTCACAGCTGCTTAATTGCAATGTTGGTAGAACAAATAATGCTCAGGAAGTAAATACAATCGTGTGTATATAAGATATATTGTGTATAATATTACAAAATTAAGTGGTTAATATTTAAATTTTATTGCTTTTTAACCCCTTTCCTATTTAGGAAAAAAAAATTCAGCTACCTGCTGACATTAATTTAACATTAGTCATAGAATGCTACATTTTCTAGGATTTGACATTTTCAGTGATCAATATTACTATATTTTGTAAAAGGAAATATCACTACTAAAAACAGAATGCCATAAATAGAATGATGTCATTTGTTTCCAAAGACTATTAATATACTAAAGGGATGTGAAAATAATATAAAAGTGAGCTATTTTGTGGCATACTTTGGGGGTGAGTTTAGGACTGTAATTCGCAAGTTGTCTTGGGGTAAATGCTGCAGCTGCAAGCACCACCAGAGGATATTCTCAGGACAAACAGGAAATGGATTAAAGAGGATATAATTGTTAATACTATAAAAGTAGATTTTAGAATATCAAATCTATTTATTATAGTTACATTTTTATGGTTGATTTTGTTTTCTGAAAAGCATAAAATACAAAGTGTAAAATCATGCAAGAACACTGCCATGTAAATCTGTGAAACTTCTCACATTATTGTATTTAATAGCTGTCAGAGTAGTTCCTATGAGATCTTCTTAAGTATCTTTCTGTTTCAGGCTAGTTTTGCATCTAATTATTGCATTTTGTTGTTTCAGAACAGTTGAGGATCACATGCCACGAGTGATATCGGGTTTAAAAAAAACTGCATAGTTTGGATCTTTTCCTTACTTAGAAGAAAAATGGAGAATTGATTATCAAAGGTAAAACAATCTTCTTTCCTATTATATAACATGTCCCTATGACTTCCTCTTCAGCCATCCTATGTGAAATAATCTTTCCTTCCTTCCTTCCTTCCTTCCTTCCTTCCTTCCTTCCTTCCTTCCTTCCTCCCTCCCTCCTTCTCCCCCTCCTCTCCCCTCATCTCCCTCCCCTCCCCTCCCCTCTCCTCTCTTTTCCTTTCTTTCTCTTTCTCTTTTTTTTCCTTTCTTGATAGCATGGTATATTTGAATATAAATATTTATTGCTTATAATTCCAGATATATTAATAGGCTGCTGAGCCTAAAGACTGATTTTAACTTTCTGGTTGCCCATATAGAATCTGGATGAGATGTATTTTATCTACTTAATTTTCATTCTTGTTAATCTGGAGTGGTAGATCGAGCAAATACTATTTTCATGATTGTGGACCAAACTATTGTACTTTAGGTTAAGCTTAGAATTATGAAAATAGGTGACATAATATCAGATTCCATATTTTTTGGAGTGTTTTACAAATGTTAATTTATCAGCATACACATGCTCAACATAATTTACATGTGCTAAGAAAGGTAATGGAAATATTTGAGGTGATGCTATGTTCTCTGCTCCTTTCATTTCATTATGTAGTTTTGAGAAGAAAAAAAAAGTTCTTAATAATGTACAAAGCAAAAATACTACATATGTAGAGTCAAATCAGAAGGGGATTGATAATGCTGAGTATTTCAAGAAGCTAGCATCTTTGTTTGGATTGCTTATGTGAAGATATGATGTAGGCATGGTAGTTTGCTGGGGAGCTGAGCCCACAGCAGGAATAAATGAGTCCACTACTGTGCACCAAAGGAATTTTGTTCCTTTGGGACCCCTGAGAATATAAAGGAACCTCCCAAAATTTCTGCCGAAGCATGTTCAGTAAGAGGTTTATCCACTGGCTTTTCCCCTTGATTTTGGATTGCTCTCTGGGCCACTAACGGCCCCACATTCTGGGCTCTGCTGGCACTACATGAGCCAGAAGGCAGAAAGACACTCAGTTGTCATGGGAGGTAGACACTATAAAGGGCCAGGAGAACCATGTTGGCACAGAATGGTCTGTCTATGCAACTGTGACTGAAATCAGAGGTGGGCAAAGGGGTCATGGTGCAGGGATCTCAAGACATCTTTTATAATTCCTTTTATTTTACTCTAAATCATAAAGTAAATTATATTTTGCTCTTGATGAACTATCCCCCAAAGGAAAATATTTTGTTTTAAAGGCATTAAAGGATCATATCCAAGTGTCATAGAACCAGAGTGAACTCTGTTTCAAAGCTAACTTCTTCAGTACATTTCAGAGTGAGAAGTACTTCTTGGTTCACCTGTACATTTGAAACATTAAATAATAATATTTTATGTATGACCAAAATGTTGCAATAATTAGAGATAATATAATAATATTTCACTATACTTATTCACTGTATATTGTTTTATCTGTAAGAAAGTATCTATGGATCCACAAACATATAATTATCTTTCCTATTTAGAAACAACCAGTTAGCAGTGTCATTATTTGTGTGAAATGTGTGACTTAAATTTGCTTGTCAAAGCATAATTTGATATGGTCAGCCAGCAAGATAGACTTAACACATTTAAGTGGATTAGGGTTTTTTGTCAGTTTGCTGACATAAGGACTTTTAACAGGTTAAAATTAAGTCAGATAAAGGTTTTAGTTGTGTTGTGATAGAGAAGATTATATGTTCAGAGGAGGAATGTAATTGGTGAACTCTATAAGGAACAGCTATCAAAACAAATAACATTTAAATATTAAAGAATGTACATTAGCATGCAAATGAAATGAAAGTGGAGGGGGAATGGAGAAAGAGCTGCAGAAAAAGAGTCAGGGAAGGGAAACCAGAAAAGTAGTGGCAGCTGGGGAGACAGAATCAAACTGTGGGATGAAGAGAATCACTGACAGTGGAGAGTATCTCTTAGAACAAACCACAAGTCCTGAGCACAGAATACAAACTTAGTGAACAGTCCCAGTTAATCTGAGGTATGGCAAATTTCTGAATGATCAAAGAAAGAGTAGATAAATTTTATCTTCTCATCTGGACAATGCAGTTGCCTCTGTGGTCTCATTCAGCTTTAATGTCTTGAGAAATAAAAGTTCCAATCATTTTTGCTCTTTGCTCAGAAAATATATGCTGATTTACCAATTCAGCATTGTCTAAACTTCTGAACAAACATTTAAAATCTGCCACTCTGTTTTCAGACTTATTCTTATTCCCTAACTTGACTCACCAGTGGTCTGGACCACTGTCTAGTAAAGCAAATTCTGTGATTTTTATCAAGTCTTCCCAGTGATTTTGATGCATTTTGGTTCTCAAACATAGATTGGTCTGGGATGAGGCAATTCTAACAAGTTCCTGGGTGATGCAAGGTACAGAGACCTTACTTTGCGAAGCTCTGTGTAAATAAAACAAACGATCCGGACTTGTGCTATAAGTTCTATGTTGCAATTTGAATCAAAGACTGATGGCAATATAAAAGCTTACTTGCCAACATTACCACTGTGCAAAGTGTACTAGGTTAAGGATAGGGTTTGAGTCTGCTGGACAGATATCATCTTAATATCATAAAATCCCCAATAGTAAGCTTTTTGATACATTTTATGTCCCCTGCTGTGTTATAGACTTTGTAGATCAATTAATATTTGTTGGATAAATGGATGGGTGGATGGATGGATGGATGGATGGATGGATGGATGGATGGATGGGTGGATGGGAGGGATTGGGGAGGAAGAGAAAGAGGGAAGACAAATGGACAGGTTTGGCAACCAAGAGTTGGTTTCAGCAGGAAACTTGACTCCTTACATAAAAACCGCTCTACATATACCATTGAAGAAAGATTTCCTTCACATAAAAACCTCCTTATTGTTTAATAATGCCATACTCAATGTATAAGACATTTTATTAGGTGGAATAACTGTAATTCAGAGCCTGAGCGTCAGATGAGCAAGAGTATTGTGCTCTTTAATAAGCAAAGTCTTTCACAAGGGAATTTCTGCTATTTGAGTACAATGGGAGAAATGTCATTTATATCAAGACAAATCGTACATTTTACTTTATAAAAGAGCCACTGGGTATGTGAAACCGGAAATCATATCTATTTAATAAATTCCATTGCAAACGTCTCTTCCTTGAGTTTAAATTTTGCAGCTGCAGCATAATTTGAATGTTTATTCACATTTAGGACAATTGTTTTTTTGCTTTCCTATATTCAAATGTGTTCACATATCAATGTTGCACATTTTCTCTCTGCATCTTTTATTTGCATACATCATCCCGTGATTGGCTTGGTAAATTTATCCTACTTTTCTTGCTAAAATAACTGTTCCTGCTGTCTGTTTTCTGCCTACTCTTTGATTTATTCCAGAAATTGGGCTCAATGCCTACTTTTAGAGCTCAGTGTGAAATCTATGCTGTATGTTTTTAAACTAAGTTCCCACATATTTTTTCTGTTATGTGTTCTATGGTGGCATCAACTTCAAAATTCACCCCTGGGAAAGCTTATTACATTTATGTATTGGCATAAATAATGGATGACAAAATCTTAAAAATTTATAATTAAAATTTATTTCATAATTTACTTTAATGGTAGAAAATTTAGTTTTATGTCACATTACAGCATCTTTAATGTTAAGCTTAAAAGAAAAATTCTGGTTCCAATTTTGTTATTACTTTGATGTATGTCCTTAGCTGAGTCCTTCAGCCTCACTTACTTCTATTATAAATAAAAGAATTTAGGATAAATGTTTCCATAGATTCATTTTAGTGCCTTAACTTGCAATCTGAGGATGCATACTATATAAAATACTACTTAACATCAGGCACAAAAGTATGTGTGCGTAAAACCATCAACAAATGGCATGTATTTAACCATAGAGTTGAAAGAGAAGTTTTGAATACAGAAGATCTAGTTTAAAACCTAACTCTCACTATTCATAGTGTAAGCTTGTAGAATTTATTGAACCACTCTATGTATCTTCATCTGTAAAGTAAGGGTAAGGGCAGGGTTATTGTTACCTACAGGTTTCTTTAAGGACTAGAGATCACCTCAAATAGATCTAGCATTTATATGTTTATATGCTGAACATATTTAGTTCTAAAGACCTGTACAGGCCTCTAAACTGGCCAGAAACCAAACCACAATTTTAGAGGTTAATGGAGATTACATTCTTCTTCAGCAATATAATTCTATAAGAGTAAGAAATTTTTATTTGACACTCTAAAAGATGAACGGTTTAGAAAAATGCATCTTAATTTAGTCATCTGAAACATATAAGACTAATGGGAACATTTAACATAATTTTTTCATCTAGACAGGCTATTTGTTTCTCTTAATTACCAATGATTACACAGGGCAAGCAAGGCCCTTTTCTTCGAGAGTGAATTCTGCAGTGTGAAAGCATAAAGTTTGCAAAGTGCATTCTGTCTTCTGTCTTGTTATCTAGATGTACCTTGGGCATAAATTAAAATGAAGATTTGTTCATATACCCTTTGTATATAAGTCTAGTAAATTCAAAGGTTTTTCTTTCTTGTCCTCTAAAAAATTATTTTTATAGCCAATTTGCCTGGTGTAGCCTTGTATTCAGAGGCAAGAAACCAAATTATGGTAAATAGATGATTCATTTACTACAGGATTCCTGCAAATATTGAATTTTTTCTGTTCTTTTTATGTGTTTTTGAGGTTGAATTGTCACTTTGATGTTGGTTAACCCCAATACTTTCTCAGCAGAAATTCAGAGCTACCTGCTTAACAGAATTAGATCAATAAAGGGTGGGGGAATATTTCAATTTTAGCAGAAAATTTAATCCTGTTGGGTTTTTTATTTCAATATTTTATAAATCCTCTGAAATTTAATGATTTTTGAGGTAAAGTTTACTATTTTACTCCTCAATATTTTTTATGTCAAAGATAATTTAAGAGCTAAGAACTACTAGTGCTGTTTGAGTGTGTTGATTATTTCAGACATCTGTAAAGCAATTAAAATCTAATTGCGATTATTATGTATATTTGTCTTGGCTCCAAGACACATCACCGTCAAGATGAAAATCATACTGATGAGGTTGTTTCCAGCCCTACAAGACACACACAGACACACATACACACAGACACACACACACACACACACACACATTGTGTGTGGTGGTGGTGGTGATAGTGGTAAATTGTTTACTTAGACAACACAGTCTCTCACAGTAGCATACTTATTTCTACATAGACCAATTATTACAAAAATTGGCATTTTTTATGAAGTGACTTATTAAGTACTCTCTGCAAGAAACAAATATTTTCATTTATAACTTCCTTATAAAATGGCATAATAGAGTTTATTATAACTTACATTTTTGAGTGTTTTTTGACATTGTTAAAATACCCAAGGACAACATTTATTAGGTAATAAAAAATGCAGTTTGACGAGAATTATAAAAGAAAAAGAAAAGGAGGAAAGACATGTTGGCTGAGTTTATTTCGTGATTGTTGTATTCTCATCATGTGCTAGAAATTCTCACCTAATCTACCTTATTTATATAAAAGCTAAGTTTAGGAAAAAGATTATTTTCAGCAACCAGCATTAATGCTGGGATTCTTTACCATCTCAATATAATCTGGGAATTATAAACGAAAATGGTACATATTTGACAAAATTATTGTAATGATACACAGTGCCTATATCTCTGGCATTTCAAAGATTTGAGGCCTTTGTTGGTATTTATTTATGATTACAAACATAATAGCAAGCATGTATTAAATACTTAGGAATGTACCAGTGTAGGAGAGGTATGATTTTATGTTTACCTTCTTAAGGTCTTTAGCTGCTCTGGAGAGCTGACGTCAAACAGATTAACAGGTGAAAAGCACACAAATTTATTTAATATGTTTTCTTGTACCTGCTGTTTTTCAAGTCTCTTTGGCTCAAAATAATTCTTATGCCAAAGTGACATATTTGGCAGTGGCATCTTCTGCTTCTCTTCATCAGGCATTGTTTTAAGCACTTTACCTAAGTTAGCTCACTTAATCCTTACTATAGGCTGTGAGAAAATGTTAATTGTCAACTCTACCATCATAGTAACAGATTCCAAAATACTTTTCTCAGTTACAGAGGAAGCTCACAAAACATTCATTGAAGATACAGAGGATATGAACAACACACTAACAAGCTTCACTTAGTGGTCATGTATAGACTTCTTCAACAATTGGAGAATACCAGTATATGTACAGTGTTTTTAAATGATTAACTAAGCCATAAATCAATTCTGAAATATACTCTCCATTTCACAGATGAAGAATCTGAGGTATGGAAAAGAAAGCTGAATAACTTTTCAAAGAACATAGAACTAGTATGTGGCAGGGCAGGGCACAAACCTAGTGACAAGTCTGCCACTCTACTACAACATTATCAGTCCACATTGGTTGCCTTACAGGTAGAAAGCAAAGAGCTGGTCTTTAACATATAATTTAAATTTATATATCAGAAGAAAGAGCTAGAGATTAAATGATTATTAGATTGTATTTTGACACAAAGATGTTGCCAATTTGAGATTAGCCAATTGCAGTGTTATACAAACTATGAACTAGACTTAGAAAAAACTATTTAAACCATAAATTAAAAGATTTAAATAATTGCTGTGTTTAAATAGCAAGAGAAAAGCAACAATGACATAGTTTGAGCTATTACCTTAAATTAATTTCCTTTAATAACTCAGACCTGAATATTAATCATATTTAGGACCCATGTATTAAATAAGACACCCACTAGTGTTTCATAGTCACATCAAACTCATCATTTCCAAAACTAAACTCATAAATGCCCCGTTCCATCTGCTCCTTCCTCCTCTGCTGTTCTCTGTCTCCATCTATGTCACCACTACCCACATACCTCATAACTTAAATTAGAAACCTGGAAATCATCTATGAAATCTCTTTGCCCCCCAGCTTTGCTAAATTTGAATGAATTTTTTGAATGAAATTTTCATTAATGACCAACTAGTTCAATGATTACAGTCAGAGAGGATATGGAGATCAGATATTATGTTCTGCTGATGTTTTCAGTGTTATGGTTCCTGGCCACACTATTCAATTTCCATGTACATTTGTTGTTATTGCTTGAATTTTGTTTGTAGTGGTGGTATTGGTGTTGACTGTAAATATATTCATGGAAGATTCACTGTAGAACAGCTGAGATATTTTCTCTTCTCCATGAAGATATTATATATGTTGATAAATACAGTGTTTTGCCTTTGACAAATACACATGCTCTCAGCATTATTGCCCTCTTTAATTATGTTCCCTGGGAGAAAAAAAAAAATTTCTGGCAAGGCAGCTTTCCTAATCAAAGACTTCCTAAACTTCCTGGATCTTAAGAAATAAGGAACTCAAATGTTTCTAACTGAAACCTATAGTGGGGCTTAATTGGGCATATATTTTAATCTCCTTTGGGAATCAAAAAGCTAAATGTTACAAATACAAAAGTATTTCATAAGGAACACAAGGAAGGTTTCACACATTTGATCCATTTTTATTTAAGGGAAGTAACTGGTAAAGAATATATGCATTGGTATCAAAAGCTTGAATAATTTATCTCTTCTTTGACTTTTAAATTACTGCTTCTTTACTGATATTTTCATTATCATTGTCATTACGTTTAACTCAAACCTATTTCTAGATATGGAAAAATGTACAGTTAGAATATAGAGAAAGGTGCCTTGGACAGATAAGCTGGGTGCCTGAGTTCATCGAAATTCAAAATAGTATTTTAACATTTAGATAAACCCTGACCCCTAGCCTCCCACCCCAGGAAAAGAATTATCAGAAGAATTATGGATTGAGTTCCAGGGAAGGCCTTCATTTAAGGGGCAGGAGAAGAAAGAGGAATTAGCTGGGAAGTTCAAAGAAAACCAGAACTGGACAGTATAAGCATTTAAAAAATAGATTTTATTCAAGACTATTGCAATAGGGAAAATGTGACCTCTGTATACAAGTGGTTTCAATTCCAAATAGCCAAGGACCAAGATGGGGGTCAGTGGGTGGAGAATATTAAGAGGAAACATCAAGAGTAAGAGAGGATTCTAGTTAAACAAACCTGAAATTGTTCTTGCTGAAGGCATAACAAAATGATCAGATACCGAAGGTTGGGGATGAAGACCTTAATCAGATATCAAGAGAGATCAGTTGTGGAAGGTGGGTGGTTGTCTATAAAGTGACTTAATAAGATTCTGGCTGCAAATGGATGGTACAAGTTCAAAAAGACAGACACTGAGCCTAAGATTGAAGCCTAGAGAAGGATGACTTAAGTTAGTCAGGGAGAATCTTTAGGTTTCAAAAAGAACCAGAACAGAGGTGTCTGTGTAATAAAGGCTAAAAAGAAAGTTCCAGGGTTTAGACTAGAAAATTGAATTAGTATGGTCATGTCACAATTCTAAATTTATCAATTTCTTTTAAATCTAGTATCTATGTTATGTTTGTATAATTATAAGTTGTGAAATTATAAATCAGTCATCCTAACTTACCTGTCTCCATTTTTTAAAAGTAGGATCACCATTATCTCACTGTCAAAATCTCTGGTTCATCTTTGACTTCTCCCTCATTCTCTTTCTTCTTAACCAGACTCTCACTCAGTTTTGGTTGTTTTTTCCTTGAGTACTTTCAAACTCCTCTTTCTAACATCCTCTAGACAATCCCCCTAGTTAAGGCCCTCACTGCCTCACACCTCAGCTGCTGTGGTAGGTAGCACCCTTATCAATGTTTGCACCACATGCTAAGCTCATTCCAGAATTCTACTTTGCAAACTATCCTTATCCTTAGATTAACCTCATCAAAATACCATTTCTGATATGTTTTTAATCGTTTGTATTTGTTGAGTTCTTATGTACCAGACACTATACTAATTGTGCTATTTTATTAAATTCCTATAACCAATTTTAAGGAGTTATTTCTACACTGAAAATGAGAAAATTGATCTTTAGAGAGTTCGAATAACTTACCAGAGATCACAGAAACTAAGTAGAAAAGTCTGTCTCCAAAACCTGAGCCCTGAAATGCTGTTGCATAGTATCTTCTGTGGTCATATTAAAAGGACAATGATAACTAGACCCCAGAAGATAGAGCTGGGTAAACTCACCCAATGGGCAAAAATTCATTCAAGATTTTTAAACTGGAGATGGGGACAAATGTGATCAGATGGTAACTGGATTAGCAGGATTAGAATCTGGGGTGATCTTTGTACCCCCTATTCTCTTTCCCTTCTTGAGCTCTGCCATGAACCCTTGCCTTATAACATGTACTGTTCTTTTTGTATGAGACATTACTGAATTTCTCTAACAAATCTTTTTCTAGACAGTCACTCCTTCAGAGTCACCTTTCTGAAGGAGTAAATCTCTCTTCCATACCCCAAGAGCCTATATTGTGCTGAGAACCTGTCGTGTTGCACATTGGTTTATATTCAATTGGCACAAAATCTTGTTGAGAAAGAGTTATGTGACTTGTTTGTCTAGGTTTTATCTGGATCCTCTTTGTGTTACCAGTGTCTGTTGACCTAGTAAACGCTCCATAAACATGTAATGAGTACATCAATTACTTGTATCTGTTTATATATTTTTTATTAGAAAGATTTAAAGCTCCTAGATAATGGGAATTATCTTTTTCATGCTTTTATGTCCCCCTTAATACCTAGCAAAGTGTATTCCATAAAAAAAAAGTACTTGATTTATCTAATGGTTCTTCATTTTACGTTGTTTTCTTCATTTCATTTTGAATGCAAGATACTTTAGAGTAGGACTTTAAGTGAGTATAGTTTTGCCAAAATTAGTATAACACCAGTCTCTTTGGAAGGCCATTTCTGCCCTAGAAACAAGATATTTATATACTAGGTAACTTTTGTACTTTTTTGAATGAAAATAGAGATGCAGATAATATTATCAACTTTTATTGAAAGTTGACTATGTAACAGGCACTATGTCATGTATTTTACAGGTAATATATAATTTTATTCTCAGAATACCCTATGGAGTAGGTATTATTATTATTATTATTATTATTATTATTATTATTATTATTTTGCCCAATTTAACAATGAGCAAGGAAGGCACAGATGGTTAAGTATTCCCCAAGGTTACACATCTAGTAAGTGGCTGAGCTGGAATTTTAACCCAGGCACCATGGTTCTGAGTCTATGTTCATTCACTCAACTAATAAGAATTTTATACCCTAGTATATATCAGGCATGATTTTAGACTCTTACGGGTGACCAATGAATATATACTTAATGATTATACTGTATGAGGCCTAGACAAAAGTATTTACAGACTGATGTATAAAAAAGTATATTATTTAGTGGTGATTGACTCATTTCAATGAAAACAAATGATTTGTCGAAAGCATCCATTTTTCATTTTCAAATGTTACATGCTGTACCAATGCATCCTCAATTCAAAAAAAGCAATTGCAAAGTGACTAGGAAATAGTCAATTATTGTTCAAGCTGCCAAACTTCAGGAATTAGCATTCCAAAATTTGCAAAAATGTTAAGCTAAAAAAAAAGAAGTAATAAAAAATTCTTTCAACTGCTTTTAAAATTCTGCCAGATATTAGTAATTGTATTATAATTTAACTTTTGGAATCGTCAAATTTTAGAGTTGGATGGGAACTTCAGGATCCTCTGTGCCAACTTTCTACTTAGTGCCAGTGTTCACGCACATTTTAAAAATGAGCTTTGACAAATGTTCCTCTAAAATTTTTATAGAGTCAATAGAAAAAGTTAATATAATTTTTTATACTATTACATAACTTTGTTCCTTTGGCTAATAAAATATTAGGATACCTAGCCAAACCTGTCCAGCAGGGTCTCCTATCACTCTTTTCTGGGTCTTGCTCATGCCCACATTTTAGGGCTGTGCTTGGTATTTAGGAATTCTTCTTTAAGATATTATTTTGCATTGACCCCTAATCCTCTAAAGCAAGAATCAGAAAACTTCTTCCCATTGACTAAATCCAGCCAATCTCCTAGTCGTAAAAATAAAGGTTTACAAAAGCATAGCCACACATGATCTTTTATGTATTGTCTGTGGCTGCTTTTGTACCAGAAAAGCAGAGCTAGGTAGTTGTAACAGAAACTATATGGGCCACAAAGCCTGAAATATTACTCTCTGGCCCTTTGAGAAAACACTTAACAACCTCTGCTCTCTTAAGTATTGCAGCTTTTTATATGTTTTAAATCTCATTTCTCCTTTCATTCATTATGTAGAATAAAATGATCATGGTAGATTTAACATAAACATGAAGAGCCTACACATGGATTGAGTTTCTTCTCATAATTGTTAATAATTTCTCTCTCTCTCCTTTTCTCCCTTTCTCTCTCTCTCTGTCTCTCTCTGTCTCTCTCTCTCTCTCTCTCTCTCTCTCTCTCTCTCTCTCTCTCTCTCTCTCTCTCTCTCACACACACACACACACACACACACACACACACACACACACACCCTGCTTTTTCTTAAAGATAATAAACTGGGCACGTAATGATCTTTATTTCTTTCTTTGGAAAGTCTGAATGTCAGTGATTGCCCTATACAAATGACATAGTAGCATAATATATTTCTGAAAATAGACAGTAATTATGATCATTTAAAGTCATAATTTATTAATATCATATATGTTGTGACTGATTTTTAATAGAATTGGATGCAAATAAGATTTGCATGATTATTTTCAGTAAATCTTTCTCCATGTGGCCCCTGCTATCTAACCACTCTTTCTCATGATCCTTTCTACATTTCCCATTCTACTTCCTTACCAAACAAGGTAAATAAATTCTTTGCAGTTTTTGCAAAAAGATAGCTTCTTGTTACTCTTCTTACCCAAACACTTTTCAGTCTTTTCTCTGCCTCCAATATCCACCTTTAGGTGTTTGCTAAAATGTCATAGTAGCCTTCCCTGACCACCCTTTAATGCCTACCTCAGCTCTGTTTTTGTGACATTTATGACACCTCACAATGTGCAGTTCTCTTATTGTTCACCTCTACATTGTGTGTGTGTGCACATGTGCCCTTTCTACTGGAATGTGAACTTCACAAGGTCAAGGACTGAATCTGTCTTATTCACTCTTTTTCTAATATCTAAATAGTAAGTGCTCAACAAATAAATACCAAATAAATGAATATTCTAAAATTATAAATGTTGAAATGATAAAAAATATTAATGCACATTAAAATATCATTGAGATCTTTACCCAATTTTGTGGCTACCACTTATATATTCATTTACTAATAGATCACATATCATTAAATAATTATTATTCCAGGTACAATGACCCTTTTCTTCTTCATTCAAGGTGTATTTTTATCAGTGATGCCTGTGGAATCATTCAGAAAATCTGGAAAATAGGAAATAGTGTTCTGTTTATATAACTGAGAAGGTTTTGTTTGTTTTTGTTTTTTGTTTGTTTCTTTTTGTTTTTTAGATTACATGGGACTTTAAAATCAATCTGAAAGACCAACAGGGAGAAAAATAATTTTTGTTTGATGTTCTTATAATAATGAAATTGAATGGACTCAATAGTTTAAATCACAGTGTTTGAGAAGGTTTGGATATGGTAGAAAAGCAGTCAATAATTGTGTGATTAAGCTTTTAAGAAAATATAATAAGGCATCTGTTTAGCTTGCTCTGAACAGTGTCCAGAATGTCCTATTCAGTTAATTAATAAATAGTTCAGGACATTAATGATTATGTTGTATTATTAATTATTGGATATAATCATTTAAGACTTTGAAAAGTTATTTTATAGATTCTTATATAATTTCTTCAAATCTCTGTTTTAGAAAGGAGAAATTATTTGTCTTAGGAATCACAGCTTTTCATGGAATTGCTGCAAACTGAGTCCCATAGTCCTGACACTTCTACATAAACCATTGCCAAAGTTGGTTTGACATCAGGTGGAATGTTCAGATGGGTAAAGTGGTCAGAGGCAATGTAAAACAGTCCATTTCCCATATATCTTTCTTGGCATTCCCATTTGACAGATGTCTCAGGGAAGTCTACAGCATTTTTTATAGTCATAGAGAACTGTGTGTCTGTGAGAATGCAGAATGGATTGCGAAAATGACGGACCAGTGTGCCCGACAACTCTTCATTAATGAATGAACTGTATTTCCCACCCTTTTCTTCATGATTAGTGAGAAGTGGATGAGTTGACCAACGTGGCCCAATACAATATTTACAGACCAAAAGAGAGACAGAATTCTGAGATGTTATTTACCATAAGCAGTACTTTTCCTGTCAGCTGCATGTTTGCCCAACCCATGATATATGTATTAATACTTTAGTTTTACAATCACAAGGTCTTTATGGGTTCCTCTTAAACATTCAGAAACTTTAAAGATTCTTCCTTTCTTCACCTCCAAATACCATGGCTAGTTTTTCTCTCTGTGGAACTTATCAAAGGGCTATCTTTATTTCTTGTGCTGCATGCAACAAGTATTAATTTATCTGCCATGTTTCTGTAGCCCTTCTATTGTGATTTTATTAATTAGGTTTGGATACCACAATTATGTTGAAGGATAGCCTTAGACTGGAGTTCTGGTCTCCACTTCCTACCCTACCAAGCCAAAAAAAGCTTCTGTACACTCTATAAACTCTTTGTTATGAATTTACCCTTAATTTATTCTAGAATGATAAGAATCTTTAGATAAAAAATTTGCAAAAATTTTAGGAAAACTACAAGTAAAAAGACTTAATTTCCAATTTTCCCACCACTTACCAATTCATTTGGGTTGTTGGAATACCATAATCTTCTGTGGCCCAAAATGTCATTTTGAAAGTCAAGAGATCTTAGATTTATTTCTAGCTTAATCTTTGATTCTGCATGATCTTACACATATATTTTACCTTCCTTTTACTAAATGTGTCTGGTCTTGGAGCATTTGTGAATTAAACTGGATTTTTGTTGATGTCATGTTCCATTGTCCTACCACTCTGTGTTAACGTTACCTTTTAAGGATCAGCTTATCTGTGTAAGGACTCAGCCATTTCTGTTGTTTCTCTCTGTCATGACTTTCTATTTGCTGGAGACTTTCTTCTCTACTCATTTGACTAGCATAAGGATATTATAAGTAGTATGATCATATTTTCACATGTGAAATCAGCAATTGCAGGAGATACACAATTGCCTCGAGTGACATAAAATACTGTTATAGAACTTAGTGGCGTCCTTGGGTGAAATATTATGTAGCTTACAAAGGAAGAAAGAGTTCCATTAAAAATAATGTTCACTCAAATGCTTTAAAAGCTTAGTCGCTGTGGACTATTGTATTCAGTGATTTCTTTTGATGTGAATCTATTTTATAGAGTCTTGAACCATGTCAAATAAATTTTCTAGATTTATTTCCACCGTGATCAGATGATTTAAATTAATTGAAAGCCAATAAATTACATATGCAAACTTTTAAGTAATGTTATTTGCTTTGCCATACCTGAGATAGGTATCTTTAAAATCTCCTATTTCAGGTCTTATTTTCTGAGATTTTAATTTACTATTATGTCAGAAAAGAAATGAACAATAAAATAGAATGTTTTTATTAAGTTTACAAGGGTGATATTGATTAATAATATTGTATAAGTTTCAAGTTTCTAATTATATTGCATTATATGTTCACCACCTAATGTCTAGTCTCCACTGTCACCATAACTTTGACCCCTTTTACCCTTTTCATCTTGTTCCCACCCCTCTCCCTCTGGTAACCAACCACCTTCTGTTGTCTATGTCTGTGAGTTTGTTTGTTTATAATAAAATAGAAATTTAATATCTGCTTGCTTATTTTATAGCAAATATGTGATCCTTACACTTGTACTCAGTTATGCTTCAGATATTTTTTTTTTCTGAAAAACCATTATCAAGGTGATTGCTTAATGAGTACCCTAGTGTGGCAGTACCAATTGTGCTCCTTGATATCAAATGACATTTTTTTTTTAGATGAGGCAACCCTTGGTTGATCTCACAGATTGCAAGGACCTTATCAGTTTTCCTTGTGAACTTTAATCGCAAGGAAAACTGAGGGACACTGAAGAAACTAGATATAAGTTGACAAAACAGTGAGACTAGGTATGGAGTAATTTATTTATTAATCAGAGATTTACTGCTGTTTATGACTTGGTCTGTGGCCAAGCACTTGTCCCAAAGCCAGAGCCTGGAGCTGGGTCACATATGAAAGCTACAACCTATACAGGGTCAGAGTTACTGGGGCCACAAAAACCTGGAACCACAGAAACCAGGGGACAAAGTGGCAGCAAAGAAGGAAATAAGGGCACAAACAAGAGACTGAAAAACTTGATGAGCGAGGCAGTTTTCTGACCTAGTTCAGACTTTCTCTTCTGTTTCCTGTGTGGCAGGAATCAATCCCAGCACAGCTGGGTCGGGCTTCTAGATGGAAAGCTGCAATTAGAACACCTGGCCAAGATAATGCGCAGAACAGGGACACAGCTGTAGCTTTTTGTAAGTGAACCCTCTCATGAGTGAGAGTGGGGAGTCATATTAACAAATAAATAAAAGCCATTGCAAAGATGGATATAGCGGATCTCTCTACCATTATTAAACACTTTGTCTCTGAGCTGACTTTGTACTGCCTCTAAGTGTAGTCTTTGTGATAGGAATCTCAGCTGTGCACAAACTCATTTGCTCATCATTGCAGAGACAACTTCTTTGATTACATCTCTCTGTAAAATACAAAGCTCATAAAGAGCCATCCCAGGATTAACCTGTTAAATTGTGTGCACAAATACATAAAATATTTGCATATTTTTAAACAACTCCATATCTGTTTTGATTGTACAATTGTCCAAACGTAATATATGTATGTGTGTATATTTATATATATTTACATTTATATATATATATTTACATTTATACATATATAAATATATACATGTACACTATGAATATATAGCATATTTGTATGTCTGTCTCTACATTTAGCCATGCATTTATAGTTCTAAAAACACAGGGATGCCTTTCTTCTTGAAAGATACTTTTAAGATACATAAGCTGCTTAAAACCACAAAATGGCTTTTTCTCTGACCTGCCACAAGTCTATTGTGCAACCTCACAGTGGCAAGCTGTTACTCTAATGGTGGTTACATGTGGTGCTGAAAGATTTTTTATTTTTAAACCATAGAAACCCAGATAGATAGACATCAAATAAACTTTTCAAAGGCAACTTCTAAAAAGGATAAAACCTCTACAGATAGCTGTTCCAGATTAATGAAAGCTTCTCCCCCTCATAGCAAAAGATAGCAAGTATAACAGTATGTCCAGAAGATGAGTTTGATTTTTCTGTATATTCACAGCAGTAACCTTTTAATTCTACTTTAAAGGCAAAGATTTGCCTAATGATGCTTTTGTATTCTTAGTCATTTGACTCAGAACTGTAATATCAGTTGAAATTTCTAAGAGCAATTATATCCTTTCAGAAGAGAAACTAGAAGAAATCATCCGAGTCAAATATATAAACAAGGTGAAAATTCTTATCACTAACATGGGCTACCATGCATCCTCAATTTAATTCGAAAGCTACACACCCACCTACATTCACTATTCACAAAATGGGATGTGGTTTAATAGCTGAGAAAATAGACTAGCACTCAATAATACATTTTAAAACAATAAATGTCTAAAAGAAAAAAAAATACTAATCTCTTCTTCCCACCATATCAAAGTGTTGACTATTAACACTCTTGTAATCATGAGTCTGCAGAAATGGAGGGTTAGAGAAGAGTAATAAGGAAAAGAGGGCCAGCCTTATTTCTATACAGCTAGATACAGGTTCTAGGTCTTTTGCTAATATCGTCTAAGTCTCCACAATCCATTGCAACACAATTTGAGACTAGCTTGTACCTAATGACTTGAATGCTCCTTTCTTTAATGTAGCCAATTGCTCTGCATCTGTTATGATTCAGCTCAGGTATCAATTTATAAAGCCTTCTCTGGCCTCCCTGTCTACCCCATAGCCCCACTGCTAGGCTGGGCTAGATGCCCTTTCACTGTGTTCTCCTAATGACCTAAGCATATTTCAGATATATGCATTTAATTATATTATGATTATTTAATTATCTGTCACCTCCTCTCACTTGTCTATGTGTCTCCTGGTGCCTGGTACAAATATATGCTTTTAAAATGTTTCTTGAGTGAATTAATGAGTCTTCAAACTTATTCGCTAAGTCTACATACAATAACTCACCCTTTGCCTTGCTCCAATATATTGACCTCCAAACTTCATCCAACTATTGCTAACCTTTTCTGGCCATTGTCAGTACATTAGCTATGACATTTGACCACTAACCTAGACTTCATGGCTTGCTTTACTGGTGCCCTATGACCTTGTTTATTAACTCTGGCTAGTGGCGGATAGTCTCCAGTAAGGTCCACTGAACTTTCTGCTGCAATTGGCAATGGCTGAAAGCCTGGAACAGATGTCATTTCTGTCTCAGAATGGGAAATAATTCATATTAAGATAATGTGATTCTCATAAACTCTATACCCTTGAAAGAATATACCAAATATGAGACTTTCTTCCTTAAGAGAAAAATAAAAAGTATTGAATGAATCACTTTCAACACCTTTAATGGTAACTAACAAGATAGCAAAATATTTTATGATGAAGGTCTGAAAATTCAAGGTCATTATTTCAAAATAATCAGGTGGTGTAAACCTGGACCCAGGCTCTGCCTGTGATCAAAAGTTATTTTGGATTGTGTGAGCCATAGTCCCTATTCTGTCATTGTTTGTAAATATGAAGCCTGAATCACGGGAGACCTTCCTTTCCTCAATCTTACCAAAATTCAAAATTCTAAGTTATTTATAGTTTATGAGATATAACTACTTTCAGAGACAGTATTGAAACATTTTTTTCCAATAATATTACATGTTGGCAGTATTTTGGGGGGGACAAAATCATCTCACACATTGTCATCAGAAATCTGCCTTGTATACAGCATTCTATTGGTATTTTTCTAAAAATCTCTGTGAGAAGTTGTGCTTAGACTAAGGCACCAAGGGAGGGAAAGAGAGACCTTCACTTTTTTGTATTCCCAGAGCAATGTCTAACAAGATTCTTGGTCGTTCTCAGCACTCTTAGGTCATAATCTGTTCAGCCAGCGACTCCAGTTATTTCCTTCATGATAAAAGAGGAGAAACAACGTATCTAACTGCTTTGTCTATGGCACTTAGGATCATTTGGGAATATTAGGTTAGCATTACTTAAGATATCATTTTTGGTATGTTTCTGCCAGAATGTTTCTCTTCAAAATTATGAGTATATTCTATTAAAATCTACTCATCTTTTCTTCTATTTCAGGGATTCTGAACTCACTGTTTCTTTTACCTAGAATGTTCTCATGGTCAATTCCTTCTCACTCTCAGGTCTCAGATTTATCTCTTCAAGAAAGCTTTCCTTAATGGCTCTATCTAAAGTGCCCCAGTCTCCACCCCATCTCACTGTACCCGTCATAGACACATTCTATCACATCAACCTATTTACTTCTTTCATAACACTCACCATAACCTGAAATTGTCTTGTGTTTGTTCACTCACTGGCTGTCTGTGTGTACTTTCTCCAGCCATTGCTATAAGAATGTGAGCATTGAGAATGGGGAGCATGTTTATTTTGTTCTCTGCTGTACCGCCAGTTTCTACCAAAGTGCTCAGCCTATTATAGGCATTCAATACATATTTGTTGAATGAATAAATGAAAGAAAAACAAAGGGGCATGGGGAATAGGGTAAGAGAAGGAGGGAAAAAGACCGAGACTGAAAAAAGTAGAGAAGGCAGGCAGACAGGCAGACATTATGAGACATTTGTTTGCATGACTGAGTACTTTGAATATGGAAGAAACGGAACCTGTAAAAATGGCCAATTACTCTGCCTTTTTTTTTTTTTTTTAATCTCTCTTGTCAGGAGAAATCTTCAGACCTTCCTAGCTGCTTTGAGCACAGATCTCATTCTTACCTGTCTATCATTGTTCAACTGACACTACAGATTTTATAATTACCAGTTATCTCTCAGTGATTCACTTCGAGATTAAGCTGTGGACAATGATTATGAAAAGTGAAGAGTAGCATGAACTTCTCCTTTTCATATTGGCATTCTGTCATGACATGGATTACATACAGAGCCTGTATTGTCTAGATTGTTTCCTTTGTGATGAAGGCTTTAGCTTCAGTCTTTTCACCAGTCAGTGATGCCATCTGATGACGTGTGGCAATTAATTGAGCACTCTGATATATTTAGTAGCAGCTCACTGCTCTTTTTAACAGTTGCTAACATAGTTTGAATGACCAAAGGCTTAATTGTATGGGTGTTTTCATACAGTTAATGGTTTTTAAAGGTCTCTTAAAAATAGCATTATAATTAATCTTCATTAGTTTTCAGTCAAGGTAAATATTCATTTTCAAGATAGTGATTGTGTTGAAGAGAATCCTTCAATTAAAAATGAACTGTAATTCAGAGCATTTGCTTTTATTAATTCAGCAAGCCCCCTCTGCTGCCAAAAGAATTTTTTTTTGTCAATAGTTTTTTTTTTTTTTTTTTTTACTGAAAGAGATACTTAAAATTCTGTCATTGTATCAAATAAAGAATAGGTGCGTGTGTCAAGTAATTTCACCAGTGAGGATATTTATATCCAAATGATGTCTCATTTCACAGGAAATCTTATGAAAAACACACAAGTTTTATCACATTGTTATTGGATTAAAATATGAAAAGAGAAAATTTCCAGTTTAATAATGATCTAAGTGTGGGTAGATAAGCTACTCATCCAGACATAAAATAAACAGATTTTTTTAAGAGTACTTTTTCTAATGAAAAGAGTGAGGGTTAGAAGTTGGGAACCCTGGGTTCTATTCTAGCTCTGCCACTAATCACTGTATACCCTTAGGCAATTATCCTCACTATATGTCATTATTGATAAGAACATTCCAGCCACTTTCCAATGAGCACAAAATGCTATTATAATTTCAATAGCATTGTGAAACAATAAAATGCTATTTAAATAGAAACCAATTTGAGAAGGTAGGAGGTTTCCTCTGTCCTATAATGCACTGATTATTGATGGCTTGATCATTTAATACTAAAAAAAGTTATTGATATATAAAAAACATGTATGAAAGAAATAGAAGTTACATCTATGTCAAGAAAAAAATTATACAAAAGAAGTCATTGTTTGTATTTGCATTATTTATAATGTATATAAAATAAAAGAATAAAAAAGTAAGGATCACTGCAGATTCTCTTCCCAATAGGCAATTACTTATTTCTTCAAAACAGTCATTTAAAGGGAACTGTCCTAAGGGCATAGAGCAAATAAAGAAATACTCATTCAAGAAAATGAGAAAGTCTCCTAAATCTCCTTTAAGGCAAGCATCTGTAGCTTTTCAACTATGACTCCCCCTCCTACCCCATGTTCTTGATACTTTAATGCAGCAGGTGCAACCAAGAAAATTGGGCTCCCTCTTCCCCCCACCTCCCAGTGTGGGGCCACACTTTCACCTTGAGAAGTACAGGCTGCCAACTTTCTCATTTCATCCAACCCCATTCTGCAAAAGCTCAATTCCAGGCAAGTGTGACTAAAAGGTCCAAGACTCCTTTCCTTCACTTAACCCCCATTTGTAGGACAGAAACTCTACCCCAGGTAAAGCAAACTGAGAATGCAAGTGCCCTGACTAGTGTCTCACTCCAGCTCACTTGTAATTACAGCTGAGGTTCTACACAACAAAAGGCAAGCCAGAAGATGGAGGCCCATTCTGCCACCCGATTTGCTGGTGAGGCAGGCATCACTCTGGGAAAAGTAAGCCACTTTCTTCTGCACCAGTTCTTGTGTGGTGCTTTGGAGGTTCTGCCAGAGGAAGGAGTGTTCTCCAGAATGATGAACTCCATAGCACTGCCTGAGGGAGCTGACTTTATTTGGAACAGAACATGGAGAATTCCATACCTAAGGACATTGTCAAAAGCAATGAACATCTTGGTAGAGAGCAATTAAGAAGGCACATACAGCTCCATGATACAAACAGGAACAAGCAAAATGGCAGAGCAATCAGAAATTTAATGGAGAGAAACAGAGGAAAGAGGTAGCCAAGAAGAGCCCTCCTGAGATCATGGTGGTCAGGAGGTCTGGGTATGAGTGCTAAATAAATTACACTCATTTGGAAGCAATCAGAGCTGGATGTGACAGACTTGAAAACTTCCCTAAACTACACACAGATCAATAAACAGAGGGCAGAAGCCTCACTGGTACTATGGGTTTCACCCCAAACTGGCTGAACAAAAATATACATTGACCCAGATGTATCTCATAAGAAAGAAGGCTTAAGAACAAAATCACACCTGTCCCTGGCATTCTGAAAGACTGTGCATAAATAAGATTGAGCTTTCTCAGGAGTGCTGGGAAAGGAGAAATCCAGGGTAGTAGTCTCTGAATGTGGAGGCAACCATGTAAACTACTACTGTGATAGAAGCCTAAAAGCTACACATGCATCACAGGGTAAAGAATAATAAAATAACTGGTTGACAGAGCAGAAGCACAACCTTTGACCAATAACGTGGCTTATGCTGTCCCAGGAGAAATCGCTCAGTAGCCAGACTGAAGCAGAAAACAAGAAGCTATTGTACACATGTATTGTGGGTTTGGGGAAAGAGATTTCAAGTCATTAAATATATACATAAATGAGAAAACAATATAAACAGTGAGGAAGAGGGCAGTCAGTATAGAGAGATGCTACAACCTATTATTCAGAATGTCAAGTTTTCACCAAAAAATTAAAAGACATGTAAAGAAACAGAAAAGTGTAACTCTGTGTTAGTTTGCTAGGCTAAACAACAGCAACTTATTTTCTTAAAATTCTGGAGGCCTGAAGTTCCAAGATCAAGGTATCAACAGTCAGTTTCTCCCAAGACCTCTCCCCTTAACCTGTAAATGGTCATCTCCCTCCACTGTCTTTATGAGATTTTCACTCTAAGTGTGTGTATCTATCCTAATTTTTTTTTATAAAAACACCAGTCATATTGGACTAGGGCACATCAGTATGACCTCATTTTACTTTAATTACCTCTCTAAAGGCCCTCTCTCTAAATATAGTCACATTCTGAGGTACTAAGTGTTAAGAATTTGACACATAAATTTTAAGAAGAAAACAATTCATCTCATAACATACCTATAAACAGGAAATAGAAACTGTTTTTGAAGCTGCCCAGAAAACTGACTTAGCAGACAATTACTTTAAAGCAATCCTTATAAATATATTCAATGAAATAAAGATCATGTCTAAAGAATTACAGAAAAGGTATGATGACTATGTCTCAAAAATTATCAATAAAAAGAGAAATTATAAATAAATTACAAATGGAAATTCTGGACTTGAAAAGTACAATAACATAAGTGAAGAATGACTGAAGAGACTCAGTAGGAGATTTGAATTAACAGAAAAAGAATCACTGAAGTTTAAGATATATCAATAGATATTATGTACATCATTCAGCATGTCAATTTATGTACATAGGAGTATGAGAAGGTGAAAAAGAAAGAGAAATTTAAAAAATTCAAGGAAATAATATCTGAAAACTTTTTAATTTTGATGAAAAGCATTAGTTTACTCATCTAATGAGCTCAGTAAACTCTAATAGAAACACATATATACATGCCTAGACACATAATAGTCAAAATGTTGAAAGGCAAAGAGAAAATAACAATAAAAGATAAATGATTCAAATGATTCATCACATACAAGGGAAACTCAGTTAGATTAACATTATAATTTTAAAATTGTGGATCACTAATATTTATCTAGCAAAATTATCTTTGAAAAAATAGGGTCAAAATAAAAACAGTCCCAGAAAAACAAAAGCTGTGACCTAACTTATAAGAAATACTAAAGAAAATTCTTCAGGCTGAAAGCAGATTACATCAGAGAAAAATTTGAATCCATAGGGGGAAAAAAAGAGTGCTAATAAAGGTAATTATGTAGGTAAATATAAAAAACAGTATAAGTGAATATTTGTTTCCTTTTTTTCTCTAAAATGATTTAAGAGCAATTGAATTAAACAATATGCATATTGTGGATTTATAACATGTAAAAATTCAATACATTTGACAATAAAAGCATAGAGAAGTCAGATAAGAACAAAGCTTTGGTGAAGTAATAAAATGGCATCAGTGATAGCTCAAATCCACAGGAACAAAAATGAAGAGAATCAGAAATTATATAAAAGAAGGTTAATAAAACAAACTATATGAATATGTACTTACTCTTCTTTTCTCTCAGTTTCTTTAAAAGTCAGAGATTATATAAAATAATAATCGTAACAATATATTGTTTCATTTGTAACACATATAGCCCAAAATATATAAAATAATAGCACTGAAAAAAAGAGGAAGGGAATAGAACTATATATAGTATTTTTTTATTTTACTGCAATTACTTTTGAAAAAATCTGAAGTAGAGTTTGATAAGTTAAAATGTACATTATAAACACTAGGTCAGCAAGAAAATAATACAAATGTACATATAGAAATAAAAATTATTAAAAGAAATAATATATACTTGAAAATATCCATTTAATACTAAGAAAGCTATAAAGGAAAAACAAGTAATAAAGCAAATATGAGACATAGAAATTGAAAAAACAGCAGCTAAACATCCAAATGTTAAAATTATATTTAATTTAAACAATACAGTCAAAAGGCAGAAATTATCAGATTGGATGAAAGAGATCCAATTATATGCTGTGTACAAAAGATACATTTTAGGTTCAAAGATACAAATATGTTGAAGACAAATTATGGGAAAAGATATGCCTTGCAAACTTAAGAAAGCTGGAGTGGCTATATAGATCTGGGACTAAATAGACTTTCAAACAAAAAATGTTGCTAGAGATAATAATTATGGGTGTTTAATAATGATTAAAAGGTCAGTCCACATGGAAGACTATAACAATTACCAACATATATGCACCTAACAACAGACTCTTAAAATACTAACAAAACTGACAAAACAAAACTGACAGAATTAAAGGGGAAAATGAACAGTTCAACAGTAATAGTTGACAACTGCAGCACTCTACTTTCAATAATGGATAGAATAACTAAATAGAAGATAATTAAGAAAATCAAAGACTTTGTCAACAGTATAAACCAACTAAACCTAACATATCTATCAAATACTCCTCCCAACAGCAGCAGAATAAACATTTTCATGAAGTGCACATGGAACATACTCAAAGATAGACCATATTGTAGGCCATAAAACAAGCTTTAGTAAATTTAGAGGACTACAATTATAAAAACTATTTTCACCTATCATAATGGAATTTAATTAGAAATCAACAACAGAAGGAAATTTGGGGAATTTACAAATATGTGGAAATTAAACATCATATCCTAAATAGTTAATGGGTCAAGAAAAAAATAAATTAGAAAAGAATTTAAATTTAAATTAAATATACCAAAGCTTACAGGATACAGCTAAAGCAGTTTTCAGAGAAAAATGTATACCTATAAATGTCTATATTAGAAAAGAAGAAATATCTTAAATCTATAATGTAACTTTCTACCTTAAAACACTGAAAAGAGAAGAGCAAACTAAACTCCGAACAAATATAAGGAGATAATAAAAGTTCTTAACTAACCATGAAAACAGAGAAAACTCAAATTGCCAAATTAAGAATGAAAAACTGAACATCACTACTGATTTTAAAAAACAAAAAGGGCTATAAGGAATGTTATAAATAATATATCCTAACAAATTAGGCAACTTAGATCAGGGATCCTGATCCCCCAGGCCACAGACTGGTTCTGGTCCACTGCCTGTTAGGAATCAGGCCGCACAGCAGGAGGTAAGTGTCAGGCAAGTAAGTGAAGTTTCATCTGTATTTGCAGCCACTCCCCAACACTAGCATCACTACCTCATCTTCACCTCAGATCATAAGGCATTAGATTCTCATAAGAGCACTGGTCCCTGGTACCAAAATGGTTAAGGACTGCTGACTTAGATGAAATGGGAAAAGTCTTGTAAAAATACAAACTACTGAATGTGACTAAAGAAAATATAGAAAATCAAATAAATCTATAAAGATTGAACTAATCATTTTAAAACTTCCTTCCTATAAAGAAAATCCTAGGCCCAGATGGCTTCACTGGTGAATTCTACCAAACATTTTGTGAAAAAATTGTGTCAATCACTTATAAATTCCTCAAATGGTAGAAGAGGAGGGAGTATTTTTTAACTCATCCTATGAGGCCGACATACCAAACCAAGCAAAGACATGACAGGAAAACTGGTCTAATCATCCTTTATGAATATAGATGCAAAAATTCTCAGCGAAACATTAACAAACCCAATCCAGCAACAAATAAAAAGGGTGATACACCTTGACCTAGAGGGAATTTTTCTAGGAATGCAAGGTTGGTTTAACATCCAAAAATTAAATAACATAATACAGTATGTAATAGACTAAAAAGCAAAAAAAAAAAAATCACATCATTTTAACAAATAGAAAAATATTTGGCAAAATCCAACAGTCTTTTATTGTAACACTCAACATATTGGGAATAGAAAGACGCTTCCTCAACCTGATAAAGGGCATCTGTGAAAAACCCACAGCTAATCTCATAACCTTTGGATGAAATCACCTACATGAAGTAAAAAGAGTTTGTTTTGTTTTGTTTTGTTTTGTATTTTAAAAGAAAAATTTTTTATAGCAGAGATTTTTGGAGAAAGAGCCAGACTGGGCAAGGAGAATGATAGACTTGACTAGTATGACAAGGCAGGAAGAGGAAGAATCCTGGCACTCTAGGGAAACAGATTTCCTAAGAAATAGTAAAGGGATAAAAATAAATTAAAGAAATGCACAGAGTTTGAAGGATGTCAAAAAAAAACTTTATTTCAAAATATCCCTTCAAATGATTCTGCTCAAAGAAAAAGGGGAGACAATTTTCTTTTCTCACATCCCCAGGATCTTGATCTCCAGAACTGTCACTACTACAACTGTTTCATCGTTGGTTAAGTAATCCTCTAGGGAACCTAGAAACCTAACCGGAATTTCCCACCCCAAAATATCCTATCTCTGGGACAGCGCTCTAGACAACTAAATAATGAGCTTTGGGGACCTGACATAATCATAATTAGGAGATTGCCTGTCCACAATATTTATAACAAATGATTTGTTTTCCTAATTATGGTTTATTAAACTTAATTCTACAGTCAGTTTTTATTTCACGAATCTACACTGTGGGAATTAAAAGGCTTTAGAGTAACCACCATAGCCATATATATATATATGTATATATATACATATTTGTGTGTGTATGTTAATATATTAATATTAATTAACCTAATATTAACATATTAGGTTAATATATTAGGTTTCTCTTATATCCAGAAAGAGTCTTTGTGTGTGTATACACATAGGTACACACACATGTGTATAGATATATATGTGTACCTGTGTGTATATATACACACATACATACACTTCTTTTATGGGTGTAAGAGAAATTTTATAATACATACATACACACACATATATATGTATATATAATTTAACATTCCAAGACTTAAATGTTCTCCCTAAAAAAACCTAGGAAAGGGAAAAAAATAATTAAAGGGTAAGGATTTAATTTGTGGAATTAGAGTTGGACTTGGATCAGTTCTGAGCTTGACAGAGGCTGGAGTTCTAGAGCAAGAGATTCCAAGAGTGACTATAGTGAGGACAGAAATAGTTGCAGGAGTAGTAGCTCCAGGGACTCTCTCCTGGCTTTTACCTGTCGATCGTTTCATTAAGTTGGAAAGAACCTTCCTCTGGCATCAGGAACTAAAAAAAAAAAAAATCCTGTAGTAAAGAGGGGGATCTAAAGTCAGTTAGCATTTTAGCTTCTTCTGAACATTATAATAACATGGGATATTTTAATGCTACTCCCCCTGTGATAGAATTCTGAGAATGACCTTAATGAACCTCCATTTTTCATAACCTTCTCCCCTTTGAGTGTGGGTGGAATCTGTGAAGATGAGAAGATATTTCTTAAATGGCAAAAGGGGGATTTCAGATAGCCTTATCTAGCTACCTAAGACCTTCAGAAGCATTCCTAGGTGTGCTCTAACAAAATGGTCTGAACCCCAACTAGTATAGTTCAGTCAGTCCACACTCAGCCATTTGTCCCAAAGCACACACCTGTTTCATTGTGGATGGTGCAGTAAGGCTTTTCAGCTGTTAGTCATGAGCTGGGCTTGGAATTAGCACAACCATTTCCAAAATGTAATCCATGATATTAAGTCTGGGTCATGGAACCAGACTTCTGGGTAGGAGTTCACTGTTTGCTGCCTTTGTACAAGGCGAAACACTGCAGAGCGGTTACGTAAGTCTACCTATAACTTTTGTGTCTCGTGTTATTTGTACAACAAATGCAATTTTGTATTTGTACTGCAAGAGCTATGGCAAAGGTCTCGTTGATCTTTCATTTGACAGCCTTTCAATTATTCGAAGGTATATATAGGTTTCTCCTGGACTCTTTCTCTTTCCTCTAGAAGTGTCCTAGGCTACGGTGTTGCTAAAAGCTGAACACAATGGGTCTGACCAGTACCGCGTAGAGGACCATTTTCTTCCTCAGTCTTAACACTTTTCTTTAATACATGTTGCCCTTCTTCCTTGGCTGCCTGTCAGGAAAAGATGAATTTTTCATCATCAAGAGCCCCAGGGCACACAGTTCCTTGTAACAACTACCCAACACACAAAGGCAAACCCTTCCTTCTGGGATTCTGCCCACAGGTCCATCACCTGTACAGAGCTGAGACTGTTTCCCGGCCTCAGAGGGGCCGAGAGTGGCCGTGCCAGAAAGAGTCTCCGCCATCCCGGGCTTCCTATCCCCACCACCTACTCTTCGTGTTTCCAGTGGCTGTAGCTGCTCTGGCCACAAAATGGGCCCATCTGAGAGAAAAACGCACTCGCTTCCTCTCACCCTGCTTTACGGCCGCGCATGCACATAGCCCCCACACCCCAAAAAAATTTGCTTTAGACTATTTTGCTGCTGCATCATATGATGAGCTCATTTTCATGAGACAGAAAATGATCTCTGAACTTGTTTTACATAAAGACACATAACAAATAGCATGCGTGAATAAATAAAATTTTAAAACAAGACAAATACAAGAGGTTGGATTCTTTGTATAGTACATATTTTCAAGTCTTTTAGAACAAAGAAACAAAAAATAAGCTAACTTTTCATCAGAACAGAGCACTAAAATTAAAATGTGAAAAGAAAATCAAACACACACACACACACACACACACACACACACACACACACACACACACCCCTCATGGAAGAATAACAAAATAAAAAGCAAATGGAATGCAATGGCCAAATGAGTCACTTTAACTCTCAATTAGTTGTAAAGAAAGAGAGGTTAACATTGCTATCAAAATTCATTACTGTTGTAGTTGGAGAAACCCTCCCCCTTTCTAACAGCTTTACTGAGAAATAATTCACATATCATACAATTTACCCATTAAAATCTACGGTTCACTAGTCTTTAGTATATTCATTCATAGTGTTGTTCAACTGTCACCATAATCTAATGTGAAAACATTTCATCCTTCCAGAAAGAAACCCCCAAATCCCTTTTTTCATAATGGTGAGGTAGAGGGCATTGCCACCCATTTTGGGTCAAAGGGAACAAGTAAATTGGGAAGAGGAAGTGCGCAAGAGATGAATCAAGGAAACTGTATATTCTCTGTAAATCGCACTGGACTCCTATGCTCCTGCTAGAAGGCAGACATCTTCCAAACAGTTTTCCCTAGCAAATTTAGCTTATAGAAAATTCACTGTGTGATTCCATTTAAACCTAATGGGAGTGTCAGAGCTTATAAAAAGGCTAAATTGTGAATTACATTCCTCACCGCCAGGTTCTTTCTTTCCTTTCAAAAGTGGTTCAGGCTGAAGGAGAATCTAAGCACAGTGTGTGTTTTGCTTCAGCAAAGAGGCAATTGTAATCAAGTGGTGCTGTGTTTTAGCAAGGCAATTTAAAAACAAATGCGTGTGTTGGGTTGCTTTTAGAAAAGCTTATGTAATTTTCTTTCGTTTTCTTTAAGTTTCAGGGACAAAAGTGTGAAAAAAATCAAGTGCATTTTTTTTAATTATCAGAATGTGAATAGAATGTTAACTAAAAGCTAACTGCTATAACAAAATCCATGCATCTTTTTATTTCTGAGAGTTATAAACTCTGAATTAATTTAAGAATTGACTAAAATTTGAATGATGGCCCGTACAAGCGGTTTATTCTGTTCTATACCACCTCATCTCAGGCTGTGTTTGGGTATATCTGGAAGTCTTTAAATCAAAAACATCAAGTACCAAATTAGATATATTGCTATATTAAAAGCCTTGGTAAATATCATTTTTAAAAATGTTATTTTTCTATTTACTATTATTTCTAAGGAAAACATAGTTTTTGTTTCTATTTTTTGTTGTAAAGATAAGCAGTGCATTACTTGGTCTACAAAGTTCTGTTCCTCTGTTCCCTCTGCTGGCTAAAGAGAAGTACTACTGGCACTTCACAGGTTTTATCTGAGCAAGCATGGGAAGGAGTACATTCTCTGGCCTTTGTGACTAAAAAAGAGCTAAAGGAAATGCAATAGTCAACATTAAAATTTTCAAAGACAAATGAAATATCTCCTACCCACTGCTACCAACAGGAAGGACCCTCTTCCTGCACCTTCAGAATGTGGAAATGTGATACACGTAGGGCTTAGGGACATGGCAGGTGACAATGAGGTATTCATGTAATAGCGTTAAAAGAAGGATGTTTTGTTCATGTGGAATTCTTAGGAAGGGTAAAGGATTTTGCATGACCTATAGCTATGTCAGTTATTTTATAGTATTGTAGGTTCTTGGAACTGAATATGTAGTTCTCTGAGTTGAGTTAAGGAATCTGTCTCTTCTTCCTGCCATGTATTTATTATGTCTAAACTAGAAATGATGAGCAACTGCTGTTTCTTTAAAAAAATTTGTTTCAGTTTGATTTTTTTTAAGTTCAGTCGTTTTTTTTTTAATTACTGCTTTTATATCCTCCTTTCCTTTGATATTTGGGTTAGGGTTAAAGAGGCAATGAACATTTTTAAATAGATTGTTCTTAAATTATCTTAAATAGCAATTCATTTCTGCCATCTACATGTTTCTTTGGATTAACCCAAAAGTACAAAACTAAATCACAGTAGCTAAGCTAAATTAAATACATTTCATTCAAAACTCAATGATAAATGAGTATGATATGACTCCTCTGCCCCACCAAGAAACTATATCTAAAATTTACAAGCATATGGGGACTTTGCTACTAACTTTCAGAGTTTACCCTCACTCCCTTACTATGTTATGTCAAAGCTAGAGAAAAGGTTCACTAAACATGGTTATGAACTAAGGTCATGTGCCCAGGTGCCACCTTTATGCTTGTTCTTTGCTTCATTTGTCCATCAAGTCACTGGAACTAATGGCATTTCTTGAGCATCCATCCCCAGTAGCTTGTCTTGCTTTAGAAACTCTGAGTATACTCCATAGCTAAAGCAGGGTCTCAGAAGATTACACATGATGTGTATCCTTTTTCTCTAAACCACTGGAGGTTCTTTTTATGCAGAGATAATGTTTTGCTGTACCCTGTGTTCCTTGCACCCAGCACAGTGCCTGGACCCCTGGATATTTGTGTGCGTTTATTTTTTTTTTAATTGTTATTTTTCAAATAGATTTGATGTACAATATTATTTTATATTAGTTTCAGGTGTACAGTGTAGTGGTTATACATTTATATAATTTACAAAGCGATCCCTCAGTTAGTCTAGTATCCATATGGCACGATACAGAGCTATTACAATATTATTGACTATATTTCCTCTGCCTATACTTTACATCCCCATGACTATTTTGTAACTACCAATTTATAATTCTTAATCCCGTCACCTTTTTTATCACTCCTGCCATTTGGCAATTACCAGTTCATTCTTTGTATGAGACTGTTTTTGTTATAATTGTTTAAATTAGTTTTAATTATTTAAATTAGTTTTTTAATTATTTAAATTAGTACATTTTTAGACATCCGTATAGTTCATAAAACGATCCCCCCAATTGCTTCCTCCCTCCCTTGGCCTGCCACCTAGCTATCATATTATATGAGACTGTTTTTGTTTTGTTTGTTCATTTATTTTTTTTTTTTGGATTCCACATAAAAGTGAAATTATATGGTGTTTGTCTTCTTCTGACAGATTTATTTCACTTAGGATAATGCCCTCTAGGTTCATCCTTGTTATTGCAAATGGTAAAATTTTATTTTTTATGGCTGAGAAATATTTCATTGTATATACCTACCACCTCTTTATCCATTTGTCTATCAATGGGCACTTAGGTTGCTTTCATATCTTGGCTATTATAAATAGTGCTGCCATGAACATAGAAGTGCATAGATTTTTTTCAATTAGTGATTTTTTTTTCTGGGGGGGGCAATAAATAGAATTGCTGGGTCATAAGGTAAGTTCTATTTTTAATTTTTTTCAGGAATATCCAAACTGTTTTCCATAGTGGTTTTAGTAATTTGCAGTAATCTGCATTAAAAAACATGGGACTAATATAAATGTCAACTCTAATTGAAAAATTAAAATTAAAAATAAATTCAATTAAAAAATAAAAACATGGGACTGAGTAACAGAGTTTTCTAACACAGAGTATGAAGAAATTAAACATCATAATGTCGGCACAAGAACAGACACACTGCTTACAAGAACAGAAATGAGTACCAAAACACATTCAGGTATATGTATATACTTGTTATAAGATAAAAAATAGCTATGACCATTTTGATTATTTTAGCTGCAAGTAATAGAAAATCTAACTTATATTAACTTAAAAATGAAAAGAAATTTGTTGGCTCATGTAACTGAGGAATCTGAGGGACAGTAAAAGACAGGCTTTGGGAGGGCTTAATTCAAAGGCTTCAAAATCATCTCCAACAATGCTGTATCTTCATTTGGTCTACTCTGTTTTACATAATGTTGACTTGATTTGATAGATGTGAAAGAGTCCTCTCATAAGTGTGAGAGGGCTTTCTCATATCTAGCATAAAAGAGATCATCTCAGTTTTGCCATTCTAAGCAAAAGTTTCAAATTTCATTCTAATTGACTCAGAATGCATACATAAACCTAATGTGGTCATTATGATGAAGCTGCTAAAGTTCATGAACTTATCCTCAATCCTAAGCATGGATTCAATTTACAAAAATCATAAGACTGGTGTTGGTCAGAAGTGGTTTCTCAAAAGAAAATTTATAATACTCTTTCCAGAAGGTGAGGTAAGAGACTCTCGGGTGGTACCTCAGAGCAGTAAGGAAAGAAACAAAGAAAGAAGTTGAGTTGAACATCTGCTTAGGGAAAAAGTTAAATTTCTACATCAGATTTTTAAAAAAATTCCATGTGTATTGGTATAGTAAAGTATTAAAGCATTCTTTTGTGTATTAAAAGAGGATATATATGTATGCATTTATATGTACATTTATATATATTCACTTATACATATATAAGCAATTACAGATATATATTTGTATATAGTGTCTATGCGTGTATGTGTATTTATTTGTATTTTTATATATTTGTATTAGAAAACACTGAAAGAATAAATAAACTAAACAGTTATTTACTGTATCAAGGAGAGAAATTGAGAGAATAAAATCAGAGCTGGGAATAAGACCACTTGGTACATGTATTTTATGTAAATATATGTTTACATTTATCATTATATATTTTACATAATTTGTTTTAGGATATAATTGTGTGACCTAATTTTTAAAATATAGAGAAACTAAATCCAAAAGAGCAATTAAAAAAAATTACATTTATAACTTTGGAGTAGTAGAGACTTTTCCAGAAAAAAAAAAATACTAAATGTAGAAGGTATAAAGAAATCCTATATATTGACATCAATATTTTAAAAATTTACTATTTATAAAGCACATACATACAGTTAAAAGATGAGGAAATTATTGGCACAAATACATGCAAAATATTTCAAAGACACAAAACTAATAGTACAAATATATGAGGAATTCATATACATAAATAAAAATTTTTCAATAGCAGACATGCAAAGGATATAAACATTCAACTCCAAGAAGAAATATATTTGGCAAAGGAGCCTTTCACTTTACTGTTGGTTGTATTTTATACCAGAAATATTTAATTATTACTTGTTGAATTAAAAATTAATATCTTGGAGAGAGAGAGAGAGAGAAAGAGAAAATGTGCAAGAGTGAGCGAGGATATAAGCACAGATGAGAAAGAGCACATGATACTAACAGATCTAAAGTGAGAAATAGACACCAATATAATAGTAGTAGGGGACTTTACTGCTCCACTCAACAAGGGATAGATCATTCCCAGACATAGAATCAGTAAGAAACCAGTGGATTTGAATGCTGTAGTCCAAATGAACCTAATAGATACATGCAGAACATACTATTTGACAATAGCAGAAAACACATTCTTCATGGGAACATTCTCTAGGGTAGATATGGTAGGCCACAAAACAAGTCTTAATAAATTAAAGATGATTGAAATTATACCAACCATCTTTACAAACAACGGTATAATACTAGACATCAATTACAAAAAATAAACTGGAAAATTCACAAATATGTGGAGATTAAACAACATACTCCTGAACAACCAATAGGTCAAGAAAGAAATCAAAAAAAGATCTTGAGACAAATGGAAACACAACTTACCAAAACATTGATGTAGTAAAAGCAGTTCTAAAAGGAAAGTTCATAGTAATAATGCCTACATTAAAAAGGAAGAAAGATCTCAAACAACCTAACTTTAAAACTCAAGAAACTGAGCCTAAAATTAGCAAAAGAGGAAAAATAACACATCAGGGTGGAAATAAATGATATATAGACCAGATATACAATAAGAAAGATTAACAAAATTGAGTTGATTCTTTGAAAATATAAAATTGATAAACTACCTAGACTAGCTGGGAAGAAAAGATAGAGGACTCAAATAAATAAAATTATAACTGAAAAAAAAAACACATTACAACTGTTAAAACTGATAAGATACAAATAGAGAAGATCAAAGAGACTACTAACATACACCAACAAATTAGATAACCTAGAAGAAATGAATAAATTCTTAGAAAAATACAACCTATCAAGACTGAATTGTGAAGAAAAAGAAAATCTGAACAAACTAATTACTAGTCAGAAGATTGAATCAATAATCATAATCCTTCCAACAAACAAAAGTTCAGCACTAGATGTCTTAAAAATTTATAATAGCCAAGACATGAAAACAACCTAAATGTCCATGATTGGGTGACTGGATAAGAAGCAATCATACACACACACACACACACACACACACACACACACACACACACACACACACAATGTAATATTATTCAGTCATTAAAAAATAGGAAATCCTACCATTTACAACGAAATGGATAAAACTTGAGGGCATTATGTTAAGTGAAATAAGTCAGAGAGAGAAAGACAAATACTGTATGATCTCACTTTGTAAGTGAAACTTTTACAAAAAGACATAGAAACAGAACAAACTTTAGATTGATGGTTGCCAGAAGTAGGGAGTGAGGGAGGAATGGGTAAAGGTGGTCAAAGGGTACAAACTTCTAGTTATAAGATGAATGAATCTCAGGGATATAAAGTACAAATCTCAGGGATATAAAGTATAAATTATAGTTAACAGTAATGTATTGTATATTTGAAAGCTGCTAGGAAAGTAGATTTTAAAAGTTCCCATCATACATGCAGAACATAATTATGTGAGGTGATGGACACATTAACTAACTTTATTGTGGTAATTATTTCACAAAATATGCACATATATAATCACTATGTTGTACAGCTTAAAATTACACAATGTTATCTGTCAATTATATATCAAAAAAACTACACTATTAAGTAACCCATAGATCAAAGAAAACATTACAATGGAAATTTAAAAATCATTTTGAATGCTATGAAAATGAAAACATAGCATATCAGAATTCGTGGGACACAGCTAATGTAGTGCTTATAGGAAAATTTTTATAGCATTAAATACTTATATTAATGATTAATTTATTAATTAATTTAGTTAACTGAGTTGATGAATAATAAAGCCATTTTTATTTAACACTTTAGTTTAGGTAACTACTTTATTTATACTTGATAATTTGGTCTTTCCTTTAAAGAACTAAGACCAAGAGAACAATCGAATGATTCAATTCAAACCAGCTTTAATAATTGTAAAAATGAATCTGTTTCAAAATCCAGTACTCTTTGGGATGCCCACTCAGTCTTCTTTTCCTAAAGCTTGATCCAAGTCCTTCCCCACCTCTCCTACATCATACCACATACTACTCCTGCACTGTTTCCCATTTTTAAAATATTTTTAAATTACATTTGCTGGAGTAATATTGATTAATAATAACATTACATATCTCCAGTGTACATCTTTATAATATGACATATGTATATTCTATTGAGTGCTCATCAACAAAAATCTAGTCTCCCATTACCATATATTTGACCCTCTTTATCCTCTTCATATCCCCCCCACCTTCCCCTTTGATAACTACCATTCTGTTCTCTGTATAATGAATTTATATTTTGTTTGTTTTATTTGTTCATTTGTTACTTTTTGTTTTGTATCCCACCTATGAGTGAACCCAAATGGTTCTTATTCTTTTCCACCTGATTTATTTCACTTAGCATAATATTCTCAAGATCCATCTCTGTTGTCACAAATGACAATATTTATCTTTAAGTAGTATTCCATTGCATATATGTACCACCTCCTCTCTAATAAACCACCCATCAAAGGACACTTAGGTTGTTTCCATGTCTTGGTTTTCGTGAAAATGCTGCAATGAACATAGAGGCACATATATCTTTACAAAGTGTTTTCAAACTTTGGAAGTAGATAACCCAGAAGAAAAATTGCTAGATTATATGGTAACTCTATTCTTAATTTTTTGAGGAACCTCCATCTTGTTTTCCATAGTGGCTGCACCAAATTACATTCCCACCACAGTGTTGAGAGTATTCCCTTTTCTCCACATCTTCTCTAACACATATTTAATGTTTTGTCAATAGTAGCCATTCTAACAAATGTGAGGTTGTATCTTATTGTAGTTTTGATATCCATCTCCCTTAAAACTAGTGATGGAAATATTTTTATATATCTGTTGGCTATCTGTATATCATCCTTGGAAAAGTGTCTATTTAGGTCCTCTGCCCATTTTTTAAATGAGATTGTTTGTTTTTTCTGTTGTTGTTTTTGAGTTATAATGAGTTCTTTGTACATTTTGGATATTAGTCCCTCATTGGAGATATCCTTTGTATACCTGGGCAGCTAAATTTCAACAAAGTAGCCAAAAACATACAACAAATTAAGAAAAGTCTCTTTAATAGTTTTGGAAAAACAGGAAAGCCACATCCAAAAGAATGAAACTAGATTGCTGTCTGACACTATACACAAAACTTAGCTTACAATAGATTAGAGACTTGCATATACGACCTGAAACAATAAAATATATAAGAAAAAACAGAGGCAATAAACCTGTAGACTTTGGTCTCAGAGGGGTTTTTGTGAACTTGACCCCAAAAACAAAGAAAGTAAAAGCAAAAATAAATGCATGGACTACATCAGACTAAAATGCCTCTGCACAGCAAAAGAAACCATCAATAAAACAAAAAGGCAAGCAGCCAAACAGGAGGAGATATTTGTAAAGTATACCACTGTTTTCCATTTCTAAGCTTTATCATGGCTTTGAATGTTCCCACCAGTGAGAAGAATTGAGCATTCCATAATCTCCACCTTTCAAATAAGTGAGAGGTGATTATTCAGCACAAACAAACTTCTTTTTCTTTTTCTGCCTAGTTTAAGTTTCATTTAAATTACCAAATTTTTTAATCAAACCAAGTTGATGGCAAAATCAATAATCACTTTCAAAACAAGTTCCCATAGTAAACAAAATAGAGATTATTGAGAATTCAAAAGAGTGAAAATAGAGACCTCTGAAACATGGAAGGAAAAGGGAGTCACATCAGGGAAAATTGCAGGAATTAGTTACAGATTGTTCAACTGAACCAGGTAATTATGATCTGAGGTTATCTAAGGAAATCCCTTCTGTGTTTAAAGTGGAAGAGTACATTATGTTTTCTTTTGAGACAGGACTGAGATCAAGCAGATTGTCTGATAAAAAGAGAATAAAGGTTTCCTAAGTAGCAAACTTCTGATTTAAGCTGATTTTGCTGAATTAAATAAAGGAAACAGATTCTTCAATGAAGATAAAGCCTCTAATTAGCATGTAAGTGAATAGGATGCTGATGCATATAATCACTGCTTGGGGCAAATAATCAAACCCCAAGACAGCCCACTTTTTTTTTTCTTCCTTGGTGACTTGTCTGTGCAGTAAATAATTAGCTTCTTGATTTTTAAAAAGGTTGACATTTGGAAAGATTCTGCAAATAGTATTTTCTCTCTCCTTTTTCATTTAATTCTACCATTCAGTTACCCCAAGACTGCCTGGTCTGTTTCAGCAATTCTCATCTGGTATATATAGAACAATATAGAATGATCTATACTATATTTATGTCTTCTAAGTACAGAAAACCCTCCTGATTCATAGACTTGTAATAAATAGTTTGAATGTGCAATGTGTTCCCCATTAATCATCCTAAATTTAGTTGATACCTGCTCCTTGCATCATGATCTCCTCAATTAGAGTCAATGACAAATAACAAGGTGTAAAAAGAAGAGAACAGATCTTAATATTTTACAATGAAGAGACTGTAAAAGAATCATTTTTTCCATAAGAGAAATCCTTAGGATAAAATTAACGAAAAAACAAAAACCTCAGAATCCCAATTAAAAACATTAATTCTGTGATTCCACATAGATAGATGATAAATCAATGCATCAATCAACCAATCAATCAATAGAAATACAGACATCAGTAAATATTACAATATATATTTATACCTATGTAATTTCTTTAAAATTATGTATACCAAAATGTTTTCTTCACTTGTTCAATTATGGGTAATTTTTGTTTTCTTCATATTTCCTGCAAGGAACATGTATTACTTTTATAACCAAGAAAGTGACACATTGCTTTTATAGAAAGAGAAAGATGAGCCTCTTATAGAGGCGCTTGTCTTTAACCAGAAGAGAGTAAAACAAAATATTAGGAAACAAAACAAAATTAGCACAGTCATTTGTTCAGAAACCTAAACAGAATTTATAAGGAAATCAAATCTCTATTAGTGCAGAAATCTCTACAAACATTTAAGTGAACTATTCTGGATAGCAGCTTTATACTCTTCCCCTTCTCGCCCCATTTATAGTGGGGATCACATGACATTTATTTTTTCTTAGTAAAAGTTTATCAGAATTTCTAGCTTTGAGTTTGAAATGTTTGGGGGATCCAAACCGGAAGTAAACTGTAGAAGTGAAGTGAGGGTACTTAATTTTCAAGACCCAGGACAAAATAAAAATGTGGAGTTCCTTGCTCAAAAATTAAGAATTTTGAGGCAGCTACAGCGAAGCATGGGGCCCTGGACAACCATGCAGTTTGCACGTACATGAAGAGAGCCCTAAAGAGAGTACATGCTCTGGAATGAGACAGGTTGCAGTTAGAATCTTGTCCTGACACCAGTTGCCTGACTGTCACAAGTCACTTAACCTGTCAGAATTTCAATTCCTTCATCTGCAAAAATGATGGCACTTTGTAGAGGTCTCCTACATAAAAGAATGTCTAATGTCAAACATAAACAAAGCCTAACACTAGTTGAAGTGGTAAAGATAAATTTTATTCAGTAATGTACCTTCACAACAGGGAAAAGGATCCAATGTGAACTGACCTTGGTCAACTTCAATTTCTATAGAGGTGACTGTGAGTTTTAAAGGGAGGATGAGAAAGTCAGAAGCAGAGCAAGCTGGGGCTTTGCAGAGTCAGAGAAATGAAACTCTACAAAGAGCTGGAATGGTAGAGTTAGTCTAAATGACACCCGTCTAGTTGGCAAACTGACTGTTATGAAGGCTGGGAAATGGGTTCTATCTTCAGGTATTGACTGGGACAGTCAATTCTTTTGGCAGACTTGAGGTTTACTGCAATGTGAGATTAGAGTCATTCTAGGGATGCAGATGTGAACTGTTAGTAACTGTTTTAGTGTTTATTCAAGTCCTTATAGGCCAAGGTTACAGCCTAATGGAGAAGAGGACACAGGCGAGCCTGGCTAGAGTTAGTCAAGGAGAGAATCTTTGTCACTGGTATACAGTGCTCTATAAACTACAGTCTTATTTCCATTCTCTAAACACATATGCCCTCAATCATATAAAAAGAAAGAACACAATAAAAACAGCCATCTCGAAAAGTCCTGCTCATTTCCTTAATGTACATTTTACTTTACATAATTCTAGTTATTAATAAGAGATTTCATGAAGAGCCATGGTGTGGCAGAGTGAAATGGGATTTAAAATTATACCCCAACTCCTCAAAAGCAAATTTTATAGAGAAAAGCACATGTCTATTTTTAGACAAAAAGAAGAACTTTGAATCTATTGTTCCATCACTTCCATTCTTGGTAAATAGTAACATGTCTATTTGACTAACAGGCATTTTTAATAGAACAAAATAGAAAGTGAAATTTCCTTTAAATTAGATATTACCTAGCAAAGGGAAAAGAAATGGCTCCTAGGTTAGTTTATGATACACTTTTTGTGGCCTTGTGTCTAAACATTCTTCACAAAGAATTTGATGAACAAACACTTTAATATGCTAATCAAACTATGACAGAATGTTATGAGAGATATGTCTGCTGGTTAATGGTTGGTTTGGGTCACTGTTTCTCCAAGAGTGTGTAAGGCTCATTGAGGGAGGTTGTTTAAATTACACATTCCTGGCTCCACCCTAGGTTTACTGAATCAGAGACTTTGGTGATAAGACCTAGACATCTCATTGCTAATAAGTCAGTAATTTTTATCCATATTAAAGTTTGACAACCACATTCATATAACCTCTTATTCATGAGGAGATAGGTGACAGATTAGTGATTTAGTAAAATCTTCAATGTGAAAAGATGAGAAGCACAGCTTTTTTTCTGCTTTTTCTCTCCCCTGGTCACTCAACCTCTGCTCATTCAAGTCCACTACCTATGCAGATATTTCTTGGACGGGTGGGAGCATATTTTGTTTTGTTGTTCCTTAAATCAAGCACCAGATGCTGGATCTAGTAAAAAATGAAACCTGAAAGCAGCCTCTTAGCTTATATTCGTGGAAACACACCTCCTCCCATCAATTCTCTCTCACACATAGTTACCTTCTCTATATAAGACAATGGAAATGACATGGTGAATATATGCCGAGTGGGGCAAACAATTCAAGCCTGCCCATCACCTCTCCTTTGCCTTGAATTGACATGGGAAGTTAATGCGTCTAATCAGGCCCCACCACTATGGGCTGGACCTCGGGTATCTTCCAGCAATGATGATACTCTTTCACTCATCAAACCACGCTCTGTCAGCTTTATCAACAAGGGAGCGTATTTGTAAAACAGTCAGAGTTCAGGAATATGATATATGTCTGTAAAATAGAGAACTGCTGACTAGTGCTCATGGAGATAAAATTTGTGACTTTTATCTCATTATCACAAGGCTCAGCAAACTGTTAACCATTCTCAAGTTTTATAGAAACATCAATCTATTTATACATCTATCCATAGTTCCACCTTCTCCCTTCAACCTTCCATTCTTCTGCCCAAGAAACATTATTTAATAAAAGGTTTCCAGATTATGATGTTACTTCAAAGTAAGTTAGAAAGACTGTTGGGATTTGTAAAATTGTGGTACTGGCACTATCACATGCATTTATACAATCTCCTGTGTATCTTTTTTCATGTGAAAAGCTGGAGAGTTTCATTAGGATTTGACAGATCTAGTGTGTGAAATATCTAGGGCTTCATTTGCACCTTCAGCTACACTGGAGATCATCAACCCTGGTTTCACAAGAATCATCATGGGGAGATATTGAAAATGCCAATTCATGGGCCCTTCCCCAGAGATTTTAAGTGTGCTTTATGGCTGCTTGTCTTAGACTGGGCCATTTATTCAATGATTTCTTTTAAATATAAGTGAACATAACTTTGGAAATATGTTCTGCAGAGTTTTATGAGTCAAATCAGTATATCTAATGGCGGCCCTACTTGCCTAAATTATTGATTGTAGATTAATCTCTCAGTATTTCAGTGTTAATTTTATTAGTCACACAGAATAGTCTTTCTAAAAGGATATGTATGAGGGTAGTAAAGATTAGATTTCATTGTAACTGTCAAGTCTCAAGCATTTTTTAAGTTTTTTCAATTACAATTAACATTTAATATTATATTAGGTTTAAGTGTACAGCATAATGATTAGGCATTTATATAACCTATGAATTGATGCCCTAATCAGTCTAGTGCCTACCTGACACTATACATAGTTATTACAGTACTATTGACTATATTCCCTATGCTGTACTTTACATCCCTGTGACTGTTCTGTAACTGTCAATTTGTACTTCTTAATCCCTTTACCTTTTAAGTTTTTAATAACTTAACTTCCCTGAAAAAAAGACACAGTTTATCCTTAAACTTTTAAAACTAAAAAGGTACCTAGGGAAGTATCTGTATTTTTCAATAAATATGAAAACTTTTAACATTGAAAACACCATGACACATTTTCACAGCAGTCAGACCATTACCTATAATGTCTAGGCCATATTCCATCATGGGCTTTGCCATTCTACCTATTTACATGGCCTATTTAAAATCCTATTAGGTAAACTTGCCAGTTTCTATGTTTTAGAGCTCTTGAGTACCAAATGGTTTTCTTTACAGATGCCTAATGCTTGCAAAGATAATCTAATAGCTAGTTTAAATTTACATGAGGCTTCGGCACGTATATATTTCTAAACAGTTTACTTTTCCTACTCTCATCTCTGTAAGATTTAGGAAGTTAGCCATCTATGGGAATGGCGTCTCTACTTAGATTTGAATACCTTTTAAATTAGTCTCACACCTACAAAATTGCCAAATAATTAACCAATTTATTTAATCCATTCCTTTAGCAAATTTTTATTAATTATGCATTTAGAGGATAAAAATTCTAAAAGGACAAAATCTGATTCTTTAACCATGAGACTTTGAGTAACATAGAATAAGTTAATTAATTACGTAGCAATCTATTAGAGACCTGCTCTGAGTAGAACCAGTTCCTAACCTCAAAGCCTCCTTCATTGTTGTAAAGAAAACAAACATTGAATAAAAAAGCACTTACTATATAATAATAAATAGTAATAAATACTGTAAAGAAAAAGAAAATAGGGTACATAGGAGAGAAAAATGAAATGATGGTTTAATATACAGGCATACCTTATTTTATTGTGTTTTGCTTTATTGCACTTACAGATACTGTGTTTTTTTTACAAATTAAAATTCTGTGTCAACCATTCTATTAGCTAGTCTTTCAGTGCCATTGTTCCAACAGCATTTGCTCACTTTGTGTCCCTGTCACATTTTGGTAATTTTCACAATATTTAAAACTTTTTCTTTGTTATTGTATTTGTTATGGTGATCTGTGATCAGTGATCTTTGAATTATTACAATCTCATGATAAAATTTTAATGAATGAGGAGTTACTTCTTATAGATGAGCAAAGAAAGTGGTTTCTTGAGATAGAGCATACTCATGGTGAAGATGCTGTGAAGATCATTGAAATGAAAATAAAGGACTTAGAACATTATATAAATTTAGTTGATAAAGCAGCAACAAGGTTTGAGAGGATCGACTCCAATTTTGAAAGAAGTTCTACTGAGAGTAAAATGCTATCAAACAGTGCCTCATGGTACGGAAAAACCATTTGTGGAAGGAATTGTAAACCAAAGCAACAAACTTTGTTGTCTTATTTAAGAAATTGCCACAGCCTTGCCAACCCTCAGCATCCAGCACCTGATCATTCAGCAGCCATCAACCAAGTAAGATCTTCCACCAGCAAAATGGTTACGACTTGTCAAAGGCTCAAATGATGGTTAGCATTTTTAAATTAAGGTATGTGATTTGTTATTTTAGACAAAATGCTATTGAAAACTTAATAGACTATAGTGTAGTGTAAACATAAATATGCACTGGGAAACCAAAAAATCTGAGTGACTCACTTTATATCAATATTTGCTTGACTGCAGGAGACTTTGAGTGAACTCACAATGTCTCTGAGGCATGCCTATAATAGGAGAGGGCGAAGTATTTAAACTGAGGGACAAGGCTTTAGTAATAATGCCTCCAAATGTAGTATGCAAACTCTTCATTTTTCAAAACTTAGCTTTCTCATTAGAGTTTTTTCTTTTCTATTTCTCTTTCTTTGTATGAATTTTTAAAATTTGAGTCAATTCCATATATGAAAATATAGTTGCAACATGTCCAACATATGGATTAGATTTTGAATGCCTGAGTAGATGAAGCTTTTATTGTACCTTTGTTAACTCTCAGTTCTGGCAAGTTTATGTCATATCCAGTGAAATGTGCCAACCACAGGGAACTCTGTCCATTAAACGTAATTTTATTTTTAAATAAAACAGGTGGTATTCTAAAGAGACAAGAAAAACAGCATATTTGGGGAAAATAACACTGAGCTAAGAACTGAAAAGTGAAGCTTCAGCTCTCTCTTCTGAACTTCAGACTGTGTGGCTTCACTACCATAAGGCATACACTTATTTCTAAGGGAATGCTGGAGGAAAGCGGGGCGTGAGGTGGTTAGGTGAGCTGGAAAGGAGCAAGTCACCAGAAAACAAGTCTCAGAAATCTAGCTGCATTGGGGTGAGGTGGAGGGAGATGCGGGAATGGAAGGAAAGAGATATTTAGAGTTAACTGAGGAAGGAATCTTAGAGATATAATAGGTTCAAGTCTAATAATAAGCTCCATTATTAGATTACAGACAACAGATTTGATTTTAAAAATATTTAGATTCTTTTATCTCATAAGACTTTATAAATTCATGTTGATTTAAATATAACTGAAGAAAGAACAACTCTGTAATGAGAAACACTGCTGACTTGTTGCTGTTGGAGAGAAGTATCTAGTTGAATCCATTATTATTATTGTCTCATTTAATGTTATTAGTAATACTTTTTTTCTAGATAATTGAATAGCATTCTATATTTGCTGTTGTTTTCCAGATTAACAATGCCAGACAAAACAAGCCATCTCTAGTTTCATTCAATGATTCTTGTCATTCATTATTTACTGTCCATATTTTAGGAACAGTGGAACAGCATATCTGTGACTAAAATAATCAACCTAATTGAGGCCTAGTCGCATTTTTTTCTCATGTAAATGTAGCCATAGAAAATATTGGTGCCTTGAAATAGAGTAAAGTTGTTAAAAATTTTCTCTAGTTAGAGATTCAGGTACTTTCCTGTTCCACTTGGTTAGTTTTTATTTTCTTTTATTCAGAAAGGAAAAAAAAAAAAGAAAGTCTTTTTGTTTCCTAGTTATCTCATTACACAGAAAAAATAGTTTGACCCAGTCACATCTCAAAAGCCTAGAACTAGCAAGCATATTAAAATGCTTGAAAATTTCTTACTATTTCTCACCAGCCCCTTATAATATTGATACAAGAAAGCTCTGGAGAAACTATTGCCACTGATTTTCTTTAACCTAATGTAATGATGCTGAGAAAGCTGTTTAATGTCAAGTGTCTGCCTCCATGAAGTAAACAAGAGGAAAATTCCCATTGTTAAATTGTGGTTATTCAAAAGTGGCAAAGGTTTAAGTCATTTTACTGTTGAGAAAACTAATGGGACTAAAGCTTTGACCTTCTAAAGGTTAGACTAATGGGAAAAAGGAAAAAATGTTCTGAGAAGGAAACAAAGTTCTTTAGTAGAATCTGGGACTTTTAATATCCTGATTTGTCCTGTGTGCATTAGATGCTGTGATTCATCCATTTAGTCAGGAAACATTTTCCAAGAGACAACAGTGTGCCAGTATAAGATGTACTCAATGAAAACCTGTGTTTACATTTATAGGACAAGACAAGATAAGCTTAATAACACAAAAAGTCTTTATCTGAGGTTTTCAGAAAACTGCAGGTTGTAATTGCTCAGTTAGGAGTTTATGAATTTGGTTAAGGTTGGTGAACATAGATTATCTGTGGTTCGATACTTTAATTATTTTTTTTTAATTCCTTGGGCCCTGAAAGAGAAGGCATTTAGCATGATAATATAAGTGGCTGAACTATTTTTAAATTATACATTAACTTTTTTAAATTTGTGGTAATTGATTGTCTTCCAAAATTAAGACTAGGATTAAAATAAGTTTTTGAGAGCCATGCTGAAATTATGGAAAATTGACAACAGGAGAGTTTAGAATAGACCTAGTTCTGTGAAAATAGGTTCTCCTTCTCTTCCTTTTAAATAGGAGCAGACAGCCATTTCAATAAAAATTTAAATGAAACTTATTGAATATTTTTAAGCCCTGAGGTATTATATAACTAAACAGTGTGTCTAGCTAGAAAATTAGAAGTAGAAAGATAGATGATTAGATAAAGAAGCTGTGGTACCTATGTACAATGGAATATTACTCAGCCGTAAGGAAAGATGTAATACTGCCAATTGTGACAACATAGATGGATCTCGAGATAATAATGCTAAGTGAAATAAGCCAGACAAAACAATTGAGAACTATATGATTTCACTCATATGTGGGATATAAAACTGAAAGCAACAAACAAGACAAACAAACAAAACTCACAGGCACAGACAACAGTTTAGTGGTTACCACAGGGAAAGAGGGGCAGATAGATAAGAGTAAAGGGGGTTGAATGTATGGTGATGGAAGGAGATCTGACTTTGAGTGATGAACATACGATGTAATACACATATGATGTATTATTGTGCACTTGAAACCTATTTAATTTTATTTAACAATGTCACCTCAAATTAAAAAAAAAACAAGTAGAAAGAACCTTAGAAATAAAATATCTATTCAATAATCTGAACCCCAGAAAAGTCACTGATGTACAAAGGGGTGAATTTCTGTGCTTACCAAGTTTAGACAATTAATAGAGCTAGATTTGAAATCCACATTCATTGGCTCCTAATTCAAAGCTCTTTATTTTACATGAAATGTTCTCTTCTTATCTATTGCATGCGTATTTTTTGATAAGTATTTCAAGCGTTATAAAGTATTGGTTGTGGGGAAAAGATGAATTTCATTTATCTTCTTAAAATAAGGCTCTCTACTCATAAATAAGGTATAAAGAATGTTCTCCAATGACTTCTCTATTATCTCATGTGTTTTTCATTGAAAACATTGACCTTGCTTCATTCCTTTTACCTCCATTTTATTTCAAAAAAAGTCTTACTGGGTTAGTTGTTTGTCAAAGTTTAAGTCGTGAACTAAGAAAATATTTGCTATAAATAATCCAACTTCCTTTGATTATTTTGGCTAAGAAATTCTAAAACAGAGTAATTGCTAATATTTAAAAGTCATTTTGTCCCAGTGTCAAGAGACTTTTTTTTCCTATTTCTTATTAAGCAGCTGATGTTGAAAAAAATCATTCATAGGAAATGACTAGAATTTCTATCCATTTAGTTTTTTGTGTGTAAAGAATCTTATTTATTGTGTTTCTGGCTAACATTAAAATAAGGTCACTTTGATTTATGCATTAAAACACTTGTGTCAGAATTTTTAGATTTGCTTCTATCTCTTTTTTTCCCCTTCATTATCCTCAGATAGCACTGCCTGAAGGTGACTTTCCTGATTTAAAAGTGTAAAATTGGAGGATTAAAATGAATTCATCTACTTCCTGGAAAAATGTGCTAGATTAGTCATGAAAGTACATTTTAATATCTTAGTTCTCTCCTTACCAAACTGTAAGCTCTTAATTTCATTTTCTTCTTATATAAACAGCTATATGTTCTAGGGATCCATATTGATTTTTACCTTGGAGTCTGCTTTGCATCAGAAACAGACATTTACCTAACCCTGCTATTTATTTTCTAAAAAAATATGCCATCCAGTTTGCCCAGTCTTCCCTCTTTCTACATCCCATCTCAGTCTCCATAAAGTATTTCTACTAATTTGTATAACTTGTATAGATGAGGAAGTGAAGAATCAAAGAAGTTAAGAAACGTCCCTATAGTCACACTGTTTGTAGTGGGGGAGACAGATTTGGAATACAAGCAGATTTAGCCCAGAATCAAATTTTTGACTCCAATGTTACTAATTCTGTGACCATATCTAACTTAACTGAAATTCCTTGCCCTCAGTCTCTTCATTTATCAGCTCTAGGTATAATACCTACCTCAGGGGATTGACAGAGTTGAGTCAGTTAACACTTACATGTACCTCATAACAGTAAAAACAACTATAAAAATAATAGTGACAAATTTTTTATGAAAATGATAACAATGATGACAATGAAGATAAAGATTGATTTGTAATATGATTAATATATTGAATAATTAGGACAAATCAAATCTAAGAAAAGCTAGTGTCAATCTATGAAAAAATGTATATGTTTTGCCTTCCCAGGGTAGTCAGATTTCAACTAAAAATACAATAAGGGCCTCTTGCTTTGTACCTCTAAACATCTGGGCTCAAGAGAATTATTCTAAAGAAAAAGTCTTTAGAAAAACACAGACTCAAGCATCTTTGTTCCATGATGCTGAATGTCTACAATGAACCAGTGTTACCTGTTTATTATTCATTATTCATTGTACTGGGCATGCAACACAGATAGACAGCATATGCCCTCGGTCTTTACAAGGTAGCTGAAAGAAGCAAGAGATTATTAAATTTAGACACATGTGTGCAAGCGCATTATCTTCTGTAAAAAGAAATGCTTTTCAGTGAAGAAAAGTATAGGACCTTAAGTCAAACTGAAACTTTTTCTCTTGAAATATAGCAGTAGGGGGTGCAATATACTTAGGAACAATGGGAATTTTGAATTACAAAGTTGATATTCTCTTCTGTACCCTGTCTGTAACAAGCATTGAGTTTTGAACAGAGTTTAAGAAATCATAATGATAGCCTGCAAGTAAGAAAGCTATCATTGCCTCTTGTTCTTCTCTTTCAAGATAGCTCAGACAAGCAGGCCATTCATTGGACCTATTTCAATATCAGAGAAAATCTTTTTGTAGTAAGAAACTTCAAAAGAGTGTCAATATTATACATTATAAAATAGTAATCACTAAAATAATGGGACCATTATAACACATAATTCTACCTTAGAATGTGGTGACAACTACATCATTTTTTTTTTAAATAATATTGACAAACATCTCCTGGGAGCTACGGGAATGAGCATTACTCTGGGCAGTCTGAGATCTGGTTGGCTGTGTGGCAAATCATTAAATTATAAAGCATTTTAAACAGCAAATTGACAATTGACCAGGAAAAAGTGAGATATAAGATTTATTAGTTTATCTTTTTGATGCTCATAATATCTTTCTATGAGAAAGTTTTTATATTAATATTTAGTTGTCTCAAAGAAAAATTCAAATGACTAATGATTTCTCAGTAATTTTGCTTTTACAAGAAATATTTTCATCAAATGTTTGTGTGTTTGTGTGTATATATGTATAAATATATATATATATATATTAGGTATAATAGTAAAATTTTGTAATATCCAAAATAGACAAAAATAATCATTTAGTCGATCTCCCACATTAGCTTGGATTACCTCTGATTTAAAAAATCACATTTCTCATAAATTATTAGGGGTTCCTGAAGAAGCACATCTTGGTTGAGGAGAGAGGAGACTAAAGATTATGGCCTTGAAATAATACCAGGGCTAGTTTCTGATGATTCTTATTCTCACTAAAGTCTGAGCAACATTACTTTAATTCTAAGTTTTAAAAGTTTTTAAATCATTTGGTAGGTAGATGTCTGAGAGGCATCTATTAAAGTCTCTCAATATGACTTGTGACTCTTTACACTTATTTTTACTTTATACAGTTGAAAAGCTCTATTATTTTATATGTCTATGATTATACCTTCTTTGTGGATTAACCCTCTTTATCTATATGGAAATTTTTCTATTAGTTATGTTTAATATTTTTTGCTATGGATTCTATTTTCTTTGTATTAATGTTTCTTTGCTTTCTTATTATTAATCTGGTATATCTTTTTTAAATCCATTTATTATCAATTTTACTGTATGATTTAGTTTTAGATATGTCTTTTGCAAACAGGCATTTGTTGTTTTGGTTTTTCTTATTTTATATTATGCAGGAATATCTTTTAAGCAGGGGATTTTATCTTGAATTTATTATGATAACATGTTTGGAATCATAATTTTACTTATAATTCTTTTTCCTTTTCTTATTTTTACTGTTTTCACTATTTTTTTCTTCCTAATGTTGTTTAAGCATCTTATTTCTAGTCCTGTAGTTCTACTTAGTATCTTTATCATACTGATTAATATATTGATTCGTCAGTGTATCTATATCCTTCCTCAATTAAGATAAGAACACTGACATGATTTTACTTCCTTCCCACCACCTTCCTCACTCCCCATTCCTGCTTGATCCCAAATTCAGATCATCTGGGATCTCAGTTCATATTATTTTTTTACATTGTACATCAATTACTCACAGTTATGTATATTCAACCTGTTATTTTATTCATCACTATTTTCCACAGTCACCTTTTTGTTTTTTCCATAGATACATGTTTTGCCAGGGTACAAACTCATTCCTCTTACAAGAAATAGAATAAAGCAAAAAAGTAGATTCAAAAGCAATTTCCATCTTAATTTTTGATGTACTGCTCCATTATATTCAGGGCTCTTAAAGAAAGTAATTTGTTGAAGTGATTCCCTTTCTTTTTAAGTCACCTGTTGGTTCTGCCTAGAAGCCCATAGGAGTTCATATTTGTCCTTGAATTTTAAGTATCAGCACAAGGTATGATTTGAGTCTCTTAGCATTTGGAGGATAATTTCTACCCAAAGACATGTGACTCCTAAGCTATGTATGTTAATTAAATTATTTACATTACATCTACAATCTCCTTTTATATGATTCTGTAAAACAAACGTAACCTGTAGAATTATTCCCAAATCTTTCTCCTTTTTCCTTATTATATCTTTTATCTCATTATTCTTTAATGTTATATTTTTTCTTTCATCTTCCAACTCATTAATATACTACTACTCTTATCTCTGAGACATAAGGTATACTTTCAACCATCCTATTGTTTTTTTTTAATATTTATGATTTAAATTTCTAAGGTCTCTATTGTTTGTCTAAATATATTTTAGTGCATATAATACTCTAATCTCTATAAAGATAATAATTATTCTCACTTGACATAGCTTTGTGCTTGCTCTTTAATGTGTGTTTCTTTAAAAAAAAATCTTTATAGTTGAGTGTTGTCATTCTTTTTTGATGGTATTGATTTTTAGGAACTGTTCAATTATCCTTGGCTCTCTACTCATATTTGTGTTTGCAAATGTCTTTTTTTGCACCCTTAAGGATATAGGTTCTGATATAGGTTACAAAATCTGGCTTAGGGGAAACAGACTCAGACTTTCTGCCTGTCAATATGCCAGGACTTTGCCTTCTAGGTAGCAGTAGGTACCTGAGGCCTCTGCATTCCCAGAGCTACATTCACTACTTTATATTGGGGCAAATGTCCTTATGTGGAACCCCTCAGGCACTACATAAGTAGTTCCCCAACTGATCAGTGTGGGGATTCCCTATATGAGTCCTTGTTGCTCCTGCTCTATTGACTCAGCAAGCCCCAGAACCATTCTCATTTCTCCAGCAATCAGCTTTGGGGATGTGATTTATCTAGCCTTGTTTCTCTTTCAGTCTGATTACTTCTGCTTTACACCTCAGAAACTTCTTAAATTAAATTTTTCTGGAGGTGACAATCTTCTCTTTTTTTAGTGATTTTTGTGAGGATGTTAAAAATATTGTTTACATAATTTCCCAGGTTTAGAGCAGAAAAGATGATAGACAAATGTGACAAGTTTACTATCAATAACCAATGTCCTACCCACTCTTTAGACACCTTACCAAACTTCTTTAAAGGGCCTATATTCTAAATTTTAAAACAAAATAATTTAAATTGTTTTTGACCATTTATCATCTATTTTATAAGCACTTCTCTGCATATTCTTTTCTTAGCTACAGCATCAAATTTATCTTTAGAATCCATAAGGAACCCACAAAATAGGTTAAAAAATAATATTACTTAATTGTACCTAAAGAAATCCACATTAAAGAGTGATAAATACTTAAGATACTTAAAACTACTCTATACCATTCATTCACTGCCATCTTCATTGTTTTCTTACTACAAATATTTTAAAACCTAGATTGTTAGTCACTGATTGTTACTGAGTTTTGTTCCTTACTTACATCTCAAAAAGGAGAAACTGTTTTATATTCATTATACTTTACAAAAAATTGTTATGCAAAAGTATTTACATAAGCAACTTACTTTTAACTTACTTGTACCACATCAAATAATTTTACATAACTGATATTCTTTTAGAAATATGATACATTATAAATGTATCATTTCTGTGGAGGTATTAAACAAGTCTGAGATTTAGCTATTGTGAAAGAAATCAGAATAAAAATGTGGAATTAAGAATTTGTAAATTCTGTTTGAATAGGAAAGTAGAGAACATGAATATTCTGAAATGAGAAGTAGAGATTATCATTTGCAGGATACACACACATTCACAGGTTAGGGTACTTGATGAAAAGCAAACGAAGAGAGAAATTTTTCAAGATCACTTGTACTTTACAGCACTGACTCATCAATCCCCAATATATGATTTTGAGTGTAATTTGTAATGAGATGTGAAAGACTTCTCTTAGATGTATTCAAAAAGTATTTATAAGTACTTATTATGAACTGAGTGACTCAGATACTTTATCTCTCACTGGGAATTTAAAGATAAAATGACTTCATCCTGAAAGAATTTATATCCAAGCAGTGTAAAAATAATGACTATTCCTTAAATACAGTCATGAGATATATGTATATCTCATAGAATTCTCACATAAATCATAGAATATAAATATTATTAATCCCAAAAGGACATTAAAACTCAGAAAGACTATGTAATTTGTCAAAGGTCATGCAGCCAAAATGCTA